>OZ014483.1:7858776-8569675 GCA_963965965.1 Trididemnum nubilum
AAGTTTTTATGAAACTTCCTCGTCAATGTTTTTTCTAAACTTTTATCACAGTTGATTGGAAACAATTATTCTTTATCGTAGTTGAATTGCGCTTGCGCTCAAAATTGCTAAAATACTTGCGGCGCAAGCGTCTGCGGAACCATTTAAAAATAATTGCGCAGCAAGTGCCCATCTTTGGGGTTTAGGTCAGAGTTAGAGCCAGGATTAGGGTTAGGTTTTTTAGGCTTTACTATGAAATATCTGCGCTCACGGAACGTGTGCCAAGCCTTTTTCTTAAAACTAAATTCTGTACTGATTCAGAACCATGAAATTCAAGTGAAATTATACAACAATATTTGCAAGCAAAATTGCAACGATTCCGAGATTGTAGAGTTTAGAGCAGTGATGGAGTCGAGTACTCAACTTCCGAGTACGAGTACCGCAAAAAACTTCGAGTACGAGTACTGATATTGAGAAATGTACTCGAGTACGAGTACCGTAAAAAAGTTCGAGTACAAGTACTTTTACAAGCTTAGCAAAAGAAGTTTTTAAGTTGTAACAACTCAAAATGTGTCGCAAAAACAGAAACGAATACGTTTTTTTCTGTGAGTGGGATGTTAAGAAGGCGAACAACTGCAGGCGACATTTTTCTGACAAGTGACAAGTTACACACAAAATTACTATTATATTTTAAACAAATTAGGTACCATGACGTTGAAAGCAAGGGCACGTTTTTTTACGCGTCGGAAAAAACCTTGGCTTGCCGAAGCTGCAAATTGCTCATTGTTGCAAGAAGTTCTGTTGCAGCCGCAGAAAAATGTTTAACTCTAAAATTGAGCAAACAATTAATTTGAAATTTTTGGTAAAATTCAAGCTTTGATGGAAGTTTACGGCAAAGAATGCATGCCAAGAACCCGCGTTTTTGAATGGCACAAAAGATTTGGTGAAGGCCGGACTGATGTTGAAGATGATGAACGTTTACGACGCTCAACCATATCAAAAACCACTAACAATATCCGAGAAATTGAAAAAATTGTCCGAGAAGATCGTTGGCTTAGTATTCGACTGATAGTAGAGAGGATGTCCATTGACAAAGAAACAGTGTGGCACGTACTGCATGACAATCTGCATATGACAAAGGTCTGTGCACAAGTTGTTTCAAAGCTTTTAACTAGCAATCAAATAGAAAAACGCCAAGAGATTTGCACTGACATTTCAAAACAAATTGAAGAAAACCCTAAATTTTTAGACAGTGTGATTACTGTACCTGCGACGAGAGATGAATTTTCCAGTACGACCCAGAGACAAAGAGGCAGTCCATGCATTGGAAAATTGCAAACTCACCACGAATTAAAAAAGCAAAATAAAGCAAAATCAAAATTCAAGGCAATGTTGATTGTTTTTTTTTATGTTAAGGGTGTTGCCGTGTTCTTTTTTTTATGAAAATCCGAATGAAACACTGTGTTGATGCTAAGGGAGAGTACATCAAAGCGGAAAAAATTAAAGGACCTTTTTTTCTTCAATAAAATTGCTTTATGTCACCTGTCTTGTTATTTAATAGCGACACCTCGTATAGCGTATGCTTCTTTCAATCACAAATAAGCTTTCTAAGTCCTCCATACCAAACATGATCACCCACAACAATTTTTTGAGAGCTTTTGCAATTTACTGTTATATTCAATTAACATTTAATCATAGGTGGGCAAGTTTATGCAAAACGTTAGCTTCGTTAACCACTAGTTCGTTAACAAACTTCACAACTCCGTTAACGTTAATCCGTTATTTTCAGCTTAATTAACGGAAGTTAATAAAGTCCGTTAATTCGTTCATATTTTGCGTGTAATTTACATTTCTTTTTTGCCTATTCACTCGCTTTTAGAACACGTATTGACGTTGTTGAGCTGATTGTAAGGAAATGTCTATTGCTATGGTGGTCTTTTTGTGTTTTGGAAGTTACGTTTTACAGGACAAAATTAAGCTCAAATGCACTAATGAAGCTGCGATTGGAAAATCATTGGAAATTACGAACAGCAATAATCAATAGACCTATGAGGTTGCAGCTCATTATTTACCACAAAAAAGAACTCTTTTCTTCGCTTTCTTCTATAAAGCTCGTGCTAGTACGCCACAAGTGTTACCAGTGCAAACTGGTTTGTACCATTATGATAAATGAATGGTGCAAGATATTAACGATAAAAACTTTAACGGAAGTAAACAGAACTTAACGGAAGTTAATTTAGTCCGTTAACATGAAAAAACTTTTTAACGGATTAACGAGTTAATTAAAAAGTTAGCTTCGTTATTAACGGATTAACGATAAACGGACTTGTGCCCTTCTATGCATTTAATTAAAGACTATCTCAAACTTGTAACACTAAACTGCAAATGACGTAGTAGTAAATGTTCTCAAATAATGCTGCATTTCAAAGGAGGTGACTAAGTAAAGTGAGCATAAAATAATGCTGCAATTTAATGTTTTAGTGAGTTCGTATGCGATGAGTCTCGACACGTAGTTCTTTAATATCAACAAGTAGTATTTAATAAACTGATAATAATAACAATAATAATAATATTAATCATGACATGAAGCTAAGCAATGGTATATATACAGCGATTGAGCAAAGAAAAGCGAGAACAAAAACAACATTAATTAAATTCCTTTTGTCTCGCAATATCCGTTCATTACGCAATACCACCCACAGCAATGAGCGATATGAGCCAATAACCGGATACCGCAGACATTTATACAAGAACAAATATTAAATTATATTCACTCGGTCACCACAGACCTTCCCCTCAGAATGATGGGTATGATGGACGACAAAGCCCCAAAAGGCTGTTCAGCATACACATCAGTCGACAAAAAGAAATACGGATGCGAGTGAATTCCAAAAACATGACAAAAAAAGACACGTGACAAAAAGGAATATTCAAAAATCGCAACATAGAAAACCGATAAGGGTTAAAAAAGGAGTAAGCAGAAACACCAAAACCAGGGAAAATATGTTTAACGCGTTAAAATCTGAAATAAGACAGTAGAAATGCTATTTTCTACGTCCATGCGACCAGAGATAAGTGACTTGGTCATTCCTCTCAGGATGACATAGCGCATTTTAGCGCGGAAAATGTAAACAACACAATATAGAGGGTTTTTCTCTTGTCCTTTAGCATAATATATAACCATCGAGTCTTTGCTCGGAATCAAATAGTATCAAAAATGCAACAACAACAATATGAAATAAACATTCAGTAACTCTGCTGGTCGCACGAGATATATTTCGTTGGGTCATGGCTATTGTTATTCATCCTTTAAACTTCTTCGGCACGAACAGAATTAGAGTAGCCGTAACATTGATAATAACGCGACAAAAATCAGCTAAAACAAAGGTAAGAGGAAAATGCGCAAATGCAGTTCATACGTTGGAAAGGTCAATTATCGGACACCCATTATCAGTACAACTACGTTTACATTTCTTGCACAGCTTTGATAACGATAAAATTGACTTGCTACATATTCAGAAATTCGCATTATGCAGAGAAATACTTCAGCCTTAATACAAATATACAGCGCTTTAATCAATTACGTTTTCTCAAATTGTAAGATTCTGAAAAAAAAATTTATACGTAAATAGGCAAAAAAATTACTCGTAAATATGCAAATAATATTTTACACGTAAATATGCTACAAAATGATATGCAAAGAAATTTAAAAGTCTGTACCGTCTTTTCCGAAGTTTCTTCTGCAGGTTTTCGGACGCTTTCGAACAACACTTCCGGGGACTTTTGAACCGCACTTCTGGGCACTTTCGAACAATGCTTCCGGGCACTTTCGAACGACACTCAAATAGTTTTGAACAAAAAGAAAACGCTTTTCGTCCTGTTTCGGAAAGTTCTCTGGACTCTTCTAGAACTCTTTTCCGACTCTAGCAATTAGGCAATTCTTCAGTTTAATTGCTTCACTTAGAAATCTTTTTTTTATATTCTAAAAAACTTCTTGGTGAAGCTTTGGTTCTACGTACACTCACACAGAGTGCCAATTTGGTGAGCGCCCCTTCGGACGCTCCTCACACGGGGTACCAATTTAGTGAGTTCGTACGCGATGAGTCTCGACACGTAGTTCTTTAATATCAACAAGTAGTATTTCATTAACTAATAATGATAACAATGATGATAATAATAATAATGACATGAAGCTAAGCAGTGGTATATATACAGCGATTGAGCAAAGAAAAGCGAGAACAAAAACAACATTAATTAAATTCCTTTTGTCTCGCAATATCCGTTCATTACGCAATACCACCCATAGCAATGAGCGGTATGTGCCAATAACCGGATACCGCAGACATTTATACAAGAACAAATATTAAAATATATTCACTCGGTCACCACAATATCAGCTACTAGTTACTACCGTAATTTAGAGTGGTATTTTTATTGTGTATATTTACCTGCTTACTGTTCCATTATTTGATTTCACATCTAATATTCATTTTTATAAAATGATCCAAATTAGTGCTTAGTCACATTAATATATCAAACGCATTTTACATGCGTTATCAAACGACTTGACTTATTATTTTATCAATTTCTTGCAAAAAAAGTAAAATTTTGCCTACAGCTGCAACTCAGCTACAGAATAACTATACAGAATAACTATGCAACTAAGCTATCTCTATCTGAACTAAATTTAACACTGAAAGTATTGCATCCAAATCTAAGTTTATGCTTTTTCGGATACCCCTACCAATACCACAGTAAAACTATTATTTGGGATTGGGGGATTACAGTGATACATCTACTGCAGAAAATATTCTATCAACATTTGAGTTGAAACCGTAAAATGCTAACCCAACTGATGCAGTCTTTGCAACACGCGTGGCTCGATTTCTGTGATATGTTACTTTAATTGCAAAATATAGATTAAAATTTGCTGCAACTTTCTCACGTTTTCTGCAGCAGAAAGGCGTTTGTTGTCAAACAATGCTATGTGCTGTTGACCCAATCGCTTTACCACATTCCAACGCTTGTTGGGACTTCGCGCGCGCGCGTAGTTCCTATGTTTTTACTCGGCCATTTTTATAGATGGGCATAAAAATTTTTTTAATTTTATGATAAGTCAAAAACGGCAAAATGTGGAAAGCTGAAATTTGAACACAACATTACAAGTTTACAAAGCATTATGCATGCCAATTTTGGGGGTCGAAGATCACGTGATAATGATTTGGGGACCCTAAAACCGACAAAAAACGGCTATTTCTGAGCCGAAATTTTTTTATTTCGCTTATAACAAAAAAAATGCTCAACGTGGAAAGTTGCAATTTGGACACAACATGGGTAGAGGTAGAAAGTGTTTGCGTACCAAGTTTGAGGGCTCCCAGTCACGTGACCGAAATTTCTGAGGCGGAAAATGGACAAAAAGTGGTAAATTTTGAAGTGGTATATCTCGGTAAGTAGTGATATTCTTTGAAAAAAGTTTGTGGTTTTTGAAAACACTAATTAGTACCTTTGTATTGGTTATGTTCATTTATTCCGTCTTGGATAAAATTTTTCCTTATTTTTGTCTTTTTTCTTTTTTTTTCTTTGTTTTTCTTCTATCACTATCTCCTTTTAAACCACAAAGCGCAGATGGATGATATCATGGAGTGGTATAGAGTTTGAAACAAACTGGTGTGTGCCTGAAAATGGGGGTATCACGTCCGGGGATTCCCCCTAAAAGGGGACCTGAAAAATTTTGAACTTTTGAATTGTTCAACAGAGATAGACCAAATTATCAGATTTGGTGGATATTGGTGATGACTAAAACATACTAAAAATTGGGGGAGCTGCGATGGGGGAAAATGGTTAAAATGAGTCATACAAAATTCAAAAAAAATTTTTCACTCAACTTATGTAGATCAAATTTTTGGAATAGATTAATGAAACAAAAAGTAAATTGTTGGTAAAATTTTGGGTATCACAATTGGCTAATATTTCTTCAATGGGTTTTTCAAAATCCAAATTTTTGTAATCATCATCATTGATCAAGGCATGCCAACATTAGTTTCAAGATAGTTAGATATAGACAAAAGCAAAAGATAATAATTATTGTGAGGGTTGCATTGCACCAATCTCCCCAAAATTTCCTTTTTTCAGTTTGAAACCTTAGGGTTTTTACAACGTAGGAATGGAATTGTGAAATAAAAAAGTTTCTCTATTTTTTCTGGCTACTCCGTACTCCTCTTGATCACTAGCTCAGTCTATGCTCGCTCACATTGTTTGTTGTGGTACTCGCAAGGGTTTTACATGTGGTGTTCATAAAAAAATGAACATCATTTGGTCATGAAAGGATATTATGAAAATTTTTGTTATGAAGTTTATATAGTAGTAATATTCCTGATAGAAGATTCAGTTATGCAAAAGTCAACACTTACTTATGACGAAATGTTTTAATTTTTTCATTAACACCATTGCAAACTTTGTCTATGAAGGTTGTTTCATAACTTTATGTACGGTAGTTTGATGAAATTGTAAAAGTTTTTACGCAAGCTCTCAGCTGGAGAAATTAGGGCTTTTCATTTTAAGGCTGTTCTAAAAAACTTTTCAAGTTTTGAGCACCTCACTGAGAGGCTATCCTAGTATATACCGGTATTAGTAATAATAGGCCTACTCCAATATTCGCAGTAAAGTTGGTTTTTAGGATGGGAGAACCTATTTGAGTATTTCAGACGTAGAAAAGTTTGTGGCCTTGTAGAGTATTAATAAATGACTCTTTTTAGTTGGCTATTAGGCTATAGGCTAAGCACACTGGTAAAATAAACCATCTGTAGTAGGTGTATTGTCACATACGGTAGGCCTACTGTACTAGGATAGCCTAGGTGTAATGTTAATGTTATTGATTGTAGAACCAAGAATATGATTGCATGATGTTGACTAATATGCCTGGTGAAAATGCTGTTTTGTATTGGTACGGTAGTGTTTATGCAATGACTTGCTTTTGTTCAAAGTGTTCATTTTCCCAGTGCCAAAATATTAGTGTCAAAATATTACCAGTACTAAGTTGTATTTTGCAACCCCAGATCTTGCAAGCAGGATCTTCATAAAAAACATGGCTTTACCCTTTGGGCCACGCTGCTGACTGGAATGATGGAGAAGGTAGCAATAGCATTGTGTTGTTGATAGTATTTCGTGATGTCTTTTCATACAGGCTGTCAAGTGTGTCATTGTTTCATTAGTTTTTCAATTTCATTAGTTTTCATTATTTTGGACCCGTTGTCATTGTTTAATTATTTTTTAAATAATCTGCTGATATTTTTTGAGTTAACTGGATAAATTGCAATAAATCGTGAGCCATTGAAATGCAGACCTTTTTTTTTTCTTGGAGATCATCCAAACAAATCTGACATAACCTAGGACATGAAGATCTTTTTTTTTAGTTCACCTTAGAAATTTCTCAAATACTACTTGAAGAGCTTTTTTGACTGCTTTTCAGTTCAGTCTTTTGGATTTATACTTGAAAATTGTCATTATTTATACTTGAAAGTTGTCGTTATTTGTCATTATTTTATGTTCATTAGTCATTTTTTATTTCAATTCAATGACTGGACAGCCTGTCTCATATCTAATGCCTATCAATAAACGATAGCAAACGTTTAGGCTGCCAAAAGACACTTTGTTAAATTTAACCATGAGGTATTTAATTTCAAAAAATATTCTGAGGATCCCAGCAAGGTTCTATTTAGAAGGAAGATGTTGGAGACATTAGTTTCGGCCCCACCTTCAAAGGGTCCACACTCCACAATTGTCAAAACGAAAAAATAATAAGCAATTAATTTTTTTTTTGTACCAATTTTTTCTTGGGAGCTTTGCCTATTCAACTTATAATGACGTGGTGTAAAAATTTTATTAGGTTCAATGCACAATCGCACATCTCTCCAGGCATTTGAACAATTGTTATACCGTAGTTGTATTTAACTTCACACCTAATTTCTTTATAATTCAGTATGCAGCATTTTCAGTGATCTAATACTTTGTTATTTAGGATTCCTAGCGACGATTTTTACGGTCCGCGACATCCTGACACGACCGACCTGACGCGAGACAACTCACCCCGGGAATCCTGACGCCAGGGACATCCTGACGCTAGGGACATCCTGACGCTCGGGACATCCTGACGCCAAAAGCTCCAAACTTTTGCGCTCTGCTTTTTTTCTTTTTCTTCTTTTCGCTTTTCCGCGCTACGCCACAGCTACGCTTTTAACGATTAACGTTCGATTATTGTGACGTAAGTATAATATTTTCCGTTAATTGCAAACTTCATACGAATCTCTGTTTTGCAGATACAACTCAAAAGCGAGGTGTATTTTTGCGACAAAAATCGTGATGAAATCAAACTCGAGTTAGCGAATATGTAAAATCGCTGGCGATAAGTTTCAAACGATGACTGAATGCCGCGATTGAAAGTAATATATGTTTTGCTGTTATTAAACGACCGCGTAGATATTTCATAAACAATAATATGCGTAATTCATTTACTAAGAAAAATGCTCTGAAAGGAATTGTATGTTAAAAGAAAATAGTAAAAATATAATTCAAAGTCAAGTACTGCAAATCGAAATTAATTAATGCGGCGATTAAAATTTAGTATTTTTGCCTATTATTATTGGATGACCACCTAGCAATTTTACACGCATTTTCATAAAAAAATTGTTAGTTTTTGGTCAGCAATAATTTGTCGATAGACAACGTTTGAAAGCAAAGTTGAAATTACGGCCAAGAAGGAAAATAGATTAAAAATATTGTGCAATAGTTTGTAATTATCCAACTAATTACTTTCCCAATGGGTGGTTTATTTGGTTTTAACCTGGATAAATGGAGCCATTAGTTTTTGCAATCGCAGTTTTTAACTTCGAAAGAACAAAACAACACGGTCGCACGCTTCACATCAGCATGCCAAATTATCGTAATTTCTCCGCTAGCAAAATCAAAGCATTTAAATAATAACAAGTTACTAATTTGGATAAGCTCCAAAATTTTCAGTTCATTAAAGAGTAAGATCACAAAAATGACAACAAGCTGCTAATCGAAATGCTATCGATAAATTATTGCTGACCAAAAACTAGCAATTTTTTTTATGAAAATGCGTGTAAAATTGCTAGGTGGTCATCCAATAATAATAGGTAAAAATGCTAAATTTTAATCGCCGCATTAATTAATTTCGATTTGCAGTACTTGACTTTGAATTATATTTTTACTATTTTCTTTTAACATACAATTCCTTTCAGAGCATTTTTCTTAGTAAATGAATCACGCATATTATTGTTTATGAAATATCTACGCGGTCGTTTAATAACAGCAAAACATATATTACTTTCAATCGCGGCATTCGGTCATCGTTTGAAACTTATCGCCAGCGATTTTACATATTCGCTAACTCGAGTTTGATTTCATCACGATTTTTGTCGCAAAAATACACCTCGCTTTTGAGTTGTATCTGCAAAACAGAGATTCGTATGAAGTTTGCAATTAACGGAAAATATTATACTTACGTCACAATAATCGAACGTTAATCGTTAAAAGCGTAGCTGTGGCGTAGCGCGGAAAAGCGAAAAGAAGAAAAAGAAAAAAAGCAGAGCGCAAAAGTTTGGAGCTTTTGGCGTCAGGATGTCCCGAGCGTCAGGATGTCCCTAGCGTCAGGATGTCCCTGGCGTCAGGATTCCCGGGGTGAGTTGTCTCGCGTCAGGTCGGTCGCGTCAGGATGTCCTGCTTCGCGATTTTTAACGCACAAATTGTTTAGAGCATGTGGCTTTGCCCCTACATTACTTGCCAGTGATTAGAGTAGCTCGTTTTTTCTTAAAGCAAATTGTTTGTGGTCAGATATTTTCAGAACAAGTTGCCATTTTCAAGATATGTTTTGTTAGTTCTATCAACATATACCAGTCTTAACATATTTACTGTAGTATAATATTAGTATGCCATCCCTGGTAGTAGTGGCACTGTATTGCATTTCAATACCATGCACATACTTTCTTCTAAATTCACACACAAAATATGCACTGGTCATGTTTTTGCATTTGCAAATCAAATTTGTTTCCAAGCCCATGGGTTCTTTGCTATGTCTCTGGGTAGCTTTAGTGCTTTGCAGTTTCTACTGCCTGCACTAAAACTATTAGCAGAAATAAAAACTATAATTTTCTGAAGGCTTTTTGCCCCCTCGTTATCTGATTAGAGCTTTCAAGCAATGCCATTTAAAATAAGTTTCAGTATCACCTGGCTTGGTTGGCTATTACATTCTATTATTTTTTCAAATAAGGAAAGGAAACAAATTGATAGTCGATTAAAGTTTATGTTGTATTTTGTTTGGTTTATTTTCATTTTTAATCAATCAAAAAATGATGTTGCCCTCCAGCTGAGGACAGGACATTTTGAGGACTTATAGGCTTCATGGCCAAGACCAAGTTCTTCAGAATGTGTTGTCAAGAACTCCACTTCTCTGCCTCTTCTAAATCAGGCTGAAATTCTATCACAGGCTCTAATTCCACTAAATCATGCAAAAATTGTTGATAAAATATTCTAGTTTTGGAGCTGCTGAAATAAGTCGTTTTTTAACAATGAACTTTTCAAGTGAAGTGTAGAGTAGTTAAATTCAAAACTTGGTTGGCTAGGCATTGCTTTGGTTCGAGTCAGCTGTGAACTGGTAAATGCATGGTTTGAATTGAGTTTCAATTACAGTTACTGGAAGTTGCTACAGTTTGAGAACTGAAAATTTAAATTAGAACCTTGAAGGGTTGTTTGTTTTCATTAAGATTTTGGTTTTACTGGCTGCTTTTGGTTTAACTTCGTATTTAATTTTTAGTTTTGTATTGATTTATCATTATTAATTGAGAATGTAACTCCCATTATCATTAATTCATTCATGCCAAGTGATTTTTGCCGTTAAGATGCAAAAGTTGTTTAATGTTTACTTCCAACATCTGCTATTTGCTGGCAGAAAAAATTATAACATTGCAATTTTATCAGGATTGTTGTGCAAGATAATTCGCAAAGCATTAAATAATTTAATCGCAGTAGTTCTATTGTTTCGGATTCTGGAAATTGTGTTGGAATATATATCAATTTGAAGATGCCCAACTGCCTGAGGTGAAACTGCAATCATCATGAGAATTAAGTTGCTTTCAAATTTATTCAGGTCAGTAGGTTTATCATAATATTGTTGTCGCTTTTTTTCAATTTACCTGATCTGTTTGTTGGTTTTATGAACTTGCATATGATAATTATTTGTAAGGCAATTTTTTGCTGCCCTAAATCCTGAAAAAGTTTCCTTTATTTTTTACAAAAGCTGCATTTACTTTTAACAAAAGTTTAAGTAAGAAGTTAAATTTAGGCCTATGGACAAAGAGTGTAAACATGGTTGGTTGCTTCAAAGCAATAGGGTAGGAGTTGGATCCCGACCTTTCCTACAATGACTCTGCAACCCTGGTTCTGACACTGTGGTATTAGCACAGTTCTGGGGTTGTAGCTGAACTTCTGCAATATTAATGAATTATTCCATCATAGAGAACACTAAGTCACAGCCAATGTGTCACAAAGCTTGTTGTTGTCCAATACCTAGAGAATACTGCAATTGAACTGAAATACTGTAGTTTCAAAGCATATTTTTGGAATCAAGTTTTTATGTTTTATGCAAAAATTGATAAAAGTTGCTGGTAAAATCAGAAAAAGTTGCAGAATAAAAATTAATGGAGACAGCTTAAAACATTGTGCTACTGAAACATAAAGTCTCTGTGTTTCAAAAGCTTTAAAGAATTGCAAAAACCTACCCTAGCTCGGATCTATTGGTGAAGCTGCAATTTGATATGGTGCTTTGTTGTTTTTCTAGGCATAAAAATTGTCTTTTCATGGTTAATTTTGCCAGTGCAGCAGCCGGTAGCACAGCCAGGGGAAGGTTAAGCCTTCCCCATTAGCCTGTCGATGAAAATGCTGAATAAAAAAAATACCACGTTTTTAGCACTTCTAAGACTGTTTCTTTTTTGCACTGAAATGGACTAAAAAGAGATAAAGAGGTTTAAAGCATATTTTGAAACATATATTCAAGAGGAGGGATATGATTACGGACTTTACGGACACCCTGTATTATACACTGAGGAATATTAGTTAATTTTATCTATTTATGGTAAAAAAATCTATTTTAGTTTCATCAACTGGGGTTGGGGGGCTATTCAATATTAGTTAATTACCAATCTTATCTCTCAAATATTTTTCCATCATTCCCCCTCCCCTAATTATTCTTCTTTATAAATTATAGACGAAATAGTTTACTCCGTGAGAGTTTTATTGAACTATAGGATTTTATGATGTAAACAAGAGAATTAAGTTTTAACATTAGCCACCTCCCACATAACCCATTTATGCAACCAGTTTAATCATGTATGCACTTCTAATTTCTATATTACGCTTTTAAAGCAAATATTTCTATTACAATAGCCCAAAAATTGAGTTATTAGCAAAAAAATGCAAAATTTTCAAATGCTGGGGGCGCTGCCCCAGATCTCCGTGCCTCTGGCAGTGGGGGCTTTACCCCCAAAGCAACCCCCCATTGCAAATTTCTAGCTACGCGCCTGGCAGTAGCAGGCATTGTTGAATGCTAAACCTTGTTCTTGAAGGGCTTTTGGTTCACTTAAAAATTACTGTACCTCTTAAAAAAAACAAAAAAAAAACTGTAAATAATTTTAGTTGTATGGAAGGCATGCTGATATTGTGTAATATTACTTTAAATTTTTATACTATATGATGAATAAGTTGGTAAAAGGTGCTGGATATAGCTTTTTTTAGATGTTGAAATGTTGTAGATTTCTGGTAGATTCCATCTGTTACTGTATTTTGTGGGAGAGCGTTTTTGTTTAGACCTGCCTGCTTGGTCTTCTGCTCCTGTTTCTTGAAAGAAATAAGATAGCAATGATGTAGTCACCAAAAATGACCATAAAACTTTTCCCAAAGTGGAATTACTGTACTTTTGGAATCAAAATTTGGTCTATAACACAACTTTGCATCATGGTTTGTATATTTTTTGTAGGTTATTGTTTTATGGAGTTTTTGTTTTAGGCTTCAGTAGAGAGTTGTTAAAGATGAAGGAAAAAAGTTTAAATGATTGAGTTGCGGTCTTGCGCAATTGTATGGAGGTATATGTTGTCGTTAAGGCGGTATTCACCAGTGAACATAATGTGGGTTGTGGCTTTTCGCAATTGGATGGAGGTATATGCTCCCATTAAAGCAATTTTGATCAGTGGATTAGTATTTTTATTGGACACTCTCTGACTCATTTTTGAATTGTTTTTTGTTTGCTGAAAGAAAATTGTTTGTTTTGGGATGCATGCAGACCCACCAAAATGCAGAGAGAACACTGATATAGTTGCTGGATGAGTGTGTCAAAAGTTTGTAATTTAGTTACGTTACTTACTTGCTTTGCTGGATCTTGAAGGTTTGGTGAATGGTAGTAGACCGTAGTTTGAATAAATTTTGGTTTTTGAGGTGCATCTGGAGGGCTATTTGTTAGGGATGTTGACTTTTGCTGTTAGGTAATTAACAGGGTTTGTTCGGTTAAGGAAAGTGTAAGCAGAATCAATGTTTCCTTTTAGGTTTTGGTAAGTCGGCGTGTGTCCAAAAAATCGGCGATTTTCCTCTAAACAATGAAAACCTCAATACTGAGTCGACGTGCGACCAATAAAAATGCTGAATTACTGATTATAATCGGCCTAATAGTTACATAGAACAGAGTTCTTTTTTATGCTTTTTAACATTGCTGCTGAGTTGCTTTCTCTTGCTAATGCATGTGGTGTTTTTAAAGCGTTTATTGATGGGGAGATGTGGTCGTTTGAAACTTCTAAGGTAAAAGGGCATTCAAGTCAAGTTTTTCATTCTTAACCAAAATGTTGTATGTCTAAAATTCATTCTCACCAAATTTCAAGTTTCTACGTCTTTCCGTTTTCAAGATCTTACACTTTGAAATTTGTTGTTTTCCAATTAGTTTAATGTTGCTATTTTAACAGTATTTCTATGCCACAAAATAAAGGGATTATTTTTTGTTTGAGCATAATAAAATGAAGATGAGGAATGGTGGCATTTTTTAAAAAATGTCTTCAAAGTCAATGTTGGATTTGAATTTAGGATTTGTGTTTGATTGAAGGTTAGGTTTAATCTTAGACTTGGGGTTTGAGTTAATGTTCGTGGTAATAAAGATTTTAGATTTGTATGTTTCTGGTTTACCAAACTGCTAGATAAGCATTGGCCGTAGCCTGGGAAATCCGTCTCTAGACCCCATTACGTAATTGTCGCTTATTTTTAGTTTGCACTAAACGGTTAGAAAAATTAGTATCAGCTAAAAGATATGAGCATGTGATTGGACGTTTCACTTTTGGTCCGCTTCCAATTCGAATTCCTGTCTATGTCTATGCTGAGATCCTTGTGATGACAAAACCAATTACTGAAACATATTTTGGTTTCATATTATGTTTTCAAGATAATGGTAATGTAAACAGTGTAATTTTTGGGTCCGCGACAACTGATCGCGAACCAAATAACACTAATTGGCTGAGAAGGCGATCATAAAAATATATCATTATCCCCAAAGCCGTTATGCCCAAACCTTCACTTTGTGACAAAATTACTGTGACAAAACCGTTAGTTCCTGGTCAGTTTGTTCGCTGTCTGTTTGTCGCGGTCACTTGACTTGGCTCGTTAATTTTGACATATCTGCTCAGTCAAAAAATATTATAAGCAAAAGTAACGTCATCATGTGGTTGTGGAAGTGGAAGCGAAGAAGGTGAAAGCAATTCACGAACTGGCACTTGCACATTGCTGATAGTGATGTGGTTCCTAATTTCAAAAAAAATTAGTGCTAGTAAAATTACTTATTTTGTAATGTTTTGATTATTGGCAAATGGTGGGCTAACACTTCGAGGCAGTTCATTGCGAAAGAGGTCATGATTACTAAACTGTAAACTGGCATTGCTCAATGTACAGCTTTCTTCATTAACAATATTGCAATAAATAAGCAACGAAATAAAACGCTTTCTAGTTGAATTGCTGATCCTTGTCAAGAGCCTGATTTTGTTTATACATTACAGAAACTTTCAAAGCTGACAATTGAATCAGAAACGCCGAGTCATCACGTGGAAAAGCAAATGCAGCTTCTACCAGCAAAGAATCAAATGCATCTTCAAGCAAAGACATCAATTTAGTGCAGCTTCATAACAAGAATATTCTTTAAAGTTATGTGAAACTAGAAGATACATCTTAAACTGACTTTGCTAAAGTGGTTATGTGGAACTAATAGTTACCGTATCGTTTATTATTGCTTGTTAAAAACGATATAAGTCTATACTGTCCATAAGGTGAAAGCAGTCGATTTTTGGCGGTGGGCTCTGGAAACTTACTGCATTGAAGTGACAATAGTACAATGAAACGGTGTATTGTTTACGATTTACATTATGGTTTAGGAGTAGTGTTACTACTCTGATATCATTTTTATTTCGTTTGTTGAAACTGCCTCTCCTTTTCCTGTAGTTAAGAGCGTTTGTAGAATAGAATGTTGCTCTACGGAATCTCAGCAAACTAATTTAGAACCCGGAAAAAAAAGGCTATTTTCAAGTAATTTTAGGAGTTGGTTCACTATAACTGCACAAACGACCACAGCTGATTTGATATCCAACTATCCACTAGTCGTGTTTTATAATCCTCTGTGAGGGCGGCTCTACTTTTCTGCCCCGAAACAAGCACGTAAAAAGCATTTGTCGCATGCTTTTCATTTTAGACCTTGACATTGTATAAGTTATAGATTGTGCATCTATGTCGGGCTTCTTAGTAAAAAAAAGTATTTTTTTCTTGACGGTTGGTTAACGGATAGCATTACAAAGTCTTTTGAGTGATAATGTAAAGTGCAGTTTTTGTAAATGACGTAGTGTTTCACTGCAGTAGCCTACACTGTGTTATCGTTTAAGATGTCCACTTTCTGAGTTGATTGGGAAATCCGACGCTCCTGCATGAAAAGGCGATTTTGCCCATCTGAAAAAAACATCCTACCAGGGCTAGGTCTTCAGCCTATTTTAGCAAAAAGATGACAGTGGTGTGCCTTTAACACTCTGCTTTCTTTGGTCGACAAAGTTCGAGTTCAAGTTTGGCAAAAATATTTAGTTCGACTTCGTGCTGGTGCTCATTGCAAACAAAAAGATATAACTATTTCGCTTATTCAGTAGGTTTACAACTGTATAGTATTTCAGCTGTTGCCTAACGCCGAAATTTTACGTGTAATGGCAATGTTTGGTGTTTGTTTGGAAAGGAATGATGCATTTGTCGCAAAAAATTCAAGATGTTTAAATTACCTTTTCCATATTACTGTACCTTTTGACTAATACTAGTACGATTTTCGGAAACTGTTATGTTTAATATTTTGGTAAAAGTAAAGCATACGCATGAGTTTATCAACTGCAATAAACAGCTGTGCTTTTCTGTCACAAGTAGGTTGTATGTACCATTAGACGTAGCCAGGATTTTTTATTGAGGGGGGGGCACAAACCGCAAATCACTTGTAATCACGTTATCATAAATTTTCGAAAGAGAAACTTTTTATGGGAGAGAGATGTAAAATGAAAGATCAGAAGCCGTGGCCTGGTTCTTCATGTAACCAGGATTTTGCTCACAGGAGAGGGCTTGAACCAAAAGTTAAAATGTCTGAACTGGGAGACGCGTTGAGTAAACTAAAGTTAGTGAAACGTATCGCAGACTAGGGTTTGGGGACTCCGCCCCAGCTGCTGCGGGATTTTTTGTAAAAAATAGCTATTTTAATGCCGTTAAATCACGTTTTGCACGTTTTTCGAGCCATTTGAAGAACTAAAGTTTTAATATTTGAAAGCCAATTGAAAAAATGAAATTGTTTAATTTTCCTTTAAAATCTTGCATTTAAGGATTGAATTTTGTAAGTGATTTGGCCCAGGTGGGAGGAAGTAAAGCACACTGCCCCGTGTAATATTTTAGCAGTAACGGATAGTTTGCGCGCCCACTAAAGGATGGTAGTTTTGAGTACCAATGGCCATAAGATGTAGAAACGTAAGGTTAACTGTACAGTAGAACATTAATTCTTTTTCACTTCTAATTTTGAAAGCTATCAACTACATACCTGTTAATGTTAAATTTAAGTTAAAAATGCGCCATCTTTTTCATTTTCGGTTCTTAAGTGAGCTTCATGGACTACGAATCTTGTTGCAAGATGTTCAATGCAGCACAGTGGTCATTTAAGAGTTGGGAAGCCTAATTTAGCTGACGAGAGATAAACAGTAGCTGTACAAAGCTGCTACACTTTGTGAGCGGGCTATCTTGACAGACATGTGGTGCAGTTCATAGCGTCGTTTGTTTACGTTTTCACTTCTGTTAGAGGCAGAAATGGAGTCCTCGAGGGCGTCCTTAGCCTTAAAAACACATTTTGAAGTCTTTGGCCTTGAAGCCCACAAGTCCTCGAAAATGTCCTATCCTCGGCTCGAGGACAGCACTTTTTTGGTTTCGTTAAAAATGAGCCATGGACATGACCTTTTTTTTACTTTACGTGGGGAAATCGGCAAAAACTTCGCGGAAAATTTGGAAAGAATTTTTTTTTTATGGAGGTCGCCTGAAAAAAATTTGGAGAAAGTTTTTTTTGGGGGGGAGAACGCTTGCGCCTTGTGTTCTTGGCCTCGAGAAGTCTGTCCTTAGCCTTGGCCTCGAAGGTTGCGTCCTCGACTCCACCTCTGTAAAATAAGGTTTGGGCACCTCTTTATACACCTGTAATTAAGTAGTTCTTATTTCTTCAATAAAACCGATTTCGAGCCGTAGGCCTATCTGTTTGGACGGGCTTGGCTGTTGATGAATCAGATATTCAGTTCATGGTTTTCGAATTTTTGCATGTTCCACTTAAGTGATATTAAACATCGCTTTCTTTATTGTTTCAAAAAATATCGCAAAATAAGCATTGCGGTGTTCGATTATCGCGGTCCTAGTTTTGCAAGAAATTTTAATTAAACCTTTTCTGATGTCACAAAATTTCAAACGCTGGGTTGCCCAATGGTACGGAGCCAAACGGACTAAATCGATTTTCACAAGAAAAAAAAGTAGTAAAACAAGGTTTGGGGCACCTTTATTACCTTTGTAGTAGTTCTCATTTCTTCAATAAAACCAATCTAGAGCAGTATCTCCTTTAATGCAATTGGGTTGTTGTTTCAAAGTGCACTTAAGGTCTATTCAATGAAGTTAGGCACTGTCGCGAAGTCCCCAGATATCGCTTGCGATGTCACATTCTAGTTTTGTTTGTTCTCACCACTAAAAAGCTGTTTGTTCAGCTGCCGTCTGCACGGATTCTAGCAAAAGCAACTCAATAAATTAGCGGGTTTTATTGGCCGCAGTTTGCTATCAAAAATTCATTTTGTTTATTACTTGTAGCGAAGGCCAAACGTACTCGTCTACTCGGCGCTCTATTTGACCGAGTACCGAGTACATTGACCTTCGAGTACGAGTACCTACCGAGTACCTGGGGTTCCGAGTACGAGTACTCAAAAAATGGTACTCGAGTTGTACTCGAGTACGAGTACTGTACTCGAGTACTCCATCACTGGTTTAGAGTGGTGTTGTGCATTGTGCCTTAACTGTGCTGCCAACTGAGAAAAGTTTTGGCTATCGTTCAAAGTTGATAAAAGCTTGGTTTTGCGATTTTGCTCTCTCAGTCTCTCCTCAATGCTCGCTTTTCGATGAGGGTTGTGGGGGCGGCTGCAACTCGAGAGTAATCAAGCGACCACACTTAAACGATCTTCTATCATCTTTTTTTGTTTCAGTTCAGTTCAGTTGGTTTATTGCATGAACCCGCGTCCATTAAAAGCATTACGTATAAAAACAGAGGCCAAGAAAAGGTAGAAGCAGCAAAACGGTGTAAGTTAAGACATGAGGGATGTCTATATGGCTGCTTTACCATAGTTATGCATACACATTGATTGTGATATGAATACGTACGAAACAATACAGAAAAATACAGATTCATTGGCCCAATAACAGTAGCAATATCATTGTGCCATACCAACAGAGTGACAGACTACAATGGATATAATGAGAAACAAAAGCAGTCTGTTTAGAACAAAAAGTGGAGATAACGAAAACGAATTTTTTTATTGCACGAAAACAGTCAACAGGATAAAATAGCAATTAAATGCATACGAATTCTTGAACCTATTTCAAAATTGGTTTAATCATTATCGGATTCATCGCTCGATCTTTCGAAGATTTTAATAGCCTTGAAAAAGGCTGTTGAAGAAACAAACGAATTTTGTGCCGACAAAAAGAGTTCGTTCACTCTCTTCAAATTTTCAATAATTAATCATTAGATGGCAGAAATACAAAGTTTGACAATCATCCAATCAAAATTATTCACGTGATATATTTTTTTCTTTTTTTAGGTTGAAATTTCAACGTCTTGAAAAACTATAAAAAGCCGCATGTTTTCAACCTTCTTCGATTATTCGCTAGTTAATTCTTAACACGGGCGAGACGAAAACTGTTTGAATCAATTTTTTCAACAGCCGTTTTCAAACTACCAAAATCTTCAGACGATCCTACGATGAATCCGATAATGATCCAAGCAATTTAAATTTTTTGTACCACTAAACACCAGAAGCTAGGCTGCGAAAGGCCAAAAAAGCCATTCTACAAAGACTGGCAAGGTCGTCGAGTCTACAGCCTCTCATAAATAAACTTACTCAACAAAATTAATATCAACTTAACGATATTTGAGATAACAAAGATTCCTGCAATTGCTGCCAAAAAACAAAGAAAAAAAAAAGGAAAAAAACAGAACGCTGAACAGAGGCTGCACCAAGCACTACATTCGCGATAGCAAACGGTACATTACAATGTACAACAAAACAGAAACCGTAAGAACCATTTTGCAGTTGTTGTTCAGTAGTAACGGGCCTTAAGATTAAACGACTTTAAGGTTTTGCAATCTCTACAGGAAGTTGATTCCATACTAGAGGTTCTTTGTATTTTGATGACTTCTGGTGGTTGATAATCCACAAACAGGGCGTCAGAGAGAAAATTTTTCAGGGGGTACGAAGGTCGATACCGGGCCCCCAAATCTTATTGGGGCCCCCAAGCCTTATTGGGGCCCATGCCGTTAAATCATTTTTTGTCCGATGGGTGTAGATCTTCATTAAAAAGTGAGGGGATAACGATATTCACAAACAGTTAGGACCTATTAAAAACACAACTAGACATAAAATTGGCTTAAATCCAGCTAGGGGGTCTGGGGAGGGGGGTCCGGGGCAAAGCCCCGGAAGCTTGAGCACTTTTTATGTTTTTCAAGCGTAATATACAGCATTTGATCAACATCCCAGCACCAAACTTGCTTAAATTGACCAGCAGAAAACGTGATGTACATAAAAGAAAGTACCGGTATGTGAAGAGGGGGATGATGACATTGACACGATATTGTACAATATAATGACTTTAATACGGCAAATCCAAATATTTTACTGATAAAAGTTTTAAGAAGTCATCTGCAATCATAGATTTCACAAACCCAAATACCTATTAAACTCATACAGATAGAGTGAGGTACTCAATGATAGTAGTATAGTATGTCAACTTTGACTCCGCTCTCTGAGGTTGAAATACTTTTGGATCTCTGGAAATGTGGGCCCTCGTACATTGTTATACCGCAGAACTAGGGCTCTCAAGTCAGAGAAATGTTACAAAACGTTAATTTCGGTGCAAGTGTATGGCTTTTGATACATTTTCCTCTTTTTTTAATCAAATCGGCCACTATTGGATGCCCTAAAGGCTATGTAGCAAAAATAGCGACCAATTACCGGTACTGAATTGGCTGACTGATATTTTTGCTGTAGGCAAGTTTGATTAGGGTGTTATGGTGCAATACCAAAACTTAACGCGGAAACCTGAACTCTTCCGGGCCCCTTGAGCCCGGCCCTCCCTAGGCTCGGGCCCCGGTACGATGAACCCCCTGAACCTCCTCTCGCAGGCCCTGTCTACAAAATGATGAACACAAATTTCTGGCCTGTCTTGTATGTACACAACTTGACCTTTTGGTTTTAAAGAGACACATAAAACAAGGGTGAAGGTCATTATTGAAATACTGAAACATTATTTTAGATGTTTCTTTTATAAATATAATTGGCTTATGATAATAATTTTTGAGATTTTATCATTTCGATCAATCTACGGTATCTCTGGGGTCCAAATCAAATATTAATCTTATATAATTGTTGACTGATCTTTGCAGTTGACCTACTATTGATTTATTTCCATGATACCAGAGAGTAATACGGTATAAAATACGACTCAGAACTAGATGGGAGTTTGCCAGCAAACCCAGTGAACGACCGACGCATAGCTAATGCTGTGACGCTCAAAAGTACTTTTTGTCTACCGTAATATCAGCAATTACTCAAAAATATCTGATTATGGAACCTCCAGAAAAGTGGATTCAAAATATTTGTCTGGTAAATATCTCCTGATATCATAAAACACTGGCACCCTAGCTTGAGCCGTTCAAAAATTGATTTTTGGGGGTCCATTTGGGGGGTCCCTGGGGAGGGGTGGCACCCCCAAATTATGTCAAAATATTTGTTTGTTAAATATCAGCTGATATCAAAACAGACTGGCACCCAAGTTGAGCTATTCAAAAAATTGATTTTTGGGGGGTCTATTTGGGGGGTCCCCGGGGGGGTGGGGTGGTAACCCCAAACTATGTCAAATTATTTGTCTGTTAAATATCTACTGATATCAAAAAAAAGTAGAACTCTAGCTTAAGCCATTCAAAAAATTGATTTGGGGGGGTCCCCGGGGGGTTGGCACCCCCAAACTATGTCAAAATATTTGTCTGGTAAATTTCTACTGATATCAAAAACAACTAGCACCCTAGCTTAAGCCGTTCAAAAAATTGATTTTTCGGGGCCCCATTTTGGGGAGGTTCCCAGTGGAGTTGCCCCAAAAAATTTCGGGAGAAAAAATTGCATTTGCAGCTCAACAACTTTACACAAAAATTAGATTTCCATGTTTTGTGATTTAGGAGAAGAAGAGCGTACAAAATTTAGGAAGAAAAAAAAAGGAAAAAAAAGGAAAAACAGGAAAAAAGGGAAAAAAAGAAATAAACCTCATTGTGGCCAAAAGTGGGTTGGTTGGGATGAAAGGGTATCTTGGGACATATAACTCTATAAAATATTTTTTGCTGTACTTAAGCCGTTTTTGACTGAGACCGCTTTTTACGCCAAACATGCGGCGCGGTTTTAGGGTTCTAAAACCGAAGTCACGAGACCTATTGCCTCGAAATTTGGTAGAAACATACAACTCAGTAATCTCAAACTCCTGTGAAAATTTCATGCAACTAGACCCAATCGTTCTTGAGTTATAAGCAAAAGTCTGAAATTTCGCACTCGTTAGTTGGAAAATGGCCGAGTAAAAACAAAGGAACACGCGACGCAAGCGTCGGTCGTTCCAATTAAGCTGTGGCGCAAAATAAGAAGAGATTCTCGGTTAAGGTATGGCTTAATTTTTTTAAATGCATAATCCACTACATGCTTTGCTCAATATGTAGGTCATATGGAGTTTCCATGACAAATTTTCATTTATATTTAACTCTAAAAATTTCACATTTCTATTTTTTTGGATTGAGATATTTCTCGGGTTTAAAGACAGACCTTTTGGGCATGGTTTAGATCCCAATGTTTGGAAAACAATGTAGTTAGTTTTTGTGATATTTAATGATAACTTATTGGCAATAAGCTAATTATCAACAAATGTCAATTTCTAGTTGACAACGTCAAAAAGTAATGGAAGACTTGCGTTAGCTGCTAATATTGTGGTATCATCTGCAAACTAGGCACGTAGCCAGAACGGAATTTTTGTGGAGGCAAGCGAAAATTTGGTGGGCAATGGCTTCGTGTTTTTAAATTTTACTGCTACAAAACACATACGTTGACAGGATGCACCATGACTCTAAAAACCACAAGGTTATTCGGTGCTCTCTGCTCAATCAGCACAACACTGATTCGTTTATATTGCGTCATGAGCAGTACTATTATACTTTTGCGTGCGTGTTTGATTGAGGAATAAATTCTACTACCGGTAACTGGAAGCGATCTCAAAAAGAAAAAAAAGGTCTTCACAGAATGAAGAGCTGATTTTGGCCCCGAATTACGGTAAAGACCAAAAAAAAGGGGGGGGTCATTACGAAATCAAGAGCTGATTTTGCCCCCGAATTTTAGGTTATGAACTCAAAAAAAGGTCTTCATAGAGTTAAAAGCTCATTCTACACGCAATTTAGCAGACTAGGGATATTTTGTTGCGTCAAAATGACGTTTAAGTGAAATTATTAGGGGGACAAAGTTAATTTTTTGGGGGTTAAAGTTAATTTGTTAATAAGTTAATCCAAAAGTTAATTTTACTGTAGCTTGAATCATCATGCAGATTCTTTTGTACACACTAACGACAAATTTTTTAAATTTTTTTCACCGCTGTGTGGTAGTACAGTGAAGAAGTGTAGAATAATATTTGACTTCGAAGAAACAGTACATATCAAATCTCTCACTATACTCGCTGCATTACGCCGAAGCATGTAGCGAGCTGGATGGGGCCACCTCCGCATCCAGTAGCGTAGCCAGGGGGGGTAGGGGGGCTATAGCCCCCCCCATTGGCCTGTCAACCAAAATGCAGAATAAGGAAAATACCACGTTTTTAGCTCTTCTGAGACTGTTTTTTTTTTTTTAGCTGGAATGGACTAAAAAGTGATTTAAAGCATTTTTTGAAACATATATTCTGGGGGAGCTAATTTGTCAAAAATAAAAAGTCACAAATTAATGAAAACTTTGAAAAAATGCCCCAAAATAAGCTATCAAATTTGATCGCTAATGTAAAAATGCCAAACATATAGGTTTTATCAACAAATATATTATAAAAACTCAGGAATAACGAGGGGGGGGCATTCTGTATTAGTTAATTACCAGTCACTTCTATCAAATATCTTTCCATTAGAGCCCCCAATTATTTTTCTTCATAAAATGTATACGAAATAGATTACTCCGTGTGAGTTTTATTGAATAACAGGATTTTGTGATTTACAAGCATGTAAACAAGAAAACTACAATGTTATCACCAGCCACCTCCTACATAGCCCATTAATGCAACTAGCTGAATCATGTTGCGCAGTCAATTTCTATGCCACGTTTTAAAAACATCATTTTTTATTAAATAGCCCTAAAATTAAGTTATTTTTGCAAAAAAAAAGGAAAATTTTCGAGTGCTAGGGGCTCCGCCCCCAGACCCTTAAATTAGCCCCCCCCCATTGCAAATTTCTGGATACGCGCCTGTCCGCATCATTGCGTCCAGGCAACACAGCTCTTTTTGAAGAAACGTTGCAGCGGTGGCGCCGTTGTCAACTCTGTGTTCGATTTGACCGGCCCGAGATTAGAGCGTCAGGCCTCCCGTTTCATAGAAGAAAACGTTACTGCTCGACCAACTAGCCGGTGGCAAAGAAAAAGTTTGAAATCGAAAATGGATGAATAGAATACAAATATTTTTCTTTCAAACGTTTGGATTTAACAATTTCTCACACCGACTCGTAACTGAAGGACGTTTTGGCAAAAGTTGATACTGTAAGTTCCATTTTGCCGTTACGAGTATATTGCGGTTAAAGTTTTTAACTTTTATGCGGATCTTGTTGTCAACTGCAACATATTGAGCGATTTATTACCGAAAAATGATGGAAAATTTTTATTTATACTCAGAAAAAATATCTGCAAAGGAACGAAAAGTTCATTATTTTGTAAAATGTCACTATTCGATTTTTTCCAAAACGTGCTTCAATTATGTTCGCACTTTGGGAAAACCTAATGTCCATTTGGGAAAAGTACCTCACTCAAAAAAAAAAAAAAAAAAATTCAATTTGAAGATATTCATTTCGAAAACTTGCTCATTCTGAATTATTTGTTTAAAAATGCCGATTCTCTATAAAGTCTATTTGGAAAATTGACATTTGGAAAAGAAATTGATAGAGTGCAAATTGCTTTTTTAAGTTGCAGCCCGGAAAATTTTTTTCCAAGGCAGCAAGAAATGCTTAATTGCTTGTTTCGTAATTTCCTGGTCTGAATATTGCTTATTGCATAGATATAGTCAAAAAAAAACAACTCATGAGTGGAACGTTGTTGGTGCTTTTGAACAAAGAAGATTTAAAGTGCATTTGGACCAGTTTAAAGATCGAATCAATTCATATAATTACAACCTCTAGTGGGCTTTCAATCTTGAATAAATTTGGAATTGCTTGCAAAAACGTGGTTATCGTTATCATGATTCCAATTTTTTTGTCATTATCCACGTTTTCTTTATGGTCCATTGATCACGAACAGCTGGAATTTCATTCGTTTTGTGATTGTTATTAACATTAGTTTTTTTTGAAAGGTTTTTTTGATAGTTATTAACATCAGATGTTTTTGAAATGCTACTCAATATGAACTAAGTATCAACAGCAAAGCTGGCACTATTCGATCAGTCGACCAAGCTAAATATCTGGGAGTGATTTTGGACTGAAATTTGAACTTTCGACAACAACTGAAATCTTTAGAAACCAAAATTGCTCATGCAATTGGCATATTATACAAACTAAAATATTTACGACCCGAAAGTGCAATGCTAAACCTTTATTATGCTTTAGTACATTCGAATCTTATTTATGGAATTCTTGTGTGGGGTAACACTTTTCTCATCCTATTTAACTAAATTAAGTAAATTGCTACACAAAGCTATTAGAATTGTGACTGGGAAAAATTGGAATGATAGCGCGAATCCGCTCTATCAAAAACTAAATATATTACCATTGGTTTCACTTTGTTTGAGAAGCTGAGGGCTGCCGATGAGAGCTAAAAGCTCGAAACAGCGCTGTCCAGCTCTGTGCATCTAATAACTCGAGCTGCTTTGCAGCTGCAGGGTTAGTGGTTGATCTAGCCATCAAACTGCCAATAGAAGTCGTTATGATTTCCCAGGAGTCGACCACGAAGGACGTCAAACTTTTCGGTCATTGGTTTCACTTTTAAATCTTGAAATATCTAAATTTGTTTATCAACTCGATAAGTCGAAATTACCTGCAAGTTTTTCTAATTATTTTACTTTAACTAAAAATGTTCATTCGAGGAGAACACGAGCCTCTTGCAATAATCAATAAACAATTCCATTATTTAAAACCCAAAAAACCCAAAGATCTATCAAATACACAGGTGCTAAAATTTGGAACTCAATTCAGATTTGGATCAAAAAATATTCGTTTCAAAAATTTAAAATAGAATTTAAAAAATTTCTAATAACAAATTTAAGCTCATGATTTTCGCTTTTTTTCAGTAATTACGCAAACTCGCTCATAGTTCATTTAAGTTAACCACTGCTCTTTTTTGGTTGTTACTGTTTTCGTGCTTGATTCTTGTAGTCGTTTGCTTTTTATTTGCATTTTTTTCCTTCTTAGTTTTCTAGTTCATTGCGCTATTTATTTAGACTGCACTGTGACCAGCAAGGTGGGTGCTCGACCCGATGACTTCCCAGTCCCTTCTCATCCACCATGCCGCTCTCTCTAATGTGTAATTTATTTTATGAGGATTAATTATTCAAACATTGAGTAGCGCAATAAATTATGTTATGTTAGAAAGTCCCGAAACATCGTTTAAGTATAAAGCATTCGATGTGCCAAAAAATCGCAGTGAAAAATAATCCCAGAGAGGTTATTTCCTAGCTTTTAGTGCTAATGCATGAGCTAAATTTGCATATATTCCATCTAGCCCTCTAATTACTCGTTTAATTTGTGTATCTGTCGCACAGGTTTTTTTAATGCATGAAAAAAGTAACACACCGGAGATAGCTTTTGCGAAATAAAAAAAATCATTTTTTGTGCTCCATATAGTAAATAATAATTGAAAAATATTAATTTTATAAGTAGTTTATTAGCAGAGGTGGAATCGAGGACCCAACGTTCGAGATCAAGGCCAAGAACTCAAAAAAAAAAAATCCGAGGCCAAGGACCGACTTTTCTAGAACAGACCCTTTCGAGGCCAAGGCCAAGGACCAAGGACACAATTTTTCTAAATTATGTTCGGCAAATTTCCCATTATTTTTAAGCGCGCAATGGTCTCAGATATTGCAGTTTATTCATTTTTTAATGGTAAATTTTCCGTGAGGTTTCAGGCGTTCTCCGAAAAAAAAAAAACTCATGACCATGGTCCAATGGTTGAAAACCACTGGATAAGGGGTTTTCAAAAAATGTCATTTAATATTAGGTTTACATGATCAGCAAGTAGGAATTAAACCCTCAAGTTTGGCAGCAGGAATCTTGCAGCCTTGTACCGCAAAAACGCCCTTCAAAAAACTTACTAAAACTTAGTAATACTTAGAAAACTGCAGTGGCGCTTAAAGGGCATTCAAGGCAAGTTTTTCGCTCTTGATCAAACTAATGGGAAAAGCCTAAAATGCATCCCACCAAATTTGAACTTATTACGTCGTGCAGTTTTCAAGATATTGCAGCGCAAAATCAACAATTTTCGTCTTACTTGTGTTGCCATTTTATGTGTTGCCATTTTATCAGTATTGTGACAGAAGACTAACCTTCGAAAAATTGGTTTAAATTTACTTAAAAGCAGTTAATTTACAATATCTAACCCTTTATTTTATTTTGATAACAACACTGCCGAAAACGCTTATTGAGAGTTACAAACATACAGTAAATGAAATCTAATCTTTCATTATACTCGCTGTAATACGCCGAAGCGTGTAACGAGTTGGCGAGGCCCATCTCCGCATCATTGCGCCCTGGCAACACTGCTTCTTTCGAAGAAATGTCGCAGCGGTGGCGAGCCGTTGGCAACAACACTGTGTCCGATTTGACCGGCCCGAGATTTGAACCTCTGACATCCCGCTTCAGACACGAACGCGTTACCGCTCGACCAACTGGCCGGTCAAACATACCGTGCTTTTTTCGAAATTTTGTTTGTAGTTTGCAACTTTGGCAAAATTTCTAAAGAAAAAAGAGACTTTTTTTGGAAAATCTGAAATGTTATATCTTGGGAACGGAAGGTATAGCAGAAAGCTCAAATTTGGTGAAGTTGGTCTCCAGATCTTTCAATTGTTTTGAGAGAGAACCGAGGAAAAAATGCTCGACTTGAATGGCCTTTTAAGGTTTTGATTTTTTGCATCTCGAAATGGAAAAATTTTGTGGAGAAGTCGATTCGAAATTTTTTTTTGAATGCAAATTAATATTACCATTAATTTTTTGTTTCATAAACAAGGAACTTGATTATCGAATCTCCAATTTCAAAAAAAAATTGAAGCTCAAAAATGCAGTGCAACATTTAAATCACCGCGTATGCCTACATTTAAATTATAAATTGTAAATTGCAAGTAAATTGCTCACAACATTTAAATGCAAATAGTACGATTTCTGCTTTGGTGTGGTTAGGGGTAAGACAATAAGAAAAACTGTAAGTAAACCATAGTGTCTAGTTCGTTTATTCGTTTGTATGAACCAAGCACTCTACAGCTGTCCTACCACACCAACGCAGAGCAGGTTCTGTTTGCAAGTCGATTGCCACGCCGGGCCGCCACAACGGGCAGACTGCTTGGCCGCAATCGGAAATAAACATAAAGGGTCTTTCTCAAGGACGCAACGACGCTTCATACGCACGAACGAATGAGTACCATCGAGCATTTGTAGAAGGCTTGGCAGGCGTGATAACTAGAAAATTTCTTTTTAAATTAAACAAAAGGTTCGGTCGTACGCTTACAATTTTGTCTAAGTTTTAGCTGATGGCATTGCTAAAATCTAAGCTATAGCCTACTATAATTTATCAATGCCGTCAAGAAATAGAATCACACAAAAATCGAACTGATATGGCCAAAAAAGAAGGCTTTGAAGCAAATCAAAAACAAACAACTTTCTTTTTAATTGCGAGATTTGTTAGCACTGATAAGATTTTTTTCAGTTAAATAATTTAGTTTTTACTCTCAGTTGCAGTTCTTGCGGCATTTACTGTAATTAACCTTGCTGTTGAACTGTTAAAAACAAATGCTGTAATTTTCCTCTTTTGAAATACTGTAATTTTTCACATTTCGCTCTGTTGTGTTTAGAGAGCAGACTATTTTTTTTCCTAATTAAGGTTCCCGAGAAGCAGATTAGCAATGCCCGAGAATTCTGGTAAAGTTTCCGGCAAAGGAAAGACTCATGTCCTTTTGTCAAACAGCCTTGTTCAGAAGAAGACATCCATTTAAGGATCTGGGGGTTATAAAGCCGCGCTGGTGCACTCGGTTTTATAAACTTAACATTCTTCATTCTGAGTTTTCAAGTCACATTTAAGCATGGAAGCAGTGCCAGTATTATGGTTACCTTTTAACCGATCAGTGGTTGAGTGGATAGACCGTCTACTACTGAAACAGTAGACGTGAATTCAATTCCAGGTCAGGTAAAACAGTATGTGAAGCTTTTTCCAAGCGTGGTAGATAGGTGGACACAGAGTTGTACGTAGGGCCGCGGGCTTTTCGGGTCGGGTTCGAGCTTAAGTTTGGCAAAATGTCGGGCTTAATTCGGGCTTGATATACGTAATTTACTTGGATTTTCCTATTTTGGATGCAGCTATTTAAGTGTAATTAAAGTAACTGCTACAATGAATGACGACTTCATTTAAACATCAATGCAATTATTATTACACAATTCTTGTTATGTCACAATCTATCAGCACTGAGTAGTTTTATTAACCGGCCAGTTGGTCGAGCGGTAACGCGTTCGTCTCTGGAGCGGGATGTCTGAGGTTCAAATCTCGGGCCGGTCAAATCGGACACAGTGTTGCCAACGGCTCGCCACCGCTGCGACATTTCTTCGAAAGGAGCAGTGTTGCCAGGGCGCAATGACGCGGAGATGGGCCCCACCAATTCGTTACACGCTTCGGCGTATTACAGCGAGTATAATGAAAGAATTGATTTTGATTTGATTTGATATGAGCAAAAATCATAAACCTTTTTTAGATAACTTAATTTTGGAGCTTTTCTAGCCTGGTTTTGGCTTTAAATTACTGTTCGAATAGGGAGTTATGTTTTCGGGTTCGGGCCTGTATTTGTCGGTCTGTTTACAACTCTCGGTGCTCAAGTGGTAGATTGAGTCGAAGATCAAAATGTCCCTTTATTGTCCCTTGACCAAGGCAACTTGGTAAGTAAAGGAGAATAGACAGGTGCGTAGTGAGAAATTTGCAATGGGAAGGGGGCTGTTTTGGAGGTGTAAAGCCAAACTAAAACGGTTTTCACTTGAAATTGTGGAATTGGACGGGCTTTGTGCCCGAAATGAAGAAGACCAAAAAAAATCTTCACCCAGGCAGGGATCGATTTTTGTGACTAAATACTCTCCCAGTCCAGAGTTAAAGTAGACACATTCTTACTGCCAATGCCAATGGGAGGGGGGCTAATTTCGCTTGTAGTGCAAAATCAGCCTCAAAAGTGCTACAAACGTGGTATTTTGAATACTCTGCATGCCAATGATGGGAGGCTGTAGCCCCCGCTTCCTGACTACGCTACTGTGAATAGAAATGTGATTGCAATAACTACTGTAAAATAGTTCCCAGTTTTTATTGTTCTTACTGTCTATTTCTATTTGTTTTGACCGGGAATCAAACTCGAATCTGCCGTTTGAGTTCAATGCGCTCTATCCATAACCAGCGAATATATTGAAATTTTTCTCGCTTCTGAAGAAATGTAGTAAAAGAATAGCGGTCAATGATTACCGTTATAGTTTGTATTCTGTATTTATTTTATATAGAAACAAAAGAACAGCACTATTGTGTTTATTGATAAACAAATTAAACAACCAATATTTTGCAGACAAAGCAATTGAAAATGAAAATTAAATTAAACAACAACTTTGATGTATCAAGCTCTTACATATGAAATTTCACGTTTTTTCAAAAATTGAAATTTCAAAATAATTATTTCAAGCTTTGATTGATCGTGAGCAACTAATTCATGATTTATTTTTACAAACTTGCAAACGCATACAATGCGTTGCTAAATTATGAAGTCCTCACGCAATTTTCAACAATGAAATTGATAAAGCTTTAGCTTTGAATTAAAATTCACTTAAGATCAATAAAATAAGCCGTATCCTAATTACTATAATAAATTAATTTCCTTAAAAAATTTTTTAATGTAAACAATGCATTATAATTAATTCGATTGCCCTATTCTTATTAATTATAAGTTGCCTATTACAACGCTTCACGGAATGGAATAGGGATTTTTGAAGCTCTTCATTGATCTTTTGTTGCTAGCAGAATAAATATTACATCTTTGTGAAACAAGTTATCTTGGCCAGGAGACAGCGAAAGAGTCTTCCAGTCTTCAAGTCAAACGCCACGTACCTAGTGTCCACCTGTCTACCACACAAGGTGGAGATTACACACGATCCTGTATAATGCTGAACGTTAAGCAGGAAAGCTTTGAATTTTAATTTTTAAGTATTCGGTTTGATTCGACCGAGAATCGAATCGAAGTCTACCGTTTCAGTCGCAGACGCTCTATCTACTCGACAACTAATAATCATTAAGTTGTATCGGTTTGGCGCAAACAACTAGTGGTAAAATGCAGGCAGGAATACACTTTGTGGTCAAGCTGCAGCCGGACGGTCCGATTGCAGAAAATATTAAAAGATGAGGAAACACAAAACTTCACGTATTTGGAGTGCCTACGGCCCCACCTTAGCGCCGAAATTATGTAAAGAACAGAAAATGTATTCACTTGTTTCGTCGTACTATTTTTTAAAGCACACCTGGTTATCGCCGGTTGCAACTCAATCATTTACGCCAACCGTTATGGTATACGGGGCGACTTACAGTGTATGTGAAGCTGGCCCTCAATACTGGCTCAGTGGGAATCTCTCAATCTTGCGGTAAGTTAATCTTGGCAAAAAGTAATACTTTATTCTTTTAACTACAGTACTAAATAAAACATGCACTTGCTGTACTTTGTGGCATCCTATAATAATAATTAGCAACAGCAGCAAAACAAAGTTTAAAAGCACTGGAATAGCATATATGCTCGGCTCAACAAGAAGGAAATTTATTGAAACAAAACGACGGGATTCTAATAACTTTGTAGCCTTAACACCCAATTGTCGCCTTCACTGTCAGCCACAACAGCTCCTGAGTTGGCGATCAATCTCGCGTTAAGTCCCGGGCTTGAGGCTGACACTAAACGACCTGAGGAACTGGTTAAGTAATAGTAAAAGGCTCTTGCATCGTTTCGTTCCTCTCCGTTGTCAATGTTGATATCTGTAGGGTGTTTCGAGCAAGGCTGGAGCGTATATGGAGCGCCAACGCTGTTGTAAGTTACGTATCTATCTGTTCCATCAGGAGTGGTGATACCAAACACGTAGACCTGCTTTTCAAAGGAGGAGAGAATCCAGCACTTGAACGTCGAGCCACCAGTGACGCACTGCAATCTTTGTCGTCCGGTCCAAAACTGGTTTGTAATGGAGTGGCCCACCTTACATCGTTTGGTTTCAGCTAAAAACAATCATTTCAAATATACTGTAGCTGAAAGAAGTTTTAATTCATTTATTTTTTTCCTTTTTTGTTAAACACAAGATGGCAAGAAGCACATGACAATTCTTAGACAAAATTTATTTGTCAACTTGCAGAAAACCAAAAATATACGAGTAATTTTACACACTATAACAAAAATAACAAGAAAACATTTCATATTGAGCAAAGTTCTGAAATTTCGACGAGAGATTGTAAAATGACCAGTTTATTATTATAGTTCTTTGTGCCATTTATATGCACTTCCGGAATTCGCGACGGGAGGGATTCTAACTTTCACCCTTAAAGTTTCAGCTCGATTCTGTACCAAAACGTCATTACCTATAGAGCTGAAAGAAGTTTATCAGCGTGAAGAATACATTTTTTGTGACACCGTAACGGAAATCAAAAACGTAAAGATTTTGGGTTCACGATTTTCAGGAAACCCAATAACAAAGCATTTGGCTATTCTACGAAAAAGAGCTTTTTACGGACTAAATCAAAAATAAATTGCAGATTTCATACTTCTATGCGCAAAAGGAAATCTTTTTGGGTCGAAGTTTGCAATGCTATATTTGGGGCAAATTGGTTATATTAAAGTGCAGTTTAATTAAGACGCACTTTTATTGAAAAAAAAAAGGCGATTCAGAAAACTCTTTAAACCTTACCCCCCTCTTCAGAAACACACACGTAAACAGTGGAGCACCTCCGAATATCTAATTTAACAAAAGCTTTCAACTTACTTAACATTTTGTCAAGTTTCTTGGTTTTTGTATTCAAAGATAGGAATTTCTTTTCGTTTGATTTTTTTTTTCTAACGCAATTAACTATATTTTTAACTGGACTTCTTGCACCTTTGTGCTGTTAAAATTTTGTTTAAATGTTTTAAATGAAATGAGGTCGATCATATTTGAACCATGCGTGACATCCGGTAAGTAATTGAACAAAAAAAAGACAAATTAAAAGTTCTTTGAGCTTGCATCGGTCATTTTGTCTTTTTTTTTTTGGATGGTTTATCACTTAAATAAGACAGTAAAAAATTGGCAATTACCTAACTAAAAAAGCTTCAACAATTAGGGTAATTCACCTTACTTTGCGACACTTGTTGCACCTTTGACATTTAGCTGTGTTGTACTATAAGTATTTGGGTAGACGATAGGAAATTGATTTAAAAGTCATCACAATTTATTTAAAACTTGGTTTTCTGTCCACATAGATTTGGAATTTTAGTAAAATTAACCTTTTAGAACGTCACTAATCTCAATAATGAAACAAGCTAAGAAAGATGACGAGGCCATCAGTCTTCGACAGTATTTCTCTTTTGAGTATCAACGGAGAACAAAAAGAATTACAACTCTAGCTTAAGTCGTTCAAAAAATTGATTTTGAAGGATCTATTTGGGGAGTTTTTCGGGGAGGGGGGGAGGGGCACTTCCAAACTATATCACAATACTTGTCTCTTAATATCATCTAATACCAAAAAACTAGCACCCTAACTTAAATTGTTCAAAAAATCGGTTTTGGGGTGTCCATTAGGTTTCCAAGAGGGTGGCACCCCCCAAATCAAGTCAAAGTATTTCTTTTTTAAATATCAACTGAGAACAAAAAGAATTACCTCTCTAGATTAAGCCGTTCAAAAAATTGACTTTGAGGGGTACATTTCGGAGGTTCTGGGGGGGTGATACCCCCAAACTATGGCAATTTTTTTTTACGTATACCCTGATATTAAAAAAATAGCGCCCTAGTTTAAGGCGTTCGAAAATTAATTTGTGGTGGGTCCATTTGGGTAGGTTTTGGGGGGTGGCATCCCTAAATTAGATCAAAATATTTCTCTTCTAAGTATCAACTGAGAGCAAAAGGAATTACCACTCTAGCTTAAGCCGTTCAAAAAGTTGAGTTTTCGAAGCCCCATTTCGAAGGGCTTCCGGGCGGTGGGGATGGTTAGCCTCAAAAAAATTCGGGAGACAAAACTGCCTTCGCAGCTTAACAACTGTACACAAAAGTTAGATGCCGGTGTTTTTGTGGTTAAGAAGAAGAAGAGCGTATTTAGGAACGAAAAAACCTCATCGAGGCCGAAAGTAGGTTGGTAGGGATGAAAGGGTATCTTAAGACATACAGTAGAACCATGTGAAATATTCTTTGCCGTTCTTCAGCCGTTTTTGAATAAGACCGCTTTTTACGCCAAATATTTTGGGCCGTTTTCGGTTCCTATAATCGAAGTCACGTGACCTATTCCTTCGAAATTTAGTACAAACAAACACTTTATTTATGTTGTTATTTTCAAACTGTTGTGCAAATTTCATTGAGCTACTCCAGACTTTTTATTAGTAGACTGGAAACTGAGAGTTTTGTCTTTTTTTTTAACCGGTTCATTTGTTATAGAATATGCCGATTTGTCCAATCAGCACCACTGTTTTCTTCATGGTTCACTCGTTCTTCGAATATGTCCAATCAAATGAGTCGAATACTCGTGACCGCAAAAAACGTTTGCGACGAGAGCAAATAATAATAATTGATTAAGAACAATGTACTGAGAAATTAATGATAACCTATACACTGTATCCAGAGTCACTGTTTATAGCTAATCACTAAAAGCAAATATTTTTTTTTCTTCAGTGCTCTTCTCTTTTTCTCCGCCCGTCTGTTTCTAATCAACTAAATAAAGAGTCTATGGCTAGAACTAACCGTTTTCGAGTAACTACTACCAAAAGTCTGAAACTTTGCCCTCGTTAGTTGAAAAATGGCTGAGCAAAAACCAAAGGAACACACGACGCGAGCGTCGGTCATTCCGATAAGGATGTTAGCTGTCTTTAATCAAAAGCATGTCTACGATTGTTTTGAACAACAGCTTAAAACCATTTCGCAGCGGGTGGTTTTCGAGGGTTTTAGGTGGCTGGAATATAAATGCTCTAGAAAACGGAAATGCTGCATCTCAAGTAACAAAACCTTCTATCATAAATGATAGATGAGATCGAGAGATAAAGATTAAAGAGATAGACGTTTGTTTAATTTTTATCATTTCAATATTTTTTTTTTTATCATTTTAATTACTTGGCAACCTCGTCAACAGAATTTTTGAAATAACTTTGGGAAAAAAACTGGGACTGATTTTTTAAAATAGCTGTAAACAATAAACCCAGAATTGGGATTGCCGAGAAAATTCTAAGTGGAAATCATTTTGAGTTATTGTAGATAAATATTTTGACTCTAATAAAGCATAACAAGCCTCCATCAAAACGAACAACGCCGATATTGCTCAATTACCGTTTTGAGTTAACGCATCTAAAAAAGTTTTGTTAAGCATTTACTGTAAGAGTTTTGTTAGTTATTTTCGGATATCAGCAGTAGCATAGCCAGGGGGGGTGTGGGTGGCTATGGGCCCCCCCATTGGCATGTCGACCAAAATGCAGAATGGTAAAAACACTACGTTTTTAGCACTTTTGAGACTGTTTTATGCACTGGAGTGGACTAAACAGTGATTTAAAACATCTTTTGAAACGTATAATCAGGGGAGCGGGGGGGGGGCTAATTTGTCATAAATAAAACAAATAAATGAAAACTTTGAAAAATGGTAAGAAATAAGCAATCAAATTTGATTGCAAGTGTAAAAATGCTAAACATAGGTGTCATCAAGAAATATACTATAAAGTAAGGAATAAGAGGGGGCTATTCAATATTAGTGAATTATCAATCATTTCTCTCTTATCTCTTTTCATTAGCCCCCCCCCAATTATTTTTCTCTAAGAACTGTATACGAAATAGATTGCTCCGTGTGAGTTTTATTGAACTATTCGATTTTATAATTTACCAGCATCTAAACGAGAGAACTAACATTTTACCATTGGCCACCTCCCAAATAGCCCATTTATGCCACCAGTTTAATCATGTTTGCTCTGCCAATTTCTAAGCCACGTTTTAAAAGCATTATTTTTTAATCAAAATAGCTCTAAAATGAAGTTATTTTTGCAAAAAATGCAAAATATTGAGCGCTGGGGGCTCCGCCCCAGACCCCCAAAACAGCCCCCCATTGCAAATTTCTGGCTACACGCCTGGATATCAGTATGAATAAATGGCAGTTCGTTTCGGTTCGTTTTCATTGAAATACTGTTTATTAATTAATCGGTGAACCAAAAATAAACAACCCATTCTGTTGATTGTGCTATCGTACCCATTTTGTTGATCAGACAATAAATACTTTGGGAGGTAATTTCCTTTGCGTACGACATAAACTTATTGTAAAGTCGTTTTTCAAAAGATATCGGAAGTCGACAAACGTTTCGTTATTGTTGAGAGTATTAGGTAAAAAGTTTGTCTGCTGAGATAAACCAGCCATTTAATCAACTACAGTAAATAATGACTTGTGGAACTTTATGAAATGGATGATTCTGGTGCTAGTGGTGAATTCGGTAAGTTTATAAAAGCAAAGGCTTTTTTGTTAGAGCGTCTGCAACTCACTGAAGCTGTAGCCTCGGTTTGGTTACCAACCGGGAAAAACAAAAGCTTTAAAATCAATATTTTATGTGATATTTAGTTATGCTGTTCTAGTTTAAGCGGACTGGCGCCTTAAGCAGACCAGTTTAAGCAGTCTAGTTTACCCTTCTCTCAGCAGTCTGGCGCCTATGTGGACCGTAGCAGGCTCTTGGCAGTTGAAAGCTTTTCTTAAAAATTGCAAGATCTTTTTCGCTGTCTCATGCTTAATGCAGCTTATTGAATTCACGAATAAACAAGAATGCACTGTAATTACAATTGCGATAAACACTGTGTCGCGGCCCGATGCAGGTCCGCGAAGAAATTTATTACCGAGATGCGGACTTGAAGCTTAATGCCTTGAACGTTTTTGCAACGTCAAAGCATTTAAGTGCCGTTCCATTTTCGACTTCGAGATGGGTTTCTTAGTGTAAATAAAATAAGCGCTGACTGGATCATACCGAAGAATGAATGAGTAAAACAGTAACAAATGCACAAATGCAAGCAACAAAAACAAATTAATTTCCCTAATTTTCTTGAAATTGGATTTTTTTCTACAATTCAAGAATTTTTTTTTGAAATAACACGTCATCGTTTCTGCAGAGGGAGATCGGATCGAGATTCAAATCTTTGACCGGTTAAATCGAACACAATGTTGCCAACGGCTTGACACCGTTGTGACATTTCTTTCAAAAGAGCTATGTTGCCTGCTAGCGCAATGACACGGACACGGGGCCCCACCAACTCGTTATACGCTTCGGTGTAATACAGCGAGTAGAATGAAGGATATTTTGTTTGATATGATAGATTATAAAACAAAAAGAACCCCTTTATTATTTTTATATAGATGTAGAGGGCTGGCCAAAAGTCACCTGACAGTACATTTTTGTTTGTTTTGATTTACTGTCAGGTGACTTTTGGCCACTGCTGTATAATTTATATTAACAGATTTATCATAAAACATAAGTAGGTGAAAGCTTGCTGAAAAACTTGCTGGGAAAAAAGCCCACTGAACGACCAACGAATGTTAGATAACGAGATTCTCAAAATACTTTTCGCTTTTGCGCTGAAAGTTTTTAGAGCAATTACACTTAGATTTGGAAGAGTTCGAAAGAATTTGTTTTGCTCGGTCCAATCGTCTCCAGCACACTTACTGGTGAAGTCCTAATATACTTTTAAAATCTGAAACATCGCATATTTAGCTTAAAAGGGCATTCAAGTCCAAAAAATTTTTTGCTCGGTTTTTTCTCAAAAAATTTTTGAAAAATATGAAGACTGACTTTATCAAATTTGAGCTTTCTACGACCTTCCGTTTCCAAGATATGACAATTCAGATTTTCGCTTAGAAAGGCTGTTTCCCCTAGAAATATTACTAGAGTTGCCAACTACAACCAAAATTTCAAAACGTTATTGCACGTTTGTAATTTTCAATGAGCGTTTTCGGCAGTGTTGTTGACAAAACAAAGTAAAGGGCCAGAATTGTAAATTAGCTACTTTTAAAGTAGCCTACTGTAAATTCATGCCAACGTTCCAGAAATTACTCTTCTGCCACAATACTGGCAAAATGGCAACACTGAAGTAAAAGGAAACATGTTGACCTTGAACTGCAATATCTTGAAAACGGGAAGACGTAGAAAGTTCAAATTTCGTGAAAATGCGTTTTAGGCTCTTCCTAACATTTTGGTCTACAGAGAAAAACTTGACTTGAATGCCCTTTTAAATCTTTTAAGTGGCTTGGCTAAGGAAAGAGATTTAGCCGTTTTAGTCTCTCGCCTGGTTGCGTCACTAATTAAAACAAATTCTATTTTTTCACAAATCCTCAATAAAAAGCAAAATGTTTAGTTTGCTGTAAAGAAACTATAGTTACGACTGATGTAAAAATGCAAGAGTTTACACTTACTCTTTTTCAGTAGCCCATTGCATTTGCTAAACAAGCATATTAAAATAACTTTACCACCAGTCAAAGATAGTGTGTTTTAACGTTACTACAAAAGCTTCAACTTTTAAGTTAACTCCGCTCTATGCCGTTGAACACTGTTTACACCCGGTCTTTGCTTGGTGCATAATCGTGTTCATCGAGCGTAGTTCCTTTATTTATCGCAAACAAAATTGTGGTACGCCTGAAATTGTGGTACGCTTAGGATATTATGCGCAGGTAATGTTGAGTCTTAAGCGGTTGGTGATTGCTTCGACTGCGTTGAAAAATATGAAATTTCTGAACATGTTTGCAGGAAAAAAAATCTTGACGTATAAATGTAATTTTGTTGAGGCTTTCATCTTCAAACAGCAGATTTCTTTGCTTTTTTTGTAGAAGTGCATTTGGCTTAGTAGTTCTGTTTTTTACACTAGGGTGACCTTCTTCACTAAATGGTCGACTGTCTCTTTTTAATGTCAAGCTTTATTCTTCTCAGTTTATGATTAAGTATAATATAGCATATCCATTTCAATACCCATGGTTACATCAAATACACATACGTTACAAAAACACATCGTTACATATTATGTTTTTGTCAGCAATATTTTAGGTGAAAGAAATGCAAAAATCTCAATTGTTTAGTAAAAATCCCACGGGATCCAATTTCAGCGCTAAAATAACATCTTAATGTTTCAAACTGCGTTTTATCAATGGTTCAACCTCGAAGCTCCCGCTGGGTGTAACACTGGTGGTTTCCAAATGATTACCTCCTAAATATCGAAATTGACATTAAAAACATTTTGCTCTCTGACTTAAACTGTTTAAAAAACAGCATTTGGAGGTTTATTTGCTCCATTTCGGAAAAAAAATCAAACAAATTCGAACATGATGTCAAAAAAAAAAATCAGCTGACCTCAAAGAATTTTACCAATTTCGCATACCATTACATGATTCACCTAAATTAGCTACAATCTCGAAGATGCTTAAGTCAAAACCAATAAAACGACAGTCGTTCTCCGTTTTGTCTCACAGCGTCTATTCAAAATTGCTCAAGTGCGATCAAAAAAGCAAAACATCATTTTTGCCTTGGAATTTTATGAGAGTGGAATAATTTTTCTGTTAAACCTTCCACCATTAGTGCCGTAAACTTAACTTGCTGTATAAGCGTAAATTCAGAACGCGAACAAAGCGATATTGTCTAAGGTCTATCAAATATTTATTCATTTAATACATTCTGCACTGTTTGTCTCAGATCTACTTTTTTAGTTCAATTTTAATAACAGCAATTCTAAACTTTCATCTCGAACAGACGGCTAAATATATCTAATTTCTTGGCCTTTTAAATTCTTTCTAATATCAAGAAAAAAGCTGTTTTAGCTGATATTGAAAATAAAAATTTGGGGATCTATTTGGGGAGCTCCTGGAGAGGGGGTGTCACCTCTAAACCATGTCAATATATATTTATATTAGTTTTTAAGACCTCTCGATATCAAAAACAATAGTCGTTTAAAAATTAATACAGGGATTCCAATTTGGGGTTTCTCGAGAGAGTGGCACCCCTAAACTATGCCAAAATATTTTTCTCTTAAATTTTTATTAATATTAAACACAATTACCTTTTAGCTTTAGCCGCTCAAAAAATTGATTTTTCGGGTTTATTTGGAGGGTACACCTAAATTATTTTTTTCTTCTAAATATCAATTGAGAGCAAAAAATTAGCTTTCTAGCTCGAGCAGTATAAAAAATTGGTTTTTGGAGTGCCTATTTGGGGGTCCCCGGGTGATGGTACCCCAAACTATGTCAAAATATTTTTCGCTTAAATTTTCATAATATCAAAAAATATTAAGGGTCAAGCTTAAGGTGTTCGAAAAATTGATTTTTAGTGGGGTCTATTTGGGCGGGTTTCTGGGGGGATGATATCCCCAATAAACTATGTCAAAATATTTGTCTCTTAAATATCTACTGATATAAAAAAAAATAGCGCCCTAGTTTAGCCGCTCAAAAAATTGATTTTTTGGGGCCTCGTTTTGGGGAATTTCAGGGGGTGGACTCAAAGCATCTGGGAGGCAAAATCGAGTTTGGAGTTTAACAACACAAAAATTAGATTTTGGTGTTTAGTGGTTTGGAAAAGAGCGTTACACGATTTAGAAAGAGAAAAGAAAAAAAAAAACGAAAAAAAGGAAAAACTTCATCCTGGCCAAGTGCGCGCGACATCTCTAGTTCCAATTATACATCCTAATGAAAACGCTATTAGTTGTGATTATCAACCAGATAACGACACGATTTATTTTTAGCAGAAGCAAAATTTGTGAAAGATCTCACACAACAGCTTTGTCCAGCTGAAGATCAATGGAATCCACGTTTAAGCCAAGATAATGCTGCCACTTGTTTTTTTGGAGATTCCAACAGTGTGAATCCAGACAAAAAGATTCCCGAAATGGAACCTACTGATATTTTTTATGCTGGATATACAGGACGAGTTAGATTACATTTAAAAGATGGATCAAGTGCTTGCCGCGACAAGGCTAAACAAAGCTTGATCGATTTTTTGTCTGATAATTTGTGGTTAGACTTCCCAATCACTTTGCACCCAAACGCTTCCTGCAGTGAATTTAAAGGCTCAATGGTTAAAGAACCTGAAATTGTGAAAACGACGGTTTGTTTCGAAGGTTTGGTCCAAGTAGAATCTGGTCACTGTTTGATCAAGCATTCTATTTTCGGATCTTATATTTGGGGAGAAGGACCTAATAGATTAAATATTATTACAGGAAATAGCCAACTGAATTATAAATATTGGAAATTAACTTCCAGTTTGCGAGGTCCCGTGTATATTTTTGGAGTCGGCAATCAGTATGTGACTTTTGCTGGCAAGGGCGGAACGTTTGAGTTTCGCCCATCTAACACAAAACCAAACGAAATTAATATTGCCGAACATGAAGATCAAAACGACCCACGAGCCTTCTACTCCAACTCCCGCAATGGCGAAATGAGGTTTGAGTTAGCATGCCGGAGAAAGGTATATGCGCAACTTGATAAAAAAAAGATGACTGTAATTGCTGGAGAAGGTGATAATTGGGTATTGCAACTTGGCAGTCATTAATCATTCTTTTTTATGTCTTTGATACTGTGTAGCGCTAATCATATTTTACTAGCACTTTTACGCATTAAATATTGTATTTTCTTTTAATCACATTTTTTTCTCGTATAGGGTCGTATGCACCAACGTGTACTGACTCTGATCCGCGTATCAACAAAACTTTGTTTGAAACTTTCGTACTAATGGCTGCATAAATTGCTTTAATTATGTCAGCTGTTTTTGACACTATTGGTCACAATAACTTACTTCACAGATTGTCTCATCATTTTGGTATTAACAATTCAGTTTTCTCTTGGATTCGTTCTTATCTGAAAAATAGAAGTTATTGGGTAACTGTGAAGAATGTCATATCTCACTCGGTTCAACTGTCTTCTGGTGTACCTCAGGGAGTAGTGCTTGTGTTGCTCACTTGCCAGTATAATCTCTAAATTAGGTTTTAATTACCTCTTTTATGCCGATGATGTGCAGTTTTATGTTATCTTTGATGCTGACAAGACCTTAGATGCTAACGTACTCACAAATTGTTTGAAAGCAGTAGAGAAATGGTTATGCTGTAACAAATTAAAGCTAAATACTGTAATAGCGAAATTCAATGTATGCTGTTTGGCCGTACTGGTAAACAATCCATTTTTGCTGCAAATGCATTCAATGCTGTTGATTTTCCTCTAAATTCGTCCATTTGTCTTAAAAATCTTCGTTTTCTGCTAAACAGCAATCTGTCCATGAAGGGCCAGATCGAAAGAACTATAGAAAACGTTTTTTCAATATCCGTAATATTGGCCAGATCAGAAAGTATCTCAATGAAGATAGTTGTAAATGTTGGTTAATAACCTGATTATTTCTCATCTGGACTAATTGTAATGCTCTTTATCGCGGTTTACCTGATTGTTTATTGAATCAATTGCAATGAGTGCGTAATACTACTGCTAGATTAGTTTCGTGTATCCGTAAATCTGCTCACGCAACTTCTGTTTTAATAAAACTGCACTGGCTGCCTGAACAACATTGCGTTAAATTCAAAATTCGGATACAAGTGATTAAAATTCCACATGGTCAATCAACTTCATATCTAGTTGATTTAATATGTAGACATGTACCTAACATACTGTAGGTGGGCACAAGTCCGTTAATTTTTAATCCGTTAATAACGAAGCTAACTTTTTCATTTACTCGTCAATCCGTTAAAAAGTTTTTTCAGGTTAACTGACTAAATTAACTTCCGTTAAGGTTTTTATCGTTAATATCTTGCACCATTCATTCATCGTACCGGTACAAACCAGTTTGCACTGATAACACTTGTTGCGCATTAGCACGAGTTTTATACAAGAAAGCGAAGAAAAGAGTTCTTTTTTGTGGCAAATGATAAGCTGCGGCCTCATAGATCCATTAATTATCGCTGTTCGCAATTTCCAAAAATTTTCCGATCTCAGCTTCGTTAGTGCATTTGAACTTATTTTTATCTTGAAATTAGATTAGACTGTAAAATATCACTTCCAAAACACAAAAAGACCACCATTGCAATAAATATTTCCTTGCAATCAGCTCAGCTGCGTCAATACCTGCTCTAGAAGCGAGTGAATAAAAAAAAATGTAAATTACACTTAAAATATTAACGAATTAACGGACATTATTAACTTCCGTTAATTAAAGCTGAAAATAACGGATTAACGTTAACGGAGGTGTGAAGTTTGCTAACGGACTAGTGGTTAACGAAGCAAACGTTTTGCATTAACTTGCCCGCCTATGAAATTTAATGTACTCGCTCCTTACGTTTTCGTAATACTTACTTTATTGGCTGTTCCTCGCTCCTCTTCGAAATTTGGTGATCGCTTTTTTGTGTAAGTGGCAATTTAGTGTAAGTGGCCATCATTTATGGAATGATTTACTTACCCATAATAAAAATGCTGAATCCTTAACCCAGTTCAAAACTTCGTAAAAAACTTATTTTTTCAATCAAGTGTTTGTTGAAGCTAAGATGTTCTCAAATGTTTTTTGCTTAGTATTAATATTTCGATGCTCATTTTATGGTGTACCATTATCCTCTCAAACTGCGTAACTTATTTTCGTATATCCTCATGCTCTAAATTCAAACCCAAGATTATTTGCCGACGATACTTGCTTAAACATCAATGCGGTTACCCCTGCTATGTTGAGCGAAAAAATGAATTTAGAACTAACTACTGTACATAAATGGACTACAGCCAACAAAATAACAGTAAACCCCCAAAAATCTCACTGCTTAATAATACCACCCAAAAAGAATCATCACGTATCAAATATTTCAATATATTTTAATGACTCAGTGATAAAGATCAATGACACAGTAAAATATCTTGGTATTACAATTGATAATAAATTGAACTTCGAAGAACACATTAATGCGCTTGCTACAAAAATATCTAGATCACTAGGAGTCCTATGCAAACTTCGTCATATTTTACCTAAATCAGCACTACGTATCTTATACCATTCAATGATTCACCCTCATTTGCTCTACGGAATCACGACTTGGGGAAATGCTTTTGACAAACACTTAAAAAGATTAGCAACCCTACAAAATAAAGCTGTTAAACTAATTTCTGGAGCCCAATGGCGCGATCATGTTACACCTACCTATTTAAAGTTACAAATTCTAAAGCTGAATGATTTATATCTATACGAAGTTGCTAAGCTAATGCATAAACACACGCGTAAGAAATTACCCACGAGTCTTTCCACATTCTTTGCCCCGGTCAAAGCGATACACACACGAAGCACTCGTTTAGCATCATCCGAATTAAACCTTTACCTACCCAGATACAAATCTCAAAAATTACAAAAAAGTTTTAAATATCAGGGAGTCAAGATATGGAACTCGATACCACAAGACCTAAAACAATTACCCTTTAATCGATTCAAGACGAAGTACAAAAAGCATTTACTCTCAAAATATAAATGAATTTTTCAAGCACCGAAAAGGAGTTATTGATCACAATATATTATAGTGGTTGATAAAGTTTTTCAAAGTTAATAAATTTTAACTCTACTAATTCAAAACAGCAAACCTCAGTAATTGATTTAAAATAATAAGGTGGCTGCTCGACTCGATGACCGAGAGGTCCTTCGCAGCTTCCTGCTACATTTCATTTTAAACAAATGTTTGTATTTGTCTGAAGTGATTATCGAAGTGCAAAATAAACGTCAACGAGTATAAACCCAACAACTGACTACATTACCTGTTATCGCCACTAGCACTACTATCCCTTAATGAATATAATATTGACTAGGCCAGTTGACCAGCAACAAAACGTTTCAGCTTTTCCTGCGTTTTTCTATTTGTGCTCTGAGGATTTTGCTTATAATCAATCTGTTTTGAACTTGTTTTATTTTCTCCATCTATACTCCCTTGCTTGTTTTCTTGTTGGTGTTTTTTTTTTTTTTTTTTTTTGTAGTCTTTTTGCGTTTCTCTCTTCGTTTTTGGTTTCCTGGGTGGAGTCTGATTCATTTTAGGAAAGGGCTGTATACAAATTTTTGTTATTGTTATTATTAATTATAAAGTAATTCGATAACAGCTTTCCTTCAACTAACGCATTCAGATATTTCAATCAAATAAGCTAAACATTGTAGAAGATAGAAAATTGATAATTCTTGAAGCAAAGTTATTCGACGTTGGTGCATATGACTATAAAGCTGCAATGCTGCTCGAACTGCAAAGTAATGCAAGGTTCAGTAGAAACGAAAAAAATGTTTAAATCGAATTAAAGGCGAACTCGTGACTTGTCATTAAGTCCAGCGATCTGAATCTGATTGGATATTTCTGTACAATATGAGTGCAGTTTGAATTCAATTAATTTCAAAAAGTGCTTGAGGGTGTTGGCCACTCCTGATCAGGGGCGCCCGCATGGGGGGCAAGGAGGGCACTTGTCCCCTTCCCCTGGAAAATAATATGTCAAGAATTGTTTATGTTTAAATTTGCAAATTATGTCTAAATATATCCATCTAAACTAAGAAAACAACAGTAGTATGTAGCGCTCCAAATGCATAGGGATTGCGGCGTGGCGGCATTGGGGGGTCCCCCAAGTGCGACGTCCTCCAAGTGCGGCATCCCCCAAGTGCGGTGTTGTCTAATTGTGTGGTTATCTAAACGCAGCTTTGTCTAAATGCAGCGTTGTAGTAGTCTTAGCTCTAACCCTAAGTTTAGTCTAACCCTAGCCCTAGCTAGTTGTAAGAATCGAACCCGAAACTTAGTCTTGGCCTGAAGAGTGTCTTACGTGAGTACCGAACCACCGCAGGTGGTTTGCCTGGGAACTGGCTATGGTTCAAGTGTAAAACTTGGTCTTGACCTGAAGTGTGTCTTGCCTGAGGATCAAACCACCGCAGGTGGTAAGGTTTGCCTGTGAACTAGTTTTGATTCAAGTCTAAAGCTTTGCTTAGTAACTGGTTATGTCAAAATACCACTGAATAACTAACCTGAGAATCGAACCCGGTAGCTTCTGAATTGGAATCTAAAATGAAAAGGTTATCTAGTTTATGCTTTGGAACATTTTATAAGTCTCTTTCGTAGGTTTGGGAATATAAAGTTTCGTGTGTGTTACTTGAAACCGTTTCCTGTCGTGACCGTACAGCGTACTGTCGCTGAATTTTCGGCACGGTGGCGTAATCGTGCGGTCAAAGTCAGCTGGTGACACGACCTGACTGTCCAACGTGCGGTGGCGCAAGAAGTGGTTCGTCAAAGTCTAACGCTTTAAAAGACTTGCATGAGAACCGAACTTGTAACCTACCGACTTCAAGTCTTAAATTAAAAAGTGATTATTTCATATCTGATTTGTTTGTGTGCCAAACCACCGTACAAATGTAAATTTAGTGTGCAGCTCACCAGCGAATCGAACTGGGTAGCTCCTGACCCAAACCTAAAAAAAGGTAATTATTTAGTTTATTGTTTGAGTGTAGAACGCAGACAGGCTAAAAAAACTTTCAAGTTTACTTTTATAAGTTTGGTTTGTCTTAGAGTCAAACTAATGCAGTTGAATCCTATCAAGTTTACTAGTGTTTAGAGATTTAGTTTGTCTTCGAATCGAACTAAACCCTTCAAGTTTACTAATCTTTTAAGGTTTGGAACATTGTTAAGCTTTTATGTTTTGTAATACTGTAGTTATGAAAGACTTTAAACATAAGCACACTCTGGTGCTATGAAACACGTCATTTTCCTGTCGTGATGGGTAAGAAATGGCGCAATTTTATGACGTCACTATTTTAGACGTAAGTTGTAATACAAGCAATGACGTAAAAGGTCGTGTTGTATAACGGCTGACATTTTGGCTAGTTGGCGTAATTTTATGATGTCGCTTAAAACGTAAGTTTCAATAGCACAAACATTGACACGTCTGGACTTGTCTAAGATATGAAAACAGGTTTTCTTTTTGACTTGAATTAAAAGTCGTACCCAGATGTTTGTTTTAACTGTCTTAAATTCGAATCCAGATATTAATTATCAAAGCAATAGTTGGACTCGCCTGAAAGTCGAACCAACGCAAATGGTCTTCAAAGCTACTTGTATTTTTTGTCTAAGATTCAAACCTAGAGTTAAATCTCATTTGCTTAAAACCAAAGTGTCTTTTTTTGTTTTGTCCAAGAATCGAAATTCTCAAGAGGTCTACCTCACACAATACCACTTTTAATTCGGTTTGTAATTTAAGTTGCCTGCAATTTGATGATGTGCAATCTACGGAAACTGTCTTTTGTTAATTTCCCTAAGGGAATATCCCAAAACCTATGCGCAAATTTTTCACACAGTTGTTTGAAAAGAACTTTGTGATCTTTGGCTAGTTTCAAAGTATATTGCAAACATAGGTTATTCTCGAAAGCCTGATCAAAACTCACAAGCGTTTTTATCTTTGACTTACCTGAGGTTTGAACCACAGCAAGGTGTTTTTTCAAAGGAAAATCTAAGTTTAATAATTCAATGAATGTCTTGTCTAAGAGTCGAACCCAGATATTAAAGCACCAAAAAGATTAGAGCGTGGCTCACCTGAGAATCGGTTTTCAAAGAAAAGCTTTATAGATTACTTGTATTTCAATACGGGGTTTGACCTGGGTACCAACGAAGTCGCTACATTTTGAAAATTTAGAAGTTTTTATAAGCTACATAGCTTTTATTACTTTTGGGACTTATTTTCAGCAAAAAGTTTAAATGTATTGTATCTGTCCTGAAGGTATGGTTTGCAAGCGAAATATAAAACACGAGGAAAGTTGCGTGTTTCCTTGACGCCTGTATAATTCAAAACACCGAATTGATAGTGTAAATTACTGCAGGTGTGCTTCATGCCGAAGACTCCTCAAATGTTACTTCACAGTTCCTTTGTTCCCGATAAAAAAAACGATGAAAAAATTTTTCAATTAAATCTAAAAATCTTATCAATTTCGTGGAGCATTTCAATTCCAAGACCACTCAAAGGTTACTTCACAGCTCCTATGTTTCCGAAGAAACAAAAACCCTAAGCTTGTTTTTACAGAAATTTGACTTCTATTACTTTATACCAATCCAAAAAGAATTCCCTCGCTCTGACATAGCTCGTAAAGACTAAGTACAAAAAGTTCAAGTTTCAGACAAGTTTTTGGATTATTTTTCGTTGTAATTTTCATTCAAGACAAAGAAATTGCAAGACTTCATTATTTTATTGAATTTATTCTGAAAACAAAATATACTGTAAAACCTTTATTTGACACTCTATTTTTCAACCCTTCCCTATAGCGGGGTTCCATTAGAGGCGTTGTTCAATTAGAGGGTAGTGTTCTATTTTTCGACTATCCGGTCAGAAGTTTGGGAAGATAAATTTAATTAATGAAAAGAAAAAAAACGTCTTACACAGTTAACATCTAACATCTAAGGAAGAAGAAAACATCTTCCGTAACACAGTTACTGGTAAGTAATCAAAAGTTCACTGGTGAAAATCAAGTGACACGTCGCTGTTGTAGCCGTCCTCGACATTTTTGTGCTGGGGTTGATATACCAGTAAACTATTATTAGGCAATTATCATTTTAAACCACAAATTGCATATCAGCAGAAATTTTATTACCGATAGCGTATTTATTTTATTTGAAACGTTTTCGGTGCATTTTCTAAATGGTACTCTTCAGCAAATTAAAAAGCAGTTCACAGTAACTTTACTAATTACTATAGTATTTCACTAAAACTATATTGATTATTATTTTGTGACGTAGAAGGCCATTTGATTGCTAATTAGCATAATGAGTTTCAAAGTGCGTTCTATTAGAGGTGGTGTTCAATTAGAGGGTGGAGCTCTATTTTTCAAACCTCGCCCTGTAGTAGTGCTGCTCTATTACAGGCAGCGTTGAAATAAAGGTTGGGTTCAATTAGAGGTTTTACGGTAGTTATTAAAAACTACAGTTTAAGAAAGTGTTTGATGTGTGTAATAAAATTATTATTCAAGACAAAAAAACTGCAAAACTTGGAATCGTTTCCCATCAAATTATTCTATGAATACAAGAATATCACTAAAAATTTATAATGTTAGGGTACACTTTTAAGGTACAAGCCAGAGATGAAACCGGTCAGGATTTTCTCGACCCGACCGGTAAATTTCAAAATCATCGCCGGTTGACCGGCCAGTCGTCCGGTTTCTGACCGGCCTGGTCAACCGGTTTTTTTACAGAAGGTTTTTGTTTACTTTTCATTGTATGTAATGAAAATTTTTTAAAAGGGGGAGGGCATAGGTGAGGTGTTAAATTTTGTGACTTCGGAAGGGGATCTCAGAAAAAAAAAAGCAAAAAAAGTTTTGCGTTTTTTGCAAAAATGACTCAATTTTAAGACCTTTTTTGGTTAAGTTTCGGTTTGAAAGACCTGTTTTGAGCAGCGCAAAACGTGCACAAAATAAGCATAAAAAGCACTGGAGGGCACAAGCTAAATTATATTAGACGTTCTTTCTAATGATGTTTTGCAAAAGGCCAAAAATGAAGTTACAATTTTTTAGCTATTGGTGACAGAATATTATTTGCAATTTGCCGAGGAGCAAACATTTTTTTTTTTTTGGCAGTGCTGTTTTTGCAGTTGCAAAATGATAAATGAGAAAAAAAATAACAGCAGAAGATAGGCAGCAGCAGTAAAAACATACGAACATCACAATACTTGTACTATTATACCCAAAAATATTAAAATGATGGAACAATAACATTATGTAATATTGAAAATTATGTCACTGACAGCGTGAAGAAAACGAATATTGAGAAATTACGTCACTAACAGCGTGAAAAAAGGAATACTGAAAAATTATGTCACTAACTGCGTGAAAAAAATTAATAATATTCATAACAACTAGGCTGCTTCACTAACAGTTTGAGAAAGTATGAAAAAGATCTATTGCAAAACATTACGTATTGGAAAAGGTTTTTTGCTCTACAGAGATTTATATACGGACGGAACAATCAATAGAAATCTCTGTGGAGCTAAAAACCTTTTCCCGTACCTAATGTTTTGCAATAGATCCTTTTCATACTTTCTCAAGCTGTTAGTGAAGCAGCCTAGTTGTTACGAATATTATTAATTTTTTTCACGCTGTTAGTGACATAATTTTCAATATTATATAATGTTATTGCTTCATCATTTTATTGTTTTGGGGTATATTAGTACAAGTATTGCGATGTTCGTGTGTTTTTACTGTTAGCTATCTTCTGCTGTTATTTTTTTTTCTCATTTATCTTTTTGTAACTGCAAAGGCAGCACTGCCGAAAATTATTCTGAAGAAGCTTCCCAGTTTGGAAAACGAAACGTCAAACCAATAAATCAACTCATTGGTAAAACGAAGTGGTTATGAATAACTATCCCGATGAACGAAACGCGTCCGTTATTTTCATTGAAAAAACTAAACTGTTATGACATTGGCTAGCAAACATCCGAAATATGATATGTTCCAGCAGTTTGTAGAAATGCTGCTACTTCAGAACAAGCCATGGCTAGTTAGATATAAAAAATATAAGAGCTATGTCTTTCTTGCCCAGTGTAGAGTGTGGTTAATTTATGTTGAAAAAAGCTTTTCAAAGCGGCAAGATTTTAGCATGTAATAAAAAATCTGAAATCTGCGCCACTTCCACTCTTAAGCTAATTAAAATGATGCTAAAATGCCAGGTGGCAAAAGCCTCTTCCACATGCATGCTTTATTAGAATCTGATTACGCGATTTTGACGTATATTTTGCACTTTTTTGCTTTGTGCCGTGGCCCAATGTGATGAGGCATGACACAATACCCCCACCCTAAATACGTCCCTGAATGTGCATGTCTTAATGGTTACAGCATATTAGTCACAGCTTGAAACCATTCAACAAGTGTTTTTGAAAGGTGAGGTTTGTTAATACTGATTTTTTATTAAAAGTATTATTTATGATAACATATATAAGTGTATTTTGGTTGGTGCTTAGATGTCTTTTTGTTACCAGAAAGGAGAATTTGACCGGTTTTTCAACCGGTTTGACCGGCCGGTCGAAGAATCTTGACCCGGTCGGCAACCAGACCGGCCGGTTGACCCGACCGGTTTCCATCTCTGGTACAAGCAGTATTCAAGACAAAGAAACACAACAATTTTAAAAATTTTGATCAAATTAGTCTGATGCAAACAAGAAAATTGAAATTAATTTTCATTCAGGCAAGTGTTTCGATTATTTACGTTGCAATTTTTATTCAAGGCAAAGAAATTACAACGAAAGAAGAGATTTTGGTGAACTTATTCCTACGAAAACAATGCTACTCTATAAAAAACAAACAAGATTTTTGGAGAAATTTTCATTAAAACTTATCGAACAATATTTATTTCAAGGTAATATTATTGTTTTAAACAAAGAAATCGTAAGACTTCAATTATTCTTTACAAATCTATTTCTATGTGAACAAGATTATTTGAAAACGTGTAAAGGTTTTGAAAGTTTTTGAAATTTTGGATAAAATTTTTATTCAAGGCAAAGAAATTGTGACGTTTTTGGTACTTTTAAGCAACTTTTTCTACGATATCAAGGCAATGGTTAAAAACTTTGCGATATTAGATAATTAAAAAAAAAAACAATAACAACAACATTATGTGAGCAAAAGTTAAAATTTGTCGGCAGTGTGGCCAAATGAGTAAGGGCGTCGTTTTAACGACGACCCTGATCGTGTGATCTGGGTTCAACTCCACTCTGGTCACGTTCTTGCGTCCTTGTATAAGATACTTTACGATGATTATCTCTGCTTGGTGGCTTCGAACAAGCAGCAAATTCAGTGGACAAGAATTCAAACAAAAAAACACAGGAACTTTGGATCATTGTAAACTCTAAATGAAAAGTGTGCGGATCGTCCAACACTTAGCGTCTGACGCTGTCCGATGACAGGAGGATAAATAAGTAATAGGAGCAACAACAACAACAACAAAAATACGTCAAAAACATCATAATTGACTTATCATAATTGACTTATTGACTTTCTTGAGAAAAAACACAAAAAACGTCAAAAACATCATAATTGACTTATCATAATTGACTTATTGACTTTCTTAAGAAAAAAAACAAAAAAAGTCAAGAACATCATAATTGACTTATTATTAAAAAAAAAATACTCCGAAAACATTAAAATTTTAGGTAAGTTGTCGATGTTTAAGATAAAATCACTTTTCAAGTCAAAGAAATTGTAAGACTTCGAATGTTCTTGATTAAACTATTTTTATGTAAACAAAGAAGTTAAAAAATTTAAGATTTTAGACGAACGCTTTTGTTTTATTACGTTACGGTTTTCGCTCAAGACAAACAAATCGTAAGGTTTCAAGGTAGTTTATTGAATTTATTGCGATAAAACATTACAAAGAGACTAAAAAGCCAAGACTTTAGAGAAATATTGATTAAAAATTATCGAAGGATTTTCATTTTTAGGGTGGAAATAAAGAAATGGTAAGAATTTCAACGCTATATGTAAACAAGATGAACCAAAAACTTGCAAGATTTTACTCTTTGTAAAACTTTGAGGAAGCTTTAAACAAATTATCTGTATGCAAACAAGAAAATCACCAACATTTTTTAGAGATTCGGAGAATTTTGATTCAAAGTACAAAAAACCTGTATTTTTTAGGTAAATTTACAACCGAGGTCACAAAAAGTGGTTTAATTTCAAATGGTTTTTCGAAACAATTATGAAAAATTTTGTTGTCAAATAAGCCATCAAGGTAAATTTTTAAACATTTTTACAAAATTACCGTTACGTTAAATAATCCAAAAAATTTTGGGTAAATTTTTTGTGTTTTAGATAAAACTCTCATTCGAATCAAAGAAAACGCGAGCGTCTGAATGTCTTCGATCAAACATTTCTTCTGAAAACAAAAAAAAGGTTAAATATTTTGCTATATTGGGTAAATTTTAAAGTAAAAAGATAAACAAACCCAAAATTTTAATCAAATTATTTCAACACAAAAAAGAAAGTTAATAACTACTTCAAGTTTTAAGGCAAGTTTTTGGGTTCACTTACGCTACATTTTTACTCAAGGTAAGTAAATCGGAAGGTTTTAAAGATATTTTGACGAATTTACCCCAACAAAACAAGATCAAGCAATAAAAATACACCAGTTTGTAGAGAAATTTTGATTAAAAATTTTCAAATAATATTCGTTTTAAGAATTTAAGGTTGGATTATTATTGTTTTAATCAAAGAAAATTGTGAGATTTTCAGGTATTTCCGCAAAACCGTCTTGATTCAAACAAGAAAATTGCTGAAACTGACATAAATTTGATAACTCAAGACTATAAGACGTTTAATATTGAATGACACCAAAAAATTTCCAAAAGATTTTGTTTTAAAGTAAAAGTTTAACTCAGGATAGAGAAGTTGAATAAAATTTTAAGGTGTTTTAGTAAAACGATCAGTGTAAAACTAAAACGTTGATAAAAAATTTAAGATTTGAGGTAAACTTGTTTGTGTCAGAGTAGAAAAGAGATTATTTTCACAAAAAATTTCAATTTAAAATGAAGAAATGTAAGATTTTTAGAAAACAATCGCTACAAAAACAAAGAAGTTGAGACGTTTTTATTAAAAATAATGAACATTACCGTTTTTAGCTAAGTGATTTGCTAGACATTTTAATGGTTTAGAATATTTTCTACCAAATGTTGGTAAAAATATAAGAGCCTTAGAAAATTATCTAGTTGAAAATTGTTAAAAATTATCGTTTTCAAGGAAAAAACTCAATTCGAAACAAACAAAGCGAAACAATTTAAGATATTTTTACAAAAAGACTTGCATCAAACCAAGGAAATTAATAAATAATTAATATGTTAAACAAGTTTAATGATATTTATGGCGAAAACTTCCTTCAAGACAAAGGAATTATACGATTTTAAGATAGTTTTGACAAAATTGTTCTCAACGAATGCAAGAAAGTTGATTAAAAGTTACGATTTATAAGAATCTTTTTATTTAAAGTAGAAAAAATAGCTGCTTTTTACGTTAAAAAAAGTCTTAAAAACTTGAATTGAAAATATAACAACAATAATTAACTCTTCGGACTTTGCATATTTGTGTGTCTAACGACCAAAATATCGATACTTCAAAACTTACAAAGGGATCTAAATGTTGCTTTTTAATATCTTTGAACTTCGACTTTGTTTAACACGTTATCAAGTAAAAAATCATATTAAAACAATTCGTTTTCCAGGTTTGTTCGTTCGTGTAAACCAGGCACTCGTTTGCATCTATCTAATCACACCAACACAGAGCACCTTTTTGGGGGTTCTGTTTGCAAGTATTTTGTCAGGCTATCCCACCACAACAGGTATAGACTGCTTGGTCCGAATGGGAAATAAGCGCAAAGAGTCTTTTCCAAGCATACAACGACGCATGATTACCAGTTCGAGAATCGAACCACAGTCAGCAACCTTTCCCAACGCTCAACCTCTACCTCTCGCTACCGCTTTTTTCAGGTCAAAACATATTATGACCGTATTTTTGTAAGTTTTAAATGTTTGAGATCTAAGATTTCGCAACGTATAATTCGCAATAAAAATCCATTCTCGCATTTCTTGGTATTTTGAGTCGTGTTTAGACAATTGTGCTGTCGAAAGTTTCGTTTTCAGTGTCACAATCATAGTCGCGGAATAGTTTTTCCTAAGTCGAAGCTATACGACTGCGCTTTTCGAGGGTTTTATGAAATATTTTGCCTCTTTGATTAGAAAGTTTTTGCTCGGAAACACTGGTTTCAAGAATAAGGTTTGTTGTTTATCTTGTAGATATCAGAATCTAAAGTCAAATATACATTGTTTATAGGATTTCAAAAAATTTAGTGGCGTCCGGCTAAATGTTCAAAACAATTTGTAAACGCTATGTGATAAAATTATCTTAAGACCCGAACAACTGATCGAAAAAGCTTTCAAAACGCCCAAGATTTTTTAGCGTTTTAGATTACTTCAAGTACCAAAAAATAATAGATCTTGTTTGCTTTTTACACAGTGCCGAAGAAAGGTTATGATCGAAAGTTGAAAAGAAGAGTTTTCAGGATGACAAGCACTGAAATCGCAAGATTTTGAAATATTTTTATTGCGTCATGATCTAATACGCTCAAGACAAGACCGAAAGTCGTTTCTTGAAAATAACGTTAATTTCAATTATTTTAATTCAACAAATTTTAATAACCTTGATTTTAACAGTTTTTATTAAAAAATAATTTTAATTTTAATAATTTCAATAATTTTGATTTAAACAATTTAAATTTAATAAATTTCAATTAATTCAAATTGAAAATAATTAAATCAAATTGAAATTTAATAAATTTAAATTGTTTAAATTAAAATTATTGAAATGGTTAAAATTAAAATTTTTTTGATTAAAATTAAAATTAGGAAATGATTAAAATTAAAAACGTTATTAAAATTAAACCTTTTACGTCATTGCTTGTATTACAACTTACGTCTAAAATAGTGACGTCATAAAATTGCGCCATTTCTTACCCATCACGACAGGAAAATGACGTGTTTCATAGCACCAGAGTGTGCTTATGTTTAAAGTCTTTCATAACTACAGTATTACAAAACATAAAAGCTTAACAATGTTCCAAACCTTAAAAGATTAGTAAACTTGAAGGGTTTAGTTCGATTCGAAGACAAACTAAATCTCTAAACACTAGTAAACTTGATAGGATTCAACTGCATTAGTTTGACTCTAAGACAAACCAAACTTATAAAAGTAAACTTGAAAGTTTTTTTAGCCTGTCTGCGTTCTACACTCAAACAATAAACTAAATAATTACCTTTTTTTAGGTTTGGGTCAGGAGCTACCCAGTTCGATTCGCTGGTGAGCTGCACACTAAATTTACATTTGTACGGTGGTTTGGCACACAAACAAATCAGATATGAAATAATCACTTTTTAATTTAAGACTTGAAGTCGGTAGGTTACAAGTTCGGTTCTCATGCAAGTCTTTTAAAGCGTTAGACTTTGACGAACCACTTCTTGCGCCACCGCACGTTGGACAGTCAGGTCGTGTCACCAGCTGACTTTGACCGCACGATTACGCCACCGTGCCGAAAATTCAGCGACAGTACGCTGTACGGTCACGACAGGAAACGGTTTCAAGTAACACACACGAAACTTTATATTCCCAAACCTACGAAAGAGACTTATAAAATGTTCCAAAGCATAAACTAGATAACCTTTTCATTTTAGATTCCAATTCAGAAGCTACCGGGTTCGATTCTCAGGTTAGTTATTCAGTGGTATTTTGATATAACCAGTTACTAAGCAAAGCTTTAGACTTGAACCAAAACTAGTTCACAGGCAAACCTTACCACCTGCGGTGGTTTGATCCTCAGGCAAGACACACTTCAGGTCAAGACCAAGTTTTACACTTGAACCATAGCCAGTTCCCAGGCAAACCACCTGCGGTGGTTCGGTACTCACGTAAGACACTCTTCAGGCCAAGACTAAGTTTCGGGTTCGATTCTTACAACTAGCTAGGGCTAGGGTTAGACTAAACTTAGGGTTAGAGCTAAGACTACTACAACGCTGCATTTAGACAAAGCTGCGTTTAGATAACCACACAATTAGACAACACCGCACTTGGGGGATGCCGCACTTGGAGGACGTCGCACTTGGGGGACCCCCCAATGCCGCCACGCCGCAATCCCTATGCATTTGGTGCACTACATACTGCTAACAACCCTTTATGAAAGTTTTTTACTTTTTTTGGTTTGATATATAGTGCAAAGACAGCAGTAACGTCGCTAGGGGAGGGGGAGCAGCCTACCCATGGTATCACCATTGCAGGGTAACACCATTTTATGATACCAGTAGAACAAAAATTAAAACAATATTTTTAATATCATCGAAAATGTTTAGCGCAGTGGAATAGACTAAAAAATGATTTAAAGCATCTTTTAAAATATTTGTTTAGTGGGGGGGCTAATTTATCAAAAATTGAACTTACAAATCAGTAAAAGCTTTGCAGGAATAGGGAGGGTGGTTTACTGGCTATTCTGTATCAATAAATTACTAATCACTTCAACTTTCAAATATCGCTCCATTTCCCCCTCACCAATTATTTTTGTTACATATAGACAAAAAGGATTACTCTTGGTAAGTTTCTTTGAACTATAAGATTTTATGATTCACGGTAACATGTTGCAAATAAGAGAACCAAAATTTTACCATTAGCCACCTACCAGATAGCCAATGTACATTTATGCAACTGGTTAATCATATTTTTTCACAGCTAATTTCTATGCCACATTTGAAAAGCTTTAATTTTATCAAAATATAGGCCTAAAAGTTATTTTTGCAAAAGAATACAAAAATTTTGGATCGCTGGGGGCTCCGCCTCCAGACCCTCGAAACAGCCTCCCCTTTGCAGATGTCTGGCTACGCGCCTGAGCCTAATCATGTTTTGCCCTGCTAATTTATATGCAACCAGAGTTTTCCTTGATGCCTGGTTTTAAAAGCATTGATATTTATCAAATAAGCCTGAAATTTACAGTAGTTATTTTTGCAAAAAACTAAAATTTTTTGAGTGCTGAGGGCTCCGCTCCCAGATCCCAATGGCCTCCGGCGGATGGGGACGGAGCTACCAGACCCCCAAAACAATAGGCGTAGCCAGGATTTTTGATTGGGGGGGGGCCCAAACAACAAATCACATGCAATGATGTCATCAGAAACCTCAAAAGAGGAATTTTTTGTGGGGTCAAAGATATCGAAGAATGAAAGATCAGAAGCCGTGGCCTAGTGTTGGCATGTAACTAGGAACTTGTTCAAAGGGAAGGCTTAAACCAATTGTAAAACTGTGAAAATGCCTAAATTGGGAAACTTGCTTAGTAAAGAAGTGTTCTGTAATTCAAACGTATCATTGAGGAGGTCTGGAGGCGGAGCCCCCAGCCGCCGTAGGCTATGGGGGTCTGGGGGCAAAGCCCACAGCCGCTGTGCGATTTTTCGTAATTTTTTGAGAAAAAAAAGCTGTTTAAACACAATTGGATCACATTTTGCACGTATTCAAAGCCATTTGAAAGTACTAAATTTTTAACATTTGAAAGCCAATTGAAAAAATTGATTTGTTCTGTCCTTCTTTTGGTTGCAATTTAAGTCCAAAGCACGTTTAAAATCTTGCATTTTGGGGTTAAATTTTGTAATTGATTTAGCCCAAGTAGGGGGAAGTAAAGTACATTGCCTCCTCCAATATTTTAGCAGTAAATAACAATCCACTCGAAGATTTTCCATGGAGACTTTTGCTTTGTCATGAAAACAACCAGTTATAGGAGTACATATACGGCCATGGGGTCCAGGCCCTCTCAATTCAAAATTTTGTTCAATGTGCATTACCCTCACTATTGCTAATTTTTTTCAAAAGTATTTTGTTGCATAAAACTAACCATGTTATTACCCGGGCCTGATTTACACGGTGTTGGACCCCTGGCACTTTGGGGTTTTCGCAATATTTTCCTGCCAAATACAGGTGAAGACCAAAAAAAGTCTTATATAAGCGCGTAGCCCTTGGTACTGAGCCATATGCTAAATCCGTCCCTGGTTATTGCATTACGTTCATAAAAAGGTTAGATGAGTGTCTCAGTTGGCAACTTTTAGGATAAAAACCCTTAATTTCCCTCGGGTTATACGTTTAAATTGGTTGGCAAACATTAAATTGAGGGATCCCGGGCCCCCTGGATCAATATTATTGTTAGGGGGGCATTTCAATTGGGGACCATTTAAACATTATTGTTGGGGGCCCAATTAAATTGTTTGGCAAAAACTAGATTGAAGGGGCCCGGGGTCCCTCGATCAATATTATTGTTGGGGGCCCATTTAAATTCTATGGAAAAAATTAAATTGAAGGGACCCGGGCTCCCTGGATCAATATTATTGTTGGTGGCCCATTTCAATTGGTTGGCAAGAATTAAATTGAAGGGACCCGGGCCCCCCTGGATCAATATTATTGTTAATTACTATTGCACTCGTGTGCTATTGTACGTGAAGATGCTAAAAAACACTGAAACTGAAGAAACAATCGTCTTTTTTGTGACGTTTTTGTCATTGGTAGCATTTCAATTGGAGAGGGGGGTTCGGGCCCCCCTTTGGCTACGCCTATGCCCAAAACAGCCCCTTTCACCATCGCAGAATTCTGGTTAAGCATCTGATACCAAACGTGTGCTGCTCATACTTCCAAGCTCTAGAATCCTACTACGAAAATTTATTGACCTAATCAAATATCAACCGCTATCTAGAGCAATAAAGTAGTACCGCAATCTTCAAAATATAACTATTCGCATCTATACATTATTATTAACGGTAACACCACAAAATTCTGTCACAGGTGTCACCATCCATAGCAATGCCACTAGAGGGCAAGAGGAACAGGATTGCCCATTTTCTGTAAATTATCATAAAGTATTTTCTTAAAAGCAAGCGTAAGCAATTCTCTAGAGTTAAGCTCCAAATTCTTTGATTAAATAATTAATATCAAACGTTTCAGCATGTGTCATTGAGCGCTTGTCAGGATCTAAATACAATACAGGGTTTAATATTTCAAATTTACGCTGTGCTTATGTAAATACTAACATAATAATTACTCTGCCATTAAATTAATTTTTGTCGGAAACCGAAATCAACACCAAACTTGCAATCAATAGTGTAGCCAGGAAGGCTGTGCCCCCCACCCTTGCATTAGCCTGCAGACTAAAGAGCACGATAAAGATAATGCCACAATTTTTGCCCTTCTGAGACAGTCTTTTGCAGTGATATGGCCTCTAAAGTTGTTCAAAGCCACTTTTGAAACATTTATTACTTTTTTTTAGGGGAGGGGAGGGTGGTATTAACTTCCTTGTCAAAAATACAGTTTACAAACTAATCGATAAAAACTTCAAAACGCTGCTAAAACTAAGCAGTCAAAATTGATCGCTTAATGCAAAATGCTCAACGTAAGCTTCATAAAAAAATATGAAGTATGGGGAAGGCTATTCCGCATTTAATTTATTTAACTACATCGAGTTTTGGACTTGGCCCTATGAATAACGTGGGGCTTTAAAGGGGCTGAGCTTTTATGGCTTTCAAATTGTATCATTTTAGTTTTTTTAATGGCTCTAAAAAGATGCGAAATTCGATTTGAATAGCCTCAAATTGGCTTTTTTTCCTGAAATATCACAAAAATTGCCCATTAGTTAAGATTTTGCCCCAAGACCCCAGTCTGTAATATGCTTTAGTTGCACCAGTTTGCTCGCCACGCAGCCCAATTGAGGCATTTTTCAAGCAAAAAATTTCTATTTTTAAGCTCCTTAACAAAAAAATTTTAAGCCTCCTACCTTAACAATATTCAGGTTGCAGTCAATGGCGAAACCAAGGAGGCTAAGGGTGCTTTGCCTTCCCTTCTCCTTATCCAAGTCACTTGGAAAACTTAACTCACATATGCCATCGTTTAAATGTGGTTTGAATTTGATTTGCTATTAAAAAGGGTAAAAAGGCTGGGCAATTTTTCAAGTGAATTTTAAATCTCAGAACCTTTGTTCTTTCCAATGGCCTTAAAAACGTTCAAAATGTTATCCAACTGACGTCAAAATGGTTATTTTTTCTAGAAATTGCGAAAATTACACAACAGCTGGGAGCTTAGCCGCCAGAACCCCGTCCACACTTAAATTGCATCAGTTTGCTCAATGTGCAGCCCAATCGCAGCATGTTTTGAACAGGATCATTTTAACTTTTGGTTTAAGTCCCTAAGCAAAATCCCAGTTGCAGCAGTAAGTTTAATTTGATCTTATAGATAATGGCATAGGTGGGCAAGTTAATGCAAAACGTTTGCTTCGTTAACCACTAGTCCGTTAACAAACTTCTCACTTCCGTTAACGTTAATTCGTTATTTTTAGCTTTAATTTACGGAAGTTAATAAAGTCCGTTAATTTGTTAATATTTTGGGTGTAATTTACATTTCTTTTTATTCACTCGCTTCTAGAACACGTATTGACGTTGTTGAGCAGATTGTAAGGAAATATTTATTGCTATGGTGGTCTTTTTGTGTTTTGGAAGTTACATTTTACAGTCTAACCGACAAGTTTGACGTCCTTCGTGGTCGACTCCTGGGAAATCATAACGACTTCTACTGGCAGTTAGGTGGCTAGATCAACCACCAACCCTACAGCTACAAAGCAGCTCGAGTCATAAGATGCACAGAGCTGGACAGCGCTGTGAGCTAAAAGCTCGAAACAGCGCTAAAAGCTCAAAGCTCGAAACAGCGCTGTCCAGCTAAAAGCTAAAAAAGCTTTTAGCTCTTAGACCTTTTAGCTCTTCGAGCTTTTAGCTCTCATTTTAAAAGCTAAAAAAGCTTTTAGCTCTCATTTTAAAAGCTAAAAAGCTTTTAGCTCTTATTTTAAAAGCTAAAAGCTTTTAGCTCTCATTTTAGCTCTTAGCTCTAAAAAGCTCTAAAAAGCTTTTAGCTCTCATTTTAAAAGCTAAAAACTTTTAGCTCTCATTTTAAAAGCTAAAAAAGCTTTTAGCTCTCATTTTAAAAGCTAATAAAAGCTCGAAACAGCGCTGTCCAGCTCTGTGCATCTTATGACTCGAGCTGCTTTGTAGCTGCAGGGTTGGTGGTTGATCTAGCCACCTAACTGCCAGTGGAAGTTGTTATGATTTCCCAGGAGTCGACCACGAAGGACGTCAAACTTGTCGGTTATGATTTCCGTGGTCACACAAGGGGAACCCTTGTAGTAGGGATAGCCTATGGCTATCCTTATTGCAAGGGTTCAGCGATTTTTTCACTTGTTTATTTTAAGTACCACAAGTGAAAAATCGTTTATTCCCTACAAAATCTCTGCCGCTGTGCAAGCCCTTAAGGTTTGTCCAGTTCGGCCAAGAGTCTTGTCCAGTTGGGAAATAACTTTGTTAGAGAAGCTGAGGGCTGCCGATGAGAGCTAAAAGCTCGAAACAGCGCTGTCCAGCTCTGTGCATTTTACAGTCTAATCTAATTTCAAGATAAAAATTAGTTCAAATGCATCAACGAAGCTGAGATCGGAAAATCATTGGAAATTGCGAGCAGCGATAATTAATAGACCTATGAGGCTGTGGCTTATCATTTGCCTCAAAAAAGAGCTCCTTTCTTGTATAAAACTCGTGCGAATACGCAACAAGTGTTACCAGTGCAAACTGGTTTGTACCGGTACGATGCATGAATGGTGCAAGGTATTAACGATAAAAACCTTAACGGAAGTTAACAGAACTTAACGGAAGTTACTTTAGTCCGTTAACATGAAAAAACTTTTTAACGGATTGACGAGTTAATGAAAAAGTTAGCTTCGTTATTAACGGATTAACAATTAACGGACTCGTGCCCACCTATGTTAACTTAAGACTAACTGGAAAAAATGAAATACAAAAACCAAGCGATATCAAGGTTTCGAGTCATCCCGCTTTAAAATAATAAAGATCATCAATCGTATTTAACAGGTCAACTGTTTGTCTACTAATAGAAAATAAATTCGAGGGGAAAAACTGCACATTAATCAACAGGCGTCACTATTATTTGTAGACAGATTATATGCTCATGGCTTGCCCTTCCTGCTAAATGTAAATAAAACGCCTAGGCGTCACTATTATTTGTAGACAGATTATATGCTCATGGCTTGCCCTTCCTGCTAAATGTCTACAAATAATAGTGACGCCTGTTGATTAATGTGTAGTTTTTCCCCTCAAATTTCTTTATTTTCCATTGGTAGATGAACAGTTGATCTGTTAAATGTGATTGATGATCTTTATTATCTTAAAGCGGAATGACTCGAAACCTTGATATCGCTTGGTTTTTGTATTTCATTTTTTCCAGTTAGTCTTAAGTTAACATGGCGATAATTTAACTAACATCTGAAGAGACCTGATGAAAGGCGAAAACGTTTGTATATTTGATTGCAAATAAATCCTTAGAATGACTTTAGTCTTGCTGTTCACAGGGCCGCCGAGAGCCGAACGTAGGCCCGGGGCCAGCTCAAATATGACGGATTTCCGGTTTTGTGAAATCCAAGATAGACGGAGACAATGCTACAGTTTTGTCCGAATTATGATGTGATCTCAAAAAAAAAAGGTCTTCACCGAAGTTTTAATGGTTTTTTCGGTCGAAATTAGGTGATATCCAACAAAAAAAGAAAGGTCTTCAGGCCTCACATGCTGATTTCTTAGTGTCATTTCGATCGGTCCCTCTCGAGCTCATGGGCCCTCTGCTGGGCCCGCTGAAGCCAGGGCTTCGTGAAGCCCATGGGCCCCCTCATGGGCCCTGGGGTCATTGTAACCCCCTCTCGATGGCCCTGGCTGTTCATTGCTATTATCTTTCACACTTGATGGAGGTTCACACTGAACCGTTTTAGACTTAAATGCTCTTTCCGCTTTACCCAAGTGTGAAAGACTGGTGAGCAAGTAGAAACATGACTCAAATACTGCAATAGAATAGAGTTACTGCAATGGAAAAGCTTAACTTCGCAAGAACGAATTCGTGTTACTATTTATATTAACTGATAGCTTCCAGACCAAATACTTCAAAAATATAAGCGATACTGTTTTGCTTTTTTTGCTTGTTTTTTGTATAGTCAAGCAACGGAACAAAAACAGCCGAGATTCAAATGACTTGATGCAAACAAAACAAGTTTACATATGAACAAAACGTTTTTGTTTTCGTTTTTTTTGTTTTTCTTTACTCGTAAATATTCATTGTCGAGTAAATCAAGTTTATTAGCTCAACAGGTGTGGCAGAAAACTTTTTGCCAACGTTTCGATAGGCTGTGTTCAAGGCATGTACGCTACTTATCTTTGTCAGGGCTAGAATGCGACGTTGAAAACAAGTGTACGATAGATGAGAACAATCACTTAACAAAATGAATCATACGTTAACGCAAAAAATTATAACAAATTGATAATAAACTTGAATTAATTTATATTCATGGTGACAACAACTGAGATATTCATTATCGAGGTTGATGAATGTGCAATAATTATTTGGTTGGTTAAAACTTAATTCAAGGAAAATGAAAATTCCCGACAATGTGACGTAGCTTTCAACAGCCTTTGCACAGATGCGCTTTTTAATACGCGACACCAATCCCAAGAAATTTACAGTTTACTACGGAAATTACAAAAACCTGCATTTTTTTTAAAGTACTTGTTGCAAACTACACAAAAATGTACCAATGATGCAGAAATTGGTAGAGCTATACTGTACCGGTATATTTTTTTTCCGGCTCGTACAGCTCGTTTTCATCAGTGTCGGAATCCCAGAGTTATAATAAGATTTTACACTTGAGCAGTAGTAAAAAATTTTTGCTAAACGATTTTTTTTTAATTACGTTACTAAATCGATAAAGCTTTCTTTTATTATTCAAATGGGGGTTAGGTTGATCAAAATGAGTACCCATAAATCGCAAACACATTTAAGACCAAATTCTAAACACTTTTGAAACAAAGAAAAGGGGGTTCATCAAAATCGTTTTGGTCGCGTGATCAACAAAATGTGACAGGAATTGTTAATCATACGTTCCAGCCAAAGTCTAGTAATATAAACTGTTACACCAGATGAGCAGCAGGAATGTGAAAATGTGGGCAACACCTGCAAAAATGACGACAAAAGTGATCCAGCTGATTGTGCATGCGTTGAGTGATTTGTAGTAACTCGATCAGATCGCGAATGGGAGGCTGTGGACATTTTGTCATCTTGACAAAAAAAAGAGCAATTTCAAGCTTTAAATGCTGCAAAGTCAATTGTGCGAATGAATAATCAATTTGAAATGCTTAATTATTCCAATAGGAAAGCTTTAGCTAAAGCTCCTACAGCTCCCATTTACAGGTCAAGTTCAAAGCGGTAAAGAAGACTTGCATTTTTTAGATATTTTTTATTTTTTGAGTTTTTTATGAGAAAGAAATATAGTTTCGTCCTTTTTTGGGTGCCAATGATCAAGATCAAAACTGCACGCATGGTCAAGAAGCAATTAGCACGTCCCGTTTCTAAACAAAGTTTAAGTCTATTTCGCGCGGGTTATATTTTGGCCAACGCATTTTCAGGAGAGAGGAGCAAAAACGCCCATGTTCCATTCCTTATCTTCTTTACCCTACTCCTAAACCGAAGGTCATCAATTACAAATTAACACTAGAAGCCCGGACCGGTCATTTTTGACCGGTTTTGAAGTTTAACGTTCAATATTTTTTGCGCTGTTGCGATTTGCACTCTCATACTCCTTGACTTTTCCTGATTTTGGATAAACTTTTAGTAGCTGCAAGAATTTTTTGTTTATCCCTTTTGTAGACGGAGTAGTTTGTACACCTATCTAGAAACCCGAACCGGTCAAAAATGACCGGTCCGTTACTAAGGGATTTATCTGTTTCGCAAGTACGAACGAAAGCGTGAAAAAAATAGTAACAATGGTCTCAAGGAACAATGCGATAGCAGTTGACCTGATTTACGATTTACTTCTGAGAAGTGCGAAGGGGTTTGTTGCTGCTATTGTTTGATATAGTCTAACTCCAGACAGTTCCATTTTACTGGCTGTCCAGTAGTTTATAGTTGCAAGGATTATCTTAGCAGCACAAAGCAGTTGTACATAATGCAGATGGTGAGTAATTCACGTACTGCTCAGATATTTAACATGTTTATTTAGCTGTACAAGACTGCTGTATCATTATTCCTAGCCAATATATTTTTGTCTATATAGATATCTGTACGTAGCTGAGTTTAGTAGCTAGTTTATCTTTCATTTATTGCTCATTTGTTTTCAAACATTTTTATGGCTCGTGGAAACAGCAATTCTGTGCAACAAGTGCTACAACGGCTCAGAACACATCAGCTTGATGATTCGTGTGATGGAGAGGAAGAAAATAATCTGCAAGATGAAGATTTTATTCCTACTTACGTTGCTGCAGGTGAACTATCTGACAGTGATACCATAGTCCTTGTGATACAGACAGCGACGAAGACATCCCGGCTTCATCATCTACTGCTGCATTAGACACCCCTTCTGGAAGTAATAATAACACCTCTGCTACTCTAGACATTCCTGGTCAGTTGAGAGCACGAAACGGAACTCTTTGGAAAAATATAACAGGTGTTACAGCTGTAGGAAAAGCTTGTGCAGCTAATGTGTTTTCAGAGCGTCCTGGTCCAACATCGTATTGCCACAGGTGCATTGTGCACGAAAGCCCCTACAGTGCTTTTCACTTGCTTGTTGACGAACACATCCTGAAGTGCGTTCAAAAGCACACGATCAACCACAGAAAAATTGATGATAGCTATTTCAATTTGCTCTTGGATGAACTGGAGAGTTTCATTGGTCTCCAACTTGCCTGAGTTGTGTTGGTTGGAAGAAATACTCCGATCAAACAGCTTTGGAGCAAAGACTGGGGACAACCGATTTTCCGTAATACCATGAGTCGTGACAGATACGCGAAAATTATGAAACATTTGAGGTTTGATGACTTCCAGAGAAGAAGACAAAGGAGAGAAACCGGCAGGTTTTGCTTGATTTCTGAGGTGTGGAATAGTTTTATAGAAAACTGTAAGAAGTATTACGTGCCGATTTTTGATTTGACTATTGACGAACAACTTTTTCCTTACAAAACTAGATGCCCCTTTATTCAGTACATGGCAAATAAGCCAGACAAATTTGGTATAAAGTTTTAGCTATTAGCTGATGCGCAGACAAAATACATATGCAATGGAAAACCATATTTAGGAAAAGACCCCACTCGAAGCAGACGTACTGATCTCCCGGGAGATGTTTGCTTGAATCTATTGCAACCGTACTTTGGAAAAGATTATAACGTGACCACTGATAATTACTTTACTAGCCTAAAGTTAGCAGAAGAATTGATTACAAAGAAAACAATCATCTTACGAACTATTAGAAAACAACGACGAGAGGTGCCGAACACGGAGTCCTTGATGAAAGACAAACTATCGCACGATTCTGAGATCTTTTCTTCTCCATCTGATTGCAGCTTGACAGTGTACAAGGCTAAAAAAAAGAAAATCGTTTGCATCTTGAGTTCTACGCACAAACACGTAAAAGTTGATGAGAGCCACAAAAAGAAGCTGCCAGAAACTGTTCAGTATTACAATAAATCTAAGTTAGGCGTTGATGTGCTGAATCAAATGGCTAGATATCACACGTGCAAGAGTTCAAGCCGGCGATGGCCTGTTGCAGGGTTTTTCAATATCCTTGATTGCGCGTGCATCAATTCATTGATCATTTACTCCCTTGTTACAAAAACAAAGTTGACAAGAAGGCAGTTTCTACTGGAGCTCATAAAAGAGCTTTGCAAGTCAAAAGTTGGGATGGATTCATCAGCTCCACGCCGAGTTCCAACTGAAACACCCAGTACTTCAAACCCTGTCGAGGTTCAAAGAAGCAGAAAAAGCAGAGAATGTCAATTTACACCATGCGGCAACAAATCAGTATCAAGTTGGCAAAATTGTGGAAAAGTCTGTTGCGGCAAACACACATTTGAAAGAGTGACATTCGTGACATGCAAAAATTGTAAAAATTAAAATTGAAGAAGTGTTCTGTTGTGTTTCAATAAAATGATTTGATGCTGCATAAAATTCAAAAAATATGCTAAGTTGAGTTGTTTTATCATCAAATAATGGAACCTCGTTATTTCGAATCACGCAAAACTGATCATTTCCCGGCAATTGATGACTCAGGAACAGCTTTGCTTTCTTATTTATGGCAATTTCGGTGATAAAATTTTAGTTTTTTTTTAATTTCTAAATACCTGTTTTAACCGGAATTTACCTTAATTTTTTGAAACCTCGTTAAACCGACACTTTATTTAAGTTACCTGACAATCGTCAAGATGAATGTGTATGATAAAGCACGTTGGAGAATTAATTTAAACAAAAAAAACTGCTTACAAACTGATTTACTGGCAACCGGTCAAAAATGACCGCTACCGTCCTTCTAGGTAGGGAGAAATTTCCGGGTTTCTAGTGTTAAAGAACAAAATTTGGCAGGTTGGTTCGGATTTACCAAATTTTTTTAACCAAAATTTCAAGCCTCATTATTGTGACGTCACAGACGGTTTTACGAAAATAACCTAGATTTTTTAATGAGGTCATAATTAATTGCATTCATTTTGCAGCAATATGATGCAATAAAACTAGCGTGTGATAAATAAAAAGTATAACAAACTTACACTTCTGGAGGATAATATAATGACATCAATTATCCACATAACACTCAATTAAATAATGAAACCCCGAAAACAGTGGGTGAATTGTTCAACAAAAACAAGATTCAATTAATCACGTGCGCCAGATGTAAAGGTTATTCGCCATTAAGCTATTTTTGACTTTGCAAACAACTTTATTGTTGAACCTTGATCTTGATGGAAGGCTTCTATATTCCGCTGAATTTTTAGAAAAAAGGAACTAAATAACAAAGACCCTGCGTGTGGCAAAACACGGATATTGTTTATGGTAGATTTTTGGTTAAAAGAAGGGTAAAGCTTTTTATTTTACAGTTACTGTACCGCTATATTTACCTGAGTAGCTACAGCAGCATTTGTTCAGTACCAGTTCAAAGCACTAGCTTTAGTGTTGGAAAGATAAAAATGGTATACGCACCAAAATATCGCGCATAAAACTGAAGAGGAAACTCTTGAAATAAACATAATTAAAAAAATAAAATTTATTTAAAGGGAGTTCAGCACAAGAGTATTTGGGTCATTGCTTCACAAAATGAATAATGATTTAATGACAATAATGGGATTTGAGCCGTCACGGCACGTTTCGTTCTTGCTCAAGGGCCTCTTCAGGCGACAAAGGCAATTTTGTTTTTATTAGCCAAAAAAATTGAATTAAAATTGCCCCCCCCCCCTTACCGTTTCTAGGCTATATGTCGTCCAGTGCAATATAGCTTCACCAAAACTTTTTGCCTGCAACTTACCTACCACCATTACCCAATAGGCTACTTCATTCGAGATTCGCAATGCCCATTTTATATTTGCAATGCTAAGAGAAAGGAGCTGAACGAACTAAACAGCTACGTTTGCGTTGGTCGTCTACTGCGACAGAAATTTTCAGACAAAGATTTATCTACCGCTACAGAGTTGTAATTCGGGAATTTGCTGGTGAGCAAGATGTATGAAGATACTGCATTAGGCCGGAATCACACGATCAAGTGTATTGCACGATTTTCTTGCATCAATGTTATTTGAGCTATCACATCTAGACGTAATTTTCTTGCCTAGGTTTTTGCCAGACGGAAGCATTTGGGTTTTTCAACAAACAAATCGCCGAAGCTATCACAGGTTTTTTTTTGCTGTAAAAGCATTACGCAGTATTGAAGGAATTTCTTGGAAATTTGCTGCAGCGATAGTAATTTTATGCACTTTGTCGATTCATTGTTATTTCTTGTTTACCAAAATAATACAAGCACGTTCACAAAAGCGAAAAGCTGCAGCTATACCAATAAATAGCTATTCGAGTTTCCGTGCTAATCGCGTGCGCAGACTATAAATTTTTTTTAGACCTGCAATGAAATGAAATAGATAAAGGAAAAATTTCAATATACCTTTGCTTGTGTGAAAGTCGGTAACGTATAACATAGCTTTTTCAGTGCTATGTTATTTATCACCAATAAAATTTGCATAACATTGCATGATTGATCAAGTAATAATAAACCAGGTACGTTCTTTCCGGTACTAGCGGTTTCAGAGGGTTCAAGAATTGGATTTCAGGGTAACTTGAAACTTTATTAATTTTAAATAAGAATAAAAACGTTTTTGTTTTGTTGCTTGTAAACCAGCGATAGCTAAAAATTATCCACTGAAAATTATCTTAACTGCTTAACAAATGAAAAAGGCTCTTTTGTCAATGGACATGTGAAATTTTAACCAAAAAAGAATTAAAATCATCACTAATTCGGCACTAGGAAAATTGGGCTGGAAACTTGTTTCCGATCAGAAGGAAATTTTCAACATCATGATCAAAACTAGATCCGACATTAAATACTTATTAAACTTTAATTATTACTAAATAGTGAGCAAAAGCTTCTCCCAATTTGATCTCGATCTAAAACTTCCGAAACTTCCTTCCAAGCATCTGATTTTTTTATTCTATCTTTGTACTCGGGATTAAGCATGTTCCAAAAGCACTGCATTTCTTCGTTTTCTCTCATTAAAAGTTCATTTTCATGAGTTGACCGCGACGGCATGTTGAAAGCAATACTGCAGTTCTGCTTAATAACTTTTCAGAATGAATTTGGAAAAAGCCAAACACAAGTTTGAGTAGGAAGAATTAGGTAATCGAAATGCGATCGTAAGCAAAAGAGCAGGCAACACATTTAAGTCTTTGAAGAAAAATGAGCAGTCACCTTGTTATTCTGTAATACCATTCGTCACTGTTGATCAAATCAAAAATGTAAAATTTCTTACAACATTTTAGCTTGATAATTGTGACGCATTCGTTTTTTTGCGTTGACTTTGGCAGTATTTTTTGTATTCTGCAGCTAAATATTTTCAAAGTCACGGCTAAAAGCTTAGTTGTCATTGGTGAGAACGGCGACTTTTAGAAAACTTGCTGGCAAAGTAGAGCTTGGTTTTATTTCCCAGCCAGAACTCAGCAAGATTTTTTAGACATTGATTTTATGAGCCATAAACTTGCACGACCTTTCACACGATTGATGCGAGAAAATTGTGCAAAAAACTTGATCGTGTGATTTCGACCTAACGTAATGTAAATTCTAAAAATTTGGCATTTGTTCATAGCGTATACAACTTTAAAAATTATTGGCCTAGTCAATTTTTCTTTTCATTGTTAAACATCGGGCTTTGCAGTAATCAATAACAATCGGCCAGGGCGATCTCGGTTGCAGGGGTGCCGATCTTTGTTGAGCACTGGGAGGGGGGATAATTTGCAATTTTACCCCAACTTTGCCCTATTTGCAACATTGGGGGGATGAACCTCGACCACGATTTTTTTCAGGTGAGCAAATCTAGTGAAGACCAAAAAAAAAAGGTCTTCACCAAAAATGGAACACTTTTTTCCCCGATTTCAGGTGGAGACCTGCGCTCAGATGCACACCGCAGTCAAATTTTTGGAGGGGATGCAGATGAAGACCGTATTCACATTATTGGAGGGGATATATCCCCCATCCCCCCGGGTTTTGGCACCCCTGCTCGGTTGGATTCTAAATTTGAAAACCCGCTTTCATAAAATCATACACATGTGCTAAAGTTTCATCAGGCCTCTTCCACGCATTTACTAGGCTTTCTTGAACACCATGAACCCAAACGTTTAACCTCTTTTCATATGATTCTTTCATGACTGCAGAAGCTTCTTGGTCTTTCTTTGAGTTTTCCAGAACATGCAGTAACCTGTGGTGAAACCCGATTTTATATACTTTTCTGAATTTGTCTGTTGCCAAATTTCGAGAACATGGATATTTTCGAACTTGGTTTTCATATTACACCAAATTTTACCATGCTGTATTATCACCGTTATCGAAGCCAAAGGCCACACAGAAAGCTCAATAACGAGATCATCCGCTTCCTCCGCCCTATTTTAGTTGTGTTCATAATAATATCAGGAACTTGATACTTTATTCAGAGGACGATAGAACGTGTTTGACTAGTGATATTATACGGATAATACACGAAGATTACACGAAGATTACAACATTTCAAATCTCAATCGTACCTTTTCTAATTCGCTCTTGTCATCTATTTCTTGCAATTGGTTTTTAATTTTTTCAATTTTATTGCTGAGAGTAATTTCAATTTTGTCTAAGCGTGTACCAAGAGCTGAATAATTAAAGTCAAAATTGTCTACTTTTTCTGTTAATATTACAATGGAATTCAATATTCTGTCAAGTTTTTTGACCTATCGCAAAATCTTTGATTTGAGCAAACAAAAATTTGAGTTCAATGGTCAAAGCTCACACTTACTTTTGCACGTTAACATTTCTTCTCTACTTGCTCATTTGGACGAACTAAATAAATTACTACTAAGGGCCGGTCTACACTGTGCGTACAAAATTACAAAATTTTTTACGCTCGTACGTCGAGGGTGTCTACATTATACAAAACGGCGCTAACGTGCGTAGCAGCTTAACAGCGTATTCTGTGGGTGGCCATAATATTATGCTGAATTGGATGACGGAAATCACAGATTTGTTCCAATTCTTTGTTGTTTCGGTTAAATTTGGGTCAGATTATGCATCAAGAGAAGTAGTATTGTCTTTTTGATAATTTAAACGCGAATTTTTTTCTACCTTTCTCACAAAAAAACATAACGTATAGCCAATCAGTGATCGAGTGTCTGTTACTGAAAAGCTAGATCTGGGTTCGACTTCTTGCTTAGCGTTCAGCAATAAAAAGGGACACCATGAAGACCCCACAGTGTGTGGTAGACAAACGTGGCAGCTTAACCCGAAGACCAAAAGGTTTCTTTGCTGTCTCCTGGCCAAAGCAACTTGGTGAATACAACAAATTTACAAAAATTAATTTATAGGCCACTGATGCAGGCCCGGCGTCAGGATAGCGTGCCAAGAGGGGCAGAAATAAATTTTGGGGGAGCACGAGAAGTTTATTTTCGTGAATTCAAGAGTGTGGATCAAATAAAAAAGGTGTTGACGTAAAAAATGAAAAAAAAGGCCTTCAGTTCAAAAATGTTCACAAACTCTGGTTTTCATCTCAAAATCTTGCGATTTTCCACGAATCCCAAAGTGAAGACCAAAAAAAAGGTCTTCGTCCCCAAAGTTTCATGAAATCCGGTTTGAGTCCACAAAAACTACGAAAAAACAGTTCTTGCTCGCAAATTCGATGACGATAAGCACCAATTTGGGAGTCTTAGGCCTCGATTTGTACTCCAGTAGGCCCGAGCCTGTTAATTTCTTCGGAGCACAGTCCTCGCTTGGTGCAAAAAAGCAGTCATTTGGGGGGGCACGGCCCCGGAATGCCTCCCCGTGGCGCCGGGCCTGCACTGATGGACACTAGAAGCTGCTTTTAAAGGTCCGGTTCTTCCTCTTTTGAATTCCTCTTAGCGGACGGTGACTCGGTGGAAAGATCTGATCACAATGGTTTGCAGGGTACATTTTGTTTTCAGCTTTCAACTGCTTTTCAGTTCTACTGATACATTCCGTTTACAAAGGTGGAGTCCTCGAGGACACATTTTGAAGTCCTCGGCCTCGAAGCTTCAAGTCCTCGAAAATTGCCCAGTCTTCGGCTCGAGAACAGCAGTAGGTATTTTTGAAATGGTTAAATTTTGTAGATCGTTTTTTTGTAGAAAAAATTGTTTTTTTTTGAGATTTTTTGATTTTGTTTTTTTGAGAACACCTGAAAAAAAATTTTTGAAGACCTTTTTTTTTTAAACGTGTGAAGAAAATTTTGCAGACCTTATTATTATTATTTTTTTTTTTGGAGAACACTTGCGCCTGTGTCCTTGCCCTAGAAAGGGCGGTCTTTGGCCTCGGATACTTTTTTGTGTCCTTGGCCTCGAGCCCGTGTCCGTTTAAGCCAAATGTTGATCGTCTTTCGCCTCTCTCCCATATCAACTTTCATATAAACTTTATCCAGTCCACCCCTGGAAACACAATAGACGGTGCATGATGCGTAGCATGCAGGTGTAGGTTATTCTCTCGAATTGTCGAACGGTTTGAGTGCGCGAACACATTAAACTACAATCTTTTCCGCGTTTAATCCCTTCTGCAAAAACAACAAGCATTTTATCATTATTGTGTTGACTCCTACCCCCAAGCGGTTTGAGTTAACTCCTTGTAATCAATCAGATTCAATTGCATTATAACTCCTGATTTCATAACTAAAATTTTTGTTGACATGCTTATTGCAGTAGGCTATTCATCGTTTCTTTTTTCACACAAACGCTTCTACAGAATACTTTTTCTTTATTACCACTCTGATAGTTTTGTATCACAGTAACGCACAAGAATTTGATAATAAAAGTTTGGGATTCAATCTCTCACCCGCTAAACCTAAACTTATTCGGAGAAATGCTTACCCTAGCTTTAGCTGATGATTGAGAAAAATCTCACAGATGTCCAGCAACTAGAACTTTCATAAAACATAAAACGAAAATAGGGCGAACTATGGTAGCTAAAAAATTTCAATTACCCTATACTGCAATGACATTATTACCACTGAAATTACAGAAAATTGATTGTGCGACTAGAGCATTCAATAAGTTTACTGTACTCCGAGGAGGAACTTTTGAATTCTCTCAATAAGACAGATATTGCAACTTTTGTGATACAACTGTATTCAATATTTTCAAAATCTCAATAAACTAAATTTGTTGCAAGCAAAAGTACAAAATTTTAAGCGCAAAGCAGTTAATATTTCAGAAAGTAACACATCGGGCATCTCTTACGATTGTAATGTTTCGGAGAGGGTGAGGAACCCTCTATCTGGTTGTCGCTTCAAGTAGATATCAGCGCAGATTAGACAAGCACATAATACTATTGATAGTATTGATGTATAAACAAGTGTAAAGCGAAAGCTACCTCAGAGATTTAATCAAAATTTGTAGGAAAGTTCATCTCAAGAGTTTTTGCTTAAAGCATAAGCTGTCTCATAGGTTTAATCAAAACTTGTAGGAAAAAATAACCAGAGGATTAAAAATGATGCCAGTGTCCAATTAGTCTCAGAAAGCAGATATTTTATTATACATCACCAACATTTCGATTATAAAACTTGAAAATGAGTAATGCCTGGATCCTGGAAAAGTCAAGCAGCAACTCTATGAAGCACTAATAATTACCAATGTCTTGATTGCTTTCATGATGGGAAAATAAAATGTCACAAGTTCAGCCAACAGCACTTAACCCAAGCCATGAACAATTTTCATTACGGCGTGTTGACCATGAGGCATGTTGAAGAAATACAGAACAAACTTTAATGAAATTTGATGGCTTTATTTCTGCTTTTCACTCTTATCATTTAAAGGAGAAAATGTCATATTGTTAGCCAACAGCACTTAACCCAAATCATGGTCAATTTTCAGTGGGGTGTGATGACCATGAAGCATGTTGCAGAAATACACAACAAACATTAACGGAATTTGACGCCTTTACTTCTGGTTTTCAATCATGCAGTTCCAACAATTTTCCAATTATCTTCTACTCATTGGAGGATCTAGAGTAAAACAAATAATAATTACTCCTACCAAAAAAACTTCAAAATTCTGCAAAGTGTCCAAAACCGTCATGAGCAGTAGACATATCCAAAAACGTACCAATTATGCATAAAACACTTGCACTCAGAGAAGAGTCCAATATTTTTTGAGGCAACCAGTTGACACAAGACGATTAACTTGGCCAACTTTAATCTTAGTCCGAACCAGACCCGAAAGATGTTTGACGCAAAACCCTAACCATATCGTTGCGGCGTCAAATTTTCTTGCATCAAACCGGTCACATTAAATCTCAAAAAAGCGCCAGTACTACATTACAGAACAAAGCTATCAAATCAAGTTAGCAAAATTAAAGCAAAAAATACTTTTTTTAAAAACTAAACAAAGAATACTTTATTCTATCAAAATTCATTCTAGCGAAGATATCAGTACAGCATTTTTTAGACCATAAGGTGCAGCAAACTGGAACATACAACTGCTAATTGGCACGCTGTCGTAGTATCAATAAATGGCTTCAATAATGCTTAAAGCGCACCAAATGGCTTCTATAGCTTTTGTTTTTAGGTACAATGTGCGCCAAACTATAAGATGCACTACATTACATTAAATTTATTAAACTCTAAAAAACTTTTTAAAAATCTAAATGGTTTAACTCTGAAAGAAATTATGGAATCAAATCAAGTCTTTCATTATACATGCTGTAATACATCGAAGCGCATAAAGTTGGCAGGGCCCACCATGACATCATTGCACCCGAGGAACAGAGCTGCCTTCAAAGATATGTCGCAGCGATACAAAGCCACTGGCAATGCTGTGTTTGATTTGACCAGGCTGATTTAAATCTCAGACCTCTACTCCAGAGACGAATGCATTAACACTTGATCAACTGGCCGTAAGAGAGCATAACCGAAAGTACAGATTAATTGCATCAGAGTATAAGGCACAAGTTGGATTTCTTAAAAACTTTAAGTATCATTGGTGCACCTCATGGTTTAAAAAATATGACAGTTTTGAAATCTTAGTTGCGCCTAGGAAAAACAACCAATGCTACTCATATGTTACAAGAAACTTGAAATTGTGTATTTAAGTTGCAGTGATGTGAATACTGTCTTGTCACACCATCACATTAGAAAAAACTTTTTTTAAGTGACAAATTTTCTTTGGCCCACTGCTAATTTTAAATGATTATTTTAACTAAAAGCAAATGATTTAGATAAAACTTCCAAGTTTGTTTTTTTATTTGCATTATGAAAACGCCTGAATTTTTTTTTTTAACAAAAGCTGCAATAGCTGTTAAAGATTGTCAATCTAGAAATACACTTAACTAACTTTGAAAACCTGACAGTGCCACTGTTAGATTGGTGATCATTCTTGAAATCTTTGAGCATTAAAGATCAACATTGTTTCATAAATTCATCAATAAGTCTCTTTGAGTCTGGACCAAAGTACCATATCATTGATAAATTTGCTAAATTCCAAATACTTACAGTTACTATATTTTGTTCATTACAATAAATACTTGCTAATAAAGTCCTAATCTACGATTCTGAAAAGCAACTGCAGAATATAAAAACTTTTGATTTCACCATCTCATTGACATGACAGTAAGACAAACCTATTGGCTTGGCAGTGTCTGCAATTCAACTCAACTATTTGTAAAAGTCTAAAACCTGATAGTTGCTGAATAATACCTGAGCACATCTTGAAACAGAATACTTTTACACGCCTATATAGCTGTAACTGCACAGCCCATCATAGTACCAGGGTACGCCTAGATTGTAGCATTGTAATTCTGCTTTTATTACTGTAGGCTAACTGATACTGTAAGCTCTAATAGTTTTGAGTTTCATTGATATAAAAAATCATAGCCTAGATTTAATCGGCAGACTAATTTTTTAACTTAGCAGACCGGTATTTTGTGACAGTAGCTTAGGCTATTGTAAGTTGCTTGCTTACCAGCATAGGTGAGCACAAGTCCGTTAATCGTTAATCCGTTAATAACAAAGCTAACTTTTTCATTAACTTGTTAATTCGTTAAAACGTTTTTCCATGTTAACGGACTAAATTATATAACTTCCGTTAAGTTCTGTTAACGGAATAAATTAACTTTTGTTAAGTTCTGTTTACTTCCGTGAAAGTTTTTATCGTTAATATCTTACACCATTTATTTATTGTACCGGTACAAACTAATTTGCACTGATAACACTTGTTGCCTATTAGCACGAGTTTTATACAAGAAAGCTAAGAAAGGAGCGCTTTTTTGTGGCAAATAATAAGCTGCAGCCTTATAGGTCTATTAATTTATCGCTGTTCGCAATTTCCAAAGATTTTCTGATCGCAGCTTCGTTAGTGCATTTGAACTTATTTTTATCTTGAAGTTAGATTAGACTGTAAAATGTAGCCTAACTTCCAAAACACAAAAAGACCACCATAGCAATAAATGTTTCCTTACAATCAGCTCAACAACGTCAATACGTGTTCTAGAAGCGAGTGAATAAAACAAAATGTAAATTACACGCAAAATATTAACGGATTAATGGACTTTATTAACTTCCGTTAATTAAAGCTGAAAATAACGGATTAACGTTAACGGAGGTGTGAAGTTTGTTAACGGACTAGTGGTTAACGAAGCTAACGTTTTGCATTAACTTGCCCACCTATGCTTACCAGTATCTCTTACCGGTGTAATGCAGCATCACTGCACCTGCAAAGTGCACCAGTAGGTTAAACCTTTTGAAGAAAACATCTAAACTAACCTATAGCAGCTACCAGGCTAGGATTACCAGTTTACTTTAACAACGTAGTATATTACACTCTAGGTACGATTACCACCAAGACGTAGACCTACTGTACCATACTGGTAGGCCTATTGGTACTGGTTTTGGCCTAAGCTAGTCCCCCTGGTCAGGACTGTGATCTGCATTGCCACACCACACATCAGTTTTAATTTTCAAATTTCTTTACTTGGAATAGGTTAACCAAATGTTACCTAATAACAAATAATTTATACCGGTAATTCACTTTTGGGCCTATCAACCTAAGCATCTTTTTTGAAGTTTTTCCTCATAGAGCCGCAAATTGACCATTTTCATGTTGAACTAGGCTATTTCACACCAACACGCATTCTTTCGCTTTTGAAAATCAACTTTTTTTCAACAAAACTTATAAACCTAATTTCAGCGTACCCCGAGACCTGGCAAACCAGTTTTTCAAAATTTTACGCAAATCGTGAGCTTACGAGCGTACCAGCGAAAAAAATTTGCTCTTTAAGCAAATTGTTTTCGCTGGTAATTTTACTCTTGTAAGGTGCTACGCCCGTAAGGTGGTACTCCTGGGCTTACGGAATTTTCCTTCAAAACAAACTAAGGTTACGCTCGTAAGCTGACGATTTTACGCACAGTGTAGACTGGCCCTAAATATCACAAACCCTTCCACCAATTTCTATATCTACGATATCACATTTACAAAATCCAAATAATCAAGTGAATATTCCTGACTATATTTTTGTTCATCTTCCTTCACCTACTAAGGCTAATGGTGTAGGTGTAAACGTGTCAAGGTCTTCAAAATTTTCAGAAAAGGAAAATTTACTCTTGCAAATTCAAGGATACGAAGACCTTTGGTTTGATGTCAAAATTCTTGGCCAAGTTAGTAAATTTATATTCGCTGTAATTTATCGTCATCCTCAAAACAGTATTAATGTTTTCATACAAGCTCTAGATGAAAACATGCAACGACTTAACAATAAAAAGGTTTAAGGTGTAGTTATGGGGGACATCAATATTGACTTAAATTCCAGTGAATACACTTCTTCTCTTCTCGAAGTGAATATTTGAATGCGTTAAAAAGCAATGGATTCTCCAATTTAATCACTAAATCAACGCCTGTAACCAGTGGTGCCGATCTTTGTTGAGCACGGGGGGGATAATTTGCAATTTTACCCCAATTTTGCCCTGTTTTCAAGATTGGGGGGATGAACCTCGACCACGATTTTCTTCAGGTGTGGAAATTTAGTGAAGACCAAAAAAAAAAGTCTTCAAACAAGAATAGAACACTTTTTTTCCCCAAATTTTTGCTCAGATGTACACCCATTCAAATTATTGGGGGGATGCAGATGTGGACCATTCTCAAACTATTGGGGGGATACAGCCAAATTATAGGGGGAAATATATCCACCCCTTGTGGTATCTCTAGAAACGTGGTCTCCAGAGATAGACTAATCTTCGCATTAGATTAATCTCAGGCTCCTATTTGAACAGGTATACGGTCTGTCAGCGCTTGACGTGGGGTGCCACTCCAGCTCTGAAGAACAGCAGACTTTAATGAGTTTACACACGCCTCACGCCAATTGACCACAGTTACTCTATAATCCTACACTCCCTAGTCTAAGCCTATACTAACTGTGGAGACGCTAGAGAATGCTTAGCGTTTCCTACAACATCAATATCAATATTACAACTCATACAGAAGTCAATTACTCAACCAAACTGCCAACAACGGGCCTACACTGTATATAAATCAACTAACGGTATAGGCTACTGCAGAAAAATTGTCACCAACACAACCAGAAGCCTAGTCCAAATTACGTACAGTAGTTCTCAACACACTTGGCTAACAGCTACAGTGCGTTATTTACATCACATAACTTGCTGTACTAGATATATACACGCTCGAGCAGGGCTAGGCTAACTGCCTAACATACCACAAAACTATCCAAACCAATAATAGGCAAAACTAACTGATTTCGGTAAACCTAATAAGCTCTTACGAAACATGCATCTGATCACTAGGCTGCCTTGCTGCAATTAATTACCAAATGCAAGGAGCGACAAGATTACGAACACGTAACAAAGGTCGCCATGGGAACAATCCCAAAGAAAATTCTAGAACATAAATGCGCAACAGAGCATGGCATTGCGCAAGCACATGCACGACAGCTATAAACAGTGGCAAACTATACCTCGTCGATATGAGCGTAGCACCTTGTTTCGGCACCCCTGCCTGTAACTGCAACATCACAAACTACAATTGACCATATTTTATCCAACAATCATAATTCTATTCTAACGCCGGGTGTTTTTTCCTTTAAGTTATCTAATTATTATCGAAGATTTTGCAAAATTTCTACTCCCAATGATAAATTAAATAACGATGAAGGCATGTTAACATTTCGAAATAACCAAGCTGTTGATGGTGAAAAGTTCCTCGATGGCTTGGAAGTTGCCCTTATACTCTTAAAGCATAATCTTATGCAACTACTATAACTCTTGAATTAGTTGAAAATAGCTTTAAACAACCAGTCAAAATAATTGCTGAGATAATCGAGAAGCATGCGTCTCTACAAACAGCTTCTCGAAAACAAAAACTCATTTACTAGAAACCATGGATTAATAGCGATTTGTTGAAAATGATTAAGCGTAAACAAAATTTGTACAAAACTTATTTCCTTAATGGAAACGAATCTGATAAACAATACTTTAAAAAGTTTGCCAACAAACTAACACATATGAAAACCCAACACAAAAGAGCGTACTACCTTTACAATCATTTTTGAGAGAAAAAATAATCCAAAGCAACTGCGAATATTATGAACAACCAGTAGCGTAGCCAGGGGGGGGCGGGGGGGCCCGAGCTTCCCCCATTGGCTTGTGAAGTATGCAAAATCGCATGTTTTTTGTGGTTTTGAGGCCGATTTTCTGTGAAAAATGGAAAATAGCCCCCCCCCCATACAAAAACAGCCCCCCCTCAAACGTCTGAATTTGCAAAATTGGACGAAAAATAAGTCTGAATTTTGGTGAAGACCTTTCTTTTTTTTTTTTTTTGGAGATCACTTAATTTTGGGCGGAAAAAAGCTTTGAATTTCGGATTCCGGCGGCCGAAAAATCACTCTGAATTTTGACGAGGATCTTTTTTTTTTTTTTGGAGATCACCTAATTTTGAGAGGAAAAAACCTTTGAATTTCGGATTTCGGCCGAAAAATCACTCTGAATTTTGGCGAAGACCTTTTTTTTTTTTGGAGATCACCTAATTTTGGGAGGAAAAAACCTTTGAATCTTCGAGCTTTCCGAGACATTTCGTCTCAATTTTCGGACAAACCATCTGAAACTGATACAAGATCAACGAAAGTTCGAGTCAAGGTCGTTTGCACACTTCTCACTCTTTCAAAATAGCCCCCCCCCTTTTCCAAATCCTGGCTACGCGCCTGTGAACAACGTGATTCATACAACACGGTTATGTACAAGTCTCCCATTTAAATTAACTTTGAACGGTAATAAAAGGGATGAACCAGGCGAAATTTCAGAATGTTTTAATGACTACTTTGTACAAATTGGAGAATCAATTACCAAAAAGGCTAAATTAGTTTAACAAAACCAATTTTGAAACCTTGTTGAACAATTCCATATCTCAATGTATTGTGTTAGAACCTCCTCAACCCATTGAAATTCATAACATTATTAACTGGTTAAATATCAATAAAGCATCTGGTTACGATAATATTTCTGCTTTCTTTTTACAAATGGGAAGGAAAATTCTAGCTCCAATCTTGTTCTTGTGTTTTAGCCTTGCTTTTAAATTGAGAATATTTCCATCCATTTTCGAAATTGCAAAAGTAGTGCCAATTATTAAATCTGGAAATAAACAAATAATCAAAAATTATCGTCCAATCTCACTTCTTCTGTCTTTATCTGAAATCCTTGAAAAACTTACCAAAACTAGGCTGATAAAATTTTTTGACCAGTATCAAGTGCTTTACGAATTTCAGCACGGATTTCGAAAAAAACATTTTGTGACACACGCTTTACTTCACGTCAAGGTGCTTGCTTTACATGCAATTCTAAGCAAACAGCATACTGCTTTGCTACTTATGGACGTTCGCAACGCATTTGACTGTGTCTCTCATCATATTCTGCATCAGAAATTGTATCATTACGGAATTCGTGGCACTGCATAGAAGCTTTTTGAAAGTTATCGTTTCAAAACCAATTTGTATCCGTGCAAAACCACAACTACTCTTGAAAGCTATTAATATTGGTGCTACTTAAGAAACCATAAGGATTCATTTTATTTTTTATGTACAGGGTGAGCCAAAAGTAGTAGGACAGTAAAAAAAAATTAGGTGTAACACAGCAATAGAAAACAGGTAAAATTAAAACAAATTTTAGTACTAAAATTGTAATTATATACCACAAATGACATAGTTGTAACAAAGTTAAAATGAACAATTGGATTAAAGTAACTGAGGCATAAATCTATTCCATACGCCGTCCACCTACTTTTGGCTCACCCTTTGTAAACATTCCAAATTTTGTATCATGCAATCCTCGCCTCTTCGCCGATGATACGTGCAGTGGCGTCGCTAAGGATGGTGACACCCGGGGCGGAATTTCGTGGTGTCACCCTTCAGAATGTATAGTAATCTGCAAAAGGTTATATATGAAAGATGGTGATACTGCGTCATTACTATGGATAGCAGTTGTTATTAGACAGTTCAAACACTTCTCATTGTAAGATTCTATAACTTGGAAGCAGGAATGTGAAAGGGGAAACGGTTAATTTTTTGTAGAAGCGGAAGCGCTTTGATATAAGAGGTATAGAAAGCGGAAGCGAACTCGGAAGCGAAAGCGTTGAAAAGGAGCGGAAAGTGGAAGCAATTTTTTCCAAAATTAGGCGCTTCCTAATTTTCAAACTGGCTACAACCGTTGGGATACAATGTAACCATATGTAACAATAACTAGATGAGGGTTTGCGGAGAAGCAATCTCAGTGAACAACCGACGCATGTTGAACAACAAGATTTTCAAAACAAAAAAAACTTTCTCTTTCCCGTTAAGGAACTAATTAAAATTATCTTGTGGGAAAAGAGGGTTTGGAATTTCAAACATTGTAAATATATACATTTAATTGACAACATGGAAACTTAACATAATAAAAAAACATCCTATCTAAGCTTAAGCGGTTGAAGCTATGTCAAAATATTTGTCTCTTAAACAACTACGGATATAAAAAAAAAAGTAACGCCCAAGTTTGAGTCTTTCAAAAAATTGATTTTGGGGTATTTCCGGTGGAATGCTACCCCCAAACTATACTACTACTACTACCAAACTATGTCAAAATATTTGTTAAATATTCACTGATACCAAAAAAGCTGGCACCCTAAGTTAATCCGTTCAAAAAAAAAAAGATTTTAGGGGGTGTCCGGGGGTACCTCCAAGCTATGTCAAACTCTTTGTCTGTTAAATATCTATTGATATCAAGCAACATTGGTACCCAAAGTTCAGCCGTTTAAAAAAGTAATTTTTGGAGTGGTCATTTGGTGGGTCTTCGGGGGAGTGGTACCCCCAAAGTATGTCAAAATATTTGTCTGTTAGATATGTACTGTTATCAAAAAAAATGGCACCCTAGGCTAAGCGGTACAAAAGATTGATTTTTGGAGAGATCCATTTGAAGGGGTTCCCAGGGGGTGTGGCGTGGTACCCCCAAAATATGTCAAAATATTTGTCTGTTAAATATCTAGTGATATCAAACAACACTGGCACCCTAGACTAAGCCGTTCAAAAAAGTGATTTTTGGGGGTCCATTTGGGGGGGTTTCCAGGGGTTTTATCCCCAAATTATGTCTAAATATTTGTCTGTTAAATATCTATTGATACAAAAAAGAAAAACTAGCGCCCTAGCTAGAGCGATTCAAAAAATTGATTTATGGGGGTCCCATTTTGGGGAGGTTCCCGGGGGGGTTATACCCATTACTTAAATTGTTGGGGGGACGCGTCTCCCCATCGAGAGTTAGCGTCCCCCCATTGAGATTTAGGTGTACCCCTATCGAGATTTGAGCGCTGGATGATCAGACAAAAACGACCTACAAATTCCGGCCGAATGTAGTACCAAATTCCAGGGGAAAAGTGATTTCGAGGGAAAAACACTTTAACTGTCGGTGAAGATCCTTTTTTTTGGTTTTCCAGTAATTTTGGCGAAAAAACACCAATTTTCGGTGAAGGTTTTTTTTTATTTGGTCTTCATTCAATTTCGGCGACGGAATCATGTAATCTTCAGAAGTACTTTTGCATGACAAATGCGTTTGGTCAAGGCTGCAAAAACGTCCCCCCGTGCAAAATTTTACAATTTAAGTACTGGTTATACCCCCAAATTACGTCTAAATATTTGTCTGTGAAATATCTACTGATTAAAAAAAGAAGCTAACACCCTAGCTGGAGCCGTTTAAAAAATTGATTTTGGGGGTTTCCAGGGTGGTATACCTTCAAATTATGTCTAAACATTTTTCTGTTTAATATCTACTGATTTAAAAAAAAACTAGCACCCTAGCTAGAGCCGTTCGAAAAATGATTTTGGGGGGTCCCCATTTTTGGGGGTTCCCGGGGGGATCCCCCCAAAAATTTTCGGGAGACAAAATTGCTTTTGCAGCTCAACAACTTTACGCAAAAATTAGATTTCGATGTCTTGTGGTTTAGGAGAAAAAGAGCGTACAAGATTTAGGAAGAAAATAAATGAAAAACAAGGAAAAAAACTCATCGCGGCCAAAAGTTGGTTGGTAGGGACAAAAAGGTATCTTAAGACGTATAACCGTGTAAAATATTTTTTTGCCTTACTTAAGCCGTTTCTGACTGAGACGGCATTTTACGCCAAACTTTCAGGGCAGTTTTCGGATCCCAAAACCAAAGTCCCACGCCTAATTGCCTCGAAGTTTGGTACAAACATACAACTCATTAATCTCAAACTGCTGTCAAAATTTCATGTAGCTAGACCAAACCAGTCTCGAGTTATAAGTAAAACTCTGAAATCTCGCACTCGTTAGTTTGAAAATGGCTAAGTAAAAACCATAGATGGGCAAGTTAATGCAAAATGTTAGCTTCGTTAACCACTAGTCCGTTAGCAAACTTCATACCTCCGTTAAAGTTAATTCGTTATTTTCAGCTGAAATTAACGGAAGTTAATGAAATCCGTTAATCCGTTAACATTTTGAGTATAATTTACATATCTTTTCATTCACTCACTTTTAGAACACGCGTAATGATACTGTTGAGCTGACTGCAAGGAAGTATTTATTGCTATGTGGTCTTTTGTGTTTTGGAATTTACATTTTACAGTCTAATCTAATTTCAAGATAATGATAGGCTCATATGCAGCAACAGAGCTGCAATTGGAAAATCTCTGGAAATTGCAAACAGCGCCAATTAATAGACCTATGAGGCTGCAGCTTAGCCTATTTTTTGCCACAAAAAGCAATAGATGTACTCGTTAATTGTTTGCATGGGCGTCGAGAGCCAAACGTGGGCCCGGGTTCAGCTCAAATATTGGGCATCTCCGGTTTTGTGAACTCCAAAAAAGAAGAGGAAAACGCCACAATTTTCTCCGGGTTTAATGTAAATTCAGGAGCAAAAAAATGTCTTCTAGGCAAAATGCCACAATTTTCTCCGGATTTTGATGTGATTTCCAAAAAAAAAGATCTTCGATGTTTCACAAACTGATTTGTCAGTGTCATTTCCATTGGTCCCGGAGCCATTTTCCCCCCTCTCGGTGGCCCTGCCTAAAGGCTACCAGCGCGGAAGCCCAGGGAAGAGCCTTTTTTCGCATTGCTTGTTTTTAAGTAGTCGCCGTTCTAGTGGCTCTCCCTGGGCTTCCGCGCTGGTAGCCTTTAGGCCAGATGGTACGTAAACGATTAAACATTATGTAAAACTGTTAAATAGAGACGGTTGCTTACTCAGTGCCAAGACGCTATTAACTCTAAGTCTCTATGCTTTCATGCCACAACAGCATCTAAAATTAACTATTAAAGCTATGGCTTGCAAACTAATTTCTAGACAGGGTCTAGATCCAACCTAACCCAAAGCTTAATCTTGACTCTTAAAAAAGTAGCGAATGAATATTCGTCGGTAACGTTTGTGTCAAAAGGATGCGTCCCAATGCGGTCGACCGGCTCGGTTGAATAACCTATTAAGATTTTCTCCGGGTTGACTTATTAATCCATACGTCCAGTTTCACTTCTACTAGTGGCTACGTTGGAGCTGACGCTACATCATCCCCCTCCCATTACGCTGGCGACAACACTCCATCATTTCCAACCAGCGCAAGGGAGAGCGTCCACCACTCCAACGTCCTGGAGTGCTCGCCATTGTGACGTTTGTGTCAAGAGGATGCGTCCCAGTGCGGTCGACCGGCTCGGTTGAATAACCTATCGAGCTTTCTCCGGGTTGACTTATTAATCCGTACGTCCAGTTTCACTTCTACTTGTGGCTACGTTGGAGCTGACGCTACACGTCATTCATTCTCGTTTTAGTCCAATCACTAACCACTGTACAGTAGGCCTACGTAGATTTAACGTTTTGAAACCATCTGCGATCCGTGGATGCAAACACTTTCTAGTTTTTGAATGACATTAACATTTAGCTCAAAAGAAACACTGTATTTTTGGCAATATTTCAGTACCAGTGCCTACATTTTGTTCTTTCAATGGTCCATGGTGTGATTATATCGATTTTGTCAATTACAATCACAAATACGCACGCATGTAATCGATTTTTCATTGCGATTATTTCACCTTTAATCAACGATTACATGGCTTCGCCAAAATTTAAAAATAATTTTTTGTAACAGCACTTGCGAAGTCGTAATCTATCCTGCATTTCTGCGGCAATCTACTCTGCAACTCTGTTTTGCATTATCATAATGATTGTTATTAGGCTGTTATTAGTAATTGCAATTATGCATGTCTTGCACTTGCAGTCTGTTTTGCAGTTGGTCAATGGTACCACTCCCATAATACAGTTTATAAACTTATATCATCATTCACGCTTTTGTTTGGTACTGGAAGCCTAGCCTATAGTAGTAGCCAGCCAAGGCTCGATTATTTGCAATTCGTAGATCACAATCATTTGCAATTCATAGATTACGATTTCTGATTAGGATTATTTGAAAATTGCGTAATCGATTACAAATTAGTGATTGTAGATTACGATAATAATCGAGATCATTTCTGCTATAGGTTAGGCTAACTAACTATCCTTGTCCACTTTCCTTGCTAACGCTGCCATGCTAGTCACTTTCATCTTACCACCAATGATAGATTATTCATGGGTGCATCATGGGCCTATCGCAGTATCGCAGGTCAACTAATTTTAGATCTAACACACTTTATACTTGCATGATTAAAATTGTACTCGCAGTATTTCTCGTCGCGCCTGCTCATTTGATCCCGCGCTTGCTTTTTTTATCTTGCAGCTCTTTCGGCTTTTTCTTGTATAAAACTCGCGGCAATTACGCAACAAGTGTTACCAGCGCAAACTGGTTTGTACCGGTAGGATGATTGAATGGTACAAGAAATTAACGATAAAAACCTTATTTTAACGCAACTTAACGTAAGTTAATGAACCATTGTCGTTAAGTTAACGGGCATTTTAACGGAAGTTAATTTAGTCCGTTAACATGAAAAATCTTTTTAACGGATTAACGAGTTAATGAAAAAGTTAGCTTCGTTATTAACGGATTAACGATTAACGGACTTGTGCCCATCTATGGTAAAAACACGTGACGCGAGCGTCGGTCTTTTCCAATAATTTTATTTCTAGGTACATAACAATATGAGCATAATTTCCACTTTAGTCATTACCATAATTTTTCACGTTTGTGCTGCCTTAAATTATGGTAATTGATAAATCCCCATGTGCACACCGTTATTGCAAGAGTTCATGGGTGTGATAGACGTGGTATACCACCAATACTGCCATGGTAGCAGAGTTCAAGATTTTTCGGTGGCCAGCAGTGGTCATGATGTGGTTATGGTAGGCTCCTTCTTAGTTTGCTGTGGCTGCTGTACGTGCTGGCAAGTAGCACTGCCAAGTAAGCCAATAGTAGTGTCATCTGTAGTTTATGAAACCTTGTACTTACCAGTCGCAGCTGTTACAAATAGAGGTGTGGAAGTGGAAGCTGAAAGCGGAAGTAGTGGAAGCAGTAGAAGCGGTTAAATTTTTGTGGAAGCAAAAGCACTTTGATGAAAGAAACTGGAAGCGGAAGCAAAAAATTCCTAAGGTGAGGAAGCGGAAGCGAACTCTGAAGCATAAAACTTCAAGAGGAGCTGGAAGCGGAAGCATTAAAAATTTGACTGCTTCCAAATCTCTGCTTGAAAGTAGACTATGAGCAGTATACGTCTCGTAAAAGAAACGTAACCAAAAATCTGCATCGGAAAAAGTGGTGTTTCGGGGGCTGGCACCCAAAAAATATGTATTGTTTTGCAAAAATGACTTAATTTTAAGCTTAATTTGATAAAAATTAATGCTTTCAAAACATGGCGTAGAAATTAGAAGGGCAAAAACATTATTAGATTAGGACGCACAGCCAGAAATGTACAATAGGGGGGTGTTTGGGGGATCTGGGTTACATCCCCCATTTGACGAGGACTGGAGGTTGGAGAACAAGGGGGTCTGGGGGCAGAGCATCCAGCGCTCAAAAATTTTGTATTTTTTTAGGCAAAAATAACTGAATTTTAAGTCTATATTTTGACAAAAATTAATCCTTTGGAAACGTGGCGTAGAAATTAGCAGTGTAAAAACATGATTAAACTGGGTTGCATAAATGAGCAATGGCTATGTGGGAGATGGCTAACGGTAAAATTTCAGTTTTCTTATTTACAAGCTGTAAAATCAAAAAATCTTATAGTTCTGTGAAACTCGCAAGAAGTGATCCATTTCGTCTATATTTGAGAAAGATAATTTGGGAAAGGGGGGTAGGTCTAATGAAAGAATATTTAACTTAATCAACCAATATTAAATAGCCACCCCCCCTATTCCTGAGCTCATATCTTTTTTTTGGTAAAACCTACATTCGGCTTGCTTCAACAAGCAATCAAAATTGATTGCTTAGTTTTGGCATTTTTCGTTGATTTTACTAATTTGTAAATTACGTTTTTGGCAAATTAGCGCCCCCCTACCATCTAAATAAATGTTTCAAAAAATTCTTAAAATCATTCTTTTGTCTATTCCGGTGTGCTATACGTTTCCAGTGATATTAACGACATTGTGGTTTTCTTTTTTGTTTGGCATCATAAAATGGTGTCAGCCCAAAATGGTGACACCCGGGCGGGCCGCTTTCCCTCCCGCCCCCCCTTCACTTAGCGACGCCACTAGGTACGTGTCTTCTCTTGAGCAGCTCTTCACTTACTGTTTTTGAAAACGAATGTAACAAAGAAATGAATAAACTGCAAATTTGGGTTAGTGCTAATGAGCAAGGATGACAGTACGGTACGGTACGTTCAGAATTTGCGTACTACGTACCTTAAACCGTACCGTACCAGCGTACCGTACTTCATTTCAATTTTTGAAGCGTATACCGTACCAATGTACCGTACCCGTCCCATTACAAAAAGGACGTACTGTACCGTACTGCCATCCTTGCTTTTAACTACTCGCAGCTTTAACTGACTTTGAAATCACTAGCCTATAAATTAGCGATCTCAATTCACACATTTAGCGTCGGCTTCAGTTGTCTTTTGCCTATGCATGCAAAAAGACTGCGCAATGTGCGAAAAGTCTGGGATTTTTCATTCAAACAGCGTGTCAACGTACCGTATCCGTACCATTACAAAAAAGGCGTACCGTACCAACGTACCGTACCCGTACCATAACAAAAAAGGCGTACCGTACTTCTTAGGAAAAATTGAGGCGTACCGTACCGTACTGCCACCCTTGCTAATTAGCTTCAGATAAACCCTGAAAAATCTGCAATAATTGTAATTTCCATTAAATTAACTACAAAAACAACAAATTTGGGTATATTTTGTAATAAAAGCTCAATTAATTGTTTTGAATCCTCAAAATATCTTGGTATAAACCTTGATAACAAACTTAATTTGAAATCTCGCATATGCTTTGTCAAAAACAAGTGGCCAGATCTGGAAGACCTCGAGGACACATTTTCAAGCCCTTGGCCTTGGCCTCAAAGCCTCAAGTCCTCGAAAATTGCCCTGTCCTCAGCTCGAGGACAGCACTATTTTTTGAATGGTTAAAATTTTGTAGATCGGCTGAAAAATGTTTTTCTAGACCGTTTTTTTGGAGATCGACCGAAAAAAAATTTTTAAGACCTTTTTTCGTAGGAAAACACTTGCGTTTGTGTCCTTGGTCCTTGGCCTTGGCCTCGAGCATTCCTGTCCTAGGCCTTGGCCTCTGATTTTTTTGCGTGTCCTTGGCCTCGAGCCTTGTCCTCGACGCCACCTCTGGTGATTCATCCAGCCAATTCCGGTGGTTTACAATAGCTGAAATTGAACTATAATTTTTGATATTTTTTGTTTGAACTTTGGGACTGCGGTTGCAAAGATATTCAACAAATACAAAGAGATATCCCCCGAAAACAAATTTGGAAACTCTGAGTTTTGTTCTTCTCGTCAAAACCACAGTAGGCCCAATAGTTTAGAGAACTGTGATAGGCCTAATAGTTTAGAGATAGTTAGGCCTAACAGTTTAATAAGATTACAGTAGGCCTAATACTTTAGAGAACTGCGGTTTTGGCGAGAAGAACAAAACTCAGAGTTTCCAAATTATTTTTTCGGGGGATATCTCTTTGTATTTGTTGAATATCTTTGCAAACACAGCCCCAAAATCAAAACAAAAAATATCAAAAAGTATAGTTCAATTTTAGCTATTGTAAACCACCGAAAGTGGCTGAATGATTCACCGCCTTTAATGCAAAACGTTAGCTTGGTTAACCGCTAGTCCGTTTACAAACTTCACACTTCTGTTAACGTTAATCCGTTATTTTCAGCTTTAATTAACGGAAGTTAATAAAGTCCGTTAATCCGTTAATATTTTGCGTGTAATTTACATTTCTTTTAATTCACTCGCTTCTAGAACACGTATTGACGCTGTTGAGCTGATTGTAAGGAAACATTTATTGCTATGGTGGTCTTTTTGTGTTTTGGAAGTTAGGCTACATTTTACAGTCTAATCTAACTTCAAGATAAAAACAAGTTCAAACGCACTTACGAAGCTGCAATCGGAAAATCTTTGAAAATCGCAAACAGCGATAATTAATAGACCTATGAGGCTGCAGGTTATTATTTGCCACAAAAAACAGCTGCTTTTCTTCGCTCTCTTGTATAAAACTCGAGCTAATGCGCAGCAAGTGTTACCAGTGCAAACTAATTTGTACCGGTACGATAAATGTGAATGGTGCAAGGTATTAACCATAGATGGGCAAGTTAAAGCAAAACGTTAGCTTGGTTAACCGCTAGTCCGTTTACAAACTTCACACTTCCGTTAACGTTAATCCGTTATTTTCAGCTTTAATTAACGGAAGTTAATAAAGTCCGTTAATCTGTTAATATTTTGGGTGTATTTTACATTTTGTTTTATTCACTCGCTTCTAGAACACGTATTGACGCTGTTGAGCTGATTGTAAGGAAACATTTATTGCTATGGTGGTCTTTTTGTGTTTTGGATTTACATTTTACAGTCTAATCTAATTTCAAGATAAAAACAAGTTCAAATGCACAACGAAGCTGTAATCGGAAAATCTTTGGAAATTGTGAACAGCGATAATTAATAGACCTATGAGGCTGCAGGTTATTACTGTATTTGCTGCAAAAAAGAGTTCCTTTCTTCTAATTTTTCTATAAAACTCGGTTTAATACGCAACAAGCGTTACCAGTGCAAACTGGTTTGTACCGGTCTGATGAATGAATGGTGCAAGATATTAACGATAAAAACCTTAACGGAAGTTAACAGAACTTAACGGAAGTTACTTTAGTCCGTTAACAGCACTTAACGGAAGTTAATTTAGTCCGTTAACATGAAAAAACGTTTTGACGGATTAACGAGTTAATGAAAAAGTTAGCTTCGTTATTCACGGATTAACAATTAACGGACTGGTGCCCACCTATGGTAATAACAATAAAAACCTTTACGGAAGTTAATTTAGTCCGTTAACGTGAAAAAACTTTTTAACGAATTAACGAGTTAATGAAAAACTTAGCTTCGTTATTGACGGATTTACGATAAACGGACTTCTGCCCAACTATGTATACGGAATTTTACTGACTCCAAGTTAAGAATGTCTGTTACCCCCCAACATCACAAACTAGGAATACTGAAACTGCCTGAGCTTTGCACTTTGAAAATAGCTAAACTTGTGCATCAATATTTCTACCATACCCTTCCCCAACCATTTTCTGCGTTCTTCTCTCCTATTTCTTCAGTGCATAAACGATGTACCAGAGCAAGATTGAAAACAAAGTTTACATTCTAAGATTTTCTACAGCACGTTTCCAAAAATCTTTTAAATACTGAGGAGCTAAAATATGAAACTCTATCCCAACTGAAATTAGACAACTAACTTTCCAAAACTTTAAATTTGAGAACAAAAAAGAAATTACTTGAAAGTTAATTTGCCCCATTTCATATTATCAGCATAATATATTAGCAAGCAATTTTCTCAAAAATAATATCGCTTTAAAGAGATACTGCGCGAAATCGGTTTCCTTAAAAGAATGAGAACTACTTAATATAATAAGGAGGTGCCCCAAATATTTTTCCACGATTCCCCTTATTCGCAAATTCACTATTTTTTCCGTTTGACTCCGTACCAATTTGCGACGTCACAACACGCATCAGTTTGCAAAAATTTTTCGCTAACTAAGGAACGCAATATTCGATGAGAAAAGTAAAAGGATTCTGCTTCAGACAGCGATTCTAATGTGAACTAAATTTATTGGTGGCATTATACGAGTGATATAATCTGTTGTATCAAAGTTAGACCAGCTTTGGTGATGTTTTTAGCCTGTGAATGATATAAAATTTGAAGCCAAAAACGAATATATTATAGATCAGTTCTTGTAGCCTAGCCTATATCTGCAGATACCAATAGCAGTAGCCTAGTTTTCAGATTTGGTTAGGCTACTTACTGCTACTATAGTTAGTAAGTTGTGGATATTAGATTACGCCTACTGTATTATTGCGCTGGTTCCTGAGAATAGCCTACGCTGAGTATCGGTATATAAACGTACCGGTACCTATTCTGCTATGTTGTAATATTGCTTTGTTGGTAGTTTTACATTACCGGTAACGGAACTTTCCATTGCTTAGTGAAAAAAGAGTTAGTAAGAATAGAACTGGTAGATCAGATTGGTGTTATTTTAGGGCTGCTATAGTAGGCAATAGCTTACCGCAGGCAGAGTTGGAAAAATTACTTGTTTTTGCTTTAATTACAATATAACCTAAAAGTTGCAATTACAATTATTCAAGTTCAAGTAAATGTAATTCAATTAAATTACAATAAAAGATTCTCAAAACATTGCAACCAATTCACTTACATACAGAGCCTCGAGTTTTGCTTATGTCAACACTGTGGATTTGTTTTGCTTTTCTATACCACACCTATTAAAGCCCCATTCTCTCTATCCTTGTTCTTCCATCAATCTTCGTGTAACTTTAATTTTTCCAATACATAATTTCGTTTGCAAGCAATTGTCAAGTGTGTTATTGAATTCATTTCGCTTCCAGCAACATTATGGTTTTAGCCAAACTAAACCATGGTATCATACCTCAATTATTTGTTGTTGTAGCGCATATTTATCCCCCTGCCACCGGACAGCGTCAGACGCTAACTTATTGGACGATCCGCGCACTTTTCATTACATTGACTACTTCGTGATTAGAGGAATCCGCACCTGTTTAAGAGTTTCCGATGATCCAATGTTCGTGTGGATTTCTTCGAATTCTTGTCTACTGAATTTGCTGCTTGTTCGAAGCCACCAAGCAGAGATAATCACCGTAAAGCGTCTTATCCAAATGCGCAACAACGTGACCAGAGTGCGTGTTGAACCCAGGCCATTCAATCAGGGTCGTCGTAAAAACGACGCCTTTACCCATTCGGCCACGCTTCCGCATATTTGAGCACAAAAAAATAAATTTAAGCATAATTAAAAATTGTAAAAAAGTTGAAATTGTGTACGTTACAACTTCAAGTTACAACTACTATTTAACACGATTTTAGCTTTTACCAATAATGTCACATATTTAACATGATCATACAAAATAGAACCATTAGTGCCGCTTTGACATACACTCAAGGGCAAACAAGCAAAAAGCTTTCAAAATCTTACTATCACAAATAGCATGAAGGTACAATAAAGGCAAAGCCAGGGGCTGTGAGCCCAGGCTGCCCGGGTCCTCCCCAATTGAAATGCCACCAATGATAAAAATGTTACAAAAAAGTCCTGTTTCTTTATTTTCAGTTTCTTTTAGGACCTTTGCGTACAACAGTACACGCGTACAACAGTATTTAACAATAACATTGACGACCAGGAAGCCCGAGCCCCATCAATTCGATTTTGCCCACCAATTGAAATGTATAACCCGGATGAAATTAATAAGGGGTTTTGTCCTGAAAGTTGTTACCTCAAACCCTCATTTCCCTTTTCAAAAACGTAAGTCAAAAACCTGGACCGGATTTACCACATGGTGCAGTGCCAGGGCCCCACGCTCAAATGGTAAGACTTTTTTTGTCTTTACCTATATTTGGTCGGAAGATGTTGCAAAAATCCCCAAAGTACCAGGGGCCCGTGCAATGTAAATCCAGCCCGGGAATTACATGATTAGTAAGCGTAACATTTTCATGTATCATTTTTCAATAACAGTTTATCTGCACCTCAACAGTTTTTACGCACAAAAAACTTTTAAAAAAATTAACCAGGGGAAATGCTCATTGAACTTTGGATTTGAGGGGTCCTGTTAAATTTGGATTTTGGATTGTTGAATTTGGATTGAAGGATGTTGAATTTGGATTGAGGGGTCTTGGGCCCCCTGGCCGTACATGCACTCCTATAACTGGTTAATTTCATGATAAAACAAAAATCTCGAAGGAAAATCTTCGAGTAGATTATTATTTATTACTAACAATTGCAGGAGGCAATGTTCCTTACTTACCCCTATCTGGGCCAAATAAATCACTTACAATTAAAATTCAACGTCAAATTGCAAGATTTTTACGTGTTTTGGGCTTAAATTGCAAGTAAAAGGAGGATTGAACTAATTAATTTTTTCGATTGGCTTTCAAATGTTAAAAATCTAGTTCTTTGAAATGGCTCTGAACACATGCGAAATGTTATTTAATGGCATTAAAATAGTTTTTTATTTCCAAAACTTAAAAAAAAAATTATCCAGCAGCTGGGGGCTTCGCTCCAAGACCCCTAAAGCCTCCTGCTGCGTGGGGCTCCGCCCCTAGACCCACGTCTATGATCCGTTTGAGTTACACTAGCTTACACAACACGTCTCCCAAGTTAGACAATTGCACTCTTTAACTATTAGTTTACCTTTAGCAAAATCCAGGTTAATTGCCAACAACAAGCAAGGCTTTGAATCGTCCATTCTACGATATTTTTGCCCAACAAAAAGTTCCTCTTTTAAAAATTTCTGATTACGTCATTTGCATGTGATTTGTGGTTTGGGCCAAATCGGCTAATCTTTATCACCGGCTAAAGTCACATCTGATGTCATGTGCCGATTCTATGTTAGGCTATTTTTTGGCTAAGAGTTGGTGCTAGTTATGATTAGAGTAGGTACTAAGTTTAAGTTAAGAATATGATTAACCCTATCTTTAAAACTAACTCTTTAGGCCTTTCGCTGTCCAGTTTGTTTGGACATCAACCTAGGCGTAACAACTCCAATATCTCTAACAAATAATTGATTATCTTTATATTGGTAACTAATCTTTTTATATGTGCTGTTTGGTGCGTTCAATGCTGACTGTGCTGTGCTTCTAGCAGTAGCGTAGCCAGGTGGGCCGGGGGGTATAGCCCCCCTCTCCATTGGCCTGTCAACAAAAATGCAGAATAAGAAGAATAACACGTTTTTAGCTCTTTTGAGACTGTTTTTTTGCGCTGGAATGCTGGATTAAAAAGTGATTTAAAGCATCTTTTGAAACATATATTCAAGTGGGGGGGCTAATTTGTCGAAAATTAAACTTACAAATCAATGAAAACTTTGATAAATGCCTAAAAATAAACAATCAGATTTAATTGCTAGTGTAAAAACGCCAAACATAGATTTGTTATAAACTTAGAAATAAAACAGGGGGGGCTATTCAGTGTTAGTTAATTACCAATCACTTCTCTCAAATATTTTTTCATTAGCCCCCCCCCCAATTATTTTTCTTTACAAAATATAGACGAAATAGATTACTGCAAGTGTTTTATTGAATGATAGGGCTTTATGATTTTGAAGAGAACTGCAATGTTATCATTTGCCACTTCCCACATAGTCCATTAATGCAATCAGTTGAATCATGTTGCGCTGCCTATTTCTATGCCATGTTTTAAAAGCATTATTTTTTATTAAAATAGCCCTAAAATTAAGTTATTTTTGCAAAAAAATGCAAAATTTCGAGCGCTGGAGGCTTAGCCCCAGACCCCCAAAACAGCCCCCTCCCAATCCTCCCATTGCGAATGTCTGGCTACGCGCCTGGCTTTTAGTGATGTTCAAGCAGAAAAATAAACGCTTACTATCCCTAACCTACTTTGATGTTCGGTTTGTGACGTCAGATGTGATTGCAACCGGTAGAAAATATCGATATCGATTTGCAACCAGAGGAAAATTGATATTATTAAAACTCATTTTGTTATCATCTATCTTAGTGAATAATAATGTAATTGTAATCGAAAACAGGCAGAAAAATTTCAAATTACAATTACAATTATGGACATTTGAAAATTTTCAATTACAATTACAGCACATTCGTGTAATTAATTACAATTTTGTCAATTACAATTATAATTTTTCCAAGCCTGACCGTAGGCCTATTTAATTTGGACTTCCTACAGACATAGGCTATCATACCTGATCGTTTTTGACTTCAAATTTAAGATCGTATCATTCATAAGCTAAAAACATCACCAAAGCTGGTCTAACTTTGATACAACAGATTATATCACTCGTATAATGCCACCGATGAATTTAGTTCATATTAGAATCGCTGTCTGAAGCAGAATCCTTTTACTTTCCTCATCGAACATCGCATTGCTTAGTTAGCGAAAAATTTTTGCGAAGTGATGCCTGTTGTGACGTCGCAAATTGGTACGGAGTCAAACGGAGTAAATAGTATATTTGCGAATAAGGGGAATTGGGGAAATATATTTGGGGCACCGCTTGATTCCTTCAAGTAGTTTTAATTCTTTCAATAAAAACGATTTCGAGCAGTACCTCTTTAAATTTTGAGCAAAAATGTGTTTGAAGTTCTTATATAATTGTTCATATTTCAAAAAAATGCACTAAACTTTTTACGATTAAAGATTACTGATAGACACTATGTGTTGCAATTATGGTGTTCTTACAGTAGCGTAGTCGGGGGGGGGGGGGGGCGGGGGGCTATAGCCTCCCCATTGGCCTGCCGACCAAAATGCAGAATAAGAAAAATACCACGTTTTTAGCATTTCTAAGACTGTCTTTTGCACTGAATTAGACTATTTTAAAACGTTTATTTAAGGGGGGCTAATGAACTGCCGACCAAAATGCAGAATAAGGAAAATATCATGTTTTTAGCACTTCTAAAACTCTCTTTTGCACTGGATTAGACTAAAACGTTTATTTTGGGGAGTGGGCTAATGAACTGCCGACCAAAATGCAGAATTAGAAAAATACCACGTTTTTAGCCAGTAGCGTAGCCAGAGGGGGCGGGGGGGCTACAGCCCCCCCCCCCCATTGACATGTCAACCAAAATGCAGAATGGTAAAAACACTAGATTTTTAGCACTTTGAGACTGTTTTATGCACTGGAGTGGACTAGATAGTGATTTAAAACATCTTTTGAAACATATGTCCAGGGGGGGCTAATTTGACAAAAATAAAACCAAAAATAAATGAAACCTTTGATAAATGGTCAGAAATAAGCAATCAAATTTGATCGCAAGTGTAAAAATGCTGAACATAGAGGTTATCAACAAATATACTATAAACTAAAGAATAGGGGGGGGGGGGCTATTCAGTATTTGTTAATTACCAATCATTTCTCTCAAATCTCTTTTCATTAGCCCCCCCCCCTCCCCCGTTATTTTTCTCTATAAACTGTATACGAACTAGATTACTCCGTGTGAGTTTTATTGAAGTATTCGATTCTATAGTTTACCAGCATCTAAACAAGAGAACTACATTTTACCATTAGCCACCTCCCAAATAGCCCATTTATGCTTCCAGTTTAATCTTGTTTGCACTGCCAATTTCTAAGCCACGTTTTAAAATCATGATTTTTTAATCAAAATAGCCCTAAAATGAAGTTATTTTTGCAAAAAAATGCAAAATTTTCGAGCGCTGGGGGCTCCGCCCCCAGACCCCCGTGCCTCCGGCGGCTGAGGGCTTTGCCCCCAAACCCCCAGCCTTAGGCAGCTGGAGGCTTCGCCCCCACGCCCCCATTGGCCTCCGGCGGCTGGGGCTCCGCCCCCAAAACCCCCAAACAGCCTTCCCCATTGCGAATTTCTGGCTACGTGCCTGTGTTCTTACGATTTATTTTGTTAAAAATTTGATGTTAGATAATTTCAATTTGCAGTTACATTGTTTTCTACCAATAAAAATTGCAGTTACGGTGATTTATCGGTTTATGTTTGAACAGTTAGCAATTGCAATAAATTGGAAAAGCACCGTAAATGTTAACATTAAATTTCTACACCCTAATTAGCCCCAATTGACCACTTTCAAGGGTTCGCAAAATTCCCAAAAATTTATTGTGCGTTCACAAAAGCTTCTCCAAAACAAACCAAAAAATGGTGTTAAAAGAACAAAGAGAAACATAGCGGCAAGCGTCTGAATTTTAAAACTGATTTTCTGAACAATTAAGATTTTGCAGTTAAGCTGTTTTTGATATTCACGGCAGTACATAATACACGAAACTTTAAATAAAAGATAAACACTAAAATCATTATTTTGCCCCTATACCATAAGGTGAGTAGTGGCTGGAGGAAGTCATTTATTTCGTGATATTTTGTATAGAATTTGCGATTAATGTGGACATGCTCACCGTAGAAATTCATTTCTGCTTACAGCGCTTTAAAGCAAAGTTTAGAAGAGATTTTGTCCAGCCGTGCTGCGTAGTGCAGGCTTTGACGCTTTACTTTTAAGCTTAGTGGTAGATCAGTCTTCAGTTGGGACTTTGTTTTAGCATCTTTTAATCTTTTAGGGTATTTTACTTTTTAATATTTTAATGTTTGCTAAGGACCTTATCACCAAAGGACCGTTTTTTTTTTTTTTTGGCAAAACATACCAGTAGCGTAGCCAGGAGGGGTGGGGGGGACAGCAGCCCCCATTGGTCTGAAAAATATGCAAAATACCCCGTTTTTAGTACTTTTAAGGCCGATTTCTGTTCTAAAAACGAAAATAGCCCCCCATTGGTATTGGCGATGAGAATTGGTCAAGCTCCTGACGTGATTTCGACCAGAGAAACTGGGTTTCAGCGTGGCTGAAGACTTTTTTTTTTTGGAGATCACCGCAATTTGGGCAGAAAATCCGTCTCATTTTTAGTGAAGACCTTTTTTTTGGAGATAACCAATAGCCTATTTGGACAAAAAAACTGCCGACCAATTTGATTGCAAACCGATCAAAATCTGGGTCAATTTCGTTTGATGTTGTTTCCAGCCTCCAAAACAGCCCCCCCATTGTAAATTCCTGGCTACGCACCTGAAACAGACGCTGCTATGCTTTTAGTGATTTTACTGTGTAACGCTGATTAGATTGTAGGGGTCTTGGATCCAGAATTTAAAAGAGAAAAATTAAGTGTACATTGCAGCGTTGATATTTTGTTACAATTACAACGGTAAGTGTCACGAGAATTGTGTTTACCTAACTCAATTACCAACAGGTCAAATTTAATTTTTGAAGCTCAAATGTTTGGTTCCGACTGTTTGTAATAAAAAAGCATCGAATTTCACTAAGCTTGAATCTTCGCCTTATTTAAAAAGAAGGACTAGAGTATGTGATCAAAAGTATGTGACTAGAATTTACGATCAAGTCTCAAAAAAACAAAAACAAAACAAAAAAAAAGAACGGGACAAAATTCTAAATCTTTTTAGTTGGTTACTCATGTATTTTTTTGCTAAAGTGATTGTTTTTGTTTAAAACTTTATAGTCTACTAATTTTAGGTTTTGCTGCTAGTGACTTGTACATACAAATTGCATTAAGATGAAAAAATGTAATTTTTTGGTTTGCATTACAGTCGATGCTGTCTAAACCTATATTAGCGTGAACCAGAGTTGTAAGTCGGGCCGGGCTTTTCGGGTCGGGTTTGGCCTAAAATTGACAAAATGTCAGGCTTAATTCGAGCCTGAGACGTGCCTATTGTGTTAGGTGCACAAAAATGTAATCAAAAATTCTACCTACGCTACAGAAGTTAGCAAGAAGCAATAAACCGCTTACGTTTTTCAGACCTAAATTAACTTTCTTTCTTTTTTCAGGCATGATTTGGGTTTCAAATTAGTTTTTGGGTTCGGGCCGGGTTCGGGCCGGGTTCGGGCTTATATTTTCGAGTTCGGGTCTGAACCAGTCGGCCGGTGTACAACTCTGGCTTGAACAAGTAAATTGAAGAGGAGGCCCAAGGTCAAAGTATACGGGGACACTAAATTAGAGCAAAGTTTGCAAGAGAAAAAGCAAATTTAAAGGAAACCCTAACCCAGAAATTACGATTATTGTGATTTGCTTGTTACGAAAGTTAGATTGAACGTTGTGTCATATAGTTACTCCAAAAATTGGTTCAAGTTGCTATTATTTTTAGTAATTTTTGATAAAAACTAAACTTTTTTGTCATTGCGTATTGCACACTGCACATTGCTCAAAGTAAAACACAGAATTTTAACAAGTCCAAAACAGGGGCTCACAAGTCGCAAGCAGCCGTAAGAAATGGCACGCTTCCCTGGTGATTGCCGGTAGTTACGCCCTGCTTCGATTCTGAGTGCGATATGTTCTGCTGTTTAAAAACGGTAGAAATTAGCCCTAAAATTTTTGTATCAATTATAGTACTGCACAATATATGCATAGTAGCGTACATTAATTATTATTTGCGCTTATACCTCAGTCAAAATGAATTCTTTCGAATTATATTTCAGCGATGTCATTTAAGGACGACGTTTCTCCAGCGGATAATTTTCAATCACTCAATACCCATTCAAACCACGAAGACTTCTGTGGGAAAGATGCCCCCCAAAAAAAGAAGCTTAGAATTGACCCCACTGCTGCTCAAGTGCATACTGTATGCTATATTGCAGATTCTGAAGAAATGAATTCAGATCGACATAGTTTGGAAGCTGAAGATGAACAATTTGGACAATCAGATCGAGATTGTTCAGATATCATGGAGGGAAATGAAAATTCTCGTATTTTGAAGACCAAGAAAACTGGACTTTTACATCGGTGTTGTTTGAATGCAAAGCAGCATTCTGGCTTTGATCACGACAAATTCAAAGCTCTTATCGACTTTCTGAGTGATGACTTATGTTCAGGCAATCTAAATATCTTGGATCAACCTGACTCATATCATGATTGTGATGGTCAAGAAATTTCGGAAGTTGAGATTGTGGAAACGACAAGGAAGATCTAATAATCTGAAAATTCGTCCTAAAAGTTTTACTCCAGATAGCAAGCCCATCTGTGCTCCACCTGTGTTTTAAACTGGTCTCTGCTCTATTTGTGCTTTAAACTGGGTTTAAACAAGACTTAAGCATTCGGACATTAGTTTTTTTGAAAGTTTGATAATTAATCGATTATATAGAAATTATACACATAATTTAGAAGTTTTGTATTAAGTGACACTGTTTGCTGTTAGTGATACCAATAATTATTATTCAAATGAAACAGCTTTAACAGCTTTCTTTATTGATGATTGGGCGGTAGCTGAGATACATTTTTTCATTTTTGTTAAAGTATTTTGGTCGAAGTGCTTTTCTAAATGTTATTATGTACCTTAAGCCTGCACTTTGGACATGCAAATTAGATTATTGTGAAGTAGTGAATTACAGTAGTTCATTATAATCTTAGTGCTTCTTCTAATTTTGATTTGAGAATTGCTCATTTTGAATATCTTTTGTAGTTCATGAAGTAGAATATTTTTGTGATATTTTTACATTAAAACTGCTAATTCCAGTCCATGAATTTGGCTGATGGTTAGTAAATTATAATTAGTTATTATATGTTTTACATTGTCTGTTCGACTTAAGTTAAATATTAGACGTGTACAGAAAATTTTTTGCATATAGCTTGCAATTTCATTACTAAAGTTTTGTTTCCGAAACACCTGTTAACAATGCAATAACGAAGGTGGCTTTTGATCCGAGTGAGGTAGAGCAGCAGTAGCGCCTCGCTACTGAAAGAAGGTTTTATTCTTACTGCTGTCCCCTAATTTTATTCTTAATTGCGTGAGAGAGGGATGAGATGGAAGTGTTCATCTAGCCAATGCCGTCGCTGCGGGGAGGCCAGGGGAGCCGTGCCCTCGTAACGGCTGCTTGTGCCCCCCCATTTTGGTTTACTCAGAATACGTTTTTGGAACATCACGTAACGACAAGACAACAGGCAATAATGGAAAAATGAATAATAACGTTCAAGCATAATTCTCGTTTGAAGTTTTCTCTCAATTCTTTGCGAAATTGCTGGCCGCCAACTGCTGCATATAAATGTGACGCAATAATCCGTCTTATTTACACGCCTTTACGGATGTGTCGCTGAATAGGGATATAAACCTATAGAATCTTTAGCGGTATTTTGTTAGCAAAGATGAACAAGATCACCACCTTTTGGTGAACTTGAAAATCAAAATCAGATCATCCAAAAATGCGATCTTGGTGATCAAGATCGGCCCGTGTCGGCCTAGGCTACTAACGGTACTGGTACAGCTACCACTATACCAGCACATTTTTTTCAGTATTAGTTCCTGGAGATTTTCCTTACTACCGGTAATCTGTTAATGATGGGCAAAAAAAAAGTGCTATTGTCAATAGGATACCCCAAGCCTGCAAACGTTCCTTTGTCAACAAAGCTGATTTGTGATTAGTTTTCTCCTCAAGTTATCAGGTTAGGTACTGCCGTATAGTGGTTTGTACCTGTCCTGTCTGTACCACCTGCTACGGCAAATGCGTATTACTTTTTCCAGTTTAGACTCCATTCCGTGTCGGAGCCATAAAATAGCTTCAGAATATATCACATAATCTATTCTTGGCCATGCTTACCCCACGCGACGTTTAAAATGAAAGTAATTTTGATCTTTAAAATCAAGATCACACAAAAAATGTGATCATCAAGATCAAGATCATCAAAATAATGTGATCTTGAAGATCACGATTGTGCCCACTAAAGACCAGCTGTTTTTGTTTTTCTAAGGCTTTTTTAGTTTTTTCTTTAGCACAGTCAAGATTTTTTTCAGTCAATGGCGCAACCTAAGGGAAGGGGCTTCTTTAGCCAAGTCAATTAAAATATTTAACCCCAAAATACAAGCGCTTGAACAAGTTTTGAATTTGATCTGAAGTAAAGGGGGGGAGGCAGAAGGAGCTAGGTAATTTAATTCTATCAACGACTTCTGAATTTTAGCAATTTACTGTAGTTACTCATGTTGCTTTAAAAACGAAATGGCGTTAAAATCGCTATTTTTGCCGCAAAATCACAAAAATCACCTAGCGGCTGGAGACTCCGCTTCCAGAACTCCTCTGAGATGCATTTGAGCTGTATCAGTTTGTTCAGCATGGGGCCTAAATTAGACAATTTTTGTGCAAAAAGAATTTACTTTTGGTTCAAGTCCTTTCCCTCTTAGCTAAATTCTAGTTGCGCTTCTGGTCGTTTGCACTGTTGCAACTAGATTTTTCAGGTAATTATCTGGGCCGGATACAAAGCGATCTAAGAACCGGTACCGGCATTATACATTTCGTTTTTCAGATATGAATAAAAAATTAATAAAGTACCAGGGAGGAGCGGGAAGGAGGGCTATAGCCCCCCTCCATTGGCATGTAGACCAAAATGCAGAACAAGAAAAATATCACGATTTTAGCACTTTTGAGACTAATTTATGCTCTGGCGGAATGGATTTAAATAGTAATTTAAGAAAAATACCTCGTTTTTAGCACTTTTGAGACTGTTTTATGCTCTGGAATGGATTCAAATAGTGATTTAAAGCATCTTTTGAAGCTTATATTCATGGGGGGGGGGCTAATTTGTCAAAAATAAAACTCACAAATGCGTGACAACTTTGAAAAATGGCCAAAAATAAGCAATCAAGTTCGATCGCTTGTGTAAAAATGCTAAGCATAGGTGTCATCAACAAACATACTACAAACTTCGAAATAGGGGGGGGGCTATTCAGTATCAGTTAATTACCAATTATTTCTTTCAGATCTCTTTTTATTGTCCCCCCCCAATTATTTTTCTCTATAAACTGTGGACAAAATAGATTACTCCATGTGAGTTTTATTGGACAATACGATTTTATAATTTTCCAGCATCTAAATACGAGAACTAAAATTTTACCATTAGCCACCTCCCAAATAACCCATTTATGCAACCAGTTTAATCATGCTTGCACTGCCAATTTCTAAATCACGTTTTAAAAGCTTTATCTTTATATCAAAATAGCCCTAAAATGAAGTTACTTTTGCAAAAAAATGCAAAATTTTCGAGCGCTGGAGGCTCCGCCCCAAGACCCCCAAAACAGCCCCCATTGCAAATTTTTGGCTACGCGCCTGGAAGTAGCGCATAATTTGTTGCGGTAAAATATCAGTTTTTATGTAAAAAATTTCAGTGCATTTTAGTGCCCCCCACTTTCGGCTAGTGCCTCCTCACTTCAGTTACACTGGCGACGGCACTGAGCTGAGCCAATTATTTACGAAACGCTGCGATTTCCTGATCATGGCGCGTGTCCGATACTGTTCTGGAACTCTTTTTTCCTGATCCAGCATTGGGCAATGCAGTGCGCTATCACGATCTTCGGCTACAATCCTATCCGCTGTTTCAGCTAATTCGTCTAAATCTGTGCGTGGATGCACGACAATTATTCGCCTCACACTCGCTGGAAGCTGGTCTGAAAAAGCTTTCAAAGCAACCATTCTGGTGCGCGGTCTTCTCCAATCAAATTACACATGCAAGCTAGCAACAGCGATGGGGTGTGATGTGTGTAATGTTATCCTATAGTTTGATGTAGGAGACATTCGAGATTCTCTTCTTCCGACAGGGCTGAGTGCTGCAATAATGCAGTTTTGATTTGCAGGTACGAAGACCTTGGCGATAAATTGGGAACACATGCCGAAATTTTGAAAGTGCTGCACAACTAAAGGGCAGCCAATAAGCTCTCTGATTTAGTATCATTGTCGGTTATTCCCTTTACTCTGAAGATATTTCCTTTACTTTAAAGATATTTTCTACCGCCGAGAAACATAGTCCAGCCTCATGCTCCCAAAATTTGAGCAGCGAAGCTGGGCAGAACGACGCAGAACTGTTGTTAGGCCTACGCAAATAATCAGCAGGTGTGTAGAAGGTTTTGCTTCGGTGACTGAGGCGCCGTGTCTTGGTCTAGCAGTAGACTATGAACTTCATCTACTGGTAGGCCTGCTGTGACTCTAACAATATCTGCCTGTGTGGACAGGCACGTAGCCAGAAATTCGCAATGGGGGGGCTGTTTGGGGGGTCTGGGGGCGGAGCCCCCAGCGCTCGAAAATTTTGCATTTTTTTGCAAAAATAACTTCATTTTAGGGCTATTTTGATTAAAAAATCATGATTTTAAAACGTGGCTTAGAAATTGGCAGTGCAAACAAGATTAAACTGGTGGCATAAATGGATTATTTGGGAGGTGGCTAATGGTAAAATGTTGGTTCTCTTCTTTAGATGCTGGAAAATTATAAAATCTAATACTTTAATAAAACTCACACGGAGTAATCTAGTTCGTATACAGTTTATAGAGAAAAATAATTGGGGGGGGCTAATGAAACGAGATTTGAGAGAAATGATTGGTAAATAACTAATACTGAATAGCACCCCCCTCCCTATTTCTTAGTTTATAGTATATTTGCAGATGACACGTATGTTTAGCATTTTTACACTTGCGATCAAAGTTGATTGCTTACTTCTTACCATTTTTCAATGTTTTCATTTATTTGTTGGTTTTATTGTTGACAAATTAGCCCCCCCCCCCCCTGAACATATGTTTCAAAAGATGTTTTAAATCACTATCTAGTCCACTCCAGGGCATAAAACAGTCTCAAAAGTGTTAAAAACGTAGTGTTTTACCATTCTGCATTTTGGTCGACTTGCCAAAGGAGGGAGCTATAACTCCCTCCCCCCCTCCCCCCTGGCTACGCTACTGTGTGTATAGGCGAAAGCCTACCCATTAAAAAAAGCATAATAACAAAAATAATAGACGTCATAATGGTGACATTGTGAGCGGATTCGAATTATGCCAAATGATAGCAATAGTTCTGAAATTTTTTACATCTTGTCTCCACCTTACGGAATTAAGTGTTTTCCCGTTTTTGCGGCCCTAAATGCTGAAGCGCGCCATTTTTCACAACTGCCATACTGCTAACGTAACTGCTTTTCGGATCGAAATAAAATTGGTACCAATAAATTCGTTTAAGCTCGGCTTTGATTCTCTCTATTTGTTATATCACTTGTGCAAGACGTCACTAAGCCACAAGCGTAAATATTACCCAAAATTGGAACTTTTCGTTCTTTCGGTAACTTTAGTTATAGGGGATTTTGCTCGCCTTTGACACCCAACAGTTTTGTTTTGCCTAAAACTTGCTCAAAATTGTCAGCTGGCTTTCCTGAAATTTTTGTCTTAATTGCTGAAGGATTTACAAAAATATCGTTGGTTGTTCGCATGAGATGGCCAAGTCATAACAATAAATGCAGCATTTAATAGCTTTTGTGCTTTAACTGATACAATTAACTTAATTTTTACGTCACTGCTTTTAAGTTAAGGCTGGCTGTTCTTAAACTTTCACCAACTTTCAGCCTCATTTATTCTCAATTTTATTGGAGAATAAAGTGACATAAATTTATTCTTGGTTCGTTGAAAATTATATTATCTTTTGGTATTAATAATTATCGATTTCATGTTTTAGACAAATCAACAATAGCAGTATAGAAAAAGCTAAAAAAGTTCGCTGATGGTTTACCAATCTGTTGTACAAGTCTGTGCTTTTTATTGTTTTTTTGTACGCTGAAGCTGGAATGTTCGTAATTTTTTCTTAAATTTTGAGCAAAAATAAGCTTCTTGTGGCAAAAATGAGCTTCGTGCCACCAACTGAACCACCTTCGCACAGTTTTAAAGCCATTTGCAAGAACTAAATTACCAAATGTCGGAAGTCATTTGAAAGAATTAAATTAAACTATTACCGACCACTGCAGCTAAATCGCGAACGTGTGAGTGAACAGACTTTAGTGAATTTTGATACTGCCAGGTTGAAATTATACTCTTTGAGAAAGAGATGCATTTTTGACTCCAAAGTTTGCTTTAATAGTATTCTTTCAATTTAACAGAACAACAAAAACCAGTACACGCTACAACGAAATACAAGTGGTGGAATCTTCAAACCTGAAAAATAAAATAATTAAAATTATACAGCTACACTATTTCTATGCAGCTGAAATGCTGTTTCGAATCAAAAAATGCTGTTTTGACCCAAAAGACGTCAACCAAGTCGCTGACTTATGACAATGACGCAAAAATTAAGTTGTATTAGTTAAAGTACAAAGGCTGTTAAAATGCATATATCATTACAACTTGACCATGTTATTATGCAAACAACCAACAATATTTTCGTAATCCTTCAGTAATTAAAACAAAAATGGCAGGAAAGCTAGTTGATGATACAAACCAAGATCCTGGCAAAACAAAACACCTGGGTGTCAAATGCAAGCAAAATCCCCCAAAACTAAACTTATCGAAAAAATCATAAGTAATGACTTTAGGTTATATTTACGCTTGTGGCTTTGCGACGTTATACGAAAGTGACATAACAAATGGAGCGAATCAAAGCCCGAGTTTAAACGGATTTATTGGTACCAATTTATTTCGATCCGAAAAGCTCAACGAAAGCTCGCCGTCAAGTTACGTCAAGAGTATGACAGTTGTGAAAAATGGTACACTTCAACATTTAGAGCGGTAGAAAGAGGGGAAAGACTTAATTCCGTAAGGTGGAGACAAAATTCATAAAATATCACAACAATTGCTATCATTTGGCATAATTCGAATCCGCTCACAATGTCACTATCATGACGTCACTATGACTCTAGAGTTTTGCTTGGCTCTCAAAAAACGCGGACCGCGTCACAATTGAGTGCACTTACTGTATATTTATACTGTGACATATATTAAGACCATCACTTGTAAAATATTTTTGCCGTATTTAAGCCGTTTTTAAATAAGACCGCTTTTAAGTCAAACTTTCGGCGAGGTTTTGGGTCCTAAAACCATAGTTTTCAAGGATTGGCAGTACCGTACTGTACGTTAAGAATTTGCGCACAACGTACGTACCTCGCACCTTTAACTGTACCGTACCAACGTGCCCTACTTGCGCAGTTTAATTTTTGAAGCACACCGTATCTACGTACTATATCTTGGTACGGTACGTTTTTGGTGTACCGTATCTTCAATCAATCAGGTTAAACAACGATCCATCAATGACATACGAGACCTATGTTGACGTGTTTTTTGTTTATATCTGATTCGTATCATATCAAAAGGCAGCGTTTCGTAAAAGGGTGAATGGTTTAACCTATGCTAAACTAAATTTTTGTGAGGGTGAACAAGTATAAAGGGGTGTACCGAAAAAAATCGAAACTGGTAAGTTGATGTGAGTAACAGTGGCAACATGCTTTTTGCTAAAAGACAATGTCTCGAAGCTGCAATTTGTACAAAAATAGTTCGAAAATTGAGCTATTTTTATTAGAAATTTCCTCAAAATCTTAGCCTTGATAGCTCGCCCTCACACTTCCAGCTTTTTGAAGAAATTATTTGAAATAATTAATAATCGTATTTTCATTAGGGGAGGAAGAAAGGATGAACTCTTTAATAAGGGTGAACGGAACCGAAGAAGTTAAATAGGTAGCATTGCCTTAAGGAGTACCGACTTGAACTTAATAACATGTTGAACGTAAAAACTGCTGAGCTTTATATGCCAATACTCAGTGATGGGCAGTTTGGGCACAGCGGCGCTGTTCACCAGCGGCGCTACTTTTTCGATAGCGGTAGCGGCAGCGCCGCTGCTTTTTTTCGTCACCAGCGACAAGCGGCAGCGCGGCTGTTTTTTTAACCGAAAAAGCGGCACAGCGGCGTTTTGCGCAAATTTTCTCCCGCTGCTGCTACTGCTAATAAACTCCTTCCAAAATTTTTTCGATTCATATTTACCGTTTGGAGTCTTTGCTCTCCGCTTGTTTTCACTGTGCTCTTGCTACCACGTTATTTTAGTTTAGTAGAACATATTAGGTTACCTTTGTGACGTTTTGTCGTTTCTCGTATACTGTACCTATAGGCAAGTTTTATCGTACGTGGTCCCATTTTTTCGGAACCAAAATTGAACGAATAGTGTGGTCAAGTAGTGGGTCAATTTGAACTGATAAAACCGATTACAATAAAGCCGATTTTGAGTAGTATCTCTTAAACGAAAATGCGATAATTGCAGTTCGATAAATTGCTAAAAACTTGAAGACCGCGATATTTCCTCAAAATGCTAGCAATTAGTAAAGCAAACAAAGATTTGTTGGCTATATGGTCACAGACCACATTATAGTTCGTGGATTGCAAGTAGAACAGTATAGTAACAGGCCCGGCGCAAGAGTAGTGTGTTTCGGGGAGTACAAAAATGTTTTGGGGGACGCTTACGCAGCCGAGACCAGACGCATTCTTTAGTCGACAGGGAACGTTTCTAATTGTTAGGGCATAAAGGCTGGAGAAGTCTGGGGGGAGACGCAGAGCACGTTCAAAAGAGTAGAGGGTCTGATGTTCTAGAATAGGCTTTAGAGGAGGAGTAGGGCCTCGAGAAGGAGTAGTGAGAAGGGGGTGGAAGAGAGGCATCCAGTAATGACCCTGCATGCAGCTCTGTGTAGAACTTCCAGGTGATTGGTTGCGGTGTTGCAAAGGAATGGGAACCATCCAGGATAGGCATATGTGAGCACCGGACCCACAAAGGTTTTGTAGAGTAGGGAGAGAGATTCTTTTGTGGGACCCCAAGAGTGGCTATTGAGCGAAGGGCTTTGTGGCGTGGATAGGATTTGGAACACAGGGATTGGACATGGGCCCCAAAGGATAGAGTCCGATCAAAGGTTACACCAAGGAATTTAGGGGTGGGATTGAACAAAAGAGGGAAGCCCAAGAGGTTCAGCCGGCACTGGAAAGTGGCTTGATGGGGATCTGTAGAGAAAAAGGAGGACTCACACTTCTTTGGATTGAGTGGAAGTCACCATAAGTTGGATCATGTTTCTAGGACGGTGAGGGAAGATTGGACAACAGAAGAGGCTTTGATCGGGTCTGGGGAGGAGGACCAGATGGCCAGATCGTCAGCATACAGGGAGGCATGGGCACCCCGAGGTAAATCCTTGGTGATGTCATCAACAAACAGAATGAAGAGGACTGGACCAAGTACCGAGCCCTGGGGGACCCCTTGTCTGATGCGGAAGGAGCGGCTGTGGGATCCACCAACTTGGACTTTAGATCTACGATCAGAAAGGAGAGAGCGTACCCAAAGAACGAAGCAAGGGGGGAGTTTGAGCGAGAGGAGTTTGTGAAACAGAGCAGAGTGTAAGACCGAGTCAAAAGCCTTGGAGAAGTCAACAGATGCCAAAATGGTTCGGTCTGGAGGTTTTTTCTTTTGGAAGCCGTCCCAGATAGATTGAGACAGAGTAAGAATTTGGTCAAGGGGCGACCTACCAGGACGAAAGCCGGCCTGGCAAGTGGAGAGGAGATGATTCGATTCGAGGTGAAAAGTTAGGCAAGAAAGAATCAAGCGCTCAAAAAGCTTGGAAATGCAAGAGGTGAGGGAAATGGGGCGGAAAGAGGACGGAGAGGAACTGGGTTTTCCAGGTTTATGAATGGGGATGATAGTGATAGGTTTCCAACAGGAGAGGAAGGTGTGAGAGAAATGTTAAAACCTGTTAAAAAGAGAAAGAAGTAGGAGTTGTGCTGGCTCAGGCAAATGCTTTAGTAAAGGATAGGCAATCTGGTCAGGGCCAGACGCAGTGGAAGAGGAGAGATTGCAGATGGCAGTGGAGAGTTCAGTCAAGGAGAAGGGGGAGCAGAAAGAATTGTGGAGGAAAGAAGCATCCTCACAGATAGCTTTCCGGAGTTCATTCATGAACTGTCGTTCGGCTCTGCCCGAGGTACGTGTTGTCGCTTGAGATAGATGTGAGCGAAGATAAAAGGCATAGTGGTTGGCAGTGTCAAGAGGAGAGGTGCAACCGGGAAAAGAAGGGTCTTGCGAGGTGTTCTTTTTGCCCGAGATGGTGTTGAGAAGCCTGAAAACAACACGAGGATCAGAACGTGGGGACAAATTAGAACAGGTGGCTTGCCAGGTTGCAGATTTGGCTCTAGAAATGACTAAGGATGATCTACGAGAAGCAATTATGTATCTGAGGCGATGCGCCTCAGATCGGTGTGCCACGGAGCGGGCCCTCCGTCGTTCCCGCACAGCAGATTCCGCTTCCTGGAACCACCAGGCTTTGGGGGAAAGACCAAGGCGGCCAAAGGAAATAGAGGCCTTGGCAGCTTCAACTAAAAAGAGGGAAAAGGAGCAGGCAGCCTGGTGGATGTTGAGTGCATCAACATCAAGAGAGGGAAGGTGCCAAGCAATATATGATTGGTAAACATCCCAACTAGCCTTTTTGTAGTTGAATTTGGGGGGACGAGTGTTTGGGTGACGAACTGGAGAGAGGGGGAGAACAATCTCAATGGGGAGATGGTCAGAGCCAAGGTCAGGGAGAGTGTGCCACTCACAGTGGGGAGCAAGAGACGCAGGAGCTAACGAAATATCAGGGAATGAACGGCTTCCAGTGGAATGATGAAGGAGCGTGGGAGAGGCGGGGTCGTTCAGAATTTCCAGACCGGAGGAAGTGATCCAGCGAAACAGGCTATTTCCGAGCGGGTTAGGGGGAATGAGTCTGTCCCAGGTTGGGTGACGAGCATTGAAGTCTCCAAGGATAAAAGTGTCAGGGGAGTTTGGAAGGATGTCAGGATAGAAGGTCCTGGTGCGAGAGTCAGAAGGAGTGCTTCTGATGGGAGGGGAGTAGAGGTTTAGGAATTGTAGAGGAGAGTGGTTGGAAAGAAGAACTTTAACACAGGCGTAGTCTGAGTAGGGGTCCTGGGAAGACAGAAAGGAGACAGAAACAGGAGAGAAAGCCAAGTCAGAGTGGATAAGAGTGAGGACACCGCCACCAGTGTTATGAGTACCGGAGGAGACAGGGCCTTGTCTGCCGAATGTCCAATCCGTGCGGAGGGTATAAAAACCAGGGATTTGATGCTTTTTGGTTGCCGAAAGATGGGTTTCTTGGAGGAAAATGAGGTCATACTGGTCGCCAGAAAGAAAGGCGGTTAGTTCAGCACGACGGGAGGAGGAAAGACCGCCGGCATTCCTTTGCAGAATTCTGAGATTGTGGGAGAGGCGTGGATTTCTTTGAGGTTGGGGCGGCAAGTTGTGGATTGGTTGTGAGCTTGTGGGTGGTGGTGGTGAGAGAGGTAGGGTGAAGGCGGAAGGAGGGTAGGTGTTAAGGAGGAGAGGGTGTGAGGGGAGAAGTAGAGATGAATCCATGAGATCTGAGCAAGTTAGTGGAGGGGGTGTGGGTGCTGGTGGAGCTGGAGAGACGGGGCGGGGGTACGTTTGCTGGTGGGTGGGAGAGGCAAGGTCCCCATTGAGACAAACAGGGCAATTCCAACTCATGGGGTAGCCAGCCGCGCAGATTTTGCGAAAGTCAGCCCGGGTCAGAGAGGAGCAGGAGAAGTGCACCCACTTGGAGCAGGTGGAGCACTTTAGAGAGTCCTTACCTACCTCCAGAGAGCAAATGGAGCAGGGGTAACGTGGGGGGCCCCAAGGTGGACGTGATTGATAAAAGCCAGGCGGTAGTGCGATCCCATGCCCTCTCCCCCCAGTTATTGCCAAAGTCCATTTTTCCCAAAACCGCAATTGGAGACGTCACATCTCCCACTCCCATCTGAACTTCCAAGTCCCCGAAGTCTCTTCGGAGGAACTTCTTCTTTCTCGCCACATTCGCTGTGAGCTTTCCCGTCTTCGCTGCCATGGCTACAGTCTTCTTTTATCCTCATATCTTCACAGGATCAGTCGGAAGGAGAATTCTGCTTGTAGTGCCTGTGGACACCCTCTACAGGACCTCAATCATCTCCTCCTCGACTGTCCAGCCTCTGAACCCCTTCGTAAATCTATCTTTGGCTTCTCTCGCTCTATTCTTGATCTATGGTCAGGCCTTGGGGTGTGGCCCTACTGTTGGGTCTCCGCGGAGTTCCGCCGCGCCCCCATCCCTCGGAAGGGGTCGGGTAGTACCACCACCACCAGACCAGACGCATTCGGAATGCGGCAGCAATCTGGTGAATATTTGCTCCAAATCCAATGTTATCCTTCTTTGGTATGGATTTTGCCCTCAAATTTGGAGGTAAAGACCAAAAAAATAAAAAAGGTCTTCATCGCAAAATCGTAAGCTACTTGATCACGTTCACTCGATCTGTGTTGCTGTTTCATAGAAAAAATGCGTTTGTGGCGACCTGTTTTTGGGCAAAAGTTCGCTGGTCCTCTTGTGCTAGCTCAAAAATTTATTCTTGCTCGGGGGGCACAAGCGGTGATTTTGGGGGCACGGCCCGAAATGCCCCCTCCCCCTGCATAGGCGTAGCCAGGATTTCTGATTGGGGGGTCCCAAACCAAAAATCACATGCAATGACGTCATCATAAATTTTCGAAAGAGGAACTTTTGTGGGACAAAGATATCGTAGAATGGAAGACAAGAAGCCGCGGCCTGGTTCAAAATTAACCACGAGTTTTCTCCTGGGAGAGCGCTTAAACCAAAAGTTAAAAATGAAAATATCGAATTGGCAGAAGTGTGTAAGTAAACTAGTTCAACCCAAACGTATCACCGACAGGGGTCTATGGAGGCGAATCCCCCAGCCGCTAAGCGATTTTTTGTAATATTTTGGAAAAAAAGCTATTTTAATGCCATTGGATCACATTTTGCATGTGCTCAGAACCATTTGAAAAAACTAATTATTAACATTTGAAAGCCAATTGAAAAAAATTGAATTGTTTTGATCCTACTTTTACTTATAATTTGGTACAAAATACGTATATAATTTTCCATTTTTGGTTAAATTTTGTAAGTATTTTAGTAGTAAACAATAATCACTCGAAGATTTTCCTTAGAGATTTTTGTTTCAATATGGAAATAACCAGTTGTATGAGTACATGTAAGGTCAAGGAGCCCCAAGCTCCTTCATTCAAATTCAATAATTTGTTCAATGAGCATTTCTCCTACTTTTTTTTTCTAAAGTATTTTTTTGCTTAAAAACTGGCAAGGTGGAAGTGAATTGGTATTGAAAACCGTACAATAGATGGTTACGCCTACTTACCATGTTATTGCCCGGGCTGGATTTATATTGGGCGAGGCCTCTGGCCCTTTGGAGATTTTCGCAACATTTTTCTACCAAAAATAAGTGCAGACCAAAAACAAAGTCTTACCATCTGAGCGCAGAGCCCCTGGCACTGTGCCATAAGGTAAATCTTACCTTGGTTATTGGAACGACCGACGCTCGCGTCGCGTGTTTCTCTGTTTTTATTCGGCCATTTTCCAACTAACAATAAGTGCGAAATTTCAGACTTTTGCGTATAACTCGAGAACAATTTGGTCTAGCAACATGAAATTTTGACAGCAGTTTGAGATTAATAAGTTGTTTGTTTGTACCAAATTTCGAGGCAATAGATCACGTGACTTCAGTTTTAGAATCCGAAAACCGCCCCGCAAGTTTGGCGTAAAAAGCGGTCTCAGTCAAAAACGGCTTAAGTACGGCAAAAAATATTTCATAGGGTTATATGTCTCAAGATACCCTTTCATCCCAACCAACCCACTTTTGGCCGCGATGAGGTTTATTTCTTTTTTTTCCTTTTTTTTCTTCCTGATTTTTGTACGCTCTTCTCCTAAACCACAACACATCGAAATCTAATTTTTGTGTAAAGTTGTTGAGCAGCAAATGCAATTTTTTCTCCCGAAATTTTTTGGGGCAACTCCACCGGGAACCCCCCCAAATAGGGCCCCCCAAAAATCAATTTTTTGAACGTGCTAAGGTGCTAGTTCTTTTTGATATCAGTAGATAATCAACAGACAAATATTTTGACATTGTTTGGAGGTGCCACCCCCCCGAAAACCCCCCAAATGGACCCCCCAAAAATCAATTTTTTGAACGACTTAACTTAGAGTGCCAGTGTTTTATGATATCAGCAGATATTTAACAGACAAATATTTTGACATACTTTGGGGGTGCCACCCCCTCGGGACCCCCCCAAATGGACCCCCAAAAATCAATTTTTTGAATGGCTCAAGGTAGAGTTCTACTTTTTTTTGATATCAGTAGATATTTAACAGACAAATATTTTGACATAGTTTGGGAGTGCCATCCCCCCCGGGAACTTCCCCAAATGGACTCCAAAAATCAATTTTTTGAACGGCTTAACTTAGAGTGCCAGTGTTTTATGATATCATTAGATATTTCACAGACAAATATTTTGACATATAGTTCTGGAGTGCCACCCCCCCAGGGACCCCCTAAATAGACCCCCAAAAAGCAATTTTTGAACGGCTCAAGCAAGGGTGCCAGTGTTTTATGATATCAGGAGATATTTAACTGACAAATATCTTGACTCTACTTTTCTGGAGGTTCCATAATCAAATATTTTTGAATAATTGCTGATTTTACGGTAGACAAAAAGTACTTTTGAGCGTCACAGCATTAGCTATGCGTCGGTCGTTCACTGGGTTTGCTGGTAAACTCCCATCTAGTTGCATTACGTTTTTAAAAAGGTAAGATGAGAGCCCGAGGTAGCAACTTTCAAAATAAAAGCCCTTGATTTCAGCTGGATTATAATTTTGTAATTGGTTGGCAAAAATTAATTGAGGGGGCCCCTTTGTCGTCAATATTATTGTTAATTACAGTACTGCTGTACGCGAAAAATGCAAAAAGAAACTGAAACTGACGAAACAATAGACTTTTTTTGTCACATTTTTATCATTGGTCGCATTTCATTTTGGGAGAGGCCCGGACCCCCTGCCCTTCCTCTGGCTACGCCTATGCCCCGTGGCGTCGGGCGTGAGTAGTTACATCAATGCAGGTAAAAAAAATTTTACTTCAACAGTTAACAGTAAAACTGAGAATTGAATTCATTGCGCGCTGAGAATTGAACTAACAAATAGAACCAGGTAATAAATAAGCTTCAAAGACAACTTAGTTATGGAGTTATACTCGTAGAAAAAATACTTAGTGTAACATGAATCGCATTGAACAACATTTGCTTAACATGTACGTCATTACTACGCATCTCTTTCGACTTCGTAAACACCAGTTCTTAAACGCTCGATCTACTTTTACGTCAAAGTTGGACGAAATCATCGCAGGGACGTGAATTTCTGCAAAACTCCAAGAAATGTTTCGTAACACGGTCGATTGATAAATTTTCCTTTCTGATCTCTACGCGAGGAATTATTTTAGTGGTTGGGGCCGAGCGTGTGATGAACAGATCGACTACTTTACAGCTATAAGAGCCGGGATAGAATTGTACATAAGCTGAATAGTGTATGTCATCGTGTTTCAATGGCAAAACCTTAACTTATTTGAGTCGATATTTCTTATTACCTTTTATTTGTGTATAAAATGCGATAAGGAATTTTGCTTCCTAGTGTAACTTCCAAGGATGGTTTCCTAAATAATTTCCAAAGCGCTGGTTTGACCAATCAGCATTTTGAAATGCTTGTTTTTTTGAAAGGAGCATGCCAACAACAAATTGAATGGTGATTTGCTTACTTGTCTCCCATTTAAGCCTGCTAATGCCAATTGTAACCTCTACTGATGTATTAAAAGTTTGAATAATTAACTTTCGTAAATAAAGTTGAAATTTCACCATTAGATACCGTATTTGAATGCCATCGCTCTTTTTACTATTTATTTTTTTAAAAGTAGCGGCAGCGACAAGTTGGAGCTGCTGCTGTTTTGCATGCAAGTAGCGGTAGCGGCGCTACTTTTTTTATTTGAGTAGCGATAAGCGGCAGCGCCGCTGCTTTTTTTGCCAAATAGCGACCGCGGCAGCGCCGCCACTTTTCAAGTAGCGGGTGCCCAGCTCTGCCAATACTTCATTCAAGTCCGTCAAAATCTTATAGAACAACTAATAATGCATCATCTAGAGGTGATTCTTTTTGCTTCAGAAATAGTTTATTGATAGAAAAATTGCAAATTGTGTGCAAAAATTAAGTTTTATTAAAAACAAAGACATCGAATAGGCTACTACCACAATGATATTTGTATTTTTGTGTATTTTTGTACAGCAAAGATATCTGCATTTGTTAAGTTGGTCAAATTGATTTTAATGTGTCGGAAACGTGTTTACGTGTATCTATTCACGAGGCGTTATTGCAATCCATTTTTTAGTAGCCTGTTGCACAATTTTAAGAAAAAAACTTTTCTTTTTTCAAAATTGTACGACAGGCGGCGCAAAGGGATGAATTACAAGTGCTGCAACTTTGCACTGTCAAGTCGAGAGTTTTCAGTAACAGAGTTCACTGCACAATTAACAATACTGCAATACTAATCATTAGAAAAAATTATAGTAGCCTACATTTTATGTACGCTACCGATACCGGATAATGTTTTTTTCGAGATCTCAGAAAAATCGTATGCAATTGTAAATATGTGCCAATTTCAGCTTTCAATACACACAAAACTGCCTCAACATAACTTTGAATATATCGTGTATATGTGCACCTTCGCACGAATCTTCATTAACGGCCGCAGGTTGCACATAAAATGTACCAAACACATGCGTAGCCGGAACGGGGGGGGGGCAGGGTCATGGGCGTCGGCAAGGGGGGGCAGAAGAGGGCCATGCCCCCCCTGGATTTTCACACACTTCTCTTAAACCTCTCGATTTTAAAAATTCTTCCATTTTTAGTAGTTAATACTGGATTTATTCTCATTGGCCCCCACTGAAAATTTTTCTGCTGACGCCCTTGGGCAGGGTCCCCACCCCTCAATTTAAATGAAACGAATGATAAAAATGTGACGTTAAAGCATATTGTTTCTTCAGTTTTTTTTAGCATTTTCGTGTACAGCAGCTCATTGTACTACAATAATGAACAATACAATATTGATATTCACGACCAGGGGGCTTGGTTCCACTCAAGTCAAATTTTTGTCACCCAATTTCAGTGTATAACCCCGAATCAATTAGGGGTTTTTGTTCTAATAGCTGAAACCTCAGGTCCTCATATAATTTTTTTTTAGAACATAGTGCAATTACCAGAGACGGATTTACCTTGGCACAGTACTGGGGTTCCGCGCTTAGATTGTAAGACTTTTTTTGTTCTTCACTTGTATTTGGAAGAAAGATGTAGCGGAAATCCCTTAAGTGCCCGGCGCTCTACGCAATGTAAATCCGGACCGGGCAATAACATGATTTGTAAGCCTAACCATTTATGGTACCATTTTTCAATAACAATTAATTCACCTTCCCCTCGCCAGTTTTTACGCGACAAAATACCTTGAAAAAAAAAAGTTAGTAAAGGGAATGCTCAATGAACAAATTACTGAATTTAAATTGAGGGGGTCTGGGCCCCCTGGTCGTTTTTGTATTCCTACAACAGGTTATTTTTATGACAAAACCAAAATCTTTGAATCAAATCTTCGAGTGGATTATAATTTACAGTTAAAATATTGCACGAGGCCAATCAAATCTTTCATTATACTCGCTGTAATACGCCGAAGCGTGTAACGAGTTTGCGGGGCCAATCTCTGCGTTATTGCGCCTGGGCAAACCAGCTCCACTGGAAGAAAGGTAGCAGCGGTGGCGAGCCGTTGGCAACACAGTGTCTAATTTGACCGGCCCGAGATTTGAACCTCAGACGTTCCGCTCCAGATACAAACGCTTTACCGCTTGACCAATTAGCCAGTTAAATTGCACGAGGCAATGCACCTTACTTTCCCCTACGTTAGCCAAATCACTTACAAAATTTAGTTCCCAAATGCAAGATTTCAAACTTGTTTTCGACTTAAATTGTAGGTAAAAAAAGAATTGAACAATTTAGGTTTTCCAATTGGCTTTCAAATTTTAAAACTTTAGTTCTTTTAAATCAGTGGCGTTGCTAAGGGGGGGCGGGGGTGGCGTCCCGCCCCGGGTGTCACCATTTTGGGGTGACACCATTTCATGATACCAATTGAACAAAAAAGAAAACAACAACATGTTTAACATCATTGGAAATGTTTAGCACACAGCAATGGACTGAAAAATGATTTCAAAGTATGCTTTGGAGCATTTATTTAGAAGAAGGATGGCGCTAATTTGCCGAAAATATAAATCACAAATCAGTAAAATCTTTGAAAAATTGCCATACTAAGCAATCAAATTTGATCTCGTGCTGAAACATGCTGAATATTGGTTTTATAAAAAAAAACATACAAGTTCAGGAATAGGGGGGTGGTGGCTATTTAATTTTAGTTAATTAGCAATCACTTCGACTCAAATATTGTTCCATTTACCCCCCCAACCAACTATCTTTCTCTATTAAATATACTGTAGATGAAATGGTTTACTCCTTGTGAGTTTCATTGAACTATAAGATTTTATGATTTACGGTACCAGCTTGTAAATAAGAGAACTGAAATTTTACCATTAGCCACCTCCCACATAGCCATTGCTAATCGATGCAACCAGTGTAATCATGTTTTTGCACTGTTAATTTCTATGCTACATTTCAAGATTAATTTTTGTCAAAATACACCCAAATTTTGGTTATTTTGCAAAAAAATATAAAATTTTCGAGAGTTAATAGATTTAATAGATTTAAAATTATTATTGAAATAAAATTTAATAGACCCACAAAACACCACCCCTCCCCATTGCAAATTTCTAGCTACGCGCCTGAGTCTAATCATGCTTTGCCACTGCAAATTTCTATGTAACCAGAGTTCTCCCTGATGCCACGCTGGAAAAGCATTAATTCTTATCAAAATAAGCCTAAAATTAAGTTATTTTTGCAAAAAAAAGGCAAATTTTTCGAGTGCTAGGGGGCTCTGCCCCCAGACCCCCAGTGGTCTCCGGCGGAGCTCCCAGACCCTCGAACACAGTCCTTCTCCCCACTACAGATTTCTGTTTACGCGCCTGATGCTAGACGTGTGCTGTTCATACTTCCAAGTTTTAGAGTCTTACAATGAGACGTTTTTGAGCTAGCAAAATAACAGTGCTATCTATAGTAATGAAGTAGTACCGCTATCTTTCAAATATAACTTTTTTCAGCATACTATGCATTATGAAGGGTGACACCACGAAACTCCGCCCAGGGTGTCACCATTCTTAGCAATGCCACTGTTTTAAATGGCTCTGAAAAGTGCAAAATGTGATTTTGGCATCAGAGTTCGCTATTAGGGCAAGGGTTGGAACTCTAATGGCATTAAAATAGCTATTTTTTCCAAACAATAAAAATAAAAATAGAGAAAATCGCGCAGCGGCTGGGGACTTCGCCCCCAGTCCCCCGTCAGCAGTGGTGGGCAGTAACTAGTTACAATTGTAACTAGTTACAGTAACTAGTTACTGTTTGAGAAACTGTAACTTCGTTACTTTTTTTTCAGATGTAACGATATTTGTAACTAGTTACCAGTTTAGAGCCTTAAAAAAGTTACAGTTACTTTTTGTACTACATGCTTTGAAGCAAATTACAGATTTTTTGTGAACTCCATTCAAAATAATTGTATTACAATGGCAACATAGGACGCACAGTCGCATGTCTGATCAACCATAACCTTTTATCCATATTTTCTTCACTGTGTTCACTGGACTATACATGTGGTTGCTGGTTAAAGTTTAAGTTAAAGCCGTCAGGCCTGTTTTTAGTTCAAAATTTTTAATCACTAAAGTAACTGTAACTTGGAACAGTAACTGTAACTAGTTACTTTTTCAAATTTGTAACTGTAACTTAGTTACTTTTTTTGCCAAGTAACTGTAACTTGTAACTAGTTACTTTTAGAAAGTAACTTGCCCACCACTGCCCGTCAGTGATACGTCTAGTTACACTACTTTACTCAACGCATCTCACAATTCCAACATTTTAACTTATGGTTAAAGTCCTCTTTCTTTAGCAAAATCCTGGTTGCCGTACGGGAAGAAACAGGCCACGGCTTTTGATTTTCCATTTACGATATCTTTGTCCCATAAAACGTTCCTCTTTCGAAAGTTTCTGATGACGTCATTGCACGTGATTTGTGGTTTGGCCTCCCCCCTAATCAAAAATCCTGGCTACGCATACGGTACCATACTAATAAATACGGTACGTTGGGTACATTTAGTACGCAAATTGAAACAGCGTAGGCCTACCAACGTAACATACCTGTGCCATTACAAAAACGCGTACCGTACAAGCGGACCGTACGTCTCAGCAAAAATTAAGGCGTACCGTACCGCACTTACGTACCGTACTGCCATTCTTGGAAGTTACAAGACCTATATTGCCCCGAAATTTGGCAGCCCACAAACATATAACTTATTAATCGCAATTTCAGAAGTTGCAAAGCAAATTTGGAACTTAAAACTTTTTTTCACAACTGTAAGGTAGCACTTTCTCGCATACCTGCTTTGCCGGTAGGCTAGTGTTTCATCGGCATCTGAAATCACACATAGCTTATCCTGGCAGTCCACCTGAACCTTCAAACCACACACGAGGGCAATTTCTGCACTTGCCATCGAACACTCTTCTCAGGTTACTCTGATGAAAGCCTGACAACAAGGTCACCAGAAAAAAAATTCTCGACCAGTATCACGCTGGCACTCCACTTAGCTCAACCGCATTGCGCTAGCATCACTAAGCATGAACAATGGATACCATACAAGACATCACATTAATCTCAAACTGCAGACAAAATTTCATGGATCCAGGCCAGACCTAACCGTCCTAGTTATAAGCGGTGCCGTCGCAACCGGGGGGGCAAAGGGGCCTTGCCCTCCTTAACGGCTATACTTGTGTCCCCCTCCATTTTGGTTTACTCAAAATACTGTTTTTGGAACATTACGTAAGGGCAAGACAACAGACAGCGATAGAAAAAGGGAATAATTACGTTCAAACATAATTCTCCTTTGACGTTTTCTCGATTCTTTGTAAAATTGCTAGCAACCAACTGCTGTGTCTGAGTCTGACGCAATAATTCGTCTAATTAACTCGCCTTTACGTATGTGTCGCGGAAGAGAAGTAACATCTGTGTTTTCAAAATTTAAGAACAATGGAGGCTAAAATTCGGCAAAAAACTACGAACAGCCAGCCTTAACTTAATATTTGTTGGTTCTTTTAAAAAAAGTATACTAATATGCCGCCAGTGCCGTCGCCAGAGCAAACGAAGTGAGGGGGCACTAGCTGAAAACAGAGGGGCACAAAAATAGACTAAAATTTTGCTCATAAAAACTGATATTTTACGGCTGCACATTATGCACCATCTTAAAAACTCTGTAGTCATGTTTCAAAAAAAAAGAGACGTATGAGTGCGGCAGCGTTTATTAGCTCGTTTCGTATGCGGCCCGCATAATCGCTTGGAAAAGCTATCTGCAGGAGTAAATGCCAGGGCATGGTATGGAATGAAACGGAATGATTATCATCATCATCTTTATTTATTTACCAAGTGACGTCATATCACAAGAAAAAACTGCAACTTCCTCTAGGTCTATCACCAAAGCATTGAAATATGCAATTCCGTTAAAACCAACACACAAACTTGCAGAGTCAAAGCGATATTTAGTCACTTGGTGAGGAGACAGCGAAGGACCGAAAGGTCATCTAAGTCTACTGCCACCTCACCAAGTTAAGGTTAAAAAAACAGCTTCTAGGTTTTCTCAGTCTGCTACTTTCTATGATAAAAAATTTTACGCAAAATTAAAACAAAGTGTTGCAAAGATATCTACACTTTGTGCAGTGTATACACAAAACTCACAGTCAACATGTAGAGAAAATGCAAGACAACATTAGAATTGTTCTAACTCTAAGCATACTAAAAACTAAAAAAAATAAAAATATTGTAATTACAGATTGGATAAGAAATAAAATTAATAAAGTTCATAATGCTTATTTATGTTTTATAGAATTTAAAGAGGCCAATTGGAGTGAAAAAAAAACTTCCTTACTTTGCTTTTTTATTGTTTGCCAATATGTCATTAGTACTGGTACAATTTCCAATACCAGTATACATCAACCTCAGTCAGTTACTGCAAAATTACTAATCATTCAAGGGCACATCAAATTGAGACATGACGTATTGTATAAATGTGTGATAGATGAATGCACCAATCTCATGCCATTCAAGCAATAGAATAGGTTATTTTTGAACTCCAGCATAAATATGCAACTATGATTTCTGTAATTACTACTGCATTGCTGATAGAAAGCTGTTATTCTAGCTTTTATCGGTTTCATAGGTTTATAAAAAATGAGCTTTAACAGCTTTTTTAAATCTGTAGAATGAAACTTCTTTTATACTGCTTGGAATTTCATTCCAAATTTTAATTCCTGCGAATGATAGAGACTTTTGCCCTAATCTTGTTCTAGTTCTTGGAAGAAAGAAGTTGTTTTTGTGGCTCAATCTTGTCTTATGTGTATAGCAGTTTTTTATTAGGTTAAACTTATCTGAATTTGCAAAAGATAATACATTATTGTGAATTTTGTACATTAGCTTTGCAGTTTCCAGAGAGTAAATATCCTTGAGTTTTAAGCATTTAGCTCGATAGAACAAAGGATTAGTATGCTCACGATATCCACTTCCAGTTAACAATCTGATGCTTCTTTTTTGTGGAATAAAGAGAGGTGCTAATGTTGATTTTGAAGCAGTCCCCCAACTACTTATGCAGTATTGTAGATGAGAGTATATGAGGCAGTGGTAAACAGATCTTAAGGTTTGCTTATCTACAAAGTGTTTTAATTGATTAAGGGCCCAAGATCCCCTTGCTACCTTTGAACATTGTTCCTTGATTTGTTGTTTCCAGTTTAGATTGTCGTCTATGAGAACACCTAGATACTTTATGTGATGTGATTGCTTGATTGGATTATTATCTATTGATACTTTGAGTTCAGGTTTATTTTGTTTTGTTGTCACTACCATAAACTCAGTTTTATTCAAGTTAATTGATAATTTATTCGCCTTGAACCAATTGCTTACATTGACTAAATCATCATTAATATTTTGTTGCAGTGTTGAAACATTAGAATGGGAGAGAGTAAGGTTTGTATCATCTGCAAAAAGATGAAATGTGGAATTTGAGGCAAGTGGTAGATCATTGATATAAATATTAAATAACAACGGACCTAGAGTTGAGCCCTGAGGAATACCGCAAATAACATCTCTTGACTTGGATTTATATTGATTTACAATTTGTATACTGTTGACGGTCAGTCAGATAACTTGCTAATAACTGTAATGGTAATCCTCTAATTCCATACTTTTCTAGTTTTTTGATCAGTATTGTGTGATTGATGGTATCATATGCTTTTCTTAAATCTAAGAAAATAGAACATGTAATGAGCTTTTTATCCATATTGTCAAGTAGCTTATTGTAAATATCTAAAACGGCTTCATTTGTTGAGCAATTTTTCTTAAAACCATACTGGTTTGGACTAATCAAATTATTGCTCACAAAATAATTGTTTAGTTGATCAAGCAGACACTTTTCAAGTAGTTTGGCAAAAGGATTTAAAATAGAAATAGGGCGATAATTACTGCATAACTCTCTTTCGCCTTTTTTGAAAATTGGAACAACTTCAGCGGTTTTTAACACTTTTGGAAAATAACCTGTTGATATGCATGCATTAAAAATGTTAGTTAGAACTGGAGCTATAACAGAGCCGGATATTTTTATACACTTTGCAGGAATTCCATGTCTTCCTGTACTTTTTGATGGATTCATAGCTCTGATGTAATTTACTACTTCTTCTTCAACTAATGGTTCTAGAAAAAACGAATTGCAACTACTCTGAATCAAAGATGTGGCATTAAATTTGCCATCAATTATAGCTGGTGTTTCGGTTGTAGATGCAAGGTTAACTCCTATCTCTATGAAATATTTATTGAACAAGTTACAGATGGCCTATGCACCTTGTGCACTTTCATTTTTGTAAGCATACATCTTATTAGGAATGTTATTTTTCTTCACATTTTTCAAGTGAATAATTTTATTTATAATTTTCCGAAGCGACGAGGTGTCATGCTTATTATCTTTCACAAAATTTTTAATGTAAAGTCGTTTTGCATATTCCTTAATATAAGTCAGTTTATTTCTATAGACTTTGTATTGTGCCCATGTATTACTATCATTTAATTTAAGGGCTCTTTTGTACAATAAATTTTTTTGCTGAATTGATATAAGGATTCCTTTGGATAACCATGGTTTGTTTTTTAGGTTTGTTTCCTTTCTGCTTTGTTTTCGTATTGGTGCATGTACGTTTAATGTCTTACGAAAAATGTCAATAAACTTTTCAGTGTAGTTGTCAATGCATTCCTTTTTGATATCACCTAATAGCTCCATTCCTTCAGTTAATTTGTCTAGAAATTTTTCTACTTCAAAATTTTTTGTATCACGAATTAGGGTGACAGTTGATTTTTCACTCTTGGGCAGGCTTAAATTAGAACACACCATTACTGGCAGGTGATCACTTACATCTTCCACCAGAATAAAACTTTTGTGTTCACCCACTACATTGTTTGTATAAACATGATCTAAAAGAGTTGAGCTTGTAGTGGTTATTCTTGTCGGGTATGTACTTAAGGAAATGCAGCCTAAGCTATATATTAAATTCATTAAATTGATATCAGAGTTACTTTTCAACAAATCTGCATTGAAGTCTCCTCCGATATTATACACCAATTTTCTACAATTCGATTTTTCAATGGTTGATTCAAAACTCTTGCAAAACTCTGATAATTTCTGTTTAGGGTGTCTGTAAATCACTCCCACTATACATTTTTTGTTATTCCCTAAATCTAGTTGAATCCTCATATCTTCACAGTTAGGAATGTTTAAATGAAACTCCTTGCAAATTGAAATTGATAAAGACTCCTTAATAAACAATCCTACTCCTCCCCATCTTGTAGTTGTGCCTTTGTGGTAAAAATGGTATCCACTTAACTTTGCATTGTAAACCTGTAACAATTTAAGTTTGGTTTCACTTATAACAATAATATCAGGTAAGATATCATAATTTGTAAAAAGTTCATTCAATTTATCAAAATTTGCATTTAAGCTTCTTAAGCCGCATTTACACGGGCGACTTTTTTGCAACGCGATTCGAAGATTTTTAATGCGTGAAAATCTCTCTCGCAGAGTGGTTACTCACACGAGGCGAGACTCGCTTACCGCGATCGCGTTTGGGAAGAATCGCCGCCGTGTAAGTAACACCTGCGATTTGCGATGCCGATTATATTTCGCGCGACTCGATGCAAGAATTGTTCTCGCTCGTGATCACTTACACGAGGTCGATTTCAACGTCTCGAGAGTCTCAGGGCAAAGTCGCGCTCGTGTAAACAGCAAATCGTATGCAATTTACGAGTCGCCCCGGCATAGCGCAATGCACAAATGCTTTGCGAGTCGCTGGCTGCGATTACCCTAAATTTGCTTCACAAAATATTGTGTTCATAGTATGAAATAATCTGTAGTGCTTTTACCGTAATTAATTGTGATTTCGATACTAAATTTACTTCATATTATAACCGCAGAACGAATAATTTTCTTGTGCATGCTGGCACTGGTCTACTGCAGATATGGCAGTCATGAGCTGATTGCTGGTAACTGTGAAGCCAATCAAGCAAAACTTTAACCCTTTATAAAATGTATAACAAATTAACCACAGGTAACAGTTACCTTAATTGTATTCTGCTTTCATAATACCTTAAGCACGCTTTTTTATAAGAATCAGTAAACTTTGAGTTAAGGCTGGCTGTTTTTATCTTTTTGCCAATGTTAAGCCCCAGTTGCTCGTAATTGGTTCTTAAAGTTTGAGATCATTGATGTCAATTATGGCGACCATGTTTGTTAATTCCTAGTGCTTTGTCTGCTTGTAAACGCCTTCTTGGCTGCTTCTGCAGCATCGTAAAATTGCGGAAAGCGAAAAAGCGAGCACTAATTTCTGTTTGAACGAGAGCCAAAAAGTGTTTTTGTTACCAGCGCTCCTGCCAGCGCTGTGCGCAACAGCACTCACTCTATAGTCTCAACTTTGTTGCAATTTTGCTCGCAAATACCAAAAAACCACTCAAGCTTTATTGTTTTTAATCAGAACAGAATTTAGTTTGTTTTTTGATTTGGAATTTATTTCGGTTGTTCTTCCTAATTTATAATAAGCTATAGACAGTATACAGAGTCTTATAGGCACAATCAAATCTATGATTAACAGCCTAAGACATACTGTTTCGGAATCGACATTCGTCTTTTATTCCTCGTCAGTATAGCTAGGACTACAGGTATGAACATGAGCGTAGAAAGGCAAAAAATTACAAATTAACCAGATCATGACACAATTTTTTTTTTTTTCCCAAAAATATAAAGTGACCACAATACTACAAGAGATAATTCTAATAGTTCAATGCAAAATAATTTCCTATAGCAATCTAAATAATTTCCTATTGCAAAATATTTTGCACTGCATTAAATAATTTCCTATAGTTCAATGCAAAATAATTTCCTATTGCAAAATATTTTGCATTGAACTATTAGAATTATCTCTTGTAGTATTGTGGTCACTTTATATTTTCGGGAAAAAAAAAAAAAAATTGTGTCATGATCTGGTTAATTTGCAATTTTTTGCCTTTCTACGCTCATGTTCATACCTGTAGTCCTAGCTATACTAACGAGGAATAAAAGACGAATGTCGATTCCGAAACAGTATGTCTTAAGCCGCATTTACACGGGCGACTTTTTTGCAACGCGATTCGACGATTTTTTATGCGTGAAAATCTCTCTCGCAAAGCGGTTACTCACACGAGGCGAGACTCGCTTGCCGCGATCGCGTTTGGCAAGAATCGCTGCCGTGTAAGTAACACCTGCGATTTGCGATGCCGATTATATTTTTGCGCGACTCGATGTAACAATCCTTCTCGCCCATGATCACTTACACGAGGTCGATTTCAGCGTCTCGAGAGTCACAAGACAAAGTCGCGCTCGTGTAAACAGCAAATCGTATGCAATTTACGAGTCGCCCAGGCATAGCGCAATGCACAAATGCTTTGCGAGTCTCTGGCTGCGATTATCTAAGTTTACTTCATAAAATATTGTGTTCATGGTACAAAATAGTCTGTAGTGCTTTTACCGTAGTTAATTGTGATTGTGATATTAAATTTACTTCATATTAGTTTAAAACGAAGAAGAAATAATTTTTTTGTTGATGCTGTCACTGGTCTACTGCAGATACGGCAGTCATGAGCTGATTGCTGATAACTGTGAAGCCAATCAAGCAGGGCTTTTTAACCCTTAAAATGTATGATAAATTAATCACAGGAAACAGTACGTTAATTGTATTTTGTTTTTAAATACCGTAAGTACACTGTTTGCATCAGAGCCAGTAAATTTTGAGTTGAGGCTGACTGTTCTTAATTTTTTGCCAATGTTGAGCATCAGTTGCTCTTAATTGGTTCTTAAATTTTGAGATCATTGATGTCAATTATAGCGACAATGTTTGTTAATACCTAATGGTCTGTCTGCTTGTAAACGCCTTTTTAGCTGCTTTTGCAGCATCGTAAAATTACGGAAAGCAAAAAAGCAAGCTCTAACTTTCGTTTGAACGAGAGCCAAAAAGTTTTTTTGTTACCTGCCCAATGCGCAATAACACTCTATACTCTTGAAGTTATTCAAGCTCTGTTGTTTTGAATCAGTACAGAATTTAGTTTCTTTTTTGATTTGGCATTTCTTGTTTTTCGGTTGTTCTCAACCCTAGAATAGCTAAGACAATGAATTCACAGTAATAGCATTTGGACAATATATTTTGGAAATGGAGGTGCTTGTTACGGAAGCCCTCCGTTACAATATGGAGCCTTCACCGTGTCCGTCTGGGCAAACCACAATTGAAATTCTTCAACTTGAACTGCATTGTTCAGACAAAATGCATAATTTGGAACAGTAAGACATGGCAAAATATATCTGAAATTTAGCCTGAAAATAATGAACTTAAAGAGTGCCATACGAGCGGTCTTGAAAATGAAATACGTCTGTTTGCCAGTTGCTTGAATGAAAAGGAATGCCAGAACAGAGGTAACTCGGCCAAACACAAAGGCGTGCAGGAATTACCAAAAAGCGCGTAATTTTTAAAGCGTTGGCAGCAGGAACTAAAGTGAGGCGCACAAACTGAGCAAACTAAAAGGAAAAAGCGGCCGGATCAAAACTAGAGCGGGGCAACACAAAAAAGGTCAATCGGTGCTGTGACAGTGCTGGCAGAGTAGGCTGATAGGCTCACATCTATGCTCACTCGTTGGGTCCAGCACTTTGTATACAAGTACCATCCACTGGTTTTTGTCGGCTAAAAACGAGTTAGCGTTTGCTTTCTTTTCTGACCCGAGATTGCTAGAGCCTACCGGCAATTCTTACGGTTAAAATAACCACAGTTAAGTGAAGAAGCACAACACCTACTGCCCCGCATATTGTGATAAAACATTAATTTCATGAAAATGATGTTTATAGTGAAATCATGTTCTCAATTTCGAGTGGTTTTATGGGGCTTTTTCATTTGAATAACGCCAGGAACGAGTTTTGACATGAAGTCACTGGCGTATTTTTGCTCAGTTCATAATAATTCATCCTCCGCACTATACTTACTGTAATTGCCTAGCGTCTAGCAAATGCATGGGCTGCTTGTTTTATTATTGTGGATATTGGTGATTCGTAACAGCTGTGGTTTAGTAGCTCCATAAAAAAATTACGTGAAAACACGTTTTATATGAATGCTATCGTAGATTTTTTGAATGTTGGTTTAATTGAAAAAGAGCCAGTACTTCTGTAGTGACAAAAGGCGCCTGGTATCACTGCAGAAGAACTCAAAAAGTAAACTTCTAAAAACAAAAATAAAATTTAACCATTAGCATTTCGAATAGTATATGGACAGCACAGATCTCCTATAAAATACTAAAATACTTGTGCACTATTAAGCAAATAAACAATATGAATTTGTCAGTTACACATGCTTGGAGAAAAAGTAATGTCAAAAGTGTTTTTAGAATTTACTGCACAAAAATATTGACAAATTTTATTTAACCATTAGCATTTCGAATAGTATATGACAGCACAGATCTCCTATAAAATACTAAAATACTTGTGCACTATTAAGCAAATAAACAATATGAATTTGTCAGTTACACATGCTTGGAGAAAAAGTAATGTCAAAAGTGTTTTTAGAATTAACTGCACAAAAATATTGACAAATTTTATTGTTTTACCAAACATTATGCATAACCAAACAAGACACACAGTCAGAGATAGGTTGCGGTAGAGAAAAACCAATACCTAAAGGGTAAATGACAGAATTTTATAATAAATTATGAGCATTAATGCCCGCTTGACTTTGCTCCATCCAAGCCAACTCAAAATAGCATTTGCGTATCACACATTCGGCTCGAGCAGCACGCCGCCGTTGCTGCTTCATCTTTCACCTTGCATTTTCATTGCAAGTTTTGACATTAGCTGCTTAATAGTATTTTTCGTATTTCGTTTTACGCTTACGTTGGCTTCATTCATTTTCTTTTCAAAATTCCGAAGCGTGATTGCTTCAAATGCAAAAGCTGACAAGCGGCGCATTTGAAGTGCTTTTGCAGCAGTTCGCTTTTGCAAATTCAAAACCAGCAAGCAGCGCTTTGAAACTATCTCGCACCGTGTAAGTAAACCAGTGCGATAGCGACTCTTCCGCCGACTCGATTTTGCGAGAATCACTGGCACGCAGTCTCAACGTGTAAGTGACTTCAGCGAGTTGCAATCGAATGCGAGCGCCGCGTTAAAATCTCTCCCGTGTGAGTGACTGCTACGATTTGATTTTTCGGGGGGCGTGTCTGGCGATATCGCGCAGACAAAATCACACGTGAATCTTGCGCCGTGTAAGTGACCTACGCGATTTGAGAAAGAAAAAAGGCAAAATGTCGATTCTCGCAGCTAAAAGTCGCCCGTGTAAATGCGGCTTTAGGCTGTTAATCATAGATTTGATTGTGCCTATAAGACTCTGTATACTGTCCATAGCTTATTATTAATTTTCTTAGTACATTGTTCTTAATAAATCTTCCTAATTTGTTATTAAATTTTGAGCAAAAATGAGCCTCGTATTTTTACAAAATTTTTTGTGTATAAAAAAATGTAATCAATTTTGTCATTGTTAATATTTTGACATAGCAAAAACATACGAGTAAGTTAAAAATCTGAAAACCCTACAATAGCTAAGACAATGAATTCTCAATAATGGCGTTTGGACAATATATGTTGGAAATGAAGGTGCTCGTTACAGAAGCCCTCCTTAATACTGTTGACTGCAGGTACTCCAGCGAAACTCTAAGGCCTTCACCCAGCACGTCTGGGCAAACGACAATTGAAATTCTCCAACTTAAACTGCATTGTTCAGACAAAACAAATGATATGGAACAGCACGGCATGGCAAAAAACAACTGAAATTTAACCTGAAAATAATGAACTAATAGAGTGCCGTACGAGCGGTCTTCAAAATACAATACGTCCGTTTGCCAATTGCTCGAATGAAACGGAATGCCAGAACAGAGGTAACTCGGCCAAAAAGCGCGTAATTTTTAAAACGCTTGCAGCCAATGGCTGCAGGAAATAAGGTGGCGTGCGCAAACTGAGCAAACTGAAAATAAGAAGCGGCCGAATTCCGAAACTAGAGCGGGGCAACATAAAAAAAGGTCAATCGGTGCTGTGACAGTGCTAGCAGTGTAGGCTCACACCCTATGCTCACTCGTTGGGTCCAGCATCTTGTAGACGAGTACCATCCACTGGTTTTTGTCGGCTAAAACAGTGTTAGCGTTTGCTTTCTTTTCTGACCCGAGATTGCCTGTAGCCTACCGGCATCTCTTGTGGTTAAAATAACCACATTTAAAGGGAGAAACATAACATCTACTGCATCGCATATTGCAATTAAAGATTAATTTCATGAAAATGCTATTTCTAAGCAAATCATGTTCTCAATTCCGAGTGGTTTTATGGCGCTTTTTCACTTGAATTACGCCAGGAATGAGTTTTGACCTGAAGTCACTAGCGTATTTTTGCACTCTTCATAATAATTCATCCTCTGCACTATACTTACTGTAATTGCCTTGCGTTTAGCAAATGCATGCGCGGCTTATTTTATTATTGTGGATATTGATGCTTTGTAACAGCTGTGGTTAAGTAGCTCCATAACAAATTCACATGAATACAAGTATTATACAAATGCTATATGGATTTTTTGAATGTTGGTTTAAATTAAAAAAGAGCCAGTGCTTCAGTAGCGACAAAAGGCGCCTGGTATCACTCAGAAGAACTCAAAAAGTGAACTTAAAAATAAAATTTAACAATTGGTTTTTCGTATAATATAACAGGACAGATCTACTATAAAACACGAAATACTTGTGCACTATTAAGAAAACAAACAATATGAATTTGTCAGTCACACATGCTTGGAGAAAAGGTAATTTCAAAAGTGTTTTAGAATTAATTGCACAGAAATGTTGATAAATTTTATTGTTTTATTTTACCAAAGCATTATGTATAACCAAACAAGAAACACAGTCAGAGATGGGTGGCAGGTTGCAGTGGTGAAAAACCAAGACCTAAAGGGCACGTGACGGAATTTTATTATAGATTATGAGCAGTAATGCCCGCTTGACTTTGCTCCATCCAAGCTAACTCAGAATGATACAGAGAAAAGAAAAGCTTTTTGGAGTAATTTCAAGCGTTTAGTGCTTCATCTTTCACCTTGCATTTTCATCGCAAGTTTTAACGAAATTAGCTGCTTAATTGTACTCCCAATATTTCGTTTTACGCCCGCGTTGGCTTGACGCATTTTCTTTTCAAAATTCCGAAGCGTGATTGTTTCAAACGCAAAAGCTGACAAGCGGCGCATTTGAAGTGCTTTTGCGGCTGTTGGCTTTTGTAAATTCAAAACCAGCAAGCAGCGCTTTGAAACTATCTCGCACCGTGTAAGTAAACCAGTACGATAGCGACTCTTCCGCCGACTCGATTTTGTGAGAATCACTGGCATGCAGTCTCAACGTGTAAGTGACTACTGCGAGTTGCAACCGTATGCGAGCGTCGCGGTAAAATCTTTCCCGTGTGAGTGACTGCTGCGATTTGATTTTTTTGGGGGCGTGTCTGGCGATATCGCGCGGACAAAATCTCACGTGAATCTTGCGCCGTGTAAGTGACCTACGCGATTTGAGAAAGAAAAAAGGCAAAATGTCGATTCTCGCAGCTAAAACTCGCCCGTGTAAATGCGGCTTTATATTCACGCAAAGCAAAGAAAATTTACACTTTTTATTAATAATATTGGCTTCGGCCTGTGAGCAGTATTTTGAGTCAACCAAACCAGAATTTAAATCATTTAGTAAGCTTTTTATCTTGTTGTCTGCCTGTAAGCATTTAGCTGGGAAAAACGAATTAGTTGTGTGATTAATATCAAAGTTTAGTTTGTCATCATTTCTCATTTCATTTAACAATTGCTTATCATCTAGGGTTTAAAAAGAAAACAATTCACTGTAACAATTTTGGCAGAGGTATGGTTCAGTAGAAGAACAAAGAGTGTGAAATTTAAGGGGACTAATGACGGTGCATTTGAGGTGAATTCATCCATCACACATATCACACTGAATAGCACACTGGTTCCTTTTACAAGGTCTTAAACATATTTCACATGGACATTTAACTGGCATTATCAAGCAGTCAAACCAATGAAAGATTCTACACTAGTTAGACAAAATAGCAAATTTAGAATCAGCCACAAAATACGCAGAAAAAGTTGTTTTGAATTTAAAATGAAAACAGGTGAAGAGTATCTTTCAATATACTGGTAATTATAAATTTAGGCAGAAAGGTACAGAAAAAAAAAAGTCGTGGAAAATGGAATGGAACGTAAATTTGGGTATGGAATATGGAAGATGCCAGAATGGAATGGACGGGAAGACAATCTTCCATACTTCCATACCAATTTCATACTAAATTTCGTGCGTTGTATTTACAGAAAAATACATAGGCTACCGATGTCGGGTAGTGATAACTAATATTGTCACAGAAGTATGCAACTTCAATATCTACGCGACAAATCGCGGTACTTTGGTTGTTTCATCGACAAATCGCAATGTCAATTTGTTGACAAATCGCGGTACTTTGGTTGTTTATGTTGCGCAAACAGTGTAGCCTACGTATTGCATCATTGTAAGTACATTGCAATCTGCAGGATTGATGCTATAGTTGACGACTTGGACAGATTTGACTTGTTTTTTTTTTTGTTTTTTTTGTTTTGAGATTGACAATTTGCCAAGTCGTAAATTCTGTTTTCTTTTATCGTCACGAAAACTTTTATTTGCTATTTCATTCCTGTTTCAGCTTAATTTTTTTTATAGTTTTAGTTTTTAAGCTTATAATAAATCTTTGTGGTGTTAAAGCTTGGTATTTCCATTACGGTAAATGTTCTTTCGCCGTTTGGTAATGACACATTTTATAGTTGATGTGAGAGCAAACTTGTACGGTAATCATTAAACCATAGGCGTAACCAAAGGGCCCGAGCCCTCTACCTCTCCCTCAATTGAAATGCTATCAATGATAAAAATGATGACACAAAGCCTATTTATTCAGTTTCTTTTAGCATTTTTCGAGTGCCACAGTACATGCGTACAACAGGTCAACAGCAATTAGCAATAGCTTGATATTGACCACCTGGGGGCACGGGCCCTCTCAATTTAAATTTTTGCCCACCAATTTAAATGTCCAAGTTGGGAGAAATTCAGTGCTTTTGTTTTAAAAGATGCGATCTTAGGCCCTCGTGTAACTTTTTTATGCCATAATATGTTTTAGGCCCCCAGCTAACTTTTATATTGCAATAACATGATTAGTAACCATTTGTTGCAACTAATGTATTAACTTTAAATAACTTTAATTTCTACCTTCGCCACCTACCAACTTTAAGTAACAATCCACCTCCGCCTCGTCAGTTTGCACGCGAAAAAATGCTTTAAAAAAAAAACTAGCTTGGGGAAATGCTTATTGAACAAAATAAATTTGAATCTAGGGTGCCTGTCTGCCTGGGCTCCTGGTCGTTCATATTCCCAAAACTGGTTATTTTCATGACAAACAAAAATCTTCAAAGGAAAATCTTCGAGTGAATGATTTAATACTGAAAACATTGCAAAAAGCAGTGTAGCTTGATTCCCCTGACCTGGCCAAGTCACAAAATTTAAACCCAAAATGCAAGATTTTAGACGTGTTTTGGACTTGACCTGAAGTAAAGGGAGGGATTTGTTCAATTGGCTTTCAAATCTCAAAAATTTTGTTTTTAAATGGCTCTGAAAACATGCTAAATGTGATCCAAATGGCATTAAAGTAGCCATTTATTTCAAAAACTTACAAAAAACCACCCAGCGGCTGTGTGCTTTGACCTGAGACTCCCATAGCCTCCGACCGCTGGTGGCTTAGCCCCCAGGCTCTGTCTGTGACACGTTTGATTTTCACTAATTTGCTCACCACGTCTCCCAATTTCGATATGTTAGTCAAACTTTTTAACTTGCGGTTGCAGTCCCTTACCTTACGCAAATCTTGGTTTCGTACTAAAGCAGACCCCCAGCTTTTGATCTTTCATTCTTTGTCACATAAAAAGCCTATCTTCAAAAAATTTTGATGACGTCATTGCATGCGATTTACGGTTTAGCCCTCCCCACCCCAATTCAAAATCCTGGCTACGCCGATGCATGAAACCATGCGCAATATTCATACCAGATACCGGTTGCTGCATCTTAGCATTGTTGACGCACCTTCACGAGCAGTTGCTTACAACATTGCAATGACGCAAAGCAGCAAAATATATGTTGCATTGCTTCAGGTCTAAAATTTCTTTGGTATGGAAATATGGAATGGATTATGGAAGAAAACTTTAGTATAAAATGGAATATGGAATGGAAGATTTTTAGTATGGAATGGAAATGGAATGGATGAAAATTGCCAGTATGGAATATGGAAAAAGCGTCTTCCATTCCATACCATGCCCTGGCAAATGCGACCAAAAGCTGAAAGCAGGATTTTTTTAGAGGAAGGGGGATTGAACAAAAAGTAAATATTTTTTACACCAAAATAGTCTTAATTCATTCATTCATTCTTTTTTTATTCTTGACCACCACAACAATAGCAAATGCATGGTAACACAGTAATAACACATAGAGCCAGGAAAAGGAAGTAGCGACACTACGTCAGACGTTAAGACATGCAGAGGACACTGAACACAAAAAAGCGATTTTTATTTGCATGGTTGCTGCTATACACCTGTCACACCAGCTTAAGTACATTGTAGGCCTAATCAATCACACTCATCAACATACACGCAGGCACACAAAATGGAAGTAAAACTAACTGCTGGAGTAGTTGTTAGAATGATTGTTAAAGAGAAGAGAGAAGGACAGTGACCAGTGCAAGGCCAGGCACGGTTACATAAGTGGTCAATGGGTGGCGCAACTGGCCCTAAACTATGTTTAGCTAAGCGGAGCAAGGTGAGGAAAGAAAAACCACCCTGAAAATGAAACCTCACCAGGTCCGGAAACCCTTTCAAGTAGCAGCTGGCCATAGCATCAAGACAATAACAATTTTGCCATCGATACATATGCATCAATATAATTATACACCAGTCACAACATGTAGCAATATGAGTCACACCATCCACATTGCGTCTAAATAAATAGCTGGTACAAAACACCATAACTTGTGATCTCTCCGATATCTAAGTCAGAACGAAGGTAGGCCTATATCCATGAGAGGTACTAAATTTGTGTCTATGTAATCTTGATGATGTGTACCTCACACCAGTTAAGGTGGAGTCCGGTGATACCGACCTTAAACGGCAATAGCTTTAGTTACCTTGCTGAGCGATGTACTGGAATTCACTGGCAAGCAGTTAATTGCCTATATTTATCATGAAAGCAGTTTTAAGCTCTAGAAAATCATTACCAAGTTATCAGGTTTTGAACTAAGTTTTAGCACCCCAGGACTCTACCAAAGCGTTAAAGCAATAGTCAGAAATAGAAACATAATAACAAAAAAAAAACAGCCCCAAAAAAAGAAAAAAAAAGTAAGTTACAACAAAAAACACATAACGAAAACAAATACGGACAATAGCTGCTATTTTTATAGGGGGAGCAATAAGATTAAGGTAAGAAATAGATAAGTGACAATCGTTTCATAAAGACAATTGAACATGCCCTAGCAAAATGTTATGTACGTGATGTTATTCTGATTTGATGTGAAATAGATCTGAACCAAGAAAAGAATTGTACGTTTTTAAAGATCAAGTCGATAATTAACTACACCACTTCAGTTTTTGTTGCCTATCCCAGTCGAACGTACACCGTGCGTAGCCGCCATCATCCAACTTAGGCTCCGTGACAAACAAACCGATGCAACTCAAGCGCATCACAGAGGGGAACTGGGGGCAGAACCCCTAGCCTTTGGGTGATTTTTACAATTTTGCGGCAAAAAATAGCAGTTTTAAAACCATTTAAATGGCATCTCGCAAATGTTTTAGCCTTATGAATAATTTCAACAAACAGCTAAAATTCAGAATTCACGGAAAGAATTAAATTGCTTAGCCTCTTGAGCCCCCCTTATCTTAAGATCAAGTCCAAAACACGTTTAAACGCTTGTTTTTTATTTTCTAAATAACTTGGCTAAAGAGGGTTAATGCTTCCGTAGCTCCCTAAGGTCTTTCTCCTGGTTATGCAACTGAATGCCACCTAAAAAATATCTTCAGTCTGCTCTAAAAAAATAAGAACATCTGGTGTTTTAAAAAAATGTTTTCAGATATTGTTTCAGGTCATAATCACTAACAAAGTACCGGCAAGGGCGCCGAGATCCAAACGTGGACCCTGGGACAGCTTAAATATTGGGCCGCTTTATATTTAATTCAACGTAGCGTCTATTACAGCAAGGGATAAAAAAATTGTTTTGAATTAATTGTGCTAACATTATTTTTTCCGGATTTTGAAGTGTCCTCCAAAGAGAGAAAAGGTCTTCAGGGCAAAATAGCTTGCTGATTGCTGTTTTTGGTCTCTTTCCAATAAGTTTAATAATATTCATATGCACAGTCCTCCGCCCCTCACCTGAAGATCTATGTGTTTGCAGAAAACCCTGTTTGAGTTAGATAGTTGCTCCAACGTTATGATAATATCTCATGGGCCCCCTGAAGTCCATAGGTCCCGGGGTCATTATCCTCCTGCCCCCCCTCTCGGTGGCCCTGAAAACCGGTAACGATTTTATAAGCTTACATTCCTATTCCGTGACATATCAGTAAAGGTGCGTTAATAAGACGGATTATAGCGTCACATTTATGTACAGCAGTTGGTGGCCAGCAATTTTGCAAAGAATCGAGAAAACTTCAAACGAGAATTATCTTTGAGCGTTATTAATCTTTGTACCATTATTATCTGTTGTTTAATCGTTACGTGATGTTTCAAAAAAGTATTCTGAGTAAACCAAAATGGGGGGGCACAAGCAGTTGTTAGGGGGGCACAGCCCCCCCCCCCCCCCCCGGCCCCTCCGTAGCGACGGCACTGAATGCCGCAAAACACTACGGCAAGTTTTTTTAACATTATTCAATTCAGTTGGTTTTTGCCATTTCTAGCCTGGAAGCAACAAAAATTAACATACGCTCTTGACTATTCAAAGTTCTATGCCACCGTAACAACAACACAAAATGAAACGTAAAACTGACACTTACATATTTCGAGTAGTTCAATCAATTCAGTGTGAAACGTTCAGAGCTGGGCAAGTCCGCAAGTTAGTCCGCAAGTCCGCAAATTCGCAAATGCGGACTAACGAACAAAGTTGCGGACATGCGAACTTGCGGACTTTAGCAGTTTTAACTGCGGACTTGCGGTTGCGGACTATTTTTGATTTTAGTCCGCAATTTCGCAAGATTTATACAAATATTGAAATTCCTTTCTATTTTCGTAAAATATTTATGTTTTTACCCACTCAAACATGAGAAATCAATTTAATTTTTTTGAGTTTAAGTTCGGCAAAAATGTTAAGTTTTTCGAGTTCAGGCTGACATAAATACTAAGTCTGCTTTTCGACTTAATCGCTTTCTTTTTGTTGTCCTGCTGTTTGGTATAACGTGAGAAACGAATTATGCCGCGTTCTCATCTTTTATGCAAATAGTTGGTTAATTTTTAGAACTTTTTAGAACCCCCTTTGGTTCTTGTTTTAAGAACCTCTTAAGAACTGTCTTTGTGGTAATTTTAACTGTATTGTCTTTAGACCTTTAATCTCACAATCTTTAAGTCTGCAACTAGTGCTCAAATTAGACAGTCTTCGACAGCACGAGTGATATGGTTTCTCGAATTTTCGTAGTTTAGTGTATCAAGTTAGCTATGTAGTAAGTTGGTTATGTAAAATGTTAACGTGCTGATGTTTCTATTTCTATAATGCGACCTCGAAGCAGTTTTTTAATAGTATAGTCTGGCATAGTGTTAGTATAATCAATAGTGTAAATTTTGGTCCAGTAAATTTGAGTTAATTGATATTGATTTGGCGAGCTAATAATTGCCGTGCTTCTTTAGATGAATCAAATTTTTCGGTATCTGTGAGGAATAACATTGTTATATTTATATCCAAACAGTGGTATGATTGCAGAAATATAAAGGATACGGCGCGAGGCGAGACAGGCTATTAGAAGAGGTTCTAACCTGATTCAAATTAGAGTTTACACTGTTTTTTGGAGTACGGCAAAACAACCGACTTTTTTTTTAGTTTAAGTTCGAATTTGCAGCCCTGGTTCAAAATATGGCTTTGTTGTTTTGTATCGTGAGTTCACTAAATTAGCCACTGGAATATCATTTTTGTACTGGTAGCCAGTGCCGTTGCTACGGTGGGGCCAGGGGCACCGTCCCTCCTAACGACTACTTGTGCCCCTCATTTCGATTCACTCAGAATGCTTTTTGGAGCATCACGTAACAACAAGACAACTGGCAATAATCGAAAAAGAAATAATAATTTTCAAACATGATTCTCGTTGAAAGTTTTCTCGATTGTTTGCAAAATTGCTGGCCACCAACTGCTGTACATAAATGTGACCCAATAATCCGTCTTATTAACACGCCTGTACGGATGTGTCGCGGAATAGGGATGTATGCCTATTGAAGAGTTACCGGTATTTCGTTAGTGATTATGACCTGAAACAATACGTGAAAACATTTTTTAAAAGACCATCTGTTTATTAGAGCACACTCAAGATTTATTTTAGGTCGCAGTCAGTGGCGCACCCAGGGGAAGAGGCTAAGGGGTCATCAGCCCCCTTTAGCCAAGTCATTTAGAATATATAATCAAAAAAAGAATAAGCGTTTAAACGTGTTTTGGACTTGACCTGAAGTATATGGGGGCTCAAGAAGCTAGGCAATTTAAATCTTTCAAGGACTTCTGAATTTTAGCGATTTACTGTAATTATATTGGTATGGTTTTAAAACATGCGAAATGTGATTTAAATGGCGCTAAAATTGCTATTTTTGCCGTAAAATTGAAAAAATCACGCAGCAGCTTGGGGGTCTGGCCCCTCTGTAACACGCTTGAGTAGCAACGGTTTGTTTAGCACGGGATCTAAATAAGACAATTTTTGTGCAAAAAACATTTACTTTTGGTTCAAGCCTCCTCTCTTTTAGTAAAACTTTGGTTGCGCTTCTGGTCGCATTCACTCCTGCAGACGTATTTTTCAAGCGATTATACAGGCCGCATGCGAAACGAGCTAATAAACGCTGCCCGGTTTATGTGTATCTTTTTCCAAAGATGAATACAAAATTGTAGCTTTGAAATATCAGTTTTTACGCGCAAAAGTTCAGTCCATTTTATAGTGCCCCCGATTTTCGGCTAGGGCCCTCTCACTTAGTTTGGTCTGGCGACGGCACTGCTGGTAGAGTGTGGTTATCTCGTTCGTTCCTAGAGTATCTATTGAAACTAGGGACTAAAAATTTAGTAATACGATAAGTGGTATGATTGTTTTTTTTGTTTTCTATTGCCTTTGCCTGCCTCGAATATTTGATGGCTTCTCACTGTAATCTAATGGCTTTTAATCTCCGAATCCCTAGCTTCATTGTGGCATTTTTAACGGTTCGTCGGTGGGTTGTGCACTATGCTTCCATGCAGTTTAGGCACGTAGGCTACTGTATAAACAGTAGCACAACCAGGAGAGCTGGGGGCTACAAACCTTTAGCTAAGTCACTGAAAAACTTGAACCAAAATTAGAAGCGTTTAAATCTGTTTTGAGTTGGACCTGAAAGTAACAGGGGCTGGGCAATTCTTAAGTTTGCCATTCCAAATAGCAGCTCAATAACAAGTCATGCTGGGTACATTTACTACGATCAACGATTGTGAGTAACTCCTTCTATTGCGTGGAATGTATTTACTGTACCATACGCTTGCTATACTTCCCACAAGTCACAACTTTTGACTTATTTTTGCAAATCAACTCTGAGCAGATCACTTCGGGACGTGATTAAATGCAAAACTTTTCTACTCGGTTCATAAAAAGTTGCGGACTTGCGGTGCGGACTTCAAATATTACGAAGTTGTGGACTTGCGGTTGCGAACTTTAAGGACTAGGAAGTTGCGGACTTGCAGTTGCGGACTTCAAAAATTAGGAAGTTGCGGACTTGCGGTTGCAGATTCAAGAATCCTGAAACGTCGTTGCGGACTTGCGGTTGCGCACTAAGCTTTTAAACGTCCAATTGCGGACTTGCTGTTGCGGATTAAAAAAATTGAACTTTGGTTGCGGATTTGTGGACTGCGGACTTAAAAAAAAAACTTGCGGTGCCCAGCACTGGAAACGTTTATCATATTTTGACTCAGAAAAGCAGATGAAATGAGAAACCACTACAATAAACAAAAAACAACACTTTTCATATTTACATTTCAGTGATGTCGTAACATTAAGTTGAAATAACACGTTGATACTTTGGTAATTTACGCAAAACTTACTCGAAAATTGGATTTTGGGGGGTAATTTAGTAGTTGACAAAACTTTATGTAAATTACACAAAGCCACAACTTTCAGAGACAACGATTTGTGTTATAATTGCTACCTATTAACCGATCAGTGGTCGAGTGGAGAGAGCGTCTGCTATACTGAAGCGGTAGACTCGGATTCGATTCCCGGTCGGGTCAAACCAAACACTATAAAAATTGGTATTCACAGCTTTCCTGCTTGACGTTCAGCTTTAAAAGGGACAGTGTAACGCCTCCACCGTGTGTGGTAGACAGGTGTGCGGGCGGCAGCTTGACTCAAAGACCGAAAGGTCCCTTCGCTGTCTCCTGGCCAAGGCAACTTGGTGAATAAAATGTAATTACAATTACAATTACTGTTAGTTGAGCAAAGGCAAAGGCTGTATGTACAATACAGTCACTATCAGCAGATCAGTGCGGGCAAAGACAGAGCAAAAATCCACACATTAAAGAAACAAAGAAGAAAAAGAATGGGAAAAAGAGTTGCGTATCATCTAGTTTCATGTCATTGGTGAAACTGTGTGAAATGTGAAAGTGTGAAAATGAGGTAAAAAGTGACTGATTCCTAACCTAATCCTATTAAGTGGTCTCGTTCTCGTTCACGCAGCACTGTACCATAGCGACTGCACTGCAAAACTACTGGAATTTATGACGCTGCGTGGCGCGGTTGTCAAACATGGTCCAACGTCTAACCGCGTACGCGGCCGCGTAAATTTGTTGGTGAGCAAGAGCAGGTCATTCTTTCCAGACTGGAGAGTGACTAGGCCTATGAGAAAGTTTGAAATTTGGAAAGTAAAATTAAAATGAAAAATACAGGATTCATAAGCGCTGTTTTTGATAAAACAAGAATAAATAGAAGTCAAGATTATGCTGTATGTATGGGTTTGAGTTCAGAGTTGGGGTTAGTTTTAGGTCAGATTGCCCGTATTGATTACAAGTACAGTAGCCTAGATCTGTAAATTTTCTGGGAAAATCATTCCGACAATATACTGCAAAGATAGGAAGAACAAACAAGTACGGAAGTAGACTAGTTCTGAAATAAAAATTACCGGTATTGGGACATGACTAAAAAGTGAAATCGTTCTAACCTAAGACAAAAAAGTAGGAAAGGGCTGTTGGCAGGTTGGGGTTTGGGTTAGTGTTAGGGCTAACCCTCGCCTTAACCTTTACCTTTTAGCACGATTTCCGCTTTTTCCTATGGTAGAAAACTAGGAAAAGGCAGAAATCGTGCTAAAAAGCAGGTTAGAGTTAGATTTGGGTTAGGATTAAAGTTAGGGTTAGGTTGGAGTGAACCCTAATGCAAACCTCAACTGCCCTTTCCCGCTTTTCTGCATTTTTGGGACAATTTCTATCTTTTCTTCTTTTTCACCGTTTAGTCATTTCCCCAGTATTGCCCAATCTGCCAATTCTTGGCCATTTGGTGCTGCATTATACCGTACAGTGTAATAAAGGTTATGTACGGGTAAAATTTTTTAGAACATGAAATCATGTCAATGAACATTTATAATCATATGCTGTGTGCTGAAGTTTTTTAAATTAAGAATGCTCTGAGTTGCTTATGATTATTGCTTAAACTGCTAAAGTAGCTGATATTCAAAAGTAGCTGATATTTCAGTTTAAGATGATTGTTCTAAGCCGATATTTTATCGGTAGTAAACACCGATACGATATATCGGCTTGACTTTGATATCAGCCGATATATATCGGTTATATATCGGTCGAGCTCTGATTACGAGTACCGGTACCGGTAGGTGTTTGTTGCAGTACCAAACTGTGTTCCCTCTTTTGTCTTATCTATGTTTTGGTGAGTCGGTGTGTGCAGTGGCGGATTTAGGGGGATGGGGGGAATGCATCCCCCACCAGCCTAAACATACTCGATAGTGTGCGTGATTATGAATTAATATTAAACTTATTTGAAAAAAAACAATCAGTGAATACTCAATAGGCCAAGTGACTGTGATATATATACCGTAACGTAATTTCTAAAGCCATGAGGAGTGGGCAGCAAAATGTATTTCATACAGCAGACTTTTTACAAAACAAGAGTTAGTCTTTTATAGGTCTAACTGATTTGCAAGCGCTAAATTAGCAAAATTCACAACTTGCACTTTTAAGCGATAAAGGCATAGGAACACAATGGGAATTGAACTTCAGCGTGTTTTTGCTCTAACCTCACACAATACAGTAGTGCGATTTCGCACACAAAATGTGTCGATTTTAGTGGCGGCTTGTGACTTGAAAATTTGGGGGTGCTGCAAATAAGGATAGTAAAAACAAACAAACTTTATTTTAATTTGAATTAATTAGCTATTTTGCCATAAAAAGTTTTGGTCACTTTTAGCAGTTTTTTGCTGGAATTATTTCGTAAAATTTTAAACTTGTACATGTATTCAAAAACTAGGATGCCACCGAAGTCGTCCCTCGAACAAGTCGTCCCACCTAACCCTAACCCCAAGGTAGCGCTAATCCCAACTCAGATCTAACTTAGGATGATTGCCCTAACCCTAAATGGGGCTATCCCTAATCCCAATCTTAACTAAACCCCTTGAGCAAGGTGCTAACCCTAACCCTAATTTCGGATATAAGCTCACTACGGCGGTATTTTGGGACGACTTCGGTGGCACCCAAAAAACTACACCTACAACCCAGTATTTTTCTGTTTTAGTTAATACTTTCTCTTTTTTTTCATTTGTGCGCTAACTACAAGAATCTCGTTTCTCAGTCAAGTTCAGATTTGAAGCATTCAATGTCGCGTAAATATTCCTATTTTTGAAGAGGAATGAAATTATACTATGGTGATTGACTTACTTGACTTGTGAGTTTTGGCGTGTGTTTTCTCTAAAATCGTCTGTTGTAGCAAATATAATAATAAGGCCAGAATGCAAATCTTTTGACGTTTTTTGTTGATTTGACGGTTTCGAATTAAATTTGCCAATTTTTTTTATAGTTTGTTATCAATTTGTCGTATTCAACCGATTACCTTCTTTTATTCAGTTTTCGATCCCGTTACACAAGAACGAGATAACTTCTCTATCAGCTTGGTAACGCACGACTTCAGCGGAGCATGAAAATCTCAAGCACGATATAACTGTCGCGGTGAAAAAAAAAGTTTGTGCTGCCTAGAAAGCAACTCATACTGCCTTGCTAAGTATTGCTACGCATTCAAAATTCCCAAAGCTCTAAAGCTTTTTCTGTTTATTTTTGATCTGCAGGGAGAGCTACAAACGCAGCAGCTCAGCTAGCAGTGTTACCACGTTATTAAAATGGATTGCATGATTTGTTTTTGTTTTTATATATATATATATTTTTTTTTGTCAACAATAGATCAAAATGGGTTTAAAATGTCTGCAATGTTTATTTTTTGATATAACTTTGAAAACATAAAGTTTATTTTTTTGGTTGGGGGTGCTGCAGCACCGCAGCACACATAGATGAGCTGCCCCTGGTCGATTTGACTGAACATCAAATTAAATGTCTTCTGGAATGTAGTTTTGTTACATTGCTAGTTTAGGTATGTTGAATGGACACTTAAACAGAATAGACTTTTGGCAATAGGAATATTTAAGTCCGATGCAGATAGTTTTTACTCATTCTGTGTAGATGCAGATAATTATGTTGGTAAAAGTTCAATAAATGCGACTCTTGAAGCAGGAAAGACAAAAAAGCATTTTATTAACTTAAATTACATTAATTAGATTGAAATATTTACTATAGATGCATACAACAGTTTTTGGATGGAACGGATCAAAAACAGTAGCATAGCCAGGAGATGAGGCAATAGCTCCCCCCATTGGCCTGCCCACCAAAATGCAGAATAAGGAAAATACCACGTTTTTAGCACTTCTGTGACAGTATTTTGCATTGGAATAGACTCAAAAAATGATTTTAAGGATAGCTTGAAATGTTTATTTAGAAGGGGAGGGCTAATTTGTCAAAAATAAAACTTACAAATCAGAAAAAAAAATTGAAAAATTGCCCAAAATTATTATTGAAATGGATCACTTATTGAAAATGCTTAATATAAGTATCATCAACTAATATGTGACCTCAGGAATAAGAGAAGGAGGCTATTTAGTATTAGTTAATTACCACTCACTTCTCTCAAACTTTCTTCCATTAACCCTCCTTCCATTAGCCCCCTTACTGAGAAAAAAGTGAATATATTGCTTAATATCAATTTTTTGATTAATAAAAGTACTGGTAACATATTGCCAGATTACTGTATTTTCTCGCGAGCCAGGTCAACTGACCACAAACAAACTGACCACGAAAAAACTGACCGCAATAAAACGGTTTTGTCAAGGTGATTTGGTCACTGATTTCGTCTCAGTGATTTTTTGTCACAAAGTGAAGGTTTGGGCAAGATGGCTCTGAGGATAGTAAAACATGCTTATAATTGCTCTTCTCAGCCAATCGGCGTCATTTGGTTCGCGGTCAGTTTGTCGCGGTCAGTTGTCCTGGACACATTTTCTCATAATATCTATAGCTATATAAATATGGTAAAAGGTTAAAAGCACAATAGTTTGTTTCGTCCTAAGGACTCATGAGGTGCTACTGTAATTTTATTCAAACAAAATATTTGAAATGGAATATTTGTACCTGAATAAAATTATAGTAGCACCTGATGAGTCCTTAGGATGAAACAGACTGTTGTACTCCAACCTTTTACTGTAATTTTATGAAAGTGTCTAGTGCACTGGTCCGGTTTTCAGTATGTAAGAGCTGCTGCACTGGCAGCATCGGTTGTTACGCTCTATTGCTTTTTTCTCATTGATTCGACTTCAATGCAGCACTTTGACACATTTAATGCGCCGCCTTGGTTGTGTAGTGGTAAGGGCAAGCGTCTGCCGAATCTCGCATTTGGGTTTGATTCACGCTAAAAGCACCTGACAATTCTCGCGATTAGGTAGATTTGCACTGCATTCTTTTATTCTTTTCCTTCAGAACCTTGAATTAGAGTTAGGGTTTAAGCAGCGATGCCAGCCTGAAAGTTAGCAAATCCAAGTGCAAAAAGAAGCGACCGGTGCAGCAGCTTTTTCGTGTTGGAAATTGGGCCAGTGCTCTAGACACTGCCTGGTTTTATAGTTGTATTTTGCTCTGATTTTATTTTGTATATCATCGAGGATTGTTTCAGAAAATTGACTTTCAACAAGTTTCTCACAATATTTAAGATAATCAATACCAGTGTTCCTACTAAGCCGATTTTTGTCAGCAAGTCTGGGATTTGTTAGAATAAAGATAAATAATTTTTGGCAGTAAGATAAACATAGTTTTGGAAAAGTTGACAAATTTGTGGAAGTATAACATTTAGAATCGGTATCCTTTAATACCGGAATGGTAGGCCTATATTTGAAATTTGGGGTACATAAATATATTTTTACAGCTTTAGGCACAATATATGTAACCACTAAGCCAATTTTCATCAGTGAATCAGCATTTTTGTTTGGCGCCCGCCGACTCATTTTTGGATTTTCCATTATTTGCTACAGAAAAATCGCCAAATTTTGGGGCGCATGCTGACTCACCAAAACCTAAAAGTGAACACTGGCACTCTCCTATGAAAGTTAGGGAGAACACTGATCAATACCATAGTTAAGTTTCCTTGAACAAAGTTTCAACCATTGTACATTACAGATTACTCTGTACCACTATTGCAGCAGAGTACCCTTTCTACTGTTCAAAGTTATTTAAAAATTCAATTTATTGTAGTGACATTTTGATGTTATCATACCTTCTAATTTTCAATAGTTTTAGAGTAGTTTTAGTGGTAGGTTAATCTTATCAAGATTTCTGCTAGTGATAAGTTGGTGGTGAAAATGAAAAAATTTTTTACTCAAACTCCTGGAAGTGAGTTCGTTGGCAAAGTTTTGAAAGTTTCTCGCTATCATGTAACCATAGAAGAAGTTTTAGCTGAAGGTGGTTTTTCTGTGGTGTTTTTAGGACGACTTTCTTCGGGTCAAAAAGTGGCTCTGAAGAGAATGTTCGTGAACAGCAAATCAGACATGAAAGTTTGCCAAAGAGAAATTGATGTAATGAAACAACTTAATTCTCACAAAAACATTGTCAGATTATTGGATGCTTGCATCCATGCTTCATCAAATAATGTTGGAGTATATGAAGTACAGCTTTTAATGGAGTATTGTAGAGCTGGTCACATTGTTCAGCTGATGAATTTGCGCTTGGAATCCAAATTTACTCAGACTGAGGTTGTGAAGATATTTTGTGATGTTGTTGAAGCAGTTGCTGCATTACATCATTCCCACCCTTCTATAATTCATCGTGATTTAAAAGTAGAAAATGTTCTTCTTAGTGATAATGGCAATTATGTTCTCTGTGATTTTGGTAGTGCTACCACTGAAGTCATGGATTCAAAAAGTCAAGTTATGCGACAAACTGTTGAAGAAGAAATATCAAAGTATACAACACTATCTTATCGTGCCCCTGAAATGGTAGATCTCTTCATGGGAAAAGCTATTGGCACTGCATCAGACATATGGGCACTTGGCTGTCTTCTGTACAAACTCTGCTTTTTCAAGTTGCCATTTGGAGAAAGTACTTTGCTTATTCAAAGCGGAAATTTTACAATTCCAGATGACTCTAAATTCAGTAAAGATGTGCACTGTCTTATTAGGTACATGCTAGAACCTGATCCTGATGCAAGACCTGATATTTTCCAAGTTGCTCATTTTGCATTTGCTTTAAAAAACATGCGAAATCCAGTCCGCAATTTGAATGGTGTCAGATTACCTTCTCAACTGCCTTGTCCTTTGACCAAAAGTCAAGCAGATGATATAAAAGAACAAACTAAAAAGAAGGAAGCCTTGAACAAGTCTGGCTCTCAGCTTTTAGATACTCCAAAAGAAACTAGCATTGCACCAAGACGAAGACCTCAAGGCAAACTAGCTGCTGCTCGTTCAAAAATGAATGAATCTGCTGTCATGGCTTCACCTAACATAATTGCCAGACCAAGTTCAATGATTTCTACTGTCCAAAGCACTCCTCAACAGTCACAGGCTGCTGCATCTAAGAAAGCAGCCCCAATTATTCACTCACAGAATCAACCATCAGCTGTCCAGGAGCAACAATCAGCACAAGCTGCTATTGCTCCAAAACTAATGTTGCAGCAGAACAAACTTGGTGAAGAAGCTCAAAGGTTGTTATTGCAGCAGATTCAGCCTATGCAGCAGCAAATGCTGACTTTGAATCAGAGAATGGTTGCAATGCGTCAACAAGTGTCGCAGCAGCCTGCGTTGCTTCATGCTGTTCAACCTCAAATGCTTAAATTGCAACAAGATGCTGCAACTGTGATGCAGAACTTGCAGCAGGCTCAGTTACGGTTTCAGCAAATCCAGCAAGCTTTGATTCAGCTTAAACAGATCATGCAGCAAACCCCTAATCGCCCTCAGATGAACTTGCAACAACCTGTGGCCCAGGAGCAAAGTTTTCAACAAAAACAACTTTTGCTGCAACAAAAATATCAACAAGAGCTGCTTATGCAACAAAAGCAGCTTCTGCAGCAGCAGGCCACTGCGCATGCTGTGAATTTGCAGCAGCAGAGATCAGCACCAAATTTTCCTGTTCGATCAGTTTCAACTAGTGACAATATCCCACTTGCATCTGATTTGAAGTCACAGCCGTATAAAGTGTTACCAGTTGTATTTGGTACCAGTGGCCAACCTAACACTCCTCAACCTGTTCAAAACAAAGGTGACCACATTAAAACCCATAGAAGAGCACAAAGTGATGTTACAATGAGACATTCTATGCCACAGCAAAACCAGACCTCCCAAACTCAAGTTCCAAGCACAGCAACAAATACCAGTGCTGTCAGCAGTAGCCACATAACACCAAACCTTGAAATTTGGAATCCGTTTGATGGTGATTTTTCTCAAGAAACTAATGTTGATGGTGCAAGTGATAAAGAATTTGATGATTTTTTAACAATGAGACATCCATCCACAGACAATCAGAAAGAAACTCCTGTCCAAGACATCCAGCAGTTGCCAAAAAATGAGCAAAACTTCTTTGAAAATGATTTTGGTGACAGTAATTTCATAGCCTTAAAACAAGCTGAAAAGGTAGATTTAAATTCAAAGCAACCTGTGGATATAGATCTAATGCAAGATATTTTACAAGACGGTGAAAGTGCAAATGTGCAAAAAGTTTCCTCTAAACAGCAGTCTGCTAAAGCAGTTACTGCTCATGACTCTTCCAGTGATGGGCCAGACAAGCCAGTGTCTGTTGAAGTAGCTTCGACCTTAAATGTTCGAGGTGAAAAAGTTTTTGGTGTAGTAAAACAGTATGAAAAATTGCCGAAATCTGGGATAGCTGAAAATGATGAAAACATCACAGTTGGCGCACAGAATGTTTTAACTGACACTGAAGCAATGCCAATAGCTCATTCGAGATCATTTTCCAGTGGTTCTGATATCTTTAGTAATGCTCCTTTCAATCCTGTTGAAATGCAAGAGGCTGCAGCTGATTTGTTTGGTTGCACCCCCTTTAGCAGTGAAAGTCATGTCACTACTCAAGGATTAACACAAGCTCTAGAGACAACTCCTACTCATGATCCTTTTTCTGCTGCTCCATTTAAACCTCAATCAAGTAACCCAGCTGCTGTAAAATCTGATAAAGATTTATTTGGAACCTCACCTTTCATGCCCCATAAAGACACAGGTAATGTGCCTAGTTTAAATGTTTCCTCGGAAGAGACCAAAGCTGCTGCAAGAAGCTATCAGGGTGGAAATTCGAGAAATGGTAGGCAAGCCACAAAAGATCAAAAAGAAAATATTTACTCAGACTTGCATCCTGGTCGAAGTCGGCATTTATCACGTAGCAGTAGCAGCAGTAGTGGTGGAGGCACTGCTCGTAGATCAAAAATGAAAAGCTCTAACACTTCTAGTCCTAAGTTTGCTGACAAAGCAGCTGAGACTGAACCTGCTGCAGTTGCCTATGAAAACATAGATTTGTTTGGTTTTGCTCCTTGGACTAGCAATAATATGAACATAAAGTAAATGTTAGAGCTGTCATTCATGCTTAGCAGCAAAAATAGGCGGTGCGCTCTGCAGATCAACAGCGTTTAAGTTGAATAGAGAGCTTATATTGACATCAGATATATTCATCAAAAAACAAAACCTGGTTACTTCGAGAACTGCTTGAAGCATTTCACTATAGTGCAAAAATTAGTTGCTAAAAATTTTATTAATGTTTACATTGTGAATATTAATTTTGTTAGTTTTCTGATATATATATTACGGCAAACTAACTAATAGATCAGTATATTTTGAACAATATCGTAACAATCTAGTGATCCAAATCATAAAAGAATTTTTTTCGATTACTGTACGATTGTTTTGGTTTTGGTTTGAAAGCAAGAGATCCCAAATGCAAATTAGTAACTTTCAGAACAAGTATTTTAAAATCTTAACTTCCAATCAAACTTTTTTAATTTGTATTTGCAGCAAAGTATTTTCAATAATCTGGTATTGATTAGTGTAGGATGCTTAAAGGGGTGAAACATCCAGCCAATTCTTGTAGTTTACAATGGCTAAAATCAAAATTTAATTTTTGAAATGTTTCGTTCTCATTTTGGGGCTGTGGTTACAAAGATATTCGACAAGTAGGCTACAAAAAGATATCCCCCTAAACCCTGAATCTGTTTTTTCAGTCTGAACTAAGAAAGAAAAAGAGAGACTAAATAATATTTACCGATTGATAACATCACATGATCTATCCAATTTTGGTAAAACTCTCCCTTTTTGTGGCTCTTCAGGCTAGGAGAACAAACTCAGGGTTCCGCAAACTTTTTTTGGGGATATCTTTTTTGTAGTTGTTGAATATCGTAGCTACCGCAGTCCCAAAATGAGAGCAAAAAATTTCAAAAATTATTTTTGAATTTTAACTATTGTAAACTACCAGAATTGGCTAGATGCTTCACCCTCTTTAAGCTACTTTTTAAAATAGTATTGATCTATTCATTTTGGAAATTTTCTTAGAATTGTATTATTTTATGATTCTCTTTAATGTCGTTAAAATTATCACCTAATAACTATATATATTTTAATGGGATGGATTTAAATTTTTCGTTTTCATTTATACTGAAAACGTGTTTCAAGATCATTTTTTGTTTTTCAAATTTCTATTTTGTTCAGCAAGTTCATTGTCAGTTACTTCAATGTTGTGGACTTAGATTAATTCCCAAGTAGGACTTGAATTACTGTCACAACAGATTTTAAGCGAGCAAGTGTTTCTATGTGTTTCACCCTGCTTGAAACTTTGCTGATTTAGAAGCTATGTAATGCAATATTGACCAAGTTCGTGTATAACAATGCCATATAAATGCTGTGCAAAAAAACTTGAAGTTTGCTTAATATTTATCACTGTGTTTGAACTCGAGAAATACTGCTTTGACAAATTCAATTTTCAAGATAAATATTTCTTTAAGTTTTTGTTTGAGCTATCATTGGACTGTTTCATTTGTTTGAATGCAATGTACATTGTACATTTTCATCATTAAAATTTAAGATAAAATTTTTGAAAGGTAATGTATAGTTTGTATTTTCTTCATGCTATTAATGCTAAGAAATTATTGAGGGAACAATGTTGAACCGATACCTAAGCAAAAGCAAGGATGCAAAAACGAAGGCATCGAAAGTGTTGATAATGTTTCTGCTAAGCATAGTTAACAGAGTTTGATATTATCAGTGTCTAGTATGTGCATGGTGATTTGAATTAGAGTGGCTCTTGATATTTAATGTTAGCTTTTAGCAGTCTGGAATCGCAAAGCTTGTGTTCATCGCTACTGTGTGCTTACTAACCATTGTCTTTCATCACCACTTTTGCATGTTGCTGAAAAGTTTGTCAAGTATATTTTCTATTTTCATGTTCTTCATGATGGCTAAGCCTTCCCGCAATAGTGGGACAAAGCTTATTTATTAAAATTATATCGTATAAATTAAACCCTAACGGCTTAGCCATTAGTGGGACGTAAAAACTGGGTGCAACGGAGCAATATTGAAAACATACCAGACACTTTCTGCTATCATAAAGCTGATCAATCTCCCGAAAAAGTAATGCTGTACCCATTTCTATTGAAAAGATGGCAAGTTAGCAACTTCTCTGAAAGATAAGTAAACATCTGATTAAACTTTTAGGAATGAAATTGTTTGCCGTGTAGTGAGCTAAAGCTGCTCTAATACTGGGGCTAGCAATTAGTTTCGTTTATTTGGCAGTTCAAAACCATGTATTACTTTCAGGTCATAATTAGAGTATTTTTTAAGTTGAATTTAAAACGGAAGTCTAATCTCTGAGGGCCTAAGACCTTTCCAGTCATCCCACATTGTTGCTGTGGCCTGCACCGATAACAACTTATGAAACATTTTGTCCCTGTGCAGATAAGATTTGGGTTTTGGGTTGTCGCAGCGTTATGTATTGTACTGTTTGAGATTGCTTTCCTGTGTTAGTTCATTGTATTTAAATTCTTACTTTATTTTACTGTGTTATTTTATCATCTAACGTTGCTCTTTATTACTATTGTATACTATATCACATTTAAAATTGTTAATGGATGCTAGAGCGATGTTTTAAGTTTTGCCTCGAAAAATTGTAAACGCTGTTATTGTACTGATAAACGATGTGTACGCAAATTTTAGATGCAATGTAGTGTGTCTGGACTGGGTAAAAGGGATTTAGTTAAGTGTTTAAAAAGCTACTGTAAATCCTTACTCGTGCTGTGCATTTTGTTTTGCGTTTGGTTTGTTTTTGTTGTAGGTAACATTTCTTTATTGATTGATTGGGGGAGCTTCTCTGATTTCCGAAGCAAATTTGCTCTATGAATGAATAAGATATTGTTGCTCAGAATATGTTATTTCGCGATTTTTGAGTATATTGTTGTTTCATTTAATATCCATACATTTAGCTGTATTGTGAAACGTTTTTTTCATATTTCAGAATTTTAGAATGCTTTAAAAATTTGCTAAATTGGCTGCTAACCATGAAGAAAGTTACAATTGAAGTAGAAAATGAAGCGAATTCGGATTCAAGTGAAACAGATCTTCTACTTTCAAAGAATCCACCGAGGTAAATCATGTAACGAACAACTTCTCTTTAGCATATAAATACCCTGATTTATTGTAGTATAGATGTGAAGTACATCTTCGTGGTAAGTAGTGAATGGTCATTCATTATCTTTTTTTTCTCTTACTCACGTTAATGAGTTTATTTAAAAACATACGATAAGGCATACAACGATTGTATTACTGCAGCTTAAAACTTTTGCTTTGAAATGAAAATTTTAAATCGTTCTAAAAACTCATTTTTTCTAAAACAATTGTTTTCTAACAGTGCGGATTGAGCGTTAGCATGTCAAAGAGAAGGAAGATTAAGATTTTAATGAATCATTATTATTTATAAGCTACAAACGACTCGCATCAAACTTAGACTTATTGTGTATTCTTTGCCTTGTTAAATATTTGCACTGGTTCTACTTGTCATACGTTAACCTTCATTTGTGACATGATGATTTAACTACACGATATGTTAACCGCATTATATTCGATAACTTTCGATCTTCCGCGCTTCTAAGTGCTGTAGTTTTTAGCTTTTGTCCTGACAACATATTTTGCTTAAATTGCTTTCACAATATTTTTCTGTTATCTTAAAGCGAAAACGTAGTCCGAAAACGCATTTTAGCTGAAGCTTAAAAAGCGCTTAGTTCCAAAGCATCGCCTTTGCTAATCTCATAACCAAATTGAATCTCATAACCTTTGCTAATTTTATTTGAGCTTGCATGTTTCGTGTAGGTGAATATTTTTGTTTGCATATTCTGAAATTTTTTTAATTTTTGCTTTTCATTTCTTTCAGCCAATCCTAGATTTGCTGAAGACTGACGAGTACCATAGGTTGTATTTTTTTGCCTTTGTATTTACATATAAATAGATTGCAGGACGCCATCTGTTTCTTTTTGTCACTCAAAATTTCGGTCAGATGTATGAGTAGGAAATCTTTTTTTTTTGTCATTTTTACGATCGCAGTCATATTTTAAGGTTTAAATGCAAAAAAAAAAACATGTTAAGTCTTTATTTTTTATTTCACCATTTGACGGGATTTGTTTGTAAAACTTTTTTGATTCAAACATTTGGAAAGGACATCGAAGTAAACCTTTCTAAAATGTTTGTTGACTTTGTAGCCGTTGTGGTAAATTTTTTGATTTAATTCGTCAAATCTTTAAGAAAATAGGTTGTGATTGTCAAGTAAAAAAAAAAAATTCTTAAACTTAACGTTGCCAGCAAATAACACTGTGGTATTGAATTTTAGAAACAACAACAAAGTGATGGTTTTAGCTTCACTTGTTATGTTGATGGGTGCTTTTTCTGGTGGAACGATGCTTGGTTTTTCCTCGCCGCTTATACCTGGAATTCAAAAGGATAACAAAGCAGGCATTTTTGTCGGTCCTACAGAAGCATCTTGGATTGGTGTAAGCAGTTGTTTTTGATTTTTTCGCTTTTTTCAGTCAATATTTCGTTACTCGCGAACATACTTTAAAGTTGAAACAATTTAGTTGTTACTGTTGGTGAAGAGGTTGTTTTTTTTTTCGTAGTCTTTTTTCTACCCTGAAGTTTTTGAGGTAGATCTTAAACAAATGGACATGGCCTAACTTGAGCAGTATTGCTCATCAGGGGTTCTATACTGCTGTGCGTATTAAATAATACGCTAACTTTATTGTTGCATAATTTAAAATCCTACTCGAGCCGAAAAGTAAAATTTCGCGGTTCTGGTTATCGTTCCAAGATACTTGTATATTGCAGTCAGTACTGTCTGTGGGTGGTATCGTTGGCGGTCTAGCTGGTGGGGTGGTGATGCAAGCCACGGGAAGAAAATTTACTTCTATCCTTTCATCTGTTCCTTTCGTTGGAGGATTATTGGTGAGCCGGTAGTTTCGTTAAATATTGCTTTAAATATCATTTTGTTATGTCTTTTTGCATTTATTGGTGTGCCGGATTTATAATTCCAAGATTTAAAAATTGCTACGGATCTACTATATTGAGTGCACGATTTCTTATGTTGGAAGATTATAAATGTTTAATAATGTTTTCCTTTTTTCAGATTTTTTTTAGCTTTTTTTAAAATAGACTCCGAATAACCAATGCAGCAAATTTAGAACTGAGCTGCAAATTATATTGAAACTTGGTACATGAGCTAAATACATTTGTGGTAAATCTTATTATGGTGAAAGAGGCTGTCATTTTTATCAAATTGCAGAGTTCTATTTAAACTTAAATCGTTGCATGGCCGCGATAACATCTCTAAAATAGTCATGTTTACCCAAACTAAATGGAATTATAATAACCAGGTTTCTACCTCAACGATGCTAGTCCAATTTTGTCGAGATTCTTTGTCGATTAGTTTATTAAGTGTGTTGCTAGTGAAGTTAATGCTAAAGGTTAGTTTTGTTTTGTTTTAGCTCATTTTCTACGCTTCAAATATTTACATGATATATATCGGGAGGTTCATCACAGGAATTGGTGTGGCTTTTACAAGCTTGGTTGTTCCGGTAAGCTCCCTATAATTGCAACAAATTTCCATATAATTGCAATCTTACTACAAGGGTTCAGCGATTTTTTCACTTGTTTTTTTAAGTACCACAATTGAAAAATCGTTTATTCCCGAGAAACCCTCTGCCGCTGTGCAAGCCCTTAAGTTTTGTCCAGTTCGGCCAAGAGTCTTGTCCAGCTGGGGAATAACTTTGTTAGAGAAGCTGAGGGCTGCCTATGAGAGCTAAAAGCTCGAAACAGGGCTGTCCAGCTCTGTGCAACAAATTTATTAATTCAACAATAAATTTCATGAAAGCTATCCTGTTGGGCCCGTTTTGCATGAGCATTTTTCCGGCACCGTTCTGGTTTGTTCTTAAAATCCTGAAATCAAAAAGGTATTGGAAAAGCAAAGTGGCCACCGAGAACCAGTCCAGCCAAGTGGCCATGCATGTAGCCCCTAGGGTGTATAATAACAATATTGTCATTTGTATAGCGTCGTTTCCTGCAAGGCAGCAGATAAAACACGCTTTGCAGTACAAATTCAATTCAACAATATGAAAAAAAGTAGTACACTAAATTACAGGCAACAAATACTCTATTTATATATCGTATACCGTATTCATAGTATTTGTAAGTATTTGGGACGCAGGAGCTTAGCAAAGGGAACGATTGCTTTTCAGGAAAGATAATTAAGCTCATTCATTATGCTATAGTACGCTCTTGAATTTCAGTCTAAAATAACTCAGAATTTTCCGACGGTGAATACCTTTTTGGGGCTGAAAACGCCTCCCTCCCCACCCCCCCCCAAACAATATCGGTGCTTAGTACTTAGAATCCCATTATAACAACGTGATTGAAAGATAAGCTATGCAGATAAATAAGATGAAATTACTATTAAAGCTTATTTGGCTTTTTTCGTAAGAACAGTCGTTTCAGCTTTGAACATAGTCGAATGCGCCTAAATGGAGTTTAATTGTTTTCAATGATTTTCAATATTGAACCGTGTTGAAATGTGTTTCTCTATTGTCTAATTGCGTTTGAGTATCGCATAGTTTCGAGCTAGATTATTTTCTCATCACTAGCCCTGTAATTTACGTGCCCCATTTATCAAGATCTAGCACAATTGCATCCTAATGAGTAAAGAGGTTCATCGTGCCTTATCGAATGGTATCTTTGCATTTGAACAGTAGATTACTACCATAAAATCGCGATAAAAGATTGAAAGCACAGCAGTCTGTTTCGTCCTAAGGACTCATCAGGTGCTAACCTGTAAAAGAATATAATACCTAAAACGTTGAAATTCTCTGAAAGCGAAAACTGCATAATATAGAACAAACCTGCTAAGGTGAAACACTACTACAACTGCAAGCTGCAGTGTTGTCGCGTTGAAATGCCATACTGATTAAAAACGTCGGTTAAAACCACAACTATCGTCAAACGTTTTTCAGCTTGTATGATAACAAAAACAGTAGATTATAACAAAAATGCGCTCTCACTGGGACTTGTAGGTAGATTTAGTAGCTGCAGAGCTCCACAAGTAGTTTAGTTTCGATTCACAGTTGAGTTTTGAACACGCCAAGCTACTAGTAACGTTCGATCTCGACAAAAATTCAGCCTCTGTTCGAAACTCTGCTATGGGAAACTAAGGTCAACTTTGTAGCTGTAAAATTATAAGAGCATGTAATAAATCGTTGCTTTATATCAAGAAAAAAAACAAATCCAATCAAAGTAGGAGCAAATGATGCTGATGATTTTTTGCTTTAGACTTATGTCGGAGAAATTGCAACACACTCTTACAGAGGGCTTTTGGGCTCTGGCAACCAACTGGCTATCACAATCGGAATCTTGTTTGTTTATGCAGTAGGTTAGTCTATTTCGTAACAGCTGTTTTGTATGGAAAAAAGTAATAGAAACCAAAAACAATTAAAATTGTGCTACAATATCTGTTCAAACGTCTCCATATTCTGGTGCAAATGTTGAAATCTGACAAGCACGGTAGAAGTGGTCAGCACTTAACGCTGAATTCCAGTATTTATATTCTTTTTTAACTTACTTCATCCAAAATTTAGAAAATTTTTTTTCTAAATTCTTAAAATTATACGTAATAGTTGAAAAAAGTGGGATTGAATTTGATGACAAATATTGTACACATTTTTATATTAAACACTTTGCCAAAATTGTAGTAATGCAGTTCATCTCCTTTTCTTGCTCCGTATAAAGATTTGTTTCGAATCGTTATAGTTGTCTGAATGGAATATACAGTGTAATGTTTTGAATTAAATTTTCTGCATTTTACTTGCCTAGTGACTAAAGCCACTTTGGACTTTTAATTAATGTTTGTATATCAACAAACCCATTTACATTTTTACCTTTTGTTGTGAGATATTGTTGTTGCTTTTTTTGTTTTCGTTTTGCTTTGTATTCGCGTTTTCTCTTTTTTTTGCCGAGTAGATGCAGATTTGGCGACCGTGCAACTCTAATGGTTGCAACTCTGGTCTTTTGCATCTCCTCGTCATTGTGTGCTTTTTCCTTTTTTACCTTCTTTTGACAATAAAATATCTGAACTAAACAGTAGTACCTATCGGCGATATGCTATTGATTTAAGCTTAGTAAATTAAGTATAACTTCTGTAGGGTAATTTACATTCTAATGCGATTGATGAAAAACTTGGCGTAGTACATACATTTCGATTTTATAAGTAAACTGTGCTTACACTTATCACTGTATGTTTTTTGTATGAGTTTTCATTAATGTCAATCGAATCCACAGGTGGATTGATAACATGGAGGTGGCTAGCCTTTACCATTGCATGTGTACCAGTCGCGTATGCCATTCTTTGCCTCTTCATTCCCGAAACTCCAAGACATCTTTATTTAAAGAACCAGAGACGTGCTTCTGCCGCAGCATTGCAATGGCTACGAGGGAGAGAGGTATTTTTGTTTACGTCATTGGCTAAACAAAGATGTGACGTCATAGTTTAAAGTTTGAAATTGCTATCTTGCTGCATTGTCTACCAGTCGCTGCATTAAGCTAAAGTTGCCTACGGTACGTTGAGTTAACTGTTGTGTACAATGGAAAATGTCTTGTCACTGTAGTCAGCTTGATGCGTTCAGTACTCAGCATTCGACTGTCTTGCTACGTGCAACAGGAAATGGTTTTTTTCCAATCCAATTTCTTTCATTGCTATTGCAACCTATGCGTAATTTACTGCAAAATTAATGATCGAAAATTAGCTTCTTTTTCAAAATCATATTTGCCTGCAAAATTTCAAATCGGTTTAAGTTCGGAACACTTCTGGTCCGAAAAATGAGCCTTCAAGAGTTATTTTCACTGTCTAGGTTAAGACTAATTGGTGAGGAATATCAAACCCCTAAATATATGGGAACTTGCCCATTTCAGTAGATCAAGCTCAAGTTACTCCTAAAGATTATGGGGTAGTCTTATTGGTGGCATTGTATTTTGTACTTTTGAGACTTGAGTGAGTTTGATTTCTTTTAGTACTAAGTCAATCTTAGTCCCTCAAGATACGTTGAAATCGTTTTTCGGACATTGGTTCTGTGTAAAGCTTAAACCGACAACAATATTGCAGCAATGCAGCATGGTGTTCGTATTGAGTTAGTTTTAAATCAAAACCTGGTTTACTCAATTCCGTTTAAAATAAACCAAACACGCCCACGATTTTATGAACAGTGTAGACCTGTCTTAAATTTGCGATTCCAGGCTGATATCACTTCGGAGTTGCGTGAACTTCACGAGTGCGCTTGTGCAAACTTCGAAGAAGCTTCGTGGAAGGAACTAATCACAGACCGGTCGATCAGGACCCCGTTGTTTCTATGCCTGGCAAACATGTTTTTCCAGCAAATTAGCGGAATTAATTGTGTAATGTTTTACGCCCAGACCATTTTTCAGGTAAGCTTTTTTGTAACTGGTTAGCTGCGCACACTCGTGGAATAATAGCTTGTAATTTTAGAGAGAAACGCACTGTAGTCAAGTTTCCAATTATGTTATACATCACTTCTTACTGTAAAAAGATCTCAAGCATGCCACAGTCTTTCATAAGTGAGAGATCGATTGTTCTTTGTTGTATGTACTGTATTTGTACTAAAATCTAAACGCTTAATCGTACATGGCACCAGTCGTTTGAAATTCAAAGCATCACTTACCCTTGAAATTTCAGAGGTGCAGCAGTTACCAGTACTTAGTCTTCAATGAAAATAGTACGTTTTTCAACCAGCTTTTAGAACAAAAGCATTCATATCAAGATATATCTTGAAAAAAACAGTTGCTGAGGCATTATGAGGTTGCCAATTAAAAACTTGAGTAATAGCCTATATGAAGTACTTTTTCATTTTTCCACCTATAGCTTTGCTCTGTAGCTGGCCTATATTTAGCATTCATTGTGACAAGCAATCGAGGTTGCAGCGGAAGGATGACCTACATATTTGAAACAATGACCGGAAATACTTCTCAAAACTATAACCTAGTGCTATAGATCGAAAGTTGTTCCATAATGCTTACTGACTGTGATTTCAGTTTAATACTTCGTTTACTCTTCTCTTTTGTTCGGAATGACTTCGAAAATGCGCAATATTTAAAATTTAAGATGTTATCATGTACACAGCTTTCAAACTGTTTTGTCTACCCTTGTTTTTTCACGGTTTTTCATATTCATTTTAACACTTAATGCAGAACGTTAAATAAGAGCAGCTGTTGCTGTTCAAGCTTGTTCACCAGTCGCCCTGGTATACTGTATGTTGAGGCTGGCTGCGACGTTTCGAGGCTTCCAGTGTTGTGGACCAGTAGCGTAGCCAGGGGGGGAGACTTATACCCCATTGGCTTGTCTATCAAAACAAAGAATAAGGAAAATATTACGTTTTTAGCACTTCTTAGACAGTATTTTGCACTGTAATGGACAAAAAAGTGACTTAAGCATCTTTTGAACCGTAAATTTGGGGGGGAGGGGTGCTAATTTGTCAAAAATTAAACTCCTAAATCAGTAAAAGTTTGAAAAATGGCTTAAACTAAGCAATCGAATTTGATAGCTTGCATAAAAACGTTAAACATAGGTTTTATCAAAAACTATTTTATAACCTTTGAAATAGGGGGGGGGGCTATTAAGTGTTTGTTTATTACCAATCTCTTTTCTCAAATCTCTTTAGCCCCCCTCCCCCCCAATTATCTTTTTCCGTAAAATTTAGACGAAATAAATTGCTCCGTGTGAGTTTCATTGAACTATAGGATTTTACGATTTACCAGCGTGTAAATAAGAGAACTGAAATTTTACCATTTTAGCCACCAACCACATAGCCCATTTATGCAACCAGGGCACACATGACAAATTTTTTCATTTGCATTAATAACGAGAATTTTTTAAGAGGCGCTACCGAACGAAATACTCGCTAAAGGCAAGAGGTTATTTTTGCACGTGCATCTGAAGCTCTGAGAGCTCGGTAACGTCATTTTCGCTCGCCAAGTTGTTCACACCGATTACGAGATATAACTGGAGTAAAAAAACGTCATATTTTCTTCGCCAACTTAACGAAGATTTTGAAGCACTTTTTTAAGCGTACGAGAAATCTTTTTTTGTTCAGAAATTTAATGGCGAAATGTTGAAAACTTCTACCTAACGCGAATTTTTGCTGAAAATTAATTAGAATCGTCGCCTTGTTTGCTATTAGACTGCTAAGAAGAAAGCGAATTGCATTAAGAACCGTTTGTTGTTTCGACTGATAAAGAAATATTGAGTAGTGCTAGTAGACAAAAATAGCAATACACTCCTTTTACAAGAGCGATTTTTTAAGAACACTAGGCTCATTTTTGCTCAAAATTTAAGAACAAATTAAAAACAATGCCAACCTCGGCAGCAAAATAAGCCAAAAACAACCGAAAAAAATTCAAATCGATAAAAGAAACTAAATTTTGTGCTAATTCAAAACGATAAAATTTTAGTGATTTTCTTGTGTTTGCCAGCAAAATTGCAACTATTCCAAGATTGTAGAGCGCTGCTGCTCTGCGCAGGCAATTAAGAAGTATTTTTGGCAGTTGTTCAACTTGAAAACAGCTTGCTTTTTCCTTCATTAACTAATTGCTATCAGTCGAGGAATTTTGCAAGCTTTGAATATTAACGCGTGGTTCATGGTATCTTTTTCCATAACAAATGCAGTGCATACCGTCATACACATACTGTACCCTTGAACGCATTATTTTAAAGTAGAACTGCACCTGGCATCACAATGAGATATTTGTTACGTACTAACACAGGTTATGAACATCCTGCCAAAAAATTCGAGCGAACAGTTCTAATGCATGTTGGGCGAGACGGTTCTGTTGTTTGTCTACGAATTTTTTTTTTTCGTCAGCGCCTTTTTGCAAGCGAGAATGGCCTTTACGAGCTCGCTAACATGTTCTATCATGTGGGCCCAGTTTAACCATGTTTGCACTGCTAATTTCTATGCCACGTTTTAAAAGCATTAATTTTTATCAAAGTAGACCTAAAATTAAGTTATTTTTGCAAAAAAATGCCAAATTTTCAAGCGCTTGGGGCTCCGCCACCAGACCCCTTGAAACAGCCCCCTCATTGCAGATTTCTGGTTGCGCTCCTGTTTTGGACATTTCAAACCTGGTGGTGTCCGCTTAACTCAAGAACAGAATAGACCATTCATATCTTTCCTCTTATAAAAATATGTAGATTTATAACTTTCACGATGTAGAAAAATGTTGAAGTAGGAGTAATTATTGCGACCAAGTGTATTTGCCTGAAACTTTGAAACTTGCTGGTACTGCTCTTCGCTCGAATTTTACCTCAAAATCTGAGATGCTTTTTTCTGATATTGGACTTCTCTGGCGAATATCCAGCAATAAGTCGGTAACGAACATTGCGACATAAACACAGTTGTTTGTTTCGTGTGCTCTTTACAAGCTAAGATTAATATCTTTTCTGAAACGCTTTGCAAATTTCTCGTGAAGAAACCCATTATCTCCTTTTGCATAGCGTGTAATTCACAAAACTTTTTGACAGCATTTTAACGGATAAAATACCTCTTCATTGTATTGAAACCTTAAACAGCTGCCGAATTACTTTTTACGATTTAAAAGTTGACAGTTTTGTCTCATTTTGCTCAGTAATCCTTTTTCCGTTCTCTGATTGTTAATTTGCTATGGATAATTTGCGTAGAAATTTAGAGATGAGTTCCAATTTCATCGCTAAAAAGAGGAAAACGTTTCCCATACTTGAATCCTCCGTCCTCAATAATTTGCAGAGCGTGTTAACCTTAGTCATTGAGTCTTTAATTTCTATAATATTTCCAATTGCAAAAGTTTGTAACTGGTATGATAGCTAAACTATTTAAATATATTCGAACTGTGAAAATGTGCAACGCTATCATTTCATAGTTTCTATCTCGGACTGATTTCAACCCTTACCTACACACGACATTTTTACGTCATAAAAGTTATTAGGTGATAGACGGTGACGTGAATACGTTGATGATTGATGTATGTTGTGCTTTGGTTTCATCGGCAATAAATATTTCTTTGCGCCGTTGTGTCTTTGGAAAAGACGTCTATTTGCCATCGTGGACAAGTAGTTTACACGTACTAATGGCCCAGCCTAACGAAAGATTTGCAAACAGAACCCAAAGAAGTGGCTTAGCGTTGGTGTGGTTAGACCATAGACTCTTTGTTAGTAAACTGGAAACTACAGTTTCGTCTTTTTTCTCTTCACGGTCCATTTGTTCTAAAATACGCCGATTCGTCTAATCAGCGTGACTTTTTTTCTTCGCATTTCACTCTTTCTACGAGTGTATCCAATCAAACCAGTCGAATACGCGTGACCACAAAAACCTTCGCAGAAAGAGTAATTTTTTTTCTTCTTCGCTCTTCTCTGTTTTTGCGGGGGTCTGTTTCTAGTCTATGATTAGACAGAGGCATAGTGCATGGCTCATATGCATGAACGAAGTATTTCTTAGATGTGACAGCAACCCAAGGATTGGAATCAGAGTTGTAAATGGGCCACCTAGTTCAGGTCCAAACCCGAAAATATAAGCCTGAGCCCGAAAACTAATCTGAAGCCCAAATCATGCCCGAAAAAACCCAAAGTTAAGTTACGTCTGAAGAATTGAGCAATGTTGCCTAGTTATTTTGATTATATTTTTGTGTACCAAAGACAAAAAGCACGTCTCAAGCCCGAATTAAGCCGAAATTTTTGTCAACATTAGGCCCGAACTCGGCCCGACTTACAACTGTGATCGGAATGTTTGCTTTAACTATCGATATCCAACCTAAGTCGTGTTCAAAAGTCCTATGAATTGCATTCAAGAAACATACTATTCCACAGGACGCAGGCTACAAATCGCCGTCGCAGAACCACATCGCACTGATATTGATTGCAGGCGTTCAAGTTCTTTTCACTTTCATTTCTTGTATTGCTGTTGACCGCACTGGTAAGCTTCAAGTTTGCAATAGCGAAGTTCTATTTAACTGCTTTTTATTACCCATCATACCGAAGCATTTATCATTTGAAGAAAACCTATGTTTCATACGAAGCCCACGCCAGTAATACTCTCAAAAGTTTCCTAGTCAAAGATTGTCATTGGGATAGAGCTTTTTTCCCGAAGCGGTAGAGTCTGGTTCGATTTTGAGCTGGGTCATAATAAAGGCTATAAAAATCGTCATACACAGCTTTCCTGTTAAACCTTTAAATGTACATGGAACCTCTTTAGAATGGCACTACCCCACTTTTTCTAATGAATGGGAATGCTAAGACATTCCACAGAGGCCAAGAAGTTGGCTCCTCCGCAAGGCTTAGACCAAACTTCGAAAAAGGAAGGAGACGATAAGGCGTCTTGAAATTGGAAGAATGTGGCTTCTTGACAGAAAGATCGTAGTGATCTAGTTAGCTTTACGAATAATTGCCCTCTTGCATTGAACTAACGTCAGTAATCGAGTGGATAGATCGTCTGCTACTAAAACGATAGACTCTGGTTTGATTCCTGGTCGGATCTAACCAAAGATTATAAAAATTGGTAAGTACAGCTTCCCTGCTTGACGTTCAGCATTATAAAGGGACAGTGTGAAGCCTCCACCGTGTGTGGTAGAAGGTGGCTGGTGGTATCTTGACTTGAAAGACAAAAAGGTCCCTTCCTAAAAGGCCAAGTTAACTTGATGCATAAAGATTTAATTACAATTACAATCACTATCAGTAATTAAGCTAATTAGGGTTAGAGGTTACAGCGTCTTTTGGAGGAGACAACGAAAGTTAAAAACCAACTTGCAACAAGTTTCAAGTGTAACACGTCAGAGATAATTATAAAATTGTTTTGATGGGCTTACTGTATTCAATAAGTAATTACCACCTATAGTTTTGGTTTGGTTTGCCGCAATTAATTGTCCGGCTTGATGCAGCCGCAAATATACTTCTTGCAGACATTTAAAATGTTTTATTAGATGTAAAAATTTTTAAAAACATCGAATTTATACCAAATTAAGTTTAGCTTGGATTGCTGCTTCTATTCGTGTCTGTGCCACTTCTAGTCATTTCATGTTTTCCGGCCTTCTTATGACGTCATTGCTTTTTAGGTCGAAAGGTCTTATGGTCAATCAGTTCATTAATAACGTGCTTAAGCATGGTGGCGTTCGGATTGTATTTCCAATTGCAACATACTCACAGTACGTATGTGCATGATTTTATCTCTTTAAAAGGCCTGTTGTTCAAAGTCCTCACTGGCTTTTAACTCATTGTCAATTTATTTATCAAACCAAATCTTTCATTATACTCGCTGTATTTCGCTGAAGCGTGTTAGGAGTTTGACATCATTTTTGTTACGAGTTTTGGCATCATTTTGGGCCGATCTTGGAATCATTTTGCCTGTAGGCAACACAGCTCTTCAAAGAAATGTCGCAACGGTAACCAGCCGTTGGCAACACTGTGTCCGATTTGACCGGCCTGAGATTTGAACCTCAGCCTCCCGCTACAGAGACGAACGCGTTGCCATTCCACCAACTGGCTGGTCTTAACGTTTTTCAATTGATACCTTTCAAATTCCAAACAAAATTACTGTAGTTTGATAATGACTTCAGCTGGAGAATCAAATTGTTTCCACAAAGTCTTCTCTTAAATGTTTGGCTCTTTTTTTTTTCGGAGAAAAAGTGAACATTTTGTGTTCTGTATTCACACTTAACGGTTTTGAGAAACAGGAAGGGATAAAACGCATTTACACTTAGTGAATTCAGGCTTACCGGTAAGGTGGTTTAGCGGTAACGTGTTCATCTCTGGAGCAAGAGGTATGAGGTTCAAATCTTGCACCGTTCAAATCAGACACAGTGTTGCCTACGACTCGCCACCTCTGCAACATTTCTTTGAAAGGAGCTGTGTTGCACGGGCGCAATGAGGCAGTGGTGGGCCCTGCCAGCTCGTTACACGCTTCGGCGTAATACAGCGAGTACCGGTACAATATAAGATTTGAGTTTTTGATTTGATTTGAATTCCGGCTTTGCTCGCCTAGGTGAAGTAGATTCGAGAGCTTTGTTTGTTTTCACAGCTCAAAGAGCTTTGCATGAGCACAGAGGTTCCACACCTCTGTTGGTTTTTAAACAGAGAACATAAGATCTGGCAATCTACAGGCCTTCAATAAAGCCAGCCTAGGCAAGATGCATAATTATATGAGTAGTGTAGATGAAATCAATTTTTGTGTCAACGTTGCGCCTCGAAAATTTTTCGCTTTTGCTAGGACAATTGTAATTCATATTCTGTTAGTTCTGATATTTGTCAGATCTTTTCCAATATGTTTAAACCAGCGTTTGTTTTTAAGGTAATATCACATGGCTGGCTCTAGCAAGTATGATGATTTACATGGCAAGTTTTTCTATTGGTCTTGGACCTTTGCCGTGGTTATTGATGGTCGAACTGCTGCCATTGCGTGCCAAAGGAAAATGTGGCGGAGTGGTGACCATGTTTAATCTTCTTCTATGCTTCATCATTACAAAAGAATTTAACGATTTGCAAGTATGTCACGAATCTTATTTTTTGCTGTTGCAACTGTCAGCATCTTGTCTGACCAGTAATCACCTTAATTTTGCGTTTAACCTGTACTCTTCAAGTCTCACGGTACCTTTTTGGGATCTTCAAAGGTTTTTTACTTGGCAAAACCCTCTACGACTGACAGACTGCTCTGCCCCGTTTGATTGGTTGCATTGAGTAGTTGCTGATATTTAAACTCTTATATTATTTTTAAGAGGTCATTACTAGAGCCATTTTTGTTTTGAAAAAAGTTTAATTTTGACTTTATTTTCGCTAAATTTTGGATTTACTTTGACCTAAACCGTTTTGGCCTTATTGAGCCCCGAATTTTGAATAAAAAAATAAAAGTTTTATTCGCAATTCACGTAAGTTTGAAGCAGGTAACCTTCTTCACTTTTTATTTACAGTATTTACAAAGAAATATCAATCAGTCAGTCTTGTGATTAAAGTAACTAATTGCTTCTGGACAAAAATCTAGGAACAGCACATATTTTCATGTCAATTACACTTTTTTTAATAACCAGTAAATTTTGGATTGAAATTTGCTGTTCTTAAATTTTCACAACTTTTCGGCGTCATTTGTTCTTAAATTTTTATTGGAAAATACAATGACACAATTTCAATCTTGCTTGGTAAAAAGTTGCGTTGTGTAAAAGTTTTGTCGATTGCTAAAGCTGTGAAAGCAAAACAACACAGTCCTAAGATTTCAAAAATCTGGTTAATTCGTTGTGGTATACGGTACTGTATGATAAAAATTGACTTTTTGATATTTGAATTTGGACATATAATGTTCATAGTTATTATGCCGAGGTTGGCATTCTTAATTTGTTTTTAATTTAAAAAAATTAGTTTCGCGTTGTTATAAAATCATTTTTATAAGGAAATTAACCCAGACATTTGTATTGCGGATATTGCAACTATCTGCAGAAGTTTGAGTAGCAAAACTTCATTGAAACATGTATAAAATTGCTCAAAACGTTTCATTGGTTCTCAAATATCCAGCAAAATGAAGAAAAAACCTTTTGTTTGTTTTTGAAAAAGAATTTTTGTTCACATATAATTTTGACAAATTTGATCTAACCCAAAATTTTGACTTTAGTTTGACCTATAAAATCTACCCAAACTGGCTCCGGAGCACCCGAAACCAATGTTGATATATCTTTGATGATATAATAAAGCCCTGAAAAAATTTTGACTTGATTGACTTTTGCGGGTCTTAGTCATTAATATTACCTAAAAGCATGGTACATTGCTCCTCTTGTGAAGTCATGCTCTCTTTTTGTGCTATGTGGTAAACTGTGTATAATTATTGCATCAAATATGAGGAAATAAATTAAGCTTTGGCACAATTCAACAAAAGTATATCGCTGAAATCAAAGTATCATTGAAACGGAAATGCATTATTTTGTATGACACGTCGCAATTGCCTCATTGCTTGCTCGACCGAATGTAGTTCAATATGAATATTCTTGGAACTTAGTGATTGTAAAACGTATGTGAATACGACTGCTAAGTTTGATTTTATTAACCTGCTGTGTGGAAGACGAATTGACAGATAGCCACGTCATCTGGGCCGGGCTGGTTTTTACCTGGCAGTGTTGGGCATCCACTTGATTGATTGATTGATCCGTGTTTATCCTCCGCTGCCGAGGAAGCGTTTTTGTTTTGGACGAAGAATCCTCACCCGCTTAAGAGTTGACCATTTTCTCAAGTTTTCCGGTTGACGTTTGACTTCTTCCCGCGCAAATGTGCTGATTGTTCGAAGCCACCAAGCAGAGATAATCATCGTAAAGTGCCTTATCCAAGGACGCAACAACTTAATCCGGTTTTGCCAGATCAAAGCCAGATTTGACTTTGAACTGGCTCAAACTAAGTCGTTTTAACTTATAACGCCATATCAAAATCAGATCAGATACCGAACTGGCTCAAACTAAATCGTTTTGACCTATGACGCCAGATCAAAATCAGATCAGATACCGAACTGGCCTAAGCTCAATCATTTTAGATCTACAATGCCAGATCAAAACCAGATCAGATATCGAACTGGCTCAAACTCAATCGTTTTGTCCTTAAAATCAGATCTGACACTAAGGTGGCTCATGCTCAATCATTTAGATGTGCAATGCCAGATCAAAACCAGATCAGTTACCTAACTGGCTTAAGCTTAAACTTTTCAACGTACAATGCCAAATCAAAACCAGATCTGAGTCGGAACTTTCTCAAACTCAATTGTTTTGGCTTATTGCGCCAGATCAAAATACGATCAGATACTAATCTGGCTCAAACTTAAACATTTCAACCTATGATGCCAGATTCGTAAAATATCTGACATAGAATTGGCTCAAGCTAAATCGTTTTGACTTATGATGCCAGATCCAGGCCAGCTCAAAAACCAAAGTGGCTTAGTAAAGATTGGAGGCTTTTTGCTGTTTTTTCGTCACGGCGAAGAATTATTAAGTTACTTATAATTTACGCTCAAATGTTACAACATTTTAAAGTGAACTTTCAATAATATGCGTAGTTTCTGGAAAAAACATAGATACTTGCCATTTTGAAGACAATACAAGCAGCTGAAAAAACTCTTTCTTTTACGGTAGAAAAGCCAAGCGATTAACTTCTGTCCAGACTTGAATTGATCTTACTGAGAGTCCGGATTAGAAATAAAAGAGCTGTAATTACAAACGTCCCGCACAATCATGGTAATAGCTGGTTAAAATTTGTCTTATACGTACAGCCAGTCGCACACAGCAAGCACATAAAACACTTCAATATGAAGCAAGTCTGTGAAATCATTGGTGAAAGCAGTTGCAGAACGCAAAAATGGAAGCAAGTTAAGTTTTCCACATTTTACACGTCGTTGGACAAGTCAGTTGTGATACCAGAACGTTGCGTTTGGAAAAACTGGAAAAGTGCATTGAATTTTTTAAGCAGATTACTCTGAAATTAAGGAGGTTTATTAAGAATTAATGGCACGCAGTTTTATGCATAATGATACACAGTTATAACTTTATAAGGTATAAGCAGTAGTTTTTGGTAAAATAAATTATTAGTTATACTGCACTTCTAAAACTATTGAATATGAATACTGCATTATTAACCCTTAAAAATGACCAGGTTCTGTATAGTCATCGTACGTTTGAAGTTAGTCTGTCCGCTCTTTTGAGAGGGTTCTATACAAGTTTGGCTACGACCATGATGAAAAGTATATGATTAGTTTTGGTGTATAAAAAGTTTGAAAACATTTTTATTTTTGAGTTGGTCAAAAAAGTTACTTTGAGAAACTCTTCATTTTAGGTTTAGTCATTCTATTTTACCGAAGACACAATATGTCGTCAGTTCATTGCAAAGAAACGAAAGCACACTGAAATAAAGCACTTCAGTAAAAAAAGTAATCAAAGTTGATTCGTCTTTCGTAAAAAAACCCTCAAGCGACTGAAAAATTTTAGCGCAGGTCACATGCTCTACTTGCATGCAATATCTGACAAAATTACGTTTAGAATGGTTCAGTCGTATATGTTGTAAACTTGCAACTACGACTATTTTTGATTGTTAAACTGAACTTCAAATTAAGTTTAGAACATTGCAGAGGTGGGCTGTACTTTTTAGCACCCTTATCGGTAACGTCGGTACTTTTTCAAAAAAGTACCGTTTTCGGTGCCGTTGTTACTTTTTTAGCACGTGTACCGCGGTACTCGGTACTTTTATGTGGAATGGAATTAAAGTCATTCAAAAGGAGTTGAAACTACGGAGAAGCACTTTCAAACCTTGCCCAGTGCCCACGTAATAAGGAGTTGTTTACGGGATGATTGTGGATGAGTGACCGTTCACCGACGCTGCACTAAGTTACTTTACAGAGCAAATCATAAATGTTAGCTATATTGCGTTATTTTCTTCGCTGTTTTTTCTGTCCTGAAAAGTGAAGACCAGCTTGTTCTCTGTTAGAAGTCATTTTGAAGTAATATTCTTCTCCAAAGAACATTTGTTTTAGTATATAATTTCATAAGGGGCTGTCCATAAAAGACGTTCGCAAAAAATTGACCACCTCTTCCTTGTCCGTGAAGTGTTCTCATTGCGTCAACCCCTTGTTTGTGCGGACACTATAGAGAACTTATAAAAGGTAAAGAAATGACCAAGGCAGTTTTATTGCAGGACTATCACGTCACCAAAAGCATGTTTTGACACCATGGGCTTTTGAGACCAAGCGGATGCCATTAATGATAAAAATGTGACAAGAAGCCTTTTGTTTCTTCAGTTTCCGTTTCTTTTTGCATTTTTTGCTTACAACAGTACTTAACAATAATATTGACGACGAGGGGGCCCGCTCAATTCAATTTTTGCCAACCAATTGAAATGTATAATCCGGATGAAATTAAAGGTTTTTGTTCTAAAACTTGCTACCATAGGCCCTTTTTATGAACGTAATGTAATTACTAGGGTGGATTTCGCGCCCCGTGTTCAGAATGATGGTAAGACTTTTTTGTTGTTCACCTATATATGGCAGGAAGATGTTGCGAATATCTTCAAAGTGCCAGGATCCCGGTGTAATGTAAATCCGGCCCGGGCAATAACATGGTTACTAGGCGTAACTATCTATTGTACCATTTTTCAATAACAACCCACCTCCACCTCGCCAGTTTTTACGCGACAAAATATCTTTGAAAAATAAATTAACTAGGGGAAATGCTCATTGAACAAATCATTGATTTTAGATTGAAGTGGCCTGAGCCCCCTTGCCGTACAAGTACTCCTACAACTGGTTATTTTCATGACAAAATATATATCTGTATGAAAAATCATCTAGTGGAATATTATTTTCTGCGAAAATATCGCAAGAGGCAATGTACCCTTACCTGGGCCAAATCATTTACAAAATTTGACCCCAAAGTGCAAGATTTTAAACGTGTTGTGGACTTAAATTGTAAGTAAACGGAGGATTGAACATATTGATGTTTTCAGTTGACTTTCAAATGTTAAAAATCTAGTTCTTTCAAATGGCTCTGAACAGGTGCGAAATGTGATTTAATGTCATTAAAATAGCTTTTTTTCCAAAAAAATTACAAAAACGTCCAGCGGCTGAGGGCTTCGCCCCCAGACCCCTATAGATTCCGGCGATTTGGAGGATCCGCCCCCACACCCCCATCTGTGATACGTTTGAATTACACTAGTTTACTTAACGCGTCTCCCAATTCAGACATTTTTACTTTTAGTTCAAGCCCTCTTCCTTTAGCGAAATCTTGTTTGCTTTTGATCTTCCATTCTACGATATCTTTGTCCTACAAAAAGTTCCTCTTTCGAAAAACTTTGATGACGTCATGCATGCGATTTGTGGTTTGCCCCCCCAATAAAAAATCCTGGCTACGCCTAGGTTTGAGATTCTTCTAACATTCATTTTTATTGGCGACATTACTGGTTAGGCTACTGAGTTTAGGTTACCAGAATATAAACAAAAATTGCGCTTTATTTCGTATTGAAACGCTTTAAACGCACGTTTTCGGTTTGTTAAGGTATCATAGCTTATAAACCTAGCGTAAGGGACATCAAAAATATGTTAAAAAGCAACGAAATCGAAATTTCAGAGCAGTGAAGGCGATTGAATTTTCATGCTTTGTAATTAAGGAATACGGATATCCACAATGCTGGAAGCCCTCTTTCCCCTTGTCCGCAAAATGTGCGCACTGAATAATCCCCCCTACTTTGGAGTACGTCTTTAATGGACAGCCTCTAATAATATCTGTTGAGTAATTCTTCTACCGGCCAAAAAGCCTATGTGATAATGCACTCGGCTCTGGTGCGGGAGGTCATTGGTTCAAATCCTGGGCCGATCAAATCGAACATAGAGTTGCCAACGGCTCGCCACCGTTGCGACTTTTATTCGAAAGGAGATGTGTTGCGCTAGTGCATTGTCGCGGCGAAGGGCCAAGCAAACTCGTTACACGTTTGGGCGTAATACAGTCAGCGTAATGATTTGATTTTTTTTTGGAGTGATTGTTCCGGTAGATTCATTCACTGAGCATGTTATTTATACCAGCTACCACTACGCAAATAAGAGACTCAATCATTGTTTAACGCATAAAATCATCAAAAATATTGTTTTCAAAATAAGCAAAATTTTTTTTTGAGAAGTACCGAATAACGGTACCGAGTACCCGTACCGTCGGTACTTTTTAAAAAATGTAATGAATAAAGTACCGTCAGTATTTCTTTAACAAAATAGCTGCAAAAGTACCGTCGGTACTTTTTACGTACCGAGTGTCCACCTCTGGAACATTGCAACTAAAATAGTATGATTATTACTGTAGAATTATTACGGAAAAGTTAGTTAAGTGCTTTGAGTGTGACTAAACTACGTAAGTTTTCGTGACACTAAAATGCGTGAGACTATTATGCTGCGTTTACACGTAGCGGTTTTCCCAATCTGGAATGAAATTTCTTTTTCAACCACGTGTAAACGAGTTTTCGCATCGTCTGACAAGGTTTCGCAACTTTCTTTTTCGAGCGGTTTTCGTGCTTTGGTTTGATCAAGGCGTTGGTTTGGCACCTCGAGTTGCCAAACTTATAGCATAAATGCTGTGATGCGAAAGTTTCGATCACATGAATTTATTGAGTGTTTTTGGGATTAAGGCCTCGATCACATGATTTTATTGAGTGTTTTCGGGATTAAGGTGTTCTTCGCGATAACTTCTGCAAATGTAGCTGCAGGGAGTGAGTGCTTTTGTTTTGCTTGCGACGTAGCTTTCATTCATCTTTCAGGTTTAAAAACCTAGAAAAAGGCAGGTTTGAAAACTGTTTCTTGCTACTTTTTATCGTTCACACAGGTGCAAGGTTTCGCTCCCCGTCGTCAAAACCACTATGCGTAAACGGCTTTTTTGTCTTGTGTGAACGCGACAGGTTTGACAATCAGGTGCGATACCAAGTTGTCTAGCGTATACGTAAACGTACCCTAAAATGCCTGAGTACAGTATTTTCTTTAGCTGTTGGTTTGATTTCTATGGGTTCTACTAAAACTGATATTACATGCTAAATTTTTCGTGCGTAATGTTTTGGACTGTTGGTTATTACTAAACATTTTGGAAGTCTATTAGTAATTAGTTACGGTAAAGCAGGTGATGCTTTTGTCGGCTCATTGTTTCTGTAATACAGTTTGACCACACTGTAGACAATCATTAAGAAATAAAAAATTACTGATCGTCTACCTTAGACTCTGTTCAACAATAGGGTTTTGCCCCGGTCAGTTTTGCATGGCGTGGAGTTGTACGCTGTGGAGAACTTATTGGTAGTGTTGGGTTACATACTACAGTATATTGAGAGATCTAGCTTATAGATTTCTGCCACCTTTTTTTTTCAGTTTAATTCATGTTAAAAAGCAGAGAATTGCTCAAATTAAAAATCGTAATAACTCCTGCATAAGCATTTTTCATATTCTAAAATTTCATTACCTGGCCAAATAACTGAGCATTTGCTGTACGGTATATATTCTACTTGAATCGCAGCTTGAACTGCAAACAAAATAACACTTAATTTAGGTTCATTTTAGATCGAAGTTTTCAAACACAGAAACTTAAATTTAGACTACAGTGCCGTACAAATATAAAACCTAATTCCTCAAGCAAATTAATGCAAATATTATACTTAACATATTGTAAATCCGATAGTTGTTATTTTCGTAACTTGCATTAGCTTGCTGTAATTTTGGAAATAAAGTTAAAAATTTTTATTTGCTGTCCAGCCTAAAACTGTCATAAATGTGTAGGATTACTTCACTTAAGATATTTTTAACCTCAAACAATATTTCATTGTTACTTTGTTATCTAATTTTTATGGCAATGTGGCATTTAACAATTTTTTTCATGATTAAACTTAAGTTTATATGATTTGTTTTTAAATAGAGTTTAGTCTGCAAATTAGTAATATTATGATTGCATATTTTTGCAGGAGATTTAAGGTTTAAATTATACTAACCAGTTATACCTAAGATTGAAAATAGAAGAAAATATGGTCAAAGTTATAATGCGATCAAGATTTAACTTCCTTCAAAAACAAACGTTTGTCTGAGACGACTTTGCCTGCAAAACGAAAAAAAAAAAACTTATGACGTTGAAAAGAACTAACTTTGCAAAAACCGGAAGCAATGACAAATCAAGTCAAGGAGTACTTAAGGTAAGACAATAAAGATCAATATCATTAAATTAAAACATAATTTTTGTTAATTGAAACATACTGTAATTGATTATCATGCAAATATTTCATACTAGGTAACTGCTAATGCAAATAGCAGTGAGCATTAGCTATGCCGTGTTACCACAAAAATTTGCTATTGCAGTAGTTACAAAAAATCTTGGAATTCCTTTCAAATGCAGCATAGTTTTAGGAAAATCCGTTACTAATTTATTATACCGGCTAGCTACTTCTACTAATTTCAAGATCTGAAACAACTAAATTCATTATTTCACGCAGGAAAACGCATGATGTTTTGGATTCCCAGCAACCGTCGAATAAGATCCAGCGCGTTGTGCTCTAAAGAGAAGCAGAAGTAAGCTTTGTCTTGAAAACGGTTAAATAGTGCAATGGTAAAGTGTTTTTATGGAAAGTTAAATTGCTATCTGTTTACAGTCTAAAGCGCGGCTGTTTGCAATAAATGACAGTGCTGCGTATTCCTATTATTTGCTTTATCGGTGTGACGCGTTTCGATTTAATACCTGCATTTAATTAGCAAGTGGGAGAGCTGAAAAGGCTAAAGCCTTTCTTATCTTAAGATTTAATTCACAACATGTGCAAAATTTTATTGAAATTACATTAAAAAGCTTTTGTTTTTTAAGAATTTACAAAAATCTTCCGGCGGTAAAGCTTCGAGTAGTTAAATATCAGATATCTTTGATCATGCACTTTTTAAATGCTTGAACAAGAGATTTTATCTCAGATAGTAACGAGCTTTTTTTTACATGGTTAAAAAACTTCCCATGTTAAAGCCGTTTGCTATTTACCGGATGCATTGTATGTAGTTTAGAGGAAAAAATGGCGTTACTTAATACTTATTTTACTGTACTATTTTTAAGATTAAGGAGCTTTTAGCTGGAGCCTCATTCCTCTTTGTTCAAAACAAATTAAAATTTCTGACTTGAAATTTACTTATGCTTTATCGTGCTTTTGTCTATCTCATTATCTTGCATCTCCGCCGAAAACATTTTATTAGTGCTTTCTGAAACTTTTCACAAAAGTAAGTATTCCACAAATGAGTTTTCTTGATACAATTAGATTTGCTGTAGTCTTTATGTTTTCGATATTTTCATGAGTAGATCAAAATAACTCTAATGGCTAGTTTCAAACATATAGTTTAATTTTAAGCGCCTTGGTTAGAAAGAGTAAATTTGTTCCAAAAATCAAATGTTAGAAAGCATAGGAACAAAATAAACACTTTGGAACCTAAAATTTTTTATTTTTATTTTGCAGACACACTCCGCAAGTCAGCTAAGTGCAACCGTCAACCCATATCTGGAATAACTGTAGTCTAGTGGTTTGATAGGGCCGAAGATGAGCTACGCCAGGACAAGCGAGAAAAAGAAAACAAGTTGTTCATCCTCTTCTATTTCAAATCTATTTGAGTTTGACCAAACAAGTGCTGTTTCAGGAAATACATGCAAAAACTCAACAGATATTTAAAATGAATTTTATACTTCACTGTGAAATAAATTTTCAAATTTGGGTCAACGTGTGTTTGCTTGATAATAATTAACACTTTGAATGTTGTATCAGATGTGGCCACCTAACCATTTTAGAACTTAATAGTGATTGAATCTTAGTTCATGCAATTACGAAAGGAGTATTTTTAGCATACCAAATCAACCTGTGATATATATAAAAATTATTGATTTCTGTACTGAAAGTTTACTTTTGAATATTGCTTTATTGGTTGTAGCAAACAGCACCGACATTGAAATATCTTCATGACCAAGACCAATCAGAATTCGATGTTTGATTCAGTTCGAACAGTGAACCAGGTTTGAAAATGGTCAGGTTGCCACATCTTCATTATTACGTCAAGATGCTATATCTAAAAACTGATTACGTGACCGGAACCGAAAATATTATTAAACTTTACGTCGATTAGGTTTGGTGTGCCAGATCTAAAATTAATGGTCTTGCCAGTTTGTCTCATCTGAAAATTAATAGGGGTGCCCCATCTGCGTTAGATCGTGAGGCTAAATTGACACAGATCGCTTAGGCAGTTCTGAAATCGGTAAGATAGCTTGATCTGAAAAGAACAAAAATGCTACATCTGGTTAAACTCGGAACGTCAGATCTTAGACAGATCGCATAGCCAGTTCTGAAAGCGGTACAATATCTTGATCTGAAAATAACAAAAATGCCACATCTGGTTAAGCTCGGAACGCCAGATCCAAAACAGATCATGCTTCCAGATCTGTAACTGATAAGGGTTCCCGATTTTGTTAAGATCATACTCCAGATGTAACACCGATCGGGAAGCCTGATCGGAAACCGAGGGGATACCATATCTGGCTTAGATCGATGCCTGATCTAAAACTGATAGTTTTGCCAGATCTAAAAACGATTTGATTGCCAGATCTGAGAATGATCGGGTTGTTACATCTGGTGGAGATTGGGTTGCCAGATCTGGTCCAGTCACCCGATCTGAATCTGACCCGCATGCCTGATCGAGTCAACTTTGCAAGCTACCTCTGTTTTTAATCGTTAAGATTTAGCTAAACTTGTTCCATTTTTAAACCCGATCTGAACCCGGTTAAATCGATGCGGATACCATATCTGACGCAGATCGGAATGCCAGATCTGAAGTGGATAATCTTGCAACGCTCGGGTTGTTACGTCTGGTAGAAATTGGGGCGCCAGATCTAAAACAGATAAGGTTGCCAAATCTGAATCTGATCCGCTTACCCGATCGGGTCGACTTTGCATGTTATCTCTGGTTTTGATTGGGTTAGATCTGGCTGAGCTTTTGCCGGTTTTAAACCCGATTTGAACCCGGTCAGGCGGTCATTTTTCCAGAGCTGATCCAGATAAAAAGGCTATCTGATCCCATTCCATAGGCGAACGCATTATCGCTCGACCAACTGGCCGCTCTAAAGCAGTAAAACAATGGTTGCGTATTTACCATGCATTGCACTATAACCAGCCTTCACTAAACTGTCAAATTTACACTTCTAAACATTAGTGGAAGAAAATCTTTTTTTTTGTTCTAAGTAAAATTATTGATTTGTCTTTTATATTTCAGAGTGCCATTACACCTCAAGGAACATTCTGGCTGTTCGCAGGTGTGTGTTTTGCCTCACTTATATATGGATTTTTGCTGTTGCCTGAAACGAAGGGTAAAAGTTTGGAAGAGATCCAAGCTTATTTTGGAGGTCGATCGGCGCCACCGAATTATCAGGAAATTGAAAATAATGACGAACCTGACGCTTGAAAAAAATTGCTACAATTTTCAATTTTTTTTTTCGTTTTGCAATGTTCCTATTGTACCGTTTTCTGTTGCTTGTTTGTTATCTTTTGAAATTGGGGTTTATTCCTCTGATTAATATTGTCAACTGCGGTCACATTTCGATGATTTTGTGATTAAATCGATTTTGATAAAAACTCCCTTTTGTTTGTCCACGTAGGTGAGTCCATTATGTGGTTAGGGTCCATTTGTTGGGGCGATTGAATCAAGTACACAACTCACAGTTGTGTTGAAGGCCAGGTCCTAGGTTCTAAACTTTCTCGGAACAATAAAAAGGAGTTTTCATTAAAATCAATTTTGGACGTATTCAGTGATCGCTTAGTGACTAAACTGACAATTTTTCAATTGCAGTAATGCCTTGTTCAGGGCTACCGTTAGCCTACTGTTATCTTGATTTATCCTACACAATTTGCAACTCCATGTGTCATACTCTTCCTATAATGCCTTAATCAGGTGCTTGTTGATTGTTTGATTTTGTTGTTGTTGTTTTTTTTTTCATGCAGTCTTTGTTTTTTTAGTGTGCAATTCCTAGTTATGAGTTAAATCATGCAAGTCTGCGTTAACGTTAAATCGAGTTTTTCGCATTGCAAGTCAAGGTGCACGTGTCTGTGCAAGCAACAAGAACAGAGCTTGGAATGCACCAACAAAAATTAAGTTTTGGCACCGATTACCTATGTTGTTTTTGCAATGTTGCATTTTTTTCAAGTGTGTAATCTATTTGTAATTTGTACCAAAGTGTAAAATGTACAATATATAAATGATAATGGTTTTGGCGTATGCGTAGCCTAGCCAAAGAATACTTTGGATTTTGATTAACGTTTTCGTACTTTCTAACGTTACCTAAGCAGCAAACTCGGGATGAGCCTTCAGAATAACTACAAAAGCTCTTCCCAATGTCCCGGTCATCTTAAGCTTGAAAGCACGAAAACGCTTATTGATGGAGGTTTAAAAATAGCTTTCTAGGCCCGATCTTAACTTGGTGTAATAATCGTGAGCGCACAAGCATAACCTTTGGTATTTTAAACAGATAATCGCGACGTTCGACATTCCGGCTCCAGCACAATTTTTTTTTAATTAACAGGATACTTTCGCACGCTTACGATTTACGCTAATTGTGGACCTGGCCTAAATTTGATCAAAAACAGCAAAGCCTTATTAAAGAGTAAAATTTTTGACCGTTTTGGACTTACAGTAGCTACGCTCATTATCAATCAGCGAAAAATTCTATTTGAGTAAGGTTTTTTTCTGTTCATGGACGTAGGCAAGTCCGAAACGTTCAAAAATTCTACGGTTTAAATAAGGCTTTGCTTTATTTTTATTATTCAAATTAAATAAAACTACCGTTTAATCAGTGCCAATGCTTTAATTCTAGCGAGCTTTACCGCGTTTTGTTCGCTTACTCGACAACACCATCAAGACTTTCCTTCCATTGTTTTTTTTTGCTTTTTACAAGACGTCATGGTGTGTAATAACTGCGCTACAATGTAGTCATTGTATGCTTTATGATGCAATGAGGTTTGTTCGAATTTCTCGCGTCATTAATGCTGTGGACTTTAAGCTGCTTTTTGGGACACGTGATGAATCACGTGTCAATTTTTACAGAGCATTCGAAGATCACATGGCTAAAATGAGTTGTTTAATCATTTCCCCTGTAATCTTTTTTGTTTTGACAAAATTAAAGAGGAAATTATGCTTTATTGTTCAGTACGGTATTTAATTAAAGGTTGATTTACATAGAATCCGTAATCCGTTTTAGTACGTTTTTTTTTAATTATGAAAGCTAATACGTTTTTTCGTCGGCATGTATATGAGTTCATATTTTCACTAAACAGAATTTCACATATCAATAAAAGCTTTGTTCAAAACTTTCATGTATTAGTGATAAAAGCAAATTGTTCAAAATGATGATGTACCCCTTCCCAAAAAATTGCTTGGAAATTTTTTACTTGAATGTGACAGTCTGGTTAGTGGTAGTGCGGATATGGACATACAAAAATGTGGATGAAAAAGCGGACAAAAAACAAATACTGTGTAAATCCACCTTGAGATTTTTTTATTGCCCGCAGCACCGTCACCAGATAAATTAATGAAATCTTTTTGTGCTTTCTGAAAGGATCATTCCGAAGGAAGGCAATTAAGTGTTTGCAATGCTAGTTTTTAATAATCTCTGTTCTGATGTTGCTTTAGAAGCTGCCTTATTGGTAGTCCCCTCAGCTAGATAGTACAAAATGAATTAAAAAATTTATTGTTCAACTTTGATTGGTAACGCCTTTTTCTCAGGACTAGTTATGCATGCTTTGTTCTCTTGGTAATTCCCCATGCTACACTTGCAGTGAGCCTCAGTGGTTCAGTTTTTGTTATTTACGTCTTTTCCTATTGTTTTATGATTAGGAGTGTCACAAATTGTCAAAAAGCAAATGGAGCTGAAATGAAGCAAATACTGTAATATGTAGTAAAACAGTAAGTATTTATTGTTTTCTGCTGTGCTTTTCCCTGATTTGCTTGCATTTTGTTAAATTATAGCTGGTTAATGGAGGACAAAAGGCAAAATTAATAGGGTTTTGAAATTAGTTCAACAGCATTCGACTTTAATTGGGTTAACTTCCCCACTTTGACCCAACTGTTTCATGGATACCATATTTTGAGTATGCACTATGCGGTTCTTGGTTACCTAGCTTTGTAGCGTGACGTGGCTGCTTTAGGATGGAGATTTAAAAACTTATCATCCAATGCATAGGTTTAGCAAATTCTCAAGCTTACGTGCATTTTAAGTGTGTAATGTGTGGAGTGTGGACGTTTGACCTTTGATTATTTTGGAACCTTATTTATTACGCCATACTTAAATACGTTAATAGCTTATTAGAGCAGATTTGCTAAATGTATACGTGGGCGAATTTTCTGATTTTGGCCAAAAATTGAAAATCGAGTTAAGTTGGTTTTTGTCAATTTTTGAAAAATGGCTGGGTAATCTTGTAGAAATTTTCAAATTTTAGATAAAATTGAAAATCGATTAAAATTGAGTTTTTGTCTGTTTTTGAAATGCAAGGTTGGCCATGGCTAAATACTACAATATAGATACATACTATTTCGATTGCATTGTAATTGGCGTTGCCGAAAAGTTTTCGTATACTTTTAATTCATATTGCAAATCATTTTTTTTACCTACTTTTTCGATTGCTTTTCATGACTTAAGCAGTACAATTTTTGAAATTCACTATTCTAGGTTTTTTTTGCCTTTATAATCTTTGCAAAAGAACAAGTTTTCGCAGAAAAAAATGTGTTTTTTTTACTTCTACAATCCGTAACTTATTAAAAATGCTCAAAACTAGTGCCAAAATTCAGAACTAAAAATAAAGCTAGACTAACAGTCTTTAAAAGCTATGAAATGCTGTCAATACCCTTCACCTACTCAGTAGATAGTTCGCTTTAGAAGGCAGGTTTTGTCGACAGTAGGACCGAAACTAAAGTCAATGTAGAACTATAGCGAGTTGTGTGTTCTAGTCTTATAACCGCAGCCTTGGTTTTGAAATCATGTCAGTTGTTGATGGTTTTGATAGCGTTTTATTTTTGCTAAGGTTTGTTGGTCTGGTTGAAGCTCTTGTCAGATATCAGACCAAACCTAACAACTGATCTTACTAGACCAAAAATAACAAGAGTGATCTTGGTTGCGATGTCTCGAATTTTTGAAACAAAGTTTTACAAAATAATGCCTTATGCGACTTCTATGAAATGTAATAGGCCTCGCCTGCTTTTGAGTTTCTCAAATTGTCAAGAGATATTGCTTGCAATAGGTTAATTGTGGCACAATTTTGAATGTAGCAATTGAGAGTGTTGACCGTGTTAGCCCTTTCCAGTTTGTCCTTCCCGAGAGTGAAAACGCAGGACTTTGTTGATCAATTTTTCCAATATTTTAATTATTCGCACAGCAACAAAATTTTACCAAATTGATTGATTATTGTTTTGTTTTTGTGTACTAACAAATACCAACAGCGGACTAAAAATTGAATGAATTAGAAAGTTTTTTGTTTTGCAAAATGTCAAGAAATGACGTAAGAGAAATCATCGTTCAATTCAACTTAGTATCGAACCACTCAAAACCAAAAACAGTTATCAAACTTAATGCGTTACAATGAATGCATTGCTTGCAATCCTTCGCAGACGTGAAATATTCTTGACCTCTTAACAACAAAAAAATAACTTACGGCGTCAAAATTACTCAACTTTAGCGTTTCTTGTTGTGGTCAAAGGTGTTGTATTTTCACTACCGACATGCCGATTTTGCAAAAGTACTTTTTTTGACAAGCTTTAGTTTCAATTATTGTTTGATCATACGTGATTTTTCAAACTTGATTTTCGTCACTGTTATATGATTAGTGCTGGGAGATTCCTTTGTGTTATTGTGGAATAAATGTGATTATAGAGCATTAGCCAGACTGACATCTTTTATTGTACCTGTAGTTGCACCTTTATTCACCGTGCAGTAGTGGCTGTGCAAATAATTAGCCCCCCCCCCCCCGCTTTTAGGGGTCCCCTACTTAGTTGTCGTTCGCGTAAAAATGATTTGTATATTTTCTAAAAAAAATACTGATTTATACGTTAACGTGCTAATAAATTTATAATAGCAAGCAAGTCGCATGTTATCGATCTATGATATACTTGCTGACGTGATATGGCATTTCTTTGTTAGGTACACAACTACATTTGAGCGGTGGTCGAGTAATCTCTAGTTGAACTTGGCTAGAAGACGGCGAAAGTACCTTTTGGTCTTCCAGTCAAGCTGTCAGTATCAATTGTTATAGTCTATAGTTTGGCCGACCAGGAATCGAACCCGGGTTTAACGTTCAAAATTTTGGAAAAATGTCTAGACGTTGACCAATCACCATGAGCGAATTTTCAAATCTTGTCAAAAAAATTGAAAAGCGAGCTGTCGATTGAGAAGAAAAAATGTCAAGGGGAATGAATCATGGGAAAAATTTATCGTAAATCGTGCAAAGTTGATTTTAAAAAAAATTTCAAGTTTAGTTATTGCAAATTTTGAATCGAATTTTAATCGATGTTTTTTACTCGGTGAAAGGCAAAATTTGCTTTGAGGATATTTTTTATCAAATCTTTCATTATACTCACTCTATTGCGCCGAATCAAACACTAGTGTGCGAGGCCCATCTCCGCGTCATTTCGCCTGCTGGCAACACAGCTCCTTTCGATGAAATATCGCAGCGCCCGTTAACGTAGGCGAATGCGTTACCGCTCAACCAAAAGAAATTGGGAACTTTCAATACATCCGTTGGTTTTGAAAGGTTTTTGATAAAATGTCAAGGGTCGTAAATTTCTTAATTTTCTAATTTCAGCTAAAGTTTGATATTAGTGCAAAATCAGTATTTTGTGAAATTTTTAAGAAAAGCCATGATTAACCATGGAAAACAACAAAATTTTAACAAAAGATCAAAATTCAAAAATTTTTTGATTTTTGTTGAACAGGAAAAATGTTTAGGTTTATAACCATCTAAACTTTTCAAATTTGGAAAAAAATCAAATTTTTGGTAAATTGACAACGAAATACAAAAGACACACTTGTACTTTGTAACTCTACACCAAGTTTAGCATACCGATTCAAACGTGATTGGCACATATGAGATGTATATGGCGTCACAGTGCGATGCATTGGCGCAACGTAGCCAAGAGATTACCCGGCCTCCTCCCCCAACTTCAAATGCCATCAACGATAAAAATGTGATAAAAAAAGCATTGTTTCTTCAGTTTCCGTTTATTTTAGCATTTTTCGCGAACAACTGTAATTAACAATAATATTGACGACCAGGGGACCCTGGCCCCCTCAATTCAATCTTTTCCAACTAATTTATATTTGTAATCTGGGTGAATTTAAGGGTATTGGTCCAAAAAGTTGCTATCTCAGGCCCTCATGTAACTTTTCTATGAACATAATGCGATAACCAGGGGCGAATTTACCATATGGCACAGTGCCAGAGGCCCCGCTCTCAGCAGGGCATGGTATGGAATGGAACGAAAATTTTGGTATGGAATATGGAAGATGCCAAAATGGAATGAAATGGAAGATTAAAAGAATGGAATGGAAGATAATCTTTCATACTTCCATACAAATTCCATACTAGATTTCGCTCATGGCATTTACAGAAAAATATATACGGATAATGATAACCAAAAATATGTGGAAGCGTTTTGCAGCTAATCATCTGTCGACAAATTACTAGGGTAATTTGGTTATGGACGTTGTGCAAACAGGGTAGGCAATGCATCATCACATCATAGAACATGTTCATCGCAATTTGCAGCTGCATTGATGCTGACTGGCTTAATTTTTGTTTTGGGAATGACAATTTCCCTTGTACCGTCGCCAGAGCAAACGAAGTCAGAGGACACAAAAACAGACTGAACTTTTGCGTATTAAAACTGATCTTGTACGGCTGCAAATTATGCGCAATTTCAAAATTGTGTATTCATGTGTAAAAAGAGACATGCAAGTACATCTGCAGCAGTGACTGCTGCGACCTAAACAACCTTGAGTGTGCTCTAAAAAACAAAAACAGCTGGTCTTTAAAAAACCGAAATAAACAATTTTGTTGGTCTATTTTCTACTCTGCGACACACCCATTATCAGGCGTGCAACCAAACTTTCGCTAAAGGAGGGGGCTTGGAAGTTAAAATTTTTTGTTTGAAAAATGCCTCAATTGGGTGGCCTGAGCATTGAGCAAAGTGGTACAACTCAATTATGTTCTGTACATGGGGGTCTGGGGGCGAAGTCCATGTCGCTGGGCGATTTTTTGATTTTTCGAAAAAATAACTAGCCTATTTCAACGCCATTTTGATCTTTTACACGTTTTCGAAGCTATTTGAAAGAATAAATTGCTAATACTTAGTAGCCAGCAGAAAAATCAAATTGTCCAGCCCATTCAGCCCCTACTTTACTTACAGGCCAATTCAAAACATATTTAAACGCTTGCATTTTAGGGTTAAATTTTTTAAGTGACTTGGCTGTGAGGGGGGGGGCTGAAGCCTCCTTTGCCCTCGTAGTTGCACTACTATATCCGTAAACGCATAGTGGCCTGTGGTGCATCCCGACTCATAGTTTGCAAAACACAGGCTTCAGGCTTAGAATACTTTGAATTGAGTACGATGCAAGCGTTCATTGTTTTAAAATTGATATGACTAGCCTAATTACTTGATGACCTATGGGGTGTAGAGGGGTAAACTTTGGATGTTAAATTTGGTGTTTGAAATCTGACCACTAAACTTTTGGTATTTAAAAACTTCAATATCTGCTGCTAATGTAGGTAACTTTAGTCAAGTTGGTAGGATGGAACGTGACTATTCCTTTTTGCATCATTTTCGGTTTTCTTGTCGTGGTATAATGTTCCAAAAGAGGTATTTTTTGCAAATCAAAATGAGGGGCAAGTGCCCCCTGGCCCCCGTAGCGACCGCACCAAATTTGCCAAGTGACAAAGCTTTTTCTTCTATTGGAACGAAGATTTGTATTTACTTTTCGATCCTAGATTGAGGTTAATTCTTTGTTGTTGTTTTTTTTGTGTTCAAACTTTTTTTCGGTATTTTTGTACAATGTTTTTGGCAGCTTGGCTGAGACAAATTTTGTAGTTGGTTTCATTACAAACTTGCAATCATTAAACTCAGTGCATACCGGTCAACCTATATTGTCTGTTGATTTAGTGGTTAATATTTCCATGCAGAATGAATTTGAGGTAGTTCATTGCGATAGAGCTTCAAATATGGAATGAGATGTATGGTACCACCATACTGCTTACTTTCGCGAGCCACTACTTGCAAAGGTACTCTTAACGTTGCAAAAGTACAATGCAAATTACGCGTTGCTTTCGGTCTTAACTTACCTTGGTATGGAAGTATGGAATGGAATATGGAAGAAAATTTTAGTATGGAATGGAATATGCAATGGAAGATTTTTAGTATAGAATGGAAATGGAATGGAAGAAAATTGCCAGTATGGAATACGGAAAAGTCGTCTTTCATTCCATTCCATACCATGCCCTGACTCTCAGATAGTAAGACTTTGTTTTCTGGTCTTCACCTATATTTGTCAAGATTTTGAGAAAATCTCCAAAGTGTTAGGGGCCCCACACAATGTAATTCCGGCCCGGTCAATAACTTGGTTAGTAAGCGTAACCACGTATTGTATCATTTTTCAATAACAATTCACCTCCACCCATAGGTGTAGCCAGGGGGGGTCAAGGGGCCCGCCCCCCTTCAATTGAAATACTATCAATTATAAAAATGTGACAAAAAAGCTTATCGTTTCTTCTGTTTCTTTTAGCATTTTCGCGTAGAACAGCAGTACAAGTGTAAAACAGTAATTAACAGCAATTTGATGATCAGTGGACCCGGGTCCCCTCAATTCAATCTTTGCCAACCAATATAAATGTATAATCCGGGTGAAATTAAGGGTTTTCGTTCTAAACGTTGCTACCTCAGGCCCACATGTAACCTTTTTTATGAACGTAACGTAATAACCAGGGGCGGATTTACTATATGGCACTTTTTTTTTAGTCTTCACCATAATGTTCGACAGCAAGATGCTGCGAAATTCTCTAAGTGCCAGGGGCCCCGTGGAATGTAAATCCGGCTCAGGTTAGTAGGCGTAACAAATACACGGGTAGTAGGCGTAACGATCTATTGTACCATTTTTTAATACCAATACACGTTAACGTCGCCAGTTTTTATACGAAAAAGTACTTTCGAAAAAAATTAGCTGGGGGAAATACTCATTGATTAAATTATTGAATTTTAAATTGAGGGGGTTTGGGTCCCCTAGCTGTACGCGTAAATATATTTCTATAACAAGTTATTTTCGTGACAAAACAAAAATCTCTAAGGAAAATATTCAAGAAGCTTATCTTTTACTGCTAAAATATTGCAGGAGGCAATGTATCTTACTTCCCTCTACCTGGGCCTAATTCAACAACAAAATGCAAGATCTTAAACGTGTTTTGGACTTAAATTGCAAGTAAAAGAAAGATTGAATATTTAAATTTCTTAAATTGGCTTCAATTGTTAAAAATCTAGCTCTTTCAAATGGCTCCGAACACGTGCGAAATGTAATCCAGTGGCGTTAAAATTTTTTTTTTTCTAAAAAATTACAAAGCATGCCCAGCAGCTAAGGACTTCGCTGCCAGACCCCCTTAGCCTTCGCCCCCAGATCTTATCTGTGATACGTTTGAGTTACGTTAGTTTACTCAACACGTCTCTCGCTTACGACATTTTCGCTTTTAAACTTTTGGTTTGAGCTCTTTCCCTTTTGCAAAATCCTGGTTCAGTGCCAAACCAGGCCACGGCTTCTAATCTTCCATTCTTGATTCTACGGTATCTTTGCCCACAAAAAGTTCCTCTTTCGAATATTTGTGATAACGTCTTTGCATGTGATTTGTAGTTTGGGCCTCTCAACCAAAAATCCTGGCTACGCCTATGGTGTGGGGTGTTGTGTCACAAACAAGAAACCACTAACCATTCTAAAAAGCGCAATTACGCGACGGGTGCAGAGGCGCACGTCTACCAGTTTTAAAATTCGAGGCAATGAAGATATACCGAGATTGCCTATCAATGAGCTAACTATTTTGTTGACCGGTACCCATAACCCAATAATCCGCGCGACTTAGAATCTGTCACATAGTTAAGCTGTTGTTTTTATCAAAAAAATTGCAGCCAAGAACATACTTGAATAAGATTGATAATGGTTAAAGAGATACTAGCCGAAACGTCTCTCAATAAAATTGAATAATATTAAGAAGATTCTTAGCTATAACTTTTTCGACAAGAAACTTCAAATTCGTCTCGCAAGCTTTCCTTGATTATTTAGAGTTATTTTGTTAGTTTTGGCTTTGCAACAAATTCTTCAATTATGCTATTGAAACTGAAACTATATGGCAGTCGCTAGTGGTGATCGTGTTGTACCATTGAATAAGTGTTACTAGTACGTCAACTTTTTAGAAAATTGGAAAATTTGCAGCATTAACTCTACTGCTTTAAAAAAAATGCACTTCTCATTACAAAATCGCACCACAACGAATACGCTGCTGTTCTTCACACCATTAGATTTCAGCAAAATTTTATGCAGATTGAAGTGGCTTTGAAAATGGCGTGGTCGTATTTTTGGGCAGCTTCTTGAAAATGCATGAAAAACGCTACAAATTTGAGACTAGAAATCCTCATCTAAGCAGGATACTGCACCCAAGTATTTTTTTATTTATTAACAACGCATAACATTCACTTAGATACAACTGGTTAAACTCCAATACAGCAATGCGCTTCAAAATAAAAAAGGACTTACAAACTGCAGTAATTTCAGGAAAATTTTTGGCAGCACTGTTGTACACTTTGTACAGCCACCAAAATAACCAAGTAAAAAAGAACAGTGAGCAATTAAGTTATTACACAAAAACTTACAACTTCTTCAAAACTGAGCTTTACAAAGATTGTTCAGGGAAGAGTGTTTTTGACAGCAAAACGACTTGTGATGGAGAAAATAAACGAGCTGTTAAAATATGGGACGCAACCCCCCAAAAAGGCCGCCTCTCAAGTAATAGACATTTTTTTCATCAAAGCAAATAATTTTGGAAAAATGAGAGGCGGCTAAATTCATTTTCTAAGCCAGGCATTTGCATTAATCCCTCATTGTCTTTAAATTGAAAAAATCAATTCTCCAGAGTATTTTTTAAACAAAAAAATAAGACAACATTGTGGGATTCTCACTTCATCACGCCAAAACGTGTAACAAATTGGCGATATGCCTGAGCAGCCTATTGCGCCTGAACACACACTGCAGCTTCATTTTGAGGCAGGAATTCTTACTATGATCTGAGCATTGAGCCCACACCTTCCGCTCCAAAGCTGCCCTGCAATGCTTGCGATTGCGTTTTTCGTAATTTCCCTACAAAAGATTCGGATGCTTTATAATGTGACCCAATTATGTAAACTGTGGTAGTTGCAGCTCGTGTTACAAATAGTAACTGTCAAAACAGCAACTTCTAAATTACAATCCGTTAAAATAGCTAACCCTAGCCCCGATCCCTGCCCCAATCCTAACCCTAAACTTTAGAAGTTGCTCATTTTTACAGGCGCTATTCTGACCTTACACCATCACTTAGTAGCATCGTTTTCATCATTCCAACAATTAACAAAAAGTACAAATCTGAAAAAAAAAGTTTCGGACTACTATTAAGTTCGGTTGAAAGAGAACGTGATTGATGTTACACCGAAATACAGTCACAAAAACCGCAAAAATTCTATTTATGCAGTCACAGACAAAAGATGCTTGAACGGCAGTAGCCAGACCCGTTCTCCTGAGGTGGCTAGTTTTGGATTACAAAATGATAAAGACCAAAAAAACCGGCCTTCAAGAGGTTTGAGAATTTTTTCGAGATGAGCTGCAGGTCATTCTGAGTGAAACTTTGCAGGTGGGAATCAGGGGCTTAGAAAAGGAGTTGATAGGTTACGGCTCTGGATGCTTCCTAATACTACCAGCGAAGTATTATAGCCACAACCTCATCGGACAAAGATAGAAAAGTGCGGTAAAGCAAAACAACTAATCGTAAAGTAAAGTAACTATCAACAAAGCTAGGAGTAGTAGCACACAACATTCCATCAACACTGCTAATCAACATCGATGATCCAGTGCAGGGCTACCCAAACCCCATTTCGCGGGCTGTATGCTGCCCGCATAAAAAAATTTTGAGGCCCGCGAGTAGTTTCAAGATGAACTAGCAGAGAAATTTTGCAAGAAGCCAAATCAATTTCACTTGTTTTGTTTGGTCACCACCCAAAATTTCGGCAAAAATTACTTAAATTTTGGTTTTCAATTACATCTCGCCCGTTTTTGCATAAAACTCACTAGAAATTGTTTTCTAGTTGTGGCCGGCATTGATTGTGCGGCCTGCTCTAAGTTACAGCAGCTCGTTCCTCAAAAAGTTTTGGGATCCCTGATTTATAGTACGTAGAACATCAATTCTACTGTAAAATAATAAAATGCAGCAGATTTGGGCAACAAATTCAAAACGAAAACAGTATAACGAAGCAATTATTAAATATAGAACCTACGCAATAGTTAAATATCAATAGAGCAAGATGGTAAAAAAGTACCTAACGACAATTCAGACCAAAAAAAATTCTATTTCAGTGTATACACACACCCCCTCGAAAAAACTCCACTACACTAACTGTAAAAACCCTGTAGGCCTACGCCTTATTTTTGACTAGCCATGAGGGAGTATATGAATAAATCTATAATTGCCAGAGCATATTTTTTGAATAAGCTAGCCAGCTTTTTAAGTAGCAGAAAAACGAAACACACTGTCGGGAGGTTTGGTTTCTTCAAAAAGGGTTTAGTACACTATAGTAAGCAAGCAAATTGATTGTTCTAAAGGCAAAGGTTTTATAAACGCAATACAGTAGGCTTTGAAAATTGTTGCAGAAGGAAAAACGAGACTTATTCAACTCAGAGCTGCGAACTACTCGATCAATTTTTATTCCAGTTCAGTTTCGAGTTCAGTCTATTTTAACAAGTCCGAGGTCAAGTTTCGCGTTCTCTAATTTTTTCGAGATCAAATTCGGCAAAAATAGAAAGTTTTTGGAGTTTGAGTTCAGGGTGATAAAAATACCACGTCTACTTTTCCACTTAATCGATCTCTTTTTCATACATGCTGTTTTTCAGATCGTCACGGCATAAACAAGTGAACGACAATCTCAATTTGCGAGGCATGATAAACAAAAAAGATTTCTTGCCGGAAACTTTTTAATCTTTGAATTTCATTTAAATGATCGAGTTCAAGTTTTGAGTTTGCAGCCCTGATTCGCACATGCGCACGAACTAAGGGATCGAACGAGGAACAAGCAACCTCGTGGTCACCACTAGAGTTGGATTGACTTTAAGAATCCGCGCACGAATTATTGATGAATTTGAATTCGACTTTTGCAAAATCAATGAATTTGAAAATTAAAAATAAAATGAACGGATCCAACCAGTGCCGTCGCTACGGAGGGGGGGGGCAGGGGGATCGTACTCCCCCTACCGGCAGCTTGTGCCCCCATTTTGGTTTACTAAAAATACAGCTTTTGTAACATCAAACAACGACAAGACAACAGACAATGATGGAAAAAGAAATCATTACGTTTAAACATAATTCTCCTTTGATGTTTTTTCGATTCTTTGCGAAATTGCTGGCAACCAACTGTTGAACATTCATTAATCTGTCGCAATATTCCGTCTTATTGACACGCCTTTACGGATGTGTCGCGGAAGAGGCATGAAGCCTGCGGAATCGTTACCGGTGCTTAGTCAGTGATTATGAAATGAAACAATACGTGAAAACTTTTTTCAAAGACCAGCTGTTTTGATTTTTAGAGCACACTCAACATTTTGAGGTCATAGTCAGTGGCGCAACTAGGTGAAGGGGCTTAAGCCCCATTTGCAAAGTCACTTCGAAAATTTCATCTCAAAATACAAGCGTTTAAACTTGACTTAAAGTAAGGCGGGCTGAAGGTGCAAAGCAATTTAATTCTTTGAAATGACTTTTGAATTTTAGCAATTTAGTTATTCATATGGCTTCTAAGAGTGCGAAGTACGATTAAAATAGCGTTAAAATAGCTATTTCTTTCTTGTTTCAAACTCGCCCAGCGGCTGGGGGATCCACCCTCAGCCCCATCCACATTCACTTAATATTTAGTATCTATGTCCGTTTGTGACACGCTTGAGTTGCATCCGTTTGGTCAGCACGGGGGCTAAATCGGGCAGTTTTTGTGTAAAAAAATTTACGTTTGGTTTACCTCTCTTCAGCAAAATCCTGGTAGCACGTCTGGTAACATTCACTGCTGTAGATAGATTTTTCAAGCAATAATTGGCCATGGACGAAACGAGCTAAGAAACGTTGCCGGCCTTATTTTAAAACTGCACATAATTGCAACCGTACAAGATCTAAAGATCAGCTTTTATAAGCAAAGTTTAGTGCCCCCCCAACTTTTGGCTGGTGCTCCCTCACTTCGTTTGCTCTGCCGACGGCACTGGATCCAATTCTGAATTTAAGCGACTTGAGTTGTTGGTTTATTACGCACCTGTGATGCGTTAAAACACATCTGCGACTGCGCCTTGCTAGGTGCAAACTGCAAAATCCTCTTGAATCTTTGGTGAATAGTGGGGTTGGATTGAATTTGAATCCGCTCAAGAGTGACTGATGAATTTGAATTCGACTCTTGCAAAATCAATGAATTTGATTTTAGTTTTTTTTAAGTCAATAAATTTGAATTTAAAAATTAAAAAAATGAATGGATCCAACCCGGGTCACCACCTGATATTTTACCAACTGAGCTATACGCCGTCGCTAAGTGACTCGCAAGCGCAAAAACTCTTAACCACTAAAAGCGCCAGATAGGACTGGAAGCACTTGCAGATGGCGCATCTCGCAACTGAAAAGAATCGGACTCAAACTCACACGGACGGAGCTTCGGTTCTTTGATGTTACAACTGCGAGTAAATAAATACCTGTGTTGCAAAATTGTCTTTTGCTTTTTCTGGATGCATGTTCTTCCTGTTTACAACAAAATTAAATTAAGAAAGGACTGGCAGGTAGAGGATGCCTTGATCGAGCGAAGAGGCTTAAAGTGTTCGGATTTTAAAATAAATAAAGTGAATCCGACCGCCTGCTTGACGGAAACAACACCGGCTGAAAATGGAACACTGCAACAGAGTTGTAAACGGGCCAACTAGTTCATGCCCGAACGCGAAAATATAAGCTCGAAACCGAGAAATAAATGAAGCCCAAACCAGACCCGAAAAAGCCCGAAACTCTAGTTAGGTTTAAAAAAGTACGTAGCAGTCAATTGGTTATTTCCCTTAAATAACTTTAGTCTGCTGTGACTAAATAAAACACTTCTTGATAAATTATGATGGAAAAATAATCGTATTGATGCTTGAAGATTTTATTCAGTGTTGCAAAGCTACTTCGATTATGTTTTTACAACAGCACCATTGATTATGATTTTATGTTGTTTTTTGTGTTTCACACGATTATAACTATAACAACCGCAGTAGAAGATTAAAAGTAAAACAGTCTGTTTCGTCCTAAGGACGCATCAGGTGCTATTTTAATCTTGGTAGAAGTTTTAAAAAACATGATATTTTACATGAATATGTTTTTCAAAACACAGAACACGTATCGGGCGCGAATTAACCTCAAATCCCTGGGATGACTTACAACTTTACACTACAATATTATTTCTACTGCAGTATATTCTTGAATGCGCGCTAAAAAAGGAGAAATTGGAGGGCCCCAGAGCTCAAAAACCTGCATTTTTTGCATAAATAACTTAATTTTAGACCTATATGGATAAAAATTAATGCTTAAAAAAGTAGCAGAGAAACTAGCAGTGCAAAAACATAATTAAACTCGTTACCTAAATGGGCTATGTGGACGGATAATGGTAAAAACTCATTACTCCCATTTGCAAGGAGGTACATTATAAAACTGCTTAGTTAAAAAAAAACTTATGAGGAGTAATCTGCTTCGTCTTTATTTAATAAAGTACAGTAAGATAATGGGGGGGAGGGGGGCTGATGAACGCAGTTTGAGCAGTGATTGTTAATAAACTAATACTGAATATCCCCCTCTATTTCTGAGCTTCTATATGTTTTGATAAAATACATGCTCAGCATTTTTCAGCAAACAATCAAATTTGATTGCTTATTTTTATCCATTTTTTATAAAGTGTTTACTGATTTGTGAGTTTTATTTTTGACAAATTAGACCCTCTCTCCTAAACAAATGTTTCAAAAGATGCTTCAGATCATTTTTGAGTCCATTCCAGGGCAGAAGATAGTCTTAGAGGTGCTAAAACGTGGTATTTTCCTTATTCTGCATTTTGGTGAACAGCCCCATGAAGGGGGGGGGGCTACAGCCCCCGGCCTCCCTGGTTACACTACTGTTGTATAACCCGATAAATTTCATTTATGTAGTAAGAATTCAACAATTTTTTTACATACGGTACCACACATGAACGCAAAAACTTTATGCATTCGTGCAAAATAGAGATATAGGTCAGTGGTTAGATCGACAGATTCAAGTTCGATTCTGGGTCTAATTCAACAAAGAACTTGATTCACAAGTTGAGGTATTGCTTTGTTGTATTGCATATTTATTTTCCTCTCACCGGGCAGCAACAGACGCTAACTATTGCATGATCTGGACACTTTTCATTGCGATAACTATTCCACCTTGCAGAGATGATCATCGCAAATCCCTCATCCAAGGATCCAACTACGTGACCCGGGTGTTAGTTGAACCCAGATCATGCAATCAGGGTTCGTCACAAAAACGACGTCTTAACCCTCTCGCCATGCTCATAGGGACGGTCTGAACCGACCTCCAAAATAGAACAAAAGAAAGTAAGAACAGGATTTGAAGTTTAGTCAAGACAGCTTGGAAAATGTGAAAACAGTTAAATTGTGAGTAATTGCGTAGCGACGGCTCAATTTTAACTAAAGCCATAAGACTCCATTTGAAGAAATTGCGTCCAGTAAAAATTTGGTATTATTACACGATAATATCCTTTTCTCGATATTTTTTGGTTGTTTATCCCCCCAAATGATATGTCGCGCAATTTCTCCATAGGTGGAATTGAGGATGGCAAGTTCTTTCAAATTTCTTTCTTCTTTTAAGTCGTAATTTTTCTTTGTCCTAAACAAAATTAAAAATTAAAGACTATATCGATAGTCAATGAAATCCGGATAACGAAATTTTTGATTGAGCAATCCACTATTTTTTGTTGTTGTATTTATTTATCCTCTGTCACCGGACAGCATCAAACATTAACTATACGGAATGATTCGCAAACTTTACATTGCGATAACTTATTTCGTGTTTGGAGGGATCCGCATCTGCTTGGGCGTTTTCAGTAGTCCAACGTTGCTGCCGATTTCTTCGAATTCTTGTTCATTAAATTTGCTGCTTGTTCGAAGCCACCAAGCAAAAATAATCATCGTAACGCGTCTGATTCAAGGACGCAACAACATGACCAAGGTGCGGGCTAAACCCAGATCATGCGATAAGGGTTGTTGTAAAAACGAAGCCTTTGCCATCTTGGCCACGCCGCTCATAAGCATAAATTTAGATGCTTTCATGATCACGTAAAGTTCGCTTTTAAAATTTTGGGCGAGATCCAAACCAACGTCGAATTAATTTTAAAAGACTCCGAGTGAAAATCTTTAAAGTATTACAGACTACTAAGTTCAGAGGAGGAGTCGAGGACAATGTTCGAGGCCAAGACCAAGGACTCAAAAAAATCCGAAGCTAAGGACAGACTTTTCGAGGACAGACCCTCTCGAGGCCAAGGACCAAGGACACAATTTTTGTAAATTATGGTCGATAATTTTTTTTTGAGGGCGAAAGTGTTTAAGATATTGCATTTCCTTAAATTGTTAATGATAATTCGAAAATAGTACTTTCTAAATACAATGAATGTTATTTTGAAGTTTTAAGCGGCTTTTACCAATCACGCGTATTTACCAGCGGAAATAAGCGTGATATTTTTTTTAATGTAAATGCAAAAAAAGAAAAGACATAATGCATGTAGTCAAATGACAAGCGTATTTCGGCCGCGCACATACGCGTAATCGGTAAAAGCCGTCTTACGCGTTAGCAGCAATGTTGATTACGTTCCGTAGCGGTATCAAGTTTAAGTTTATTTATTTTTGCCACAAAATTCACATAATATAAACAAACGATTAAAGTTAAAGAATTAGTTTGGCAAGGGAGACTGCGAGTTGACCTCTCGGTCTAAGGCCGTAACTCGTAAATGGGAATAACTAAATTCTAAATGTGGAAATGGTCAATTTTAAGATTTTGACTTCATCAGTTAGTGCCCCGGTGCGAATGTCCACAGCTGGATCCCCACTTCTTTAGTAGTTTCTCAAACACAAATCTTATTGTTTGGTTGAACTACTTCTTTTCACAGAGTTTTTCCAAATGTTATGTGTTTTTAAATATTTCATAGCGACTTAGCGACGATAACATTATTATCTAAAAGTATTGCAAAATACTCTAAAATTATGTTTTCAAAATGAATTGAGATACCATACTGCAGAGTTGTAAACAGGGCGACTAGTACAGGTTCGAACCCGGCCCGAACCCGAAAGCTTAAGCCCGAAAACAACCTGAACTCAAAAAGTGAACTGAAGCCAAAACTAGGTCCGAAAAAGCCAGAAAGTTAAGTTACGTCTGGAATACATGCGATTTAGGTCGTAAAGCTGTTAAAATGAAACTAATTACTGCTGATCAATTGTGACGCAATAATAACAATTGCTTAGTGACAATCGCATGACGCTTAAACGAAGGCACTCACTGTTGCAAAGTTATTTTAATCACGCTTTTGTAGCTCCTGGAAGGCTAAAACACTTGGCAAGTACGTACGTAAAGCCCGAATCAAGCCCGACATTTCGTTAATCTTAACGCCGGACCCGAGTCGAACCCGACCCGAAATGCCTTGCCCGACTTACTACTCTGCCGTACGCGGTAACCGAAAGCTCAAGTCCTGGAAAAAAACGGGGTTCTGGGGGCTAGGGCAAAGTCACCATGCCTACGTTGAACAATTTTAGTGATATTTTTTTTTGAAAAATAGCAATTTTTGTGACTTTTGAAGGAAATTATACACATTTTTAAATTGATTTGAAGAAAATACCGTTTAAGTTAATTTAGAAAAACTTTAGCTTTCCCACATTTTCTCACTCCTATTTGCAATCCAATCTCTTCTTAACGTTACGGTGCATGTGATGTCTCTCTCTCTACTGTATAGTCTCGCATTTAATGCCTAATAGCCTATCAATGAATGAACGCGCACGTTTCGGCCGCCAAAGACACTTTATAAATTCACCGCAAGATATCATCTAATTGCAAAAAGTAACCTGAGGATCCCAACAGGGCTGTACATTAAGGAGGAAGGCATTGGAAACATTTGCGGTTACCCTAAACTCCCCTTTCGAAAGGCCCACAATTGTAAAAGTGTAAACATAATAAATCATTATTTTTAAAAAAATCCCCCAAGTTTTCGCGCAACCTTCGCCTCTTCATCTCCATGATGTCGTATGAAAAATTGACAAAAGTGCAACGCGCATTTTTCAAGGCATTCGAACAATAGTTATATTTAATATCACACTCGTTTTTTAATAATTCTTCATGCATTTTTTTTCTAATACAGTGGTTTATTTATTATTAGGGGTTCTTAGCGGAGATTTTCAACACAAAAATCATTCATTGGATGTGGCTTTGGCCCCACACCGCTTGCCTGTAATTAGAGTTGTTCTCTCTTATCAACAAATCCTTAGCAATATTCGCTCGCGTGTTTTCAGAACTAGTTCGCGTTCCCAAGATACGTTTTGTTAATTATATCAGGGATATAGGAGCAAATACTTTCTTCTGAATCCACACTCAGATAGACACGGTCATGCTCTATACCATCTCAAAAATGTTTCTGTCCGGACTCCCCCGATCCCTTGTTGTGGCCCTGGATGGTATTAGTGCTTTACTGTTTGTACCATTGGCACCAAAAATATTAGCAGAAACAAAAACAAAAAAAAACGATTTTACACTAACTGCCTCTTGCTCCTCATTCTCTGATTACAGCAGTGTTTCTTAACCTTTTGTAAACCGATGAACCTTTACATTATTCTACACGGTTTCGTTGAACCCCCAACTTTTTTTCACTCAAATACGTAAAAGACAACTATGACTATCATAACACAGTACACGTCACATATACAAAAATAAAAATTTAGAACTAGACAGACCCTTTCACCCGTAGTCGGGATCATCAGGGGTATCTGCCAAAACAATACAAACTGGGGCTAAAAATTGAAAGGAAATGAAGCATGAAAGTTGTTAGTTCTTCGTTCCGATACCGGGGCCCTGGCTCATTCATAGGAGACCCAAAGTGAACCCATACTTTTTGTTCGAGAACTTTTTTGAATCAGTTGAATTCAAACTCTTTTCATTGTAAAAACAACTACATTTAATTATAAATCATTTTGGATCAATGCGATTTTTATTGTTCTTTTTTGGCGAGCAACTGGGAACAAAAAGTTTATTTCATAAGAAGCAATTCTCGTGTCATTTTTACATGTAAGCCTGTTTCGTTTATTCATTTAACTTCTATCAGACTAAAAAAAAGTACACTCTGCCTATCTTTTTTGGAGGCTCACTCTAGTTCCTCTGACGCTCTGTTGCTTCAGCCAGCCCTCGTCTCTCAGAGTACTCACTGCCCTGCCTTTATAGTCACGACTTTCCTTTACCAGCTGTTGACCTTTGTTATCTCTACTGACAGATATGTTCTGACAACGATGAGTTTGTAATGTACACAAATAAACATTTTGCGATATACTGACGAAGTGATAATACCCACTACGTTTGCAGTAGTAAAATCTCGGCCTAGCTCGGTGCTCTGCAGTTTTCAAGATTTTGAGCAAAAAATCTGACTAGACGGATGGTACTTTTATTATCACTGTAATGATAAGAGGCAAACAAATTCCATTTTTGTTGGGGATTTTTTACTCTTTGGACCCCCAATGCATACCTTTAAAAGGGTGCAGAGCTCAAGGAATCTACGCCTATGCAACCAGTGTCTAGATTTGGAGGAATTTCAAAGATCCCCAGAAAGACCTCCGTTGAACTCCAAGGGTTCGACTGAACCCTGGTTAAAAACCACTGGATTAGAGCTTTCACACAAGACCATTTAAAAAAGGTTTTCTATGACTTGGCTACCCCATTATAGTATTTTTAAATAAGAAAAGGAAACGAATCGAGAGGCTAGATGTTGAGGTTATTTTTTGTTTGGTTATTTTCCTTTTCAACCAATCAAAAAATAATGCTGTCCACGAGTCAAGTTAGGACAGTTTCGAGAACTTGTAGGCTTCGAGACCTAGGCCAAGGAAATCAAAAACTGTCCTAGAGGATGTCCTCGAGGACTACGCCTCTGATCAAGTTACACTGTTTAATTTACATAGAGTTGACTGTAAGCTAACAAGCTCACGTGCTAGTCACTTGCATAGAAGTATTTAGCATGCATGTTTGTGTCAACGTTGAGCTAGAATAACAGATTGGTCTTCCTACAACACAAAACTGTTGCAACTCCTTAACCAGTAGCATAACTGATTCTGGTAGCTGCAAGTATGGGTAGAAAATTTGAATCCTTACCCTTTTTTTAAAAGAAAAATCTTATTAGAACACGGGGCTCAATTTGCAGAAAAAAAAAACAAACAAATTAAGAATAAGGCCAGCCTTGGCATAAAAAAGTAGTTAAGAACATGGGCTAGTAATGCATTTGCAAGCAATCAGCAAAATTTTCTGCGCTTTTCCAATTGTGGACTTACTGTATATCAAGGGCGTCCAACCCGCGGGCCGCGGGCCAGAAGTGGCCCGCCAAAGGTTTTGAAATGGCCCACCAAAGGTTTTTACGTTGGTTGGTTGATTGATGCTTCCGCGCTGACGTTGTGAGTAGCAGAAAAATACCACAAAATCCTTTTTTTAAATCACCGATCAAATCTGAGCGAAGACCTTTTTTTTTGGTCTTCACCTACTTTTTGGCAGATAAAACGATAAACTATAAATTTTGGCTCGCCAAATTTTTGGAACATCAAATTTGGCCCGCGGCTGAAAAAGGTTGGACGCCCCTGCTGTATATGAAGATCATTGTAATAACCATGATCAATAACAAAACCAACCTATAACCAAGCAAGAATGAGTTTGTATAATATTCGTCAATAAAATTTGATTACAAATTAAAAACTGATAAGGCATAAATTTTTTGAAAATTTAAAACAGCAAGCCTCAACTCAAAATGTATTGGTTCTTATGAAAAAAAAAAAGTATAATCATCATCAGTATACAAATCCCCTACTGAAGATCTCGAGAGTGTTAGACACATAAACTGACTATAAAAGGCGTCTAAATTTGACTATTAATAAATGCTACATTGTAATTTCTTAGGTAATTGAGCTTTCTTCAGCTGAAAATTTTGGACATTTTAATTCCGTTTTCTTCTTCAGATGCAGATATTAGCAAGTTCGAGTGGATACAGCATCTGCTACTGCCTTGAGAGCTCTATTCCACAATTCGATTGCCAGACGAGTCAAACTAAATACTTTAAGTTAGGATTCATAGTTTTCCTGCTTGGCGTTCAGCATCAAAATAGATAATCTATAAAGTGTAAAGCCTCCACCGTGTGTAGTAGACAGTTAAGCAGGTTGCAACTAAATCAATTCAAAGACCGAAAGGCCACTTGGCTCCCCTGGTAAGAAAAACCCGTTAATGAATGAGAGAAGCCAACCTTGCATATAAGTGCATCATTATATTATTTTTCCAGTCGTACAATCCTCTATATATGTATTCAACTTCAAAGAAATTAGGACGACACATTATATCTTTAACAACATGTATTGTTGATGGATACATCTGCGCAATAGACCACGGAACTTGAACGGAATTAAATCCCCAACTGCAAATAAACAAATAAATATAAGCAACTTAAATAAAAATAAAAGATTAGATCCAGTTGAATTAATTTTAGGAAACGAGATCATATCAAAACCGGCCAATTGGTAGAGCGGAAACGCGTTCGTCTCTGGACCGGGACATTTAAGATTCAAATCTACGGGCGGTCAAATCGGACACAGCGTTGCCAACGGCTCGCCACCGCTACGACATTTTTCGATAGAAGCTGGTATGTCTGCAGCGCAATAACTCGGAAATGTGCCCGTCAAGTTGATACACGCTTCCGTCGCTTCGCGTGCAACAGCAATTAGTATAACCAAAGATTTTATGTGATTGAGATCATACAACCTAAAAAAACAATATAAACCAGAGTTGCTTTTGCATTGTGCAAAAAATGCCCAACGAGATCATTACGCACAAGCTACCACATGAATTATTTTTCAGCACTATGCCAAGCCGAATAGTGGCAAAGAAAAAAGACACAATGAGGTTTTAAACAAAAATCTAGAATGTTCATCATACATCATTTTTTTTACAGGTACTGGAGATAGTTTTACCGCAGGGTCATTCTTTGTCAACTTGACCAGGCCATAGTAATTCTTCATCTCAGATTTTGATGAAACTTTGGGAGGTTATAGAGCTGGTAATTCTAAGCAAAATGATACCCATATCAACGAATTTGGTTCAGGGGGTCGAAAGTTATGGTCCGCCAAAAATCGCCATTTTTGTGTTCACTCAAGCCTTAAGATTTATTAAGATTTTGACCTTAATACAGTAGTCCCCGCTTATTAAGCCCACGGTTAATAAGCCCAACCGCTTAATAAGCCCAAAATCGTCCGGTCCGGAATTACTCCATTTATTCCTATAAAAAACCCGCTTAATAAGCCCAAAATATAAAAAATATAAAAAACCCGCTTTATAAGCCCAAAACCCCGCTTAATAAGCCCAATTTTCGAACACATTTGCTTAAAGGAGGCCTTCATTTGAAATAGGCTATTATTTAAATAATCCGGAATATTTTTCTGAACACGTTATCGAAAGTTCCGTCCAGAAATTCCTCACCGTTCTTGAGATATCCTCTAAAATCCGTTAAAACTCCGCTAATTCGTGACGTCACTTGCCCGAGTTTGGCTGAGGTTGTATGGGCTGTGTAAGGTATAGAGTAGGTAGGCAACAGTTTTGAACGTTTATCCTTGTCTAAATTAAGTGAATTATACCCTATTTTATTCAAAACTGTCTACTCTATACCTTACACAGCCCATACAAACTCAGCCAAACTCGGGCAAGTGACGTCACGGATTAGCGGAGTATTAGCGGATTTTAGAGGATATCTCAAGAACGGTGAGGAATTTCTGGACGGAACTTTCGATAACGTGTTCAGAAAAATATTCCGGATTATTTAAATAATAGCCTATTTCAAATGAAGGCCTCCTTTAAAACTGAGTGAAAACGCGTCGAAAGTCACACTTCTTTGTCTTGCTTTCGACGATTTCACGCTTCGTTACGCTGCTGCCGTAGTTCTTAATTCAACTGTTTCGTCACAGACCGTTTATCTGTGCGGTAATCAATTGGCAAGACAACTGGTGCTCTGAAGATTTTACTGTAGACTGCTGATTACAGATAAATTGCTTGTTATCTGTAACTGTTGCGTACAGTATTAATAGATTCAGCAACTTTTAGCCTTAGTACAGTCGACCATATTCATTTATGCGCATGAGAGTGGCGAAAATTTGTCCCCCGGTTAATAAGCCCACCCGCTTAATAAGACCAAAATCATCCGGTCCCAAGGCGGGCTTATTAAGCGGGGACTACTGTATTTAAAATGTTTATAAATTAGTGAGTTTTTGAGTTACAAAGCTCAAATTCGGTGAGAAGGTTGCCCATGGTATGTGGTGTACGTGTACCACTTCTTTCAAAATTTAGTTACGCATGAATGATTTTGTGCCATTTTGAATAATGACACAATTTCAAAATCATTCAAGATAAATTATTTCATGTTTTGAACTTGATAAACACAAATACACATACTTTTTATTTTATCAATAGAAAGAGGAGGTCAAGTGCTTTCATTTGATACCTTACTTGAAAAAAACCGGAGATGGGCCTTTTTCGATATATAGTTTTAAAAATTGGTTCTGGATGAATGGTTTTGAAATTGTGTCATTATTCAAGATGGCACAAAATCATTCATGCATAACTAAATTTTGAAAGAAGTGGTACACGTACACCACATACCATGGGTAATTTTCTCACCGAATCTGAGCTTTGTAACAACTCAAAAACTCACTAATTTATAAACATTTTAAATATTAAGGTCAAAATCTTAATAAATCTAAACGCTAGCGTGAACACAAAAATGGCGATTTTTGGTGGACCATAACTTTCGACCCCCTGTACCAAATTCGTTGATATGGGTATCATTTTGCTCAGAATTACCAGCTCTATAACCTCCCGAAGTTTCATCAAAATCTGAGATGGCGGGTTACATTTTCACTTTTTTCTGGTCAAGTTGACAAAGAATGACCCCGCAAGAAAATTTGGACCGTTTTACACGCTGTTGTTATTGATAATTGCAAGCCCAATCACAAAAGGATGCTTTTTAACTCAAATTTTAGGGTATAGTTCAAAGCAGTAGCAATTGGGTTGCCGAGAGAAATTAATTACTTCTCATTCTGCAATCGTTACGGTGCAAAATGATTTTGTTCTTGTTGTGCATATTTATTTCCTGTGCCCGGATAGCGACGAACACTAATTATTGGACTATCCGCACATTTTTTTACCTAGTGATGAGAGGAATCCGTTCCTGCTTAGGAGTTTCTAGTGATTCGATGTTCCTGTGGATTTCTTTGAAATCTTGCCCACTGAATTTGTTGCTTGTTTGAAGCCACCAGGTGAAGATAATCATCGTAAAGCGTCTTATCCAAGGACGCAACTACCTGATCAGGTTGCGGGTTGAACCCCGGATCATGCGATCTGGGTCGTCATAAAAGTAACAGTATCGTATTGCTGATACGAGAACTACTGCCCATCTATGGGAAAAAAACAATCAACTATTCATTAAGTCACAACACAGGCAATGGTCAAACATTTTTAATTGCATTTTTTTAGCAAGCCTAATTTTTGTGCACTGGTTGCGACCAGCAAAACCGCTTTTCCGATAATCTTTTAGCGACTGCTTCTCCGCTGAAAAATGCCTGCACGTATAGCTACTGACAAATCTGCATAATTCTTGACACGCACAAGGGGAAATGTTCATACAATTCATAACTGGTCCTAATACTGGTGTTTTCGCGAACCAGTTACGAAATGGTGAACTGTACTGAAACGAAGGGTAACGTATATAATCTATTTTATTAAATGTGCCAAAGCTGAAATTTGCGGCAGTTCTGCATGTTGCCTAGTTTAATTTAGCTAAACAGCTGAAATTTGAATGGGCAAACCAGACTGTAGTGCGTATTGTAGACCACAGTGATAGTATTTTTTTTCTAAGTAATTTTAAGTTGGCTAATATGTAATAGAAATATCGCTGCATGATTTTTACTTTTTTTACTGGCGGAGCAGGAAAGTGGTAAAATTGGTCCCGGAACACATTCTGCACACCGAATACTTTTCGTCTTCGTTTATACTGTTAGTACTAAGAACCGGAAAACAACAACTTGCCGGTAGACAAATACGGTTAACTTTTTCACGCTTGGGAAAAAGACCTTGAGGACGCACAGTCGTAGTGCCGCAGTACTACCGGGCCTAGCGTATCGTCGCGAAGCTACTAATGATAAAAACAAAATTTTGATTCTCTTAGCCATTTTGAGGTAGCCACAAACTTAAAAAGTGGATAAATGAAAAACAAATAATCCTGAAAGTTAAAGAAAAAGAAGATTGGGATAGTGAAAAAAAACACAAAAAAATAAAAATTCAGCCGCTTTAGATGACATTGGCAACTACACCACTCAAAAGTTACGGTGTGAAGTTCCATCGTAGGTGGTATAAGCAGATTGTTTAAAACTCTTTGGGCTGTCGCCTGGCCAAGAAGTGATGACAATAACAACACTTTCTTAGTCATAATTACACTTACTCGTTATCAAGAAAATTGTGATATTCCCAATACCATCGGCGGAGAAACCACGAGTTGCGATTGGCCAGAATTATGCCATTAGCTGAAAAAAAAAAGTTTTGTTTTTGTATGAATAAGGCACAGATCCCGGACTGCTGATCACAATATTGTTTTTTCCACTCAGCAGCGTTTGATTAATAAAACCTTTTTAGAGCAGCCCGTTGTTTTCGAAACTGGTTTCTAAGTACAACGGAAAAGCCGGTCTCTAAATACGCCAGGCAATTTTGTTGACATTAGCACGTTTCTAGATCAATTGAGAAGCTAAATGGAACGCCAATTTGCCTAATACGTTTGATTTTCGAAACTGGTTTCTAAGTACAACGGAAAAGCCGGTCTCTAAATACGCCAGGCAATTTTGTTGACATTAGCACGTTTCTAGATCAATTGAGAAGCTAAATAGAACGCCAATTTGCCTAATACGTTTGAGTAACACATTACTTCCGTGAACCGGAGGTTGCTTGGTTGTTCTATTACGATCCTAATACAGTAATAATGCGTCGTTGCATGTCACGGAATTACGCTTACCGTTTGGTTTCAAAGCAGGTTCTTTCCATTGTGGCGGCTTATTTTCTGAAAAAAGACTAGAACATGGAGACCAAAAGCTGCTCAGTCTGTGCTGGCGTTTTTAGAGATGAATGATAACTAAAGTGTTCATTAAAGAAAGTGTTTTAAAAACTGGTGTACGGGCAATTGGATATATTGTAATAAAAGTAATATACACTGAATAGGGCATTTTGACCAACCAACCTAATACGTCAGGTTCTTCTTCAGCCAAGATCATTTCCTTTTTTCTTAGTTCATCGAACTTTTTCAGCACGGCTGTATCTGTATCCAGATAAACTCCTCCTACTTCCATCATGATCTGAAGTCTTGCTATATCGGCTTTATGCTCAATAACCTGAGAAAAAGTTCACTCGACGTTATTCATTCATTTATCATTTACAGGATATAGCTTTGACCACCAGCACAATCATTAATGATAGCAGGAAAAAACAAGTTGAATTGAGCTATGTCAGCAAGCCTCTTTAAAAAGCATTACATTTTGGATTTTATACAACTTGCCAAAAAACAACTTCCAGAAATTATATTTCCCAATAAAACACTTGGCCGTAACTACATTATCTTGAATGTACCTCTCCCTAAACGTACACATGCTAAAAATTACATTTCCCTGAACATTCACTTGCCAGACATTACAATTCTCCCAAAACATATTTTCCAAAAATTACATTTGCCCGAAAGCTCTTTTGGCAGAAACCACACTTGGCAGAAATTACATTTCCCCGAAAACTCGTTTTTAAGAAATTGCGTATACACTAGCCATTTCATTTGAAAGAATAAAATTTTATTTGGTAGAATTTACAATGCATTAGGCAAAATTTAAAGGCTTATTTATTTTCACAAATTAACTCTTTAAGTTACAGAAAGAGTAGGATCGGTAAAGAAAAACATTCAGATAGGAAGATCCCGTGATGTGAGAGGACGGATCCAAAAACCGTCATTTTTAGGGCTCTTGTTACTTCTCAGTGGTTTAAACTTGTCAGTTAAAAGTCAAAAAATTTCAGTGGCTGTTTGGCTACAAGACTTACTCGCTAGTAGATCCTTTCACAGCATCCGTTCGTGTTATTTAATTTACAGTATTTTGCTTTAACGTATGAGTTTTAATATTTCTTGCACGAAAAAATCAAAAAAACTGATTTGAAGTTTGAGAACAACTACTGTACTTTGCAAAACTTTATGGCTTTAACAGTTTGGTATAACAAGATATTGCTTCAAAAGTATCTGGTTCTCAAGCGAAATTCAATAATGAATTTTGTTAATGAATCTACATGTGCAAAGATAGTGTATGTTTAAAGGCGCTACTGCGTAGAACATTGGTAGGTGGAATATGCTGGGTTTAAATCTCAAATGGGCGACTATATCTGCACCGAACATTTTTGAAATCGACATAACTTTTTTTTTACATTAGACAAATCATGTTTTTTTATAGTTTGGCATTACATATGATCAGAGGGTCTCTGGTTTCATTCTCTGATAAAGAACGTCTTGTACAATTTAATGCACTTCATAGCAGAATTTAGACTATTTTTTTTCTCCATAATCTTTTTGAAGCTGCTGGATTTTGAACCAAAGTGCAGGGCAGAGAGTCTTGGATTCGAATACAGAATTAATCACTCGTAATTTTTTTTTAATGAAAATTGTTTGAGTTCAAACCATTACTTTAATTTCTTTTAATGATTCTATTTCTACTGCAATGCCTAGGATAAGGGTGTGCAATGCCAGTTTTACACATGAAATCTTTTTTTTTGTTGCGGTTACGGATTTTGAACTCATGCTTTTTGTGAGCAATTGAATGACAAGGTATGTGATGTATGCAACGGCGACTTCTTTAGCTTGAGACATGCCGCGATTGTAAATGTATCTCGTTGTTATGAACCATTATCTTTCAGCTCAGTATTTCTGGCAAGCACGTTTGATTAAGAGTAAAAAATCAGCATGCCTTTCAAAACGCAGTTTTGTTTTTGTTAAGTTTAGAGTTTTGTTTAAACTTTATGAAATACTCACCAGTCGTTTGGTTTTCAAACGACTACGGTAACGGCAAGCTTCAAAGTATGAGCAAGAGAATGCGCGTAAAAAAGCTAGGGCGGAAGTTTCTTATATTCTTAGGAAAACAAACATCTGGTTGCATCTTGCAAACAACTATCAACTCAAAATTCTCAGGTCAAAAAAAAGCACACTGCAGAGAATTCGCAACGGCAGGAAATTCAAATTTTCATCCTACACAGTCGTAGTCTTGACCTCCGCATCGACATTACCACTCTACACTTTAAGCAACCTGCTTATATTTATACACTAGCATCGATTTTTAATTGCTGAATTTCATTACGCTTGAAATATAACCAAATAGGCAGCTAGACCAAGGTTACGTCAATCAATTTCAAAGAAAAGTCTGTTTTAATTTAGACTACTTATTAGAAATAGACAGCAAAAATACAGCATAATTTTTCGAACGATTAATAGTCTTTAGAAAATGAATTTCCGGGGAAATATATGGTTTCAGGAAAATAAATTTTGGGGGAAATCTAACTTCTGCCAAATGCAATTTCTAACAAGAGTAAATTTTTAAAAATTTTTTGGGGAAATGTAATTTCGGCCAAATGTAAATTTTGACAAGACTAAATTCTGGAAAAGAAGTTTTCGGCAGATGTAATTTCTGCCAAATGTAGATTCCGACAAGTGTAAATTCTGGAAAACATGTTTTCGGGGAAATGTAATTTTAGCCAAACTTAACTTCTGACAAGTGCAAATTTTAGAAAAGAAGTTTTCCGGGAAATGTAATTTCGGCCAAATGTAAATTCTGCCAAGCGCAAATTCTGGAAAATACATTTTCGGAAAACTATAATTTCAGGCAAGTGTTCATTCTGGCAGATGTAATTTTAAGCAAGAGTTCAATTTGGTAGTGTGATTTTTGACAAATGCTAATTCCGAAAAAAACATTCTTGAGAAATGTTTTTCTGGGAGGTGTTTTTCTGCGAAGTATAAGAATACCTTACATTTTACGAGAAAAAACATCAGATTACATCAAAACCACAAAACTGGGCTTTTGCAGCAAATTTTCAACAGAAACATCATTAATAGAGGTGACTTTGGGTTGAAGATTTTTTTTTTTTTGAGATCATCCAATTTTTAAACCTGTATTCTAAATGGAATGAATAGTATGAAACCAGGTGGGATAGGACACTGCGGCAGATTTTCACACCAATTTTCTTTCCAACTGTTTTTCCCGGAAGAATTGTGTGAAAACTTTTTGTTCGAGATCACCTCAATTCGAAAGCTGTTTAAGTAATAAACTATTTGCCTAATGAACTAGGCTCGATAAGCATGATTTTTATTTTCGTAATTCCCATCGAAAACATCAGATTCGCTCTTGCAAAAAACTACATCAGATTTCCATCAAAAAAATCAGACATCAGATTGTAAGTCAAAAACATCGGATCTGCGGTAAAAACGTCAACACTGGCTGGCATCACTGGTTAAATTGAAAAAAGAAAGAAACGATAGGACGTTTGACCTTGGATTATGCACAAAACATTATTGTGCAACATCTCGAGGTATAAAAGCACGATCTCTACACCTACTGTAACAGTACAGTATCACAAACAGTGGTGCTATTCAGGCAAATTGCTTAAACCGGTAGATAAATTTAGAGAATTGGCTACAGATCCGGTTCTTGTAAAGCGTTGAAACGTCTCACTGATCACATCAAAGACTTCAAAAACATATGTTGGTCAATTCACTACACACCAAGCACTCAGTTTCACTTAGGCACACAGTCTGTAAGAAATTAACAATTTCAAGTAGTTATGGAGAATAGAAGCGTAGGCAGGGGGGCATTGTGCCATGGCCTCCACTTTGGTATTTTGCCACTAAAATCAGCAATGGCTCCCCCCTCCCGTTTAGAAGCAGACCGTCAAAGAATGCATACGGTCCCGACGTATAGATCTGAATACGATGTAAACAGCAGAGCTACAGGTTGAAGTTTATTTTTGGTACTTCATCTCAAATCCGGAGATATTCTTTTGGGCTTAACATTAATTTCAGACCCCCCATCACAAAATCCCGCTTACGCCACACTAATGGAGAAAATTACACATGAAAAGCAAAAGTGAGCCGCCAGAGCAAGGCACAATATTAGTCACAAGCTTTGCTTGTTATTGAGACTACACTGAATCGATACGAAGAGATATTGATTCGCTGCGTGTGATTTTAAATCCTTACGAATGAATTGCCATTGGCTTAATTATTGTAGTAGTGAGTATCGACTACCATTCATACATTATATCGCCGTTATTTTACTTAAAATAAATAATATATTACTCAAAATGAAGCTTTTATTACTTCTATTTCGACGACTTTGCCACGTGACTTTATTACATATATTTGCACGACTTTGCCACGTGACATTGCAGAATCTTTCCATAAATCAGTAAAATCTTCCTAATTTACAACCGTAGAGTTTCAAGACTTGAAATGAAGGCTAATGGAAATTCTGAACTTTATTTGGTAAAACTTATACCTAGTTTTTCATAGCGGCGTAGCCAGAGGGGCTAAGGGGGATAAAACCATTACCCTTAACCATGCTACCAAGAAAACTTAACACAAATATAAATTTGTTTAAACGAGTTTTGAACTTGACCAGAAAGTAAGGGGACTGAAGGGGCTAAGAAATTTAGTTTTATCGAAAAGCTTTCCAATTTTGGCAATCAGTTCATTCAAATGGCTCTACTAGCGCCCGAAATGTCATCCAAATGGCATTAAAATGGCTATTTTTCTAAAAAATTGCAAAAATTGCCGAGCGGCTAGACCTCGACTGTGAGACGCGGACAGATTTTAGCTTTGGGTTGAAGCTACCTCTCTTAGCTAAATTCTAGTTACGCGCCTGGTTTTTGAGATATTGCCTTTAAAGTAAACGAAAATCAAGATCATGGTTCAAGTTATATTTCCACTTGTAGTGCAACCCCCGTTTAAATCGTATTTAACTAATTACATCTTTATTCACTACGTATAGTTTTGGCCAGAACATAGCAAAGGACCTTTCAGTCGAGCTGCCACCTTACCACTAGCTACCACACACGGTGGAAGCTTCAAACGGCCCCTTTTCATTGCTGAACAGCAAGCAGATAAGCCGTGAATACCAGTTTTTATCATCTTTGGTTTGGCCCGATCGGGAATCAAACCAGAGTCCGATTCGTAAATGCGTTTCAGGAGCAGGCGATCTATCCACTCGACCACAATAGATTTTAAACTTCATTTAATCTTTTTCAACATCCACCAAATCCAGTTTCTTGATTAGTTATTTGCAGTGTTGGAAATATTGATTAGTAATCGATAACCGATACCACATTCTTTGCTTTTCTGTTATCGATTATCGCAGATGCTTTGCTTTCAATTTTTTCTATCGATTGTCGTTTTTTCTATGTTTTTTGCTTACGTGTTATCGATTGGTAGAATCTTTATACTTTACTTTTGTTCTTGTTGAGCCTGCCTTAGCTTACATCGTTTGGTTTCTCTTATGCTATATTGCTCTTCATAATTATCCTAAAAGTGTATTTTTTTTATATCCTTTATAGTAGCCTACCGTAATGATAGTTTTTCCTCTCACAAGTTTCATTTAATAGTCAATACAGCAAATATTTTTGTGCGTTCTAGTGAAAAATAGAATAAACATTTTTGTTCGCATTTCGTCATCGATTACTAATCTTTGCTTTTTGTTTTTGATATCTTTGCTTTTTGTTTCTTTCATAGTCTTTGCTTTTTGTTTCTGATATCGGCTATCGATAATTCTTTGCTTTGTATGTGAATTATCGATATCGATTGTCTTTGCTTCTAAACAGCATCGACTTCTAACTCCAGTTATTTGCCATCATGCAGTAGAAAAGTTCGAATCTATTGACTCCAAAAGGACACCGTGCTTTTTGGTGGTGGATCGAGTCGCTACAACCAATAGCATTGTGTACAGGCAACACAGTACAGGAATTCCAATATTTTCGAATTAGGCTCGTTTTAACGATCACGGGCATGAGACCCAGTTTACATAGGGCGTAAAATCGTGAGCGTACGAGCATATGCTTAGTTTGTTTTAACCAATTGGCAGCTTTTACGTTGGTACGGCAGTACGCCAGGCGTATCGAATTTTTGTTTGAAATAAACTAAGGATACACTCGTACGCTCACGATTTTGCGCACAGTGTAGGCCTAACGCGCGCCATTTAATTGTATGCCGTCCGCTGTTCTTTTTGTCAGCAATTCGATTGTACTGTAAAAGATAGCGCGCGTTTTTGTGCGCACGCAATATGTGTGATCGATAAAATAGCGTACAGTTGTTTAAAAGTTGATGCTTATCTCTGAACATTTTAGGCCTGATCTACACGGAGCGTAAAATCGTCAGCGTACGATCGTATTCTAGTTCATTTTAATCACTTGGCAGCTTTTACGCTGGAAGGCAGTAAGCCGAGCGCACCAAATTTTTGTTTACAATGAACTAAAACACTCTCGAAAGCTCACGACTTTACCCCCAGTGTAGACTGGGCTTTGATAGTGCTAAGAACAGTGGTGTTGTTATTTGCTGTGAGTTTGAAACGAAATTAGCGCTCGCAACCTTCGAACACAATGCCAATTGCAACCTTCCAACACAAGGCCGATTGTTGAAATGGTATTTTTAACTACTGTACCTTAATTTTCTTGCCCCATATATCTTCCGGAGGCGAACGCTTTACAATTCTCAAGCGATCTCCCAGAAAGAGTTTTAAAACTTTCCAATATTCATTGTCAGGTTCGCAGTCAGTATGGAATAATATCAACTTTGGCTTCTGATACCGATATACACTAAAAATGCTGTCAAAAACACAGTTTAAAATAACACCAAATAAACAAGAGTTAACTTAAGTTCAAATCGCACTTCAGCAAAAATTTGAAGCGCTAAGGCTGCGTTTACATATAGGTTTGACAATTAGGTTTCGCTCCTGGTTGTCAAACCTGTCGCGTTTACACATGACAAAAAAAGTCGTTTACAAATAGCGGTTTTGACGACTAGGAACGAAATCTAGCGCAAGTGGAAACGATAAAAGGTGGCGAAAATCAGTTTTCAAACTCGGTTTTCAAACCTATCCTTTTCGAGGTTTTGAAACCTGAAAGGCATTAAAAGAAGTGGGAAAACAACGTCACAGGCAAAACAAAAGTACTAAGTGCGCTGCAGCTATATTTGCAGATGTTACCGCGTCAAACACTTTAATCCCAAAAGCATACAACAAAAATCATGTGATCGAGGTTTTCGTGTCAAGAGCGTTTACACATGAAATTTGGCAATTCATGGCGCGAAACCCATGCACAAAAACCGCTCGAAAATGAGAAGTACGAAACCTGGTTTCACGATGAGAAAACTCGTTGACACATGGCTCAAGTTTCATTCCTGATTGCGAAAACCGCTATGTGTAAACGCAGCCTAATAAAAGTTTTGAGTAGTATAACAAGGCTTAAAGCTTTTAAAGTCCGATTTAAATCAAATCTTTCATTATGGGGTATTCGCTGTATTATGCCGAAGCCAACGACTCACCGCCGCTGCAACATTGTTTCGAAAGAACCAGAGTGTCCCGGGCGCAGTGACGCGGAGATTGATTACCCAAACTTGTTCCACGCTTCTGTGTGATAATGAAAGATTTGATTTTGATGTACAATGAGAAAAGTTTCGATTCAAAAAAGTGCTCGACAGTGTTGGTCAGAACAGATATCATGACACTGTACACGTCACAAGCAAAAATTAAAAACTTAAAACCCTACAGACTGTTTCACTCATCATCGGGATCATCAGATGTGCGTCGTGATCTGGTTTTAAATAGGGGTAAATGTGGAAAGATATTGATCGATATTTTTCTTAGGGCGGCAAGGAAAAACTGCGCCACACTCAGTAATTTCTTTTGCAAATAAAATGAGTGTGAATTACAGTGCCTCGACGTAGAGTTGCAAACGGGCCAGCTAGTTCAGGCCTAAACCGGAAAAACGATTGGAATCCCAAATCTGGCCCGAAAAAGCCTGAGTTAACAAAAAGCATAAGCGCTCGATTGCTCTTTTCCTTTGAAAAACTTAGTCTGCTGTTTATTATTATTGATAGATTGTGATAATTATTGATAGATTGTGATAGTGATGAAAAAATTTAGTAATTGTACACTAATAATAATGCTTAAATGAGGTCTTCATTCAGTACAGAAAAATTATTTGGATTAGGTTTTTATAGCACATCTAAGCACAAGGCAATATCAGGTCCGAATTAAGCCCAAAATTTTGTCAACCTTAAAGAGATGCTTCTCGAAATCAGTTTTATTGAAGAAATCAGAACTAAAGTGTTGGCAAATACAATGATTCTGACTACCAGCAAGAGAATCGAGAGCACTAGTAACTTAGCAGCATCAATTGACATATTTAAAGTTTTTTATTTAGCAGTTAAAACCTTTTGTAATAAAAATCGAAGGTTTGGGGCCTAAAGCAGTTAAGCCCTCATCACGATAACATATCTGAATAAAATAAAAAGAAGACATGTGGTTTTAGGAAATTACCAGTGCATTCATTACAAAAACAACCAATTTATCATGTAATACTACAATTAACTCACATAAATTTTTATTGAGTTAATTCATAACAATTTAGTAATGCAGTAGTAAGCAGATACTGTAACAAAATGATTGGTTAGATCGCTAAGAATTATCAAAGGTAATATTTTACACTTTAACAATGGTGATTATATGATCAATAATGACAGAAGTTGCAGAAGTCACACGAATAGGGGATATGTCTTTTCGGCGCGACCATTTCGGCAGCACCTATTTCGTGCCGGACGCTTTCTGCACAGATCGTTTCGGCGCCAATTCAGTACTATTTGACAGTTCACTCATTTAGGGTTAGGGTTAGGGCTTTGGGTTTGGGTTGGTAAAAAGCACCGAATATTGGCGCCGAAATTTTTGTTCGCGAATTATGGCAGATAAGAATTGATTTGTTTAGAACTAATAAACGGTAAAACCTAGAACGTTGAAACTTGGACTCAACATAAGAAGAAATGAAAGCGTGATGTGACGCCAATTTTGAAAATTCTTGGTCTCGTGGTCGTGAATTGGAAAACAAAAAACATAAAAAAACGGCGATTTTTGGTTTAAATTTATTAATTTGCCTAAACTCATAAACCACTTGACGTGCAAGGCTGAAATTTGTGTACAATGTGGGTGCTTATGAATGCTTTACGCAAACAGAGTTCGGGGGCGCTCGGTCACGTAACCAAAATTTTACAGACCGAAAATGGACAAAAAGTTGACGAACTGGAAACGATATATCTCGGAAAGTATCGATTTGATGAAATATGGTTTATGATTTTTGAGCACACTATCAACCGCCTCTTTTTGAGTTAAGTTAGTTTACCCAAACTTGAATACTATTTTTCTTGTTTTGTTTCTTTTTTCTTAATTTTTTGTTCTTTTTTTTTCCATGCTATCTACGTTTAAACAGCTACACCATTGTATTCAAAGTTTGAGCGATTGGAGACATCAGGGAGGACTTTTCTGCAACTGAAATCGTGTTGGGGGCATCTCCCTCAATCGGTTCTTCCAAAATTTTGAACTGGTGAACCGTTAACGTTAGATGGATCAAATTTTCGGTATGGGTAGATATTAAAAATAAACTACACCTAACAAAATTTGGAGATTTCAAAATGGGGGTTTCCCTCCAAACGGGGCCCTGCAAAATTCAAACTTTTTGACTTTTAAAGCTGGACGCATGAAAACTTGAAGGTATTTAAATTGGAAAAGATAAAATTTGACAAATTTCGGAGATACCAAAATAGGGGGTCCCCCTTAAACGGGGCCGCCAAAATTGAAACTTTTTAACCACTTATGCCTAGACACATGACATTTTCAGGATAGGCAAAAATGAAAAGATAAAATTTGGGGGTACCAAAATGAAGGGATGCCCCTTAAGCAAGGACGATAAAATTCAAACTTTAACCACTTACACTAGACTGATGAAATTTTCACAACAGGCAAATATGAAAAGATAAAATTTTACAAAATTTGGGGGTACCACAATAAAGCGTACCTCAAGCGAGGACGCCAAAATTCAAATTTTTTACTTCTTTAAGCTGGGCAAATCAAATTTTCAGGATAGGCAAATATGAAGGAAAGATAAAATTTGACAAAATTTGGGGCACCAAAATGGGGGTCCCTCAACTGGGTGCTTTAAAATTCAAACTTTTCAACCATTCAAGCAAGACCCATGAAACTTTCAGAATAGGTAGACCTAAATATAAAAGAAAGACACAAGCAGAATAGGTAAATAAAATATGACTAATTTTAAGTGTCACGATTGGGGAGTCATCCTCCAACAGGTTCTTCCAAATTTGTTACCACTCAAGTTAGACAAATAAAAGTTTAAAGATAGATAAAAATCAAAGGTGGCACAAATCCATTATTCGTTAATCCGTTCATAACGAAGCTAACTTTTTCATTAACTCGTGCATTCGTTAAAAAGTTTGTTTATGCTAACAGACTAAGCTAACTTCCGTTAAGTTTTGTTAACTTCCGTTAAGGTTTTTATCGTTAATATCTCGGACCATTCATTCATCGTACTGGTACAAACCAGTTAACACTTGTTGCGTATTAGCACGAGTTTTATAAAAGAAAAAGCGAAGAAAGGAGCTCTTTTTTGCGGCAAATAATAAGCTGCAGCCTCATAGGTCTATCAATTATCGCTGTTCGCAATTTCCAAATGTTTTCCAATCGCAGCTTCGTTAGTGCATTTGAACTTATTTTTGCCTTGAAATTAGATTAGACTGTAAAATGTAACTTCCATAAAACACAAAAAAAACACCATCGCAATTAATTTTTCCTTACAATGAGCTCAACAGTGTCATTACATGTTCTAAAAGCGAGCGAATAAAAAGAAATGTAAATTACAGGCAAAATATTGACAAATTAACAGACTTCACTAACTTTTGTTAATTAAAGCTGAAAATAACGAATTAACTTTAACGGAGGTAAGAAGTTTGTTCACGGACTTGTAATTAACGAAGCTAACGTTTTGCATTAAAAGGGCATTCAGGTAGAAAATTTTTTTGCTCGATTTTTTCTCAAAAAATTTTGACAGATCTGAAAACCAACTTCACCAAATTTGAGCTTTCTACAACCTTCCGTTCCTGAGATATAACAGATTAAATTTTCCCTTAGAAAAACTTTTTCCCATTACGAAATTTTGCCAGGGTTACCAATCAGAAACAAAATTTTAAAAATTGACGACATGTTCTTTCTTCTCCATGAATATTTTGCGGCAGAGTTATTGTAAAACAAAGTACAGGTTTAAAACTGTAAAATTAGCTGCTTTTCAATAAATTCAGAAGTTACATAGCAGATTTAAAACTTAAACTTTTTTTCACTACTCTGAGGTAGCACTTCCTCACCTATAAATTGCTAATGTGATGTCATATATGGTGTCCATGCTTAGTGATGCTAGCGCAATGCGGTTGAGCTAAGTGGAGTGCCAGTGTGATACTGGTCGAGAATCCTCTTTCTGGTGACCTTGTTGTCAGACTTTGATCATAGTAATCTGAGAAGAGGGTACGATGGCAAGTGCAGAAATTGCCCTCGAGTGTGGTGGTTTGAAGGTTCGGGTGGGCTGCCAGGATAGGCAATGCATGAATTCAAATGCTGATGAAACACTAGCCTAATGGGATAGCAGATAGGTGAGGAAGTGCCACCTCATAGTAGTGAAAAAAAAAATTTCAATAAATGTAAGCCAGCTTTCCTAAGTTATTCTTCTGTCACAATACTGATAAAATGGCAACACGGAAGTAAGTAGAAAACGGCTAATCGTGAACTGCAACGTCTTGAAAACAGGAAGGCGGAGAAACTTCAAATTTCGTGAAAATGCATTTTAGGCATACCCCAACATTTTGGTCAAGAGTGAAAAACTTGACTTGAATGCCCTTTCAACTTGCCCACCAATGATAAAAACATGTAAAACTTGAGGATGTCATACTATAGGGATCCTCTAATTATGTTGACACCTTTTATATCATTCACTAGAAAAACTACAAAATTAACTACAAATACTAAACAAATTAAATCTATTGGATAGGTTAATTTGAATCAAAGATCAAAGATATCAAAATTTGGTTGGCCACATTGAGGAAACCATGCCAAATGGGCCCATTAAAATTTTAAAATCTTCATTACGAAGTACTCCCGCCAGACATATCAAATTTTAAGAGTACCGGTAGGCTAATATAAAAAAAAAGATACAACATACCAAACTTAGCAATGCCATGTTGGACAATTGGCCCTTAAATGGACCTTCAAGTTTAATGCATGAGACTCATTTTTGCTTAAAATTCTAGAACAAATACAAACAATGCCAGCGTCGGCAGCAAAATAACCAAAAGCAAAAAAAAAATTCAAATCAAAGAAAAGAAACTCAATTTTGTGCTGATTCAAATTTGTAAAGAAGCCTATAGAAAATTTGCAAATCAGCCTATAGCCTGATCAATATAGCCTAGCCTCTCAAGCATATCGAAAACAATCAAGAAAGAAGGATATAGAAAGCTTACCGAAAACAATCAAGAAAGCATATCGATATAGTCTAGCCTAGCCTAGTATCGATATAGCCTTAGTCACTAAATAGCCCGGCCTCGTTCATTAGATCTCTGAAAAATTAGAAAATGTCGCAAGAAAAATCTGAAAAGAAGCAAGGCAAGTCTAACCTCAATGAAAAACAGGTTCTACAGCTTTGTATTAAAAGTGAAACTTTACGAAACACAATAAACGAGCTGATAAACGAGGCTGTTGAAAAGAAAACTTAAGTTTTTATTGAAGAGATCAAAAATTTGAAAAAGGAAGTTAAAGATATTGAGGCATCACAAGATTTTATCAGCAGTAAATATGACAATCTAAAGAAGGAATATGATAACCTACTGAATACCAACCAAAAGCAAAAGGAAGTTCTCAAATGCGCTAATGAAAAGCTTGCAAAGCTTGAAATAGTTTCTACAGAAGAAGTAGCAAACTTAAAAAATTTGGAACAATACGGTAGACGCCAAAATTTATAGGGTTTAACGTAATACCTGAATTTGAGAAAGACGATGTGACTAAAATTGCAGTTGAAGTAAGTGAGCTGCTGGGCGTTGAGATTAACCTTATAAGCGTTGAGATTACAAGTAACCTTGTATTGATGTTCCAAGACAAAAAATCTCTCGGAGTTACCGACTTACTTACCTGTCATAAAAAAAGGCATTTTGGATACACTACAGAGCAACAGACGATACTAGCCATATATAAATGGTCCAGATATTTTGTTTCCAAACATTACCAGATCATTCAAAGTGTCTGATTTCTAGTACATTGCCAGGAATGATCAGATGTGACTTTTGGTTCTTTTTTTTCTCGCCCTGTTACGTTAACTTGTGAACTTTGTGCTTTGCTTTTTGAATAACGTACGGATAGCCTAAATTGTTTTTTTTATGTGGTTGTAATTGATTAAGTGAGTTTTGTTCTTTCGCTACAAACACGGTGTGGGACTTTGGTGTGCACTTTATATAGCACGTATTGTAATACGTTGCAGCTGATATTATGTATTTCAATTTCTTATGCTGAAATAAATAATCAATCCATCTATCTATCTATCTACCTGTCAAAACGATAAAATTTCAGTGATTTTTTTCTGTTTGCAAGCAAAAATTTGCTACTATTCCAAGAGCACAGAGCGCTGTTTGAGAAAATTATTTGACACTCGTTCAATTTGAAAAAAGCTTGCTTTTTATCTTTTGCAATTTTACGATGCAACAAAAGCAGGAAAAAAGCCTTTACTGAGGCAGATAGAGCATTTGGAATTAAACAGTGTTACAAACATGGTCACTAAAATTGACATCGATGCTCTCAAAATTTAAAAATCAAGAACAAATGAGGCTGAAAAGCGGCAAAAAATTAAAAACAGCCAGTCTCAGCTCAAGATTTACTGGTTCAAAAAAAAGGAGTGAACTTCGACCACTTCACTTTTGAAAAACTTTGAAACCTATTGTTCTGTTAACATAAAAGTTTACAAACTAATAACCTCAAGGACGCTTTACGTCATTAAAAATTGTAGTATGGAAAAAGTTTTCTTTTTTTACATTGAACTAAAAACATATTTAAATTCTGTCGCTCATTAACTAATTAGTATCAATCGAGTAGCTGTTTGCATAGATAATCGTAACAGGTACCTTCCAGTCTCCCGTCACGAAAAAAGTTAGTTTTTGTTTTGCTATTGTAAACTATTTTTTATGTAATGTGTCATTTATTGCATCTTATAGCGACAAAAAATAAATCGAACTTGAACTACAGACAATAAGATGAATTCTCACGACGAATTGGTATCACAGAAAAAGTAGAAGAGTCAAACGTTTGGATTGCTCCAACAGTTAAGACATTAAAGTACTTGAGCTTAATGGTTTTGTTAGATTTAAGCTGGATGGTCGAGTTTTTTACTCAACTGTCACCTGTGACGTTAAAAAAATCTTCCACTTGCTCTTGAAAGTTTTTGAACAATTTTATTAAGAAAGCTTTCGTGCTGAATAATAGATGTACAGTAATATGAATAATGCAATATCCAATATGTTGGCCGTTGGGTCGCAGTGCTAAATAGCGTTCTCAGAATAGGAATAGCTGTAAAATGCGGGCATATTTCTGGACGTGGTTAGTGTTAAGTTTGGCTGATGTAATAAAGTCGGTGGAATTTTAAACATCGCTCTATGTTATTTCATAATAAAATGAAAAACTGTTAGGAATGATTAATAGCTCTTTGATTGACGTCTCCGGTACTTCATTATTTTAAAAACTTTTCCAGATCTTTAAACTCTGAGAGCGAATAACCTCAAAGCTGTTAAAATGAACTAAAAAACAGCGTAATGTGCGAAAGCAATAAATAATTTTTAGTAAATAATTGTTTGACTTTAAACATTACACCTAAAGTTTTAGAAACCATAGAGTTTAGTAAATTAATATAAGTTTTCAATGTGATGTCATCGTAAAGTTATCACTTATAAATTTATAACTATAAAATCACAGTAAAAGGTTAAAAGCACAACAGTCTGTTTCGTCCTAAGGACTCGTCAGGTGCTATTGTAATCTGTAAAAGAAATGTTATAAACTAAAACGTTAAATTTCTAAAAGCTATATATATGAGAATTTGATTCTTCGTTTCTAAATTTTGTTTGTGTACGTATCTTTTTCATGCTGATGGCTAAGGCAGGCATTGCTTTGATTTAGTAGTTAAATTTTGAGAAAAATCAGTAGAACAGTACATACATGTGCTTACATAAAATTCTTCTTAAAAACAATAATGCAATGGGCTAGTTGAGACTTGAGGGTGTAGATTTGAAAATTAGGATAGTGTGTCAAATTTCTGGTCAAGATAATGTAAGCTAAAAATCCAAAAATTAAATTGGCATTTTAAGATCAAAAAGTTATGTTTGTGTCGTTTTTGTTGTTTTAATCGGAGGAAAAGGTCACAGTAGAAATATTTGTTTTAAAGAGGGTTTTGTTTGTAACCGCAATTTTAACAACTGCGCTGCTAAGTGAAAATTCAACAAACTCCTTAAAAGTTAAAACAGAACTAATCAGTGTTATGAAATTTTGATTGACATTTTATAGATACCTTTTCCAGAGATTTAAATTTTGAAAGCCGTTAACCATAAACCCGATCAGGTTAATGGACCATTATGAAATTCGAAAGCAATGTATTTCAGATCTGACTATCAACAACCACTAACACGCTTAACGCAATTGTGAAGTTCTTTATTTTAGTAAAGTTAGATATTTTCGCGAAGTCCCCGGATATCGCTTGTTTATCATATTTACCATATTATACCAATGTTACCAAGTCAAATGGATTAAAACGTCGGAGCAAAATGACGGGATCGGCGAATAATTCTCAGTAAAACGCACAGATCCAATTCAACCGAAAACATTCTTTTAGTGTTTACTTTTCGAAACTGTACTTATCTCATTATCAAAGCTGATTTATGAGTAGACAAAAAACTAAAACGAAAATATGCTGATTTTAATCAGCAAATTTTCGTTCTAGTTTTTTTGCCTACTCAAAAATCAGCTAGGATAATGAGATACGTACAATCTCGAAACGTAAGCAACAAAAGAATGTTTTCAGTTGTATTGGTTCATTGGTTTTTACTGAGGATTAAAACGTATTTTTTTGAATAAGGAAAATTGTGGAAAAAGGTTTAAGGCACCTCTTTATTACGTCAAGTAGTTCTCATTTCTTCAACAAAACCGATTTCGAGCAGTATCTCTTTAAGGCATCTTTAGCAGTTATTTACTACACTTTTTCAAACATCACAGGGTTCGCAGCGTCACTATACTGTGCAGAGTTTTCAAAGCTCCTAATCCTGGTCGAAACAAACGTAACAATACATTAAAATTAGAGCTACCTTTAGGAACTTACCATATAAAATTCAGAAGGTAGAATTTCTTGCAGCCAAGCCAAATGATATGAGCAATGTTGGGTATGAGATAATCCTTCTGCTCCATTTCCTCCCGGACTTCTTTGATCTAAAAAAAAGTTACAATCGATGTCAGCTAAACAAACTTCAATTCTGTTCAACCAAGTAATTGACTGAAGAATGACTTCAATAAGAGTTAACACTAAGCCTAAAGCTAAATGTCAAACCAAACCTTTAATTATACTTGATGTATGGCGCCGAAGCGTGTAACAAGTTATGGCAACTTGACGGCCCATCTCCGCGTCATTGGGCAACATTGCTTCTTTTCAAGAAAATGTCGCAGCGATGGCAAGCGATTGGAAGCAACGACTCCGATTTGACCGACCCGAGATTTAAATCTAAGCCTAACCGTTCTAGAGGCGAACGCGTAAACCACTCGACCAACTGGCCGCTGCCGAGAGCTATCATACTCGTGTTATGGCAGTAGACTCCGCTGGGTTTCTTTTTTTGGTCTCAATTTTGGTCAAATGTCGGAATTTGTAAATGTTTTTTCAGTCATTTAAGAAACTTTACGTCATTTTCGCGATTGCAAGTGGAATTTTTCTAATTTTGTGCAAAACTAAGCAAAAGTTGTCAATTTTTCTTTTTAAATCACAGCGACCATAATGTCGAAATCTTTTTAAGCTATACACTAAAACTTTAAGCCAATGACAGTTAAATAACAGATAAAAACACAATCATATAGAAAATATATTAATCTTTCTGTTCATTGTGACGGAAATGGCAAATCTGTTTTGGTTATTAAGAAAACATTCAGTCAGGCCAATGACCGTCAAACGGCCGATAAATGACTCTTATTAAGATAGTCGGAACTTATCTTGAAAAGTTATCGTAGCATAGCCTAAAAGGCCCTAATACAATACCATTACCATAGAAATAAAGCATAGGTTAACTTAATAAACAATAGTACGAACTATAGCACCAGCAAGTTTATTTTAGTTCCTGATCAAAAGTTATTCTCGCCTGTGATTTCACCATTGTACAACTAAACAGTGACTTCATTGTATAACTAAATCGATTGTTCAAATCTAAATCTATAACGAGTATAATCAATACTAACAGTTCACAGAAACTTGAAAACGGATTGACAGACGCACACACACAAGCAACCATACATAATTCCATGCTTTCAATCTTTGGCACAAAAAAATTTATTCTCAAATTCAAACCCACCTCATGCCAAACTTTCTGATTTTGCGGTTTAACATATTAGCCAGGGACGTATTTAGGGGAGGCCATGGTGCCATGCCCCCCTCTTTGGGTCGCCAGGATAGTATAATTAGCATAGAATAGCATGCAAAATTGCGGCATGCCCTCCCCCCTTTTGTAACTTGGGCAGAAAGTTTGAGCACATTAATGGACAGAATCTGGGTGAAGACCTTTTTTTTTGGTCATTACCTAATTTTGCGCCAAAAACCGGACTATATTTGAGTGTAGACCTTTTTTTTGGTCTTCACCTAATTTTGGGCAGAAAAACGGACTGATTCTGAGTATAGCAATTTTTCTTTTGGTTTTCATTACTCTCAAATTTCCTGTCCCCCCTCCCCCCCTTTCGAAAATCCTGCGTACGCTAGTGATATTAGCTTACTGTTGAAATCAATCAAATCTTTCATAACACTTGCTGTATTACGCTGAGGCGTGTAGCAACTTGACGAGCCCACCTCCGCGTCATTGCACCTGGGCAACATTGCTTCTTTCGAAGAAATGTCGCAGCGGTAGCGAACCGTTGGCAACACTGTGTTCAATTTGACCGACCCGAGATTTGAACCTCAGAGCTCCCGTTCCAGAGACAAATGAGTTACCGCTTGACCAACTCGCCGGTATTTGCTTACTGTTAAAATATCAAAATCTCCATGCTCTATTCTTCTTTCTCTTTCGTCTCGTAGATTTTGATCGATCATTGTAAAGTTTATTTCTTCTTTGTATTGCAGCCTTGAGCTTGGTTCCGGTAGCTTCTTTTCCTAAAATATTATTGCAACATTTTAGTATCTGAAAGCTCAAGTTTAGAACTACAATGCAACTTCGCTGTTATTCGCAATACCACCCCTTCATTTATCTCGTTTATCTAGCTGTGATAACCTAGGGTCCACAACAACAGACCGCCGCAAACTAAACCCAACCATAATGTTCGCGGTCAGTTGGTCGCAGAATATCTTATCACAGAACCTTAGTGATGCGGCGGAGAAAGAACTACGAGTCATGACCTTGTACTCAAAAGCGGATGGAGCTGCGAATGAGTACCCTGCTTAATTATCGAGAGCTACCTAAGAGGCTTGCTAGGTGGGTGGCCACACTGTTGTAAGTGTTGCCTCTTACAAATAGTGTTGCTTCTTAGAGCATCTGCGTTGGTCAAGGGATAGAGCGTCAGCTACTTGGGTCGATTTTCGGTTGGGTCAAATCAAGAACTACAAAAAATGGTATCCACAGCTTTCCTGCTTGACAACACAAAGATCAGTGTAAAGCATTCACCGTCTATTTTAAACAGGTGGCAGGTTTGACTCGAAAACCGAAAGAACTCGTAACTGTTCTTGGACAAAGCAAGTAATTTGCTTAATGAAAAACGAATTTAGAAATTAGGTTTTGGAAGTTTATTTACGCCCAAAAATTGGAAGTATGTTTACGCCCAAAAATCGGTAATTTTTTCACAAACGGTACAGGAAGTTCAGCAAAAAATTTAAAATGATTAAGATTTAAAAACCTCACTACATGCTGTTTCCTCCTGATGGGTTTGTCAGTCGAGGTGAAAAATAACAAATACAAAACTGTAAAACTTCAGTACACCAGCCCGGCCAGTAGCCGCAACCCGGGACGGCGGTGAAGAGCCGCGGCTGGCACAACATACTGTAAGTAATAACTGTGGAGGCTAAGCATCTCAATCAAACACTATATATGCGCTGCTCCACGCTTGTCAAACCTTGTAAAAATACACTGCTAAAATTTCAAACACTGTTCGAGATACAAAGTGGCATTTTACGTCACAGTGATTAAACGATTTGCGTTGAATGTGATTTGAAGTGATAGCTCATTCGATGCGTCGCGATAGCTCATTCGCTCTGTATATTACAATAATTAATTGTATAGATGAATAACTTATGCTTCTAAATGCTAGTCGTGATGATGGCCTAAGTTACTGGTCGAAACACGAAAACCTATAGTTTTAGGTAGACAATCATTAAATAGAAAAAAATTTTAATGATTTGATTATGTTGATGATTTCTCAACTTATACTTGACCTTGTGTCGACATTTTCATACAAAGTCGGTTCTTTGGTTGTGGGTGTTAGCTGGATTTGCTTGTAGTACTGCAATTTTTTCTTTTAAACAAAGGTTACATCTGTTTTGCCGTTCTGATAAGGCTGTGCTTGTTTCTCTATGTTCCATTTTACGTTTGGATGTTTGCCGGTTTCTATCGCTTTCCAGTATGCTTTGGATATTTTTGTGATTATTATAGCGTGTCTTGAATGTCGTTTTGCATAGGCCGTAATAATATTTGTTGACATTGTCACAAGTTAGCTCGGCTTTATATACTAGGGATTTACAGCAGCATTCTCCGTTTGAAGGACAGGTGGTATTCTTCCAGCAGTTGCACGACCAAAACGGTATTACGGGGGTTGATTTTTTCTAAGGCAATTTGCAGTTGTGGGATGAAACAATGGAAGACAAGGAGGGGGTTCAACTGTAGTTTAATTTCAAATTATTTCTGTTGAAAAGTTTGCGAAAAGGGCTGCGTTTGGAAAACTGCTTATTCAACAGACGGAAAAATTCTTTGCTTAAGTTGGTTTTGACCGCTACATTGTATGGGGGGTTAAACCAAACTGTATTTCGACTTCTGTTTCTTGATTTTGGTTTCTTGGGCGTTTGATATTGCAGTTTAATTAATGTTGCATCTTTTCTAATGCCCCTTTATAATCGCGTGCAGCTTTTTCAAATTTACTTTTATTGCTGGAATTTTAGGATAAACGTTTTGCGATCACGCTTGGAAGTAGCTTTTTTTAATATTGGGTGGGTGATTTGAACTGGAGTAAATATATTGCGGGTTAGAATTTGGTTTGCAGTGTGGCCAAAAAGTTTCCGAAGTGAGGTCGAATGTGGCATGTAAGAAGTCTGTTTGCATGATGCCAGCTTCTGCTGTTGTACTTAAATCACTCTCTTTAAATACCTTGATGGTTTTTTTCTGTAGCAGTTCGATTTGACCACAGAGGTATCGGACGATGGCTAAGCCGTCATCTCTATATAGACTAACTTCAGGGTTCTTATTATCTGGGAAAGCGCGTTCAGCATAGCTACAGTCCGACAAACTCGCAAATTTCCGCTACGTGATATCATCCCATGGTTACGTCGAATAAATTACCACCTTGCTTTATCCACGTTCCTTTGCTGTCGAACAAGTAAACAACACTGATTTCCCGCAGTGCAATTAATGCTGGTTGTATCGTCGTTAATATCAGTGTACGTTCTGGCGAATTCTAAGGCTTTCATCAGCAAAATGTTTTCGGTTATTGACGGGTAGAATTCGGCAATATCAAATTTAGGAATTTGCTCTGAGACTTCTAAGGTATGTTGCCAAACCATGCAATTACTTCTTTGGTGTTGCACCATTGTATGAGGTTTGAAGCTGAGTGGATTTGGAAGTTGATGTTGTCTAAGAACGCTTTGCTGGTTTTTCCAAGTTCAGATTTTTCCGGGTTGATGAGTCGGCACTTGATGTTGTGAGGAAAATTTGGTTTGTGGTCTTTAATACCAGTATTAAAGACCACAATTGATAAATGCTTCGCGCTTTGGGAAAATCTCGATATTGTCATCTAATTCCAATTTTGAAGCTATGGTCTTGGCTTAGGTATTGATATTGAATCAACTTTGTTGTAGGGGGGGGGGGGGAACAACCTGTAGTGGCCCGTTTAATTTTAATCATTTTTAATTTTTAACTGCTTGTACCGTTAACTGGCTCTGGCCCCTGGTCATTGAGCACTTTGGAAACTGGGAAAACAGAAAACAAGTAATTTTTTCTACTAAGTGAACAGAAGTAAATTCTAATAAGTCAAAAAACGGCTGGCGTGCGCACTACAAAACACCGATTTGGTAAATAATTTCAACTAATTCATTTCCAAAATCAAACCCGTAAAGCACGTTTGAAGGAACGATTTAGTCAAGGTTTTCGCTCGTGCGACTGAAAGCTGAAATACAACAGTATAACAGCGTTGTCGTGCAGAAACAATGAAAAATATAAACAACGAGTGTTTCTGAAAAAAATCCCAAGTATACATGAAAACGAAATTATCTAAATTCAGGTAAGGAGAAATGGTCTTTAGTTTTTCGCCCTTGAAAGTGATTTGCAATACTGCCTGAAATAAGCTGAGAGCGAAAAGTTTTTCGGTTCATTTCAACCAGTTTTCTCCCGTTACAATTAGTAAAATGTGAGAAGGGCAAATATTATTCCAGTACAGTTTTTGTGGATAGAAATTCTAAATAATCCCAAAAAACAAGCAAATTTTTCCAAAATCCCGAAACAACGGCCCGTTGCAGACATTAAAAATCTCGAGAAAACTCCAAAATCGAGTAAAAAAAAAATTTTGGGGTAAAACCCACAACCTGGTAACTCTGGAGACTGATTACATGTAAATGAATTTTCTTACGTTTCTTAAGCGTTCTTTGGTGACACCAGTAGCGTGGCCAGGGGGGGCTCGAACCCCCCCCCATTGGCCTGTAAAGTATGCAAAATCGCACGTTTTTCGTGCTTTTGAGGCCGATTTTTGCTGAAAAATGGAAACAGCCCCTCCCTCCGAAGGGATTTAGGTGCCGAAGTTCTGAAGTCGTTATGGTAATTCGGCCGGAAGAACCGTGTGAATTTTCAAATTCTGCCGAAAAATCCGTCTCAATTTCAGTGAAGACCTTTTTTTTTTGGAGATCACCTGTTTCTGGACGAAAAAACTGTTTGAATTTCCGATTTCGTCTGTCTCAATTTCAGATAAACCTACTGAATCTGATTCAAAAGCAATGAAAATTCGGGTCAAGGTCGCTCACAGTTGTCTCACTCTTTCAAAAAAGCCCCCCTTTTTTTCAAATCCTGGCTACGCGCCTGGGTGACACAGCAGATGCAAATTTACGATTCACAAATCAATACTTACCGTTCTCAGATTTAAAGGAGGTAGGACATGATTAGGAGGAAAAGGATTGGCGAACGCTTTGACGAATTTTTCAGTTAGATAAGTTTTGTATTTCTCTATTGGAAGTATAACATCCCCAGTATTGATAAGGAAATTTTCAGTTGAAACTTCACAATCATCTAATAAAATTTGACAAAAATCCTCCTCATTTATGAGCGGCAAAACTGAATTTGAAAATTCAGTACTACGCAGTAGAGTCACGGTTGAGTCATCATTGCTTATTCCCAAAAATCGATCACACATTTTTGTTTTTGACATGCCCAATGCAACATTTCGTAATAGGCTCGATTGCTGGTAAATGAAGGAAAAGACAGCACAACAAGCGAGAAAAATCAAAAATCGCACTACCTTTGGGCGAATCAGTTTCATTATCAATACACTTATATTGCAGTCACTAAAAGTTTGCTATTTGCCTGAAAGGAACTTTCAATTAAGCATTATGGAATTTAAATCTTGTCTTTGATTTAAAACCGATCATTATTAGTCAATCCGATCAGCGATCGATTGGATAACGCGTCTGTTTCTGAAACGAAAGACTTGTGTTTGATTCCCCGTCGGGTCAAACCAAAGACTAGAAAAGTTGGTATTCACAGCTTCCACGCTTCACGCTCAGCATTAAACAGGACCGAGTAAAGCCTCCACCGCGTGTGGTAGACAGTTGTGCGGGTGGCAACTTGACTCAAAGACCGCAAGGTCCTTTCGCTGTCTCGTGGCCAAGGCAACTTGGTGAATAAAATGTAATTACAATTACAAGTAAAAGGAGGATTAAACAATTTGATTTTTTCAATTGGCTTTCAAATGTGAAAAATCTAGTGCTTTCAAATGGCTCTGAACACTTGCGAAATGTGATCCAATGGCATTAAAATAGCTTTTTTTTCCAAAAAATTACGAAAACTCTCCCAACGGCTGGGGGTTTCGCCCCCAGACCCCCAAAGCCTCCGGCGGCTGGGGGCCCCGCCCCCAAGCCCCCGTCTATGATACATTTGAGTTACACAAGCTTTCTAAAGACCTTCCCCAAGTTGGATATTTGCATTTTTCAACTAATTTAAACCCTCTTTCTTTGCAAAATCCTGGTTACATGCAAACAGGCAACAACCATTTCAGATCTTCCATCCTACGATATCTTTGTCCCACAAAAACTTCTTCTTTGGAAAAATTTTGATGACGTCATTTCATGTGATTTGTGGTTTAGGCCTCTCCCAACCAAAAATTCTGGGTACGCCAATAATTTGGAGATCGCCTAAAAAAAATTTTTGAAGACCTTTTTTTTTTGAGAACGCTTGCGCTTGTGTCCTTGGCCTCGAGCATTCCTGTCCTTGGCCTCGAGAGGTTCTGTCCTCGGAAAGGCTGTCCTTGGCCTCGGATTTTTTTTGTGTCCTTGGCCTTGGCCTCGGATTTTTTTTGTGTCCTTGGCCTTGGCCTCGAGCCTTGTGTCCTCGACTCCACCTCTGTGGATAGATATAATATTTTAATTCCCTCACAATATGGTTTTCAACGTAATTTTTCCAGTATCCATGCTATAACTGACATAGTAACTTTAACATATGGTAACATCAACATTAAGCACTATATGGTTTTATTTTTTTAAGATTAAAAAAAACTTTAATTCTGTTTGCCACTCGACTCTTCTAGCCAAACTAGATGATCATCACGGCAGGCATACGTGGCCAGACCCTTAAATTAATAACATCTTTTCTACTTAAACAACACAATCTTTATTAATGACAAATCCTTTTGATGTCCCTCAGGGATCAACATCAGGTCCATCATTATTCTTATTATACGTTAATGATTTACCTAATTCAACCCAGACTATTTGCAGACGACACCGTCCTGTTTAGCTGTTCATCATTCAAATCAAACCAATCTCCAAACTGAGCTAAATCTGGAACTGATAAAGTTTTCAGAATGGCGCAAATCTAATACGTTAACAATTAATCCCTCAAAAAGCCAACTCCTCGTTATATCCCCAAGAATGAATGAGTTAGTGACGGACTTTGATATACTTCTGAACGGTATTACTGTCCCCCTTTTTAACTCTGTCAAATATTTGGTGGCAACACTTGACTCCAAGTTAACCTTCGAGAGTCACATTAAAATCTTAGAAACCAATTTGTCCAAAGCGGGTCCACGACTTTTCGGCGCAACCATTTCGTCGCGGACCTTTTTTCTCCGCCTATTTCGTCTCCGCCACTTTTACGCACACGTCCTTTTCGGCGCTGATTCGCAGCCTTTTGACAGTTCAGTTATTTATTCTTTCCTTTTGTTTTTTTGCCGTTTCGCGCAACTATTAAGTAGGTCAGTGGAACTTCTTTAAAACAATAGAGAGTGACAAACAGTTGTAATAGGAGTTCAATAATTTGATTATTGCTGCGTGCTTCAAAAATATAGCTGCGTGGTATTTTCTCCGTTTTTTCTTTTTTTTTTTTTTGTGGTAAAATTATTTAATTTTAATTTTTAGATCCTGTACAAAATCCAGACTCTGATTTTATCTCTACCTTATGAAAAATGAAAGAAAGATATGGAAAGCGTTAAGACAGTGCTTCAACGTCTACACATTACGAGTTCAAAAATTGAAACAAAAAAACACCGACAGGATAATAAAAAAATAATAAACGCGTGTTGGACTTTTGTTGAAACCTAAAATGTTATTGCCTAGTCTCTGCGACATTCAAAAAAAGTATTTTTTTACTTATATTTTCGGAACTTCCTGAATAAATAATGTTTCTAAATCGCCAATATTTCCTTTTTAGTTTCTGGTGATTTTGGGAAATATTGGGGATTCTCCACAAATTAGCGTTTATATTTTCCGCTGAGGTACTGTTGATTTTAATCTTAAAAATCATATTTCTAGATGTAGCAGACAGTTAATTTTAAACTTAAATGAATGACGAAGATATTAGCAAACTTTTCATAAAATATTTCGTTTTTTTTATTATGACATCACCATAAAATAGTCGCAACCGCACAAGATGACGTTTGAATTAAAATTTTTCGCAGTTTCAGTATACCAGAATAAACTTTGTTTTAAATTTAAGAACAAACTATGAACAATTTCATACTCAACGCAGCAAAATTTTGTAGAAATTTTTTATCCATTTTGCTAAGTTTGTCAAAAATTTTGCATTAACGCAAATTTTCGTGTTTATTGTTTAAAAAGTGGCAAACTTGGTATATACTTGACTACTTACGGTAGAGTGAAGGCCTGTTTATGCTGAGCGCAAACGCGAAAAGCAGCGCAAACTACGAGGAAAGCAGCGCCATTTGCTGTTGTAATAGAAAGCGGTTTTCCGCGCGAAAACTTTTGTACAGAATCTAAAAATTAAAATTAAATAATTTTACTACAAAAAATAAAAAGAAAAAACAGAGAAAATCCAACGCAGATATGCTATTGAAGCATGAAGCAGTAATCAAATTATTGAAATCCTATTACAACTGTTTGTCACTCTCTAGTGTTTAAAAAAAGTTCTACCGACCCACTTAAGAGTTGCGCGAAACGGCAAAAAAACAAAAGGAAAGAATAAATACACTGAACTGTCAAAAGGCTCCGAATCAGCGAAAAAAAGGCCATGTGCCTAAAAGTGGAGGAGACGAAATAGACGGAGACAAAAAAGGTCCGCGACGAAATGGTCGCAAAAGACGTGCATCCATCCAAAGCTGTTGGTATTATTTGTGAACTAAAATTCGTTCTTCCTAAAGATGCATTAATAAAACTATTTAATGCACTTTTCCACCCACATTTGTTATATGGTCTAGTTATTTGGGGATCACCGTATCCGTTCTATTTGATGAAAATAAGCACTCGTAAATAAAGAAGTAAAACTGGTAGGGGGTGGTGCCTTTCACGATAGAGCTAACCCATTTTACTACAAACTTAACATTCCAAAATTGATCGATTTGTACAAAACTGAAATATCAAAACTAATGTACAATATTGTCCACAGGCCTCGATATCTTCTGAAAAACTTTTCTTAAGAGGTACTTCCGAATAAAATAGACAACTGTTTCTTAAGAGATACATGAACCTTGTTTATTATTATCGTATATTGTTGAGTATTTGATTTCTGTTACCGTAATATTTTAGTTATAGACAAAAATAAAAAATGACTTGTCTTGACTGGACTACTTCTTCATAAGTCATAACGGGACTTATTTGCTGTACGAGAAAATATCGAATTGATTATAGTGGCATAAGTTCAGTTTATTAACATAAAAAATAAAAAAATAAAAAAAAAGAAATTTACAAAAATTTACTCGAGATGAGAATCGAACTCTAGACCTTTTGATTAAAAGTCTAATGATTCGACGTTCAATGATCCTCTAATCACTAGATGTGGCCGTTTAATGCATTTATAGGATGTTTTGCGGCCGGCAGCAGTGAAAAGGTTGTGCACCTGGGGTAGAATCTTCTTTAACTTTCTTTAGAAATTAATGTAATTCCACAAAACAACTCCTTACTTAATTCACCCAAAACAGTCTTTGAAGTTTAAGGAAGGTTTTAGTAAAGCTTTCTGCCAAATAGAACTTTTCCTTTGCTCAAAATTCTGACTTAACTTTCCCGACTTGCAGAGTGAAAAATTCACGCCTGCACACGACGACTGACTGTACAAAACGTTGCTCCATGAATTGCTCAACTGCCGGCACTGAACATTTATGTTTAGATTATTCTACTAACAGATTACTGGCACAAATGCAATGGCAAGGGACAAGATGTTGTATAGACAATAGACATTTGCTGCTTCAGGTTTCGTGTTTGGACTGGAATGGTTATTATGCAGATCAAGTGAACATATGCGACAATGTCTTCAACGCTATAACTATATAACATAACGGTTTGAAAATTTTATAGATCGACATGAAGTAGATGCTGAATTGCGATTCAATGATAGAAGCACTAGTGATGTTTGGTTTGCAATTACTGTCTCAACCAATTTACAAAAAATCGAACAAGATTTTGCAATGATAAAACAAAAATTAATTCAACGAATTATCTTTAACACTACAGTATGCTTTTAATTTACGAAACTGTTGAAATTCATACCACTTTGGCCGCTTTACACTGGGCTTAAAATCATGAAATTTGGTCAACACAAAACTAAGAATACGCTCGCACACTCACGACTTTAAGCCCAGGGTAGACCGGGCTGTATTTTTTTCATATCTTGCTTTATCAGAGCAAGTCTTTCAGCGCTTTTTGTATATCATGAGTTAAATCTTCACAATCAAATCTTTCAATACTCGCTGTATTACGCCGAAGCGTGTAACGTGCTTGTGGGGCTGATCTTCGCGTTATTGCGCCCGGAAACAGAGCTCCTTTCGAAGAAATGGCGCAGCGGTGGCGAGCCGTTGGCAACTCTGTGACCGATTTGACCGGCTCAAGCCCAGACCTCCAGCTCCTGACACGAAAGCGTTACCCCTCGACCAACTGGCCTATGTGTATCATGAGTCGTAATCAAAAACATGGGTGAAATAATAGAAAAGCAGTGGGCAACTTTCGAATTTTGTGATTACGGCAGAGCATAAAACGCGATTACCAGAACGTAATAAAATAATAATAGTACACAATAACTGAAGATTAATTACTGTGCATGTACGGGATCATGGATGACACAGCCGAACACCTTCTTGCCCGTTACTCTTGCACTCTTGCAGAAGCATGAACCGGAGGCCTATCAGCCTTTAACATCACTACTGAAAAACAGTGAGCTTCGGAAACGAATACGTCTAAGGAAAACGACAGTCAATTGATCATTACATCGCAACAATATTATCATTGCATCTAGCATGTGACTAACATGAGGTAAAATGAGAAACATATGGCACACTGTCTTACTGTTTTTATGAAAAACAGTCAGCTTTGAATTGAAGCTACTGTGCTGTTGTATATCCTGCATGTATTTGCTGGGTATTTTCAGCCTCAATTGTTCTTTATTTGCTCAGGGCAGTTCCCGAAACCGAAAACCAGGCGGAACTCACGAATTACACTTTGAAAGCCAGTCAAAACTAAATCTAAAACGTTCACTGCAATTTTGTTATGAGAACACCAGGTTCATTTTTTTGCTCAAAACTAATAAACATGTTAAGAATAATTTCAACCTCAGCACAAAAAAACTAATGTAATTAAAAACACGGACTAGTACAAACGTATTTGGAAGTAATCACCTAATTAACACTTCTAGAATGCTATTGTTGATTTGCCTAACAGTTGTCTTGATCTGTAATAAAAACTACTGGCTTTTAACCAAGCAAGAATAAAATTGTGCCGCTTTAATTAATTCTCCAATGAAGCTACAAACCAATCAAAAACATATAAGAAATTCGTGAAGATTTAAGAACAGTCAACCCACGACCTACTACAACATAGGACTAAAATGCACAGAGCAGGACAGGCGCGTAGCCAGAAATCTGCAATGGAGAGGGGGCTGTTTTTCTGCCGAAATTCAGTAGAAGACCAACCTAAAAAAAAGGTTTTCTGCTAAAATTAAAAAGATTTTCTGGCTAAAATTAGGTGAAGACCAAAAAAAGGTCTTTTAAAATTGAAGCGATTTTCTGGTCAAAATTAGGTGAAGAACAAACAAAAAGGTCTTCTACCAAAATTGAAGTAATTACTGTACACTAACTAAAGCGGCAGCCCAGAAGGTTTCTTTACCTCAAAGACGGTGGAAGGTTTGACGCGCCTAAACACACGTTCTTACTTGACTGTTACGAAGTTTTTTTACTGGTAAGCCAAAAGTTGGACTAAGATCCCCCAAATCAACAATTTATAGGGTTTCAAAACGGTCTTTATCTACCCCCAAAGACGGCACGGACAAAAATTGCCTAAAATCGTTCTCTGGAGTCCACTGAACACTGAAATGGCGCAGAAAGTAACTTTAGGTTCGGCTAAACCCTCCTTCCCCCAACAGTAACAAATTTAGGGACACAAACCTTCTGGGCCGCCGGGTTAAATCAGACTTATTGCCACAACTCAAAAATTATTGTTTATAATTCCTTACTACCAACTTATGTAAGTTGAAAATTAACGAAACTATAAATATACCATGATCGACCATTTGATCCTTTGTGTAACGCGTTCGCTTATGTAGAGACAGGTCTGAGATTCAAATCTCTGGCCGATCAAATAGGGCATGCTGTAGTGTTGACAAAGGCTTGATAAATCAACATTTCACAACAAAAGTGGTTCTCAAAGTTCATTTATGCGGTTTGCCACGACAGCAAACCAATATTTGAGATTGAAAGTAAGCAAATTATCGAGTTAACTATGAGTCTAAATCAGGGCTGCCCAACCTTTTTACTGGTACGGGCCACATTTACGGGGGAAAAGTTATTGCGGGCCACATGCATTTTTAACACGATTAAACTCCAAGTAATAATATTGCTAGTTTGTTGTACAAAATCGGTGCTCACTTAGGCCAGCATTTCGGGTATCTGCCCCAATAGCAAGTGCAAACCAAAAATTGGTGCTGATTTCGGTCAGTATTACGGGAATCTGTCCCAAAAAGTAGGTGAAGACCAAAAAAAAGGTCTTCGCCGCAAATCCGAATTGATTTCGGTAAAACCAAACAGAATAAGGTTTTGGTTTAACCCTTTCTATTTGCCAGAAAATGCGAAGTAAGCCTTTTTATGAGGAAATCAACCGCGCAAAAAGACCTTGCGGGCCACACAAAACAGCTTCGCGGGCCATGGGTTGGGCAGCCCTGGTCTAAATCAAACAGTATTTTGTTGCTTGAGTAAAAATAATTTGTTAAATAATTTGTTGTCTGACTGACAAGTGACAATGTTAAGTAATTTCAGATATCTGCGAAAGTTTGTCTGCAACAACTAATGCATTCGCTAACTATCATCGCTTAAAGCAGTGGTTCTCAAACTTTTTCAAAACAATTACGCAACGGTCTCTAACAATTTTTAAATGGCTTACGGTCTCCTTAAAAACTTAATATAAATAAGCTCAAAACAACAAGTTGTTTTTTATTGTATCAATGTGATGGGTGTACTTCCTTCTTTGCTATCAGGTCAGCTATGTTTCGTCCCGTTTTGGACAACGCAACCCTCGTAGCGTGAATCGCAACTGACCGGTTTCGAGCAATTTTTTGGCTTAATGGCAAGTAGCGCCGAAAATGCAAACTCAAACTCACATGTTGCTTGCGCCCCCCCCCCCCCCCCCCCCCTTCTTCGGTTTTCTTTGTTTTTTTAGAGCACACTCAAAGATTTTTTTAGATCGCGGTCAGTTGCGCAACCATGGGAAGAGGTAAAGGAGCCTTCAGCCCTTTTAAGCCAAGTTATTTAGAAAGTATAACCAAAAAAACACGCGTTCAAACGTGTTTTGGACTTGACCTTACGTAGTTATGAGGGGGGCTCAAGGGGCTACGCAATTAAATTCTTTCAATTACTTCCGAATTTTTGCAATTTACCGTAATTATTTATAAATATTTTTAAGCCTTCAAAAACGTGAAAAATGTGATTGAAATGGTGTTAAAATCGCTATTGTTGCCGCAAAATCACAAAAATCACTCAGCAGCTGGGGGCTTCGCCGATACGCTTGAGTTGCATCGGTTTGTTTTAACACGGGACCTAAATTAGGCAATTTTTATGCAAAAACAAATGCACTTTTGGCTCAAGCCCCCTCTCCCTGTTAACCAAATCCTGGTTGCGCTTCTGGTCGCATTCACTGCTCAGACAGATATTTCAAGCGATTATTTGGCATACGAAACAAGCTAAGAAACGCTGCCGGACTTATACGTTTCTTTTTTCAAACATGAATGCAAAAATTTTAAGAAAGCACATAATTTGTAGTCCGTAAAATATCAGTTTTTATGCGCGAAAGTTTAGCCTATTTTAGTGCCCCCTCACTTCGTTTGCTCTGGCGATGGCACTGCATAGCTCCACATGCTTTTGGATCTATTATTTACTAATTTACAGATTCTGAAATTTCATTCAAAAAGCTATAGACAGCATACAGAGTCTTATAGGCACAATCAAACCTTTGATTAACAAAACAGCCTACGACATACTATTTCGGAATCGACATTCGTCTTAGATGCAAAAAGAATAAGCAATTTATTACACAAAAATCACACATTACAGTAACTTTTTCCGAAACCAACTCTGCTGCCGCCACCCACCAGGTTTTTACTGATAAACGATCCGAGAAAACAATCTTTTTTGCTATTAAACATTCTCTTTCCCTTGCAGACTTCATGCTAAAACAGCCATTGTTTAAATGACATCATAGGTCTTAATGTGTTATCATAGATGTGTATGTAGACCGAAAGGTTTCATAGCAAAATGTGTTTGTTAAGTTTGGTTTGGATAAATACATTGCCAAAAATCTTGTTTTATACAAAATTTTTTTCTTCAGGATGTCGTTTTGATGTTTTTGGAACGTGCTTCGCGGTCCCAAATAATTATTTTGCGGACCCCAAAAGGACCGCGGACCCAAGTTTGAGAACCACTGGCTTTAAGATTTAATCAGGGAGAATCAGACTCTTAATCCCCTATTTTAAGCTTGGTAACCAACGCTAATATTGTTTGTTAATAATAAAAAACAAAAACACTCAGATTAATCACCAGGGCCGTGCGGTCAGGGGAAGGCAGATGAGGCCATGCCTCACCTGAAGAATTGTACAAAGGAAAACAAAAATAAAGCATATAATTAAAATAAAATGTTAATCAGCCATATTGCAGCAACAGACAAAATTTTCAAAATAGATATCATTTTTATTACACGCTAAACGTTTTCGACCATTCTTCTGGTCCTCTTCAGAGCAAAATAATTACATGTTAACAGTTTAAGAACAAATTAGCAAATGAGCAACTTTCAAAAAAGCAATATAGTTTACCTCAACGCAACAAGTACGCAATTTTAACGTTAACAATTGTACAAATTATGCAATGACATGAAGATATTATCTCGTATACATTCAGGTAAGAAAAAAAAAAAAAAATGCACACACTTAAAAACATATTACATGCTAACCTAATAAACATTTAGTAAAAAAGATGAACCATTAGCATAGAGCTGTCTGTTGAGTTGTGGATTGTGTTTTTTGTGAGTAAAGCTTCTTGTATCTTTGTAGCATATTCCGAATTACAAGTGCGTAAAACTTTAAAACCATTCAAATTTGTATTGTTTAGCTTGCAGTTTTGGCATATTTCAAAGTGTTCACGTATTGCTGATTTTATGGTTTTGTGGTGCAGATGTTCCTGAATCCTAGTGCCTAGATGTCGTGTAGTCATACCAATGTATGAAATATTCGCATCAAGCGAACAAGAAAATTTGTACACGACATTCGACAATAACGGAAACGGAGTAGAACACTTAAGTTGAAAATACGATCCAGTTTTCAACTTAAGTGTTCTACTCCGTTTCCGTTATTGTCGAATGTCGTGTACAAATTTTCTTGTTCGCTTGATGCGAATATTTCATACATTGGTATGACTACACGACATCTAGGCACTAGGATTCAGGAACATCTGCACCACAAAACCATAAAATCAGCAATACGTGAACACTTTGAAATATGCCAAAACTGCAAGCTAAACAATACAAATTTGAATGGTTTTAAAGTTTTACGCACTTGTAATTCGGAATATGCTACAAAGATACAAGAAGCTTTACTCACAAAAAAACACAATCCACAACTCAACAGACAGCTCTATGCTAATGGTTCATCTTTTTTACTAAATGTTTATTAGGTTAGCATGTAATATGTTTTTGAGTGTGTGCATTTTTTTTTTTTTTCTTACCTGAATGTATACGAGATAATATCTTCATGTCATTGCATAATTTGTACAATTGTTACGTTAAAATTGCGTACTTGTTGCGTTGAGGTAAACTATATTGCTTTTTTGAAAGTTGCTCATTTACTAATTTGTTCTTAAACTGTTAACATGTAATTATTTTGCTCTGAAGAGGACCAGATATCTATTTTGAAAATTTTGTCTGTTGCTGCAATATGGCTGATTAAGTCAAGCTCTTTGCCGAAGATTTACTTTAAAATGTTTTCACACAAATCAAAATATTTGTCAAAAACTTTATTAATTTTTATCATATTCACTTAGTTTGTGTTCTGTATTTACTGCTTTTATGTTATGTTTTTCGCATTAAAACGCCCTAACTATTCGGTGTAATTGCTATTTCTACGACGTGCCATCGAGCATCGGTTCAAGTATGCGAAGTGAAGACACTGTCGATTGTGCCTCACGTCAACCAAGCAAATACTATTTAAACGAACCAATAAATTTTGAAGGTTCCTTTAGATTAAACTCCTCATTGCACTGTAGATCCCGGAGATGATCTGACGACATTCGTTCCCCTTTGTTTAAAAAATCAATCTGCCGTCAATCTATTTTATTTATTGGGTCCAAACATTGCAATGAAATTCCACCAAATACCAAAAACTGCCGAAGCTTACATAGCTTCAAAATCAATTTGAAAAAATATTTTACTGAACATTACTAAGCATAATAGTTTGGATCTCGTTCACAGTGAGGGATATTCTGACTGATTGGCTTTTTGTAAGTCTGCTTACCAATATCATGACCGGCTGGCCTATTCGAATTTTTTAATTGATCAAGTTTGTATGATTTTCTTGTTTGTTGTGTTATTTCTTTTGTGTTTGTCCCTGCAGGTTTCATGTATCACCTCTTCCCTTAGAGGTGATCATAAGTCATTACTTGGACTTATCATGAAACCTGCGGCGATTAGTATAATATGAGCATTTGTAATCATTATTTTATGTTTTTTTTTCGTTAAATAAATTAACTGAACTGAATCAAAAGTATGCTTTTTTTCTCAGACAAATCGCGAACAACGCATAATGCTTTAAAATTTGATTTTGCGGCGCGCCTCAAATATGACGTCCTAAAATGAGAAAAAGTAAAGCAGTTTTTTGTAGTCTTTCGTTCAATGCGAAATTGAACAAGTTACTTTTCTAGCGAAATAAAAACAATTTATTACGAGGAAATGAACAAGGAAGAAAATTTAGTCTCAAAGCTGAAAGACTTTTCTAAACTAAGTTTTTAATCTTAACTTAAAGTTATAGCTCCAAGAAAACCGATTAAAATGATTTGCTCGATACATTAATGCGAAAGAATCCCTCATTTCCGAAACAGTAAAACCGTACTCAAGAAAAGAGTGGTTGCGCCATAAAAATCGTCATTTTTGCTGTCATGTTTTTTGCAAATAATAATGTTGGGACTAAAACCTGGTTTATGTGACTTAGCAAGCACGAAAACTTCAATCATGTCCACCTCCAAAGTCAAATAAAACGCTACCTATATAGATTTTCGAAACTTCAAGAATTGATTTGGCTTTAGGTGAACAGTAGAGATTACACAAATAATTAATCACCGAAAAATTTGGTCTTCGTTTAATGGCTATGAAAACAGTTATTTGCTTGTCATTTATTGTCTTAAATATTTTTTTGCACATATGTGTGTGAAAAAAAATTTTTGCCTCACCAACCAGAAGCCTCACCGCACGTCACTGTTGATGACTTAGATCGCTGTCGTTTCCTAAAGTTGGCATGAAAATTTTTCTGACCGAGTCATTGTTAATAATTTTTTGATTGCAATTAAAAAATATATTAATAAGGGTTCTGCGGCATTACTTTTTCGCCCAATCATTTTGAAAAATGCTTTTTAGCAATATCATTTAAACGTTTAATCTTTTCCTTTTCGATAAAACTATCCAATTGGTCTGCTGGTAGGACCTTGAACAAGGAAGTTTTCTGAAACTAGTCAACTCATCATCATCATCATATTTATTTATTTACCAAGAGACGTCATATCACAAGAAAAAACTGCAACTTTCTCTAGGTCTATCACCAAAGCATCGAAATATGCAATTCCTTTAAAACCAAACACACAAACTTGCAGAGTCAAAGCGATATTTAGTCACTTGGTGAGGTGACAGCGAAGGACCGAAAGGTCATCTAAGTCTACTGCCACCTCACCAAGTTAAGGTTAAAAAAAACAGCTTCTAGATTTTCTCAGTCTGCTACTTTCTATGACAAAAAATTTTACGCAAAATTAAAACACAATGTTGCAAAGATATGTACACTTTGTACAATGTATAAACAAAACTCACAGTTACCATGCAAACAAATGCAAGGCAACATTAGAATTGTTCCAACTCTAAGCATACTAAAAAATAAAAATACTGTAACTACAGATTGGATAGAAAATAAAATTAATAAAGTTCATAATGCTTATTTGTGTTTTATAGAATTTAAAGTGAGCAATTGGAGTGAAAAAAAAACCTCCTTGCTTTGTTTTGTTTTTCAACTAGTCGGCGTTGGCCAATTTGAAGGCTGCTGATAAGCTTTTGCGCTATGAATTGTTAGGGTTAGATTTAGTTTTCAATACAGATTGTTTTTTCCCTGGTTAATAAATTTTGAACCAAAATGTTCGCAACAAATAACGACAGTAACGCAGCCAGAGGGTAGGGGAGCCTCCTCCAAATGACCTGCCGGCAAAAACGCACAATGAAAAAATAACACGTTTTTCGCACTTCTGAGGCAGTATTTGCTGTGTGGAATAGGGAGGCGATTCATCGATTAATTTAGCTATAATTACCAAACACTTTTCTCAAATCTGTTCCATTAGCCCTTTTCCCAAAATCATCAATTTTTTATAGCAGACGAATTACTTTACAACTTGTCCTTTTTATTTTATGATTTACCGGCTTGTAATAAAAAGGCTAAAATTTTACCACTAGCCTCCGTCCTTGTCGGTCATTTACGCAGCTAGTTTAACCATGTCTTTGCAAAGCTAATTTCTATGCTACGTTTTAGAAGCATTAACTTTTACCAAAATAGGTCTAAAATTAAGTTAGTTTGGCAAAGTCTTCGAGCGCTTGGGGCTTCGCCTCCAAACTCCCGAAACAGACAGATTTCCGCTTACGCGCCGGAATAATGGAGAAACTGTTGACAAACTTAATCCATTTTTTGTAGTAAATTCGGTTTATCTAAAAGAAATCGAAACGATGGCACAGTTACTTTGAAAGTTAGATCCAGAATTGCATCCAAACACGACACATTTATCTACCATATCAATGAGCTATACTATGAACTCAATTATATACTTTCAATTAAACTGTACAACTAAGAATAAATGCAAAATCGACGTTTATAGGACGCTATATCAAGAAAGGGATCGCTGACTAACTACTATAATGATTACAATATGGTAAAAATATTTTAGCACAGCTGAACTTTTGTCATTTTAAAACTACTGTATATTCCAACGTAAAAATTGTGTATTGTCTTCACCAGCCAACAGCTTTTATTAATACTATTATACTGTTTTACAACTTCTAAAAACTCGAGGTGACTTTATTTTTTTGCAGCACTACATGGGATGTTCTAGTTTCACTACGACGATTAAACGCGATAACCAGTTGTGCATTGCGACTATTCAAACAAGCTTGTGTGTATACGCGTCAACAGATCGCGCAAAAGACACACACGCTTATCTGCGACCAACACTTCGGCCAAAAATCGTCGGCCGTTTAGAATTGAAGAAAAAAAAGCAACATGTCAAGCCGTGTGTTGTTGCAGGGAGAGAATTAGGTGCGGGACGGAATGATTTTTCGTACTCCGTACTTCCAAAAAAATATCGTACCGTAATTCCGTACCTCACCAAAATACCGTACGTAACAGTACGGTACGGAATTTTTTCCGTACCGTAATACCGTACGTTTCCGTACTAATTAATGTACTGAATATTTATTTCTTCCTACGCAATAGCAAACAAGAGGTTTTACAATTAGATAATTTTAATTTTCTTTTCTCCTCAAAAAATTCGGGCACTCATCCAACTAGTTACGGTACTTAGTATTAACATTAAATGATTAAAGTGAATAACATCAGCTCGATGACGATAATAAACATTATAACTTCGCTTTATCCTAAGCGATTCAAAGCAGCAAGCCAGAGGCGTTGCTAAAAATGGTGGCACCCGGGTGGGATTGTGTCACCCTTTGCCATGTGACACTTCCGCAGCAGCAGCCGACTTAGGTGAAGATTAAGTCCAAGTGCGGATGGAGACAAAAAAAAGATCTTCAACGTAAATTAACGCGGTTTTCGGTCCAAATGCGGATGGAGACCAAAATAAAAAAAAAGGTCTTTACGACAAACCGGTCGAGTTTTCGGCCGGATTATGGTTTTACATCATAAAATAGTGTCACCCCAAAATGGTGACACCCGGGGCGAACCGTCCCCCTAGCAACGCCACGGCAGCAAGCGTTATGGTTTTATCTACTCATCTCAATTATCGCGCTTCAGTATCCTACAAATAGCTAAAATGTTCGCCGCTTTGGTGACATCGTTTCAATAAATAGACTAAAATTTTTGTTTTATGTCATAAAACTTAGCCTTTAGTGGGACATGGAACCCTGGCAAATAAGCACAAATTGTAAACGAAGGAAGTAAAAGCTCGATCATAAACCGTAGAAGTTATTTTCCACAAAGCAATTCAAAATAGTTACAAGGTCACAGGAGATATTGTCAACTCATTATCCGATACTCCACACTTTGCAAAACACCGATAACTAACAAACGAACGAATAGAAAAGTATTGTCTGATTTTAATATATTTTAAAAATATGGCAAGCAAATGGATTAACCGACAAGTTTAACGTCCTTCGTGGTCGACTTCCACTGGCAGTTAGGCGGCCAGATCAACCACCAACTCTGCAGCTACAAAGCAGCTCGAGTCATAAGATGCACAGAGCTGGACAGCGCTGTTTCGAGCTTTTAGCTCTCATCGGCAGCCCTCAGCTTGTCTAACAAAGTTATTCCCCAGCTGGACAAGACTCTTGGCCGAACTGTGGAGTTCATAGTTGCACTATTTTTAAATGCAGATGCTATTTTAAATAAAATTTCAGTCGCAGTGGGAAACTGGAATAGTGCAAAAAGAAGAGAACAGTTTTATTTTAGGGATTTAGTTATCCCGATTGGTCATCTGCGCTGTACTAAATTTACTGGAGAATATTTTTGGGAATGTGATTTTCATTGCTGGGTTGTAGATTTTAGTCAACGATTTGGGGAGTTTAGTTGTCACTTCAGCAGTTGCGCCAGCGGGAGTACTGTCAGCTGTTTGGTACTTTTTGTTATTCTCGTTAAGAAGTATGTAAAGACTTGATTAACGTACATTCTACATGACTTGAAGCTTAGACTACAAGACGTCATAATCGAGGCAATAATGTTTTAGCGATGCAACATAATCCTTTTGCACAGTGCTGGACAGCGCTGTTTCGAGCTTTTTAGCTCTCATCGGCAGCCCTCAGCTTCTCTAACAAAGTTATTCCCCAGCTGGACAAGACTCTTGGCCGAACTGGACAAACCTTTAGGGCTTGCACAGCGGCAGAAGCTTTGTAGGAAATAAACGATTTTTCACTTGTGGTACTTAAAATAAACAAGTGAAAAAATCGCTGAACCCTTGCAATAAGGATAGCCATAGGCTATCCCTACTATAAGGGTTCCCCTTGTGTGACCACGGAAATCATAACCGACAAGTTTGACGTCCTTCGTGGTCGACTCCTGGGAAATCATAACGACTTCCACTGGCAGTTAGGTGGCCAGATCAACCACCAACCCTGCAGCTACAAAGCAGCTCGAGTTATAAGATGCACAGAGCTGGACAGCGCTGTTTCGAGCTTTTAGCTCTCATCGGCAGCCCTCAGCTTCTCTAACAAAGTTATTCCCCAGCTGGACAAGACTCTTGTTGTCCAGTTCGGCCAAGAGTCTTGTCCAGCTGGGGAATAACTTTGTTAGAGAAGCTGAGGGCTGCCGATGAGAGCTAAAAAGCTCGAAACAGCGCTGTCCAGCACTGTGCAAAAGGATTATGTTGCATCGCTAAAACATTATCGCCTCGATTATGACGTCTTGTAGTCTAAGCTTCAAGTCATTTAGAATGTACGTTAATCAAGTCTTTACATACTCTCAACGAGAATAACAAAAAGTACCAAACAGCTGACAGTACTCCCGCTGGCGCAACTGCTGAAGTGACAACTAAACTCCCCAAATCGTTGACTAAAATCTACAACCCAGCAATGAAAATCACATTCCCAAAAATATTCTCCAGTAAATTCAGTACAGCGCAGATGACCAATCGGGATAACTAAATCCCTAAAATAAAACTGTTCTCTTCTTTTTGCACTATTCCAGTTTCCCACTGCGACTGAAATTTTATTTAAAATAGCATCTGCATTTAAAAATAGTGCAACTATGAACTCCACAGGAATAGCACACTCTCACTCTGGCGCGTAGCCAGAAATTCGCAAAGTGGGGAGCTGTTTTGGTGGTCTGTGGGTGAAACCCCTAGCATCCGGTGGCTCCAGCGCCTCTACCGGAGACTGGGGATCTGGGGGCAAAGCCCCCAGCCTCCGGAGGCATAGGGGTCTGGGGGCGGAGTCCCCAACGCTCGAAAATTTTACATTTTTTGCAAAAATAACTTAATTTTAGGGCTATTTTGATAAAAAAAAATAATGCTTTTAAAACGTGGCATTGAAATGGGCAGTGCAAACATGATTAAACTGGTTGCATAAATGGGCTATTTGGGAGGAGGCTAATGGCAAAATTTTAATTCTTGTATTTAGATGCAGGTAAATTATACCATCGTATGGTTCAATAAAACTCACATGATCTATTTCGTCCACAGCTTACAGAGAAAAATAATTCGGAGGGGGCCAATGAAATGAGATTTGAGAGGTATGATTGGTAATTAACTAATACTGAATACCCCCCCCCTCCTATTCCTAATTAAGTTTATAGTATATTTGTTGATGACACCTATGTTTACCATTTTTACACTAGTGATCAAATTTCATTGCTTACTTTTGGCCATTTTTCAAAGTTTTCATGTATTTGTGAGTTTTATTTTAGACAAATTAGTCCTCCCCCTGAATATATGTTTCAAAAGATGTTTTAAATCACTATTTTAATCGATACCAGAGCATTAAACAGTCTCAAAAGAGCTAAAAGCGTGATATTAGTCTTATTCTGCATTTTAGTCGACATGCGAATGGAGGGTTATATTAATGGGTTAGTCAAGGTGCAGTGAAATAAAAGAGAAAATCAAATCAAGGCAAAAACTAACTCTATGATATTGTGACGTAACTGAAAATTTGGCAACTCAGAAAATATTAAGCAAAGAGGCATACAGTTACTTATTTAACTTAAGATTAAGTCTTTTAATCAAAAGCGCTTCTTGGATTTTAGTTTCATACTCCGTCATCAAATCCTACATCCCTGATTCGTACAATATTCGGTCAAGCGAAGAATTTTTAAACAAAATTAATACTTTCAATTTTAACTCTTCCAATCAATTTCTGGTCAGTTTTGAAGTAAAATCGTTATTTACTAACGTTTCTTTAAGTCAAACTATTGATATCATTGCTAATTACATCTTTTCTTCTACCGTAATGATCATCTTCTTATTACTAAAGAGGTTTTCGTGAAACTAATGCACCTGGCTACTGAATGTATGTTTCTGTTCAAAGATAAACTGTACAAGCAAGTAGATGGCATTGGTATGAGATCCACGCGGTTGTACCATGGCTAATTTCTTTTTAGGACACCTTGAAACTTTAATTTTCAAAAATCAAATGTCTTGTCACCCTTCGCTGTATTGATGATGTGTATGCTGTTTTTGATGATGTTAACGCGTGTTCGTCTTTTTTGAATGCTCTGAACAACCAACATGATAGTATTAAATTTACAATTGAAAAATCCGCAAACACTTTACATTTCATATGTCTAGTTATAATATAAGGTTAAAAAGTTTGAATTTTAGAGGGCCCATTTGGGGGAAAACTCCCCATTTTGGAACCCCTAATTTTTTTAGGTTTAGTTTATTTTTAATATCTAACCACATCGAAAATTTGATTCATCTAGTTGTCCGGTTTAAAAGTTTGAAATTTTGGAGGACCCGATTGAGGGGTATCTCCCAAACCTAGCACCCTGATTTCATTCCTGCACTAGCCTTCCCTGATATTTTCAATTGCTCAAACTTTGAATACATTGCGTTTAGCGGTTTAAAAGTAGATAGCGGGAGATAAAAAAAGTAAAAAAAAGAAGAAAAATAGTATAAAGGTTGGGGTAAACGAACATAACAGGAAGAAAGGCGGTTGATAGTGTGCTCAAAACTCACAAATTATTTTCCATCAAAATCGGTATTTACCGAGATATATCGGTTCTAAATTGTACGCTTTCAACCCAATTTCGGCCTGTAACATTTTGGTCACGAGATCGGGCACTTCGAAACTCGGTTTGCATTAAGCATTCATAAGCACCCACATTGTGTACAATTTTCAGCTGCGCACGCCAAGTGGTTTTTGAATTATAAGCCAACTAATAAATTTTTAAGCCAAAAATTGCATTTTTTTATGTTTGTTGGTGTGTCAATTCACAATTACGTGACCTAGAATCCCAAAATTGGCACACATGACGCTTTCATTAATTCTCATGTCGAGTCCAAATTTCAACGTTCTAGGTTCAACCGTTTGCTCGTTATGAGCAAATCACCCTATCTGCCAAAATTCGCGAACAGAAACAAAGGTACAACGCGCTCACGCGAAGTCCCTATTACCAGTGGCGGATCCAGAAAATTTTGGTGGGGGGGGATTTTAAGCACAAAACCGCAAAAATTCGGATGTCTTCACCAAAATTGAGAGTGATTTTTCGGCCGGAATCGGAAATTCAAACGATTTTTTCGCCCAAAATCAGGTGGTCTCCAAAAAAAAAAAAAAAAAAAAAAAGGTCTTCACCAAAATTGAGAGCGATTTTTCGGCCGGATTCGTCACGTTTAGGCTGGTGGAGGGGGATGCATCCCGAAATGGAGCCGAATTAATCGAAATAGGGGCTGATTTTTCGACCAAAATTGTTACTTTTAGACTGGTGGGGGGGGATGCATCCCCCCCATCCCCCCCCCTAAATCCGCCACTGCCTATTACCTGTCAATATTAGCTGGAACTATATTGGTAATGCAGCGCTTTTACCTCAACTGATTTGGTATCTGCTACACTCAACACTTTTAGGCCCCATTTACACTCTTGGCGTTCATTCGAAAGCGTACAAGCGTATGCTTTATTTATTTAAGCATATTTTACGCCGGCAAGGCAGTACCCTCGGCGCTCAAATCACAAGAGTAAAATTTGCTAAAATAAACAAAGGATACCCTCGTACGGAGTCTTGACTAGAGTTGCATTTATTGCAACTTGTTTCACCTGAATGATTCATTTTTCACACAACAACAGCTAACACAATGCCGGCTGCTGTGCAATCACTTAAGAAAGCTCTTAGCAGCACGATTTATCGTGCTCGCCATAACTGTGCCTTCACTTCCTACACGCTTTTAGTCGTTGCTCATTGCACGCAAAAGCAAAGCAAACTACAATACTAGACAACTAGAGCGTGACATCGCAAAAATAGTCGTTGATAGTCAGATCAATAATTTAAATGCGCCCCTTTCAAATTTTGTTTCACTAACTTAAATCGCTTTGTGGTAATTGGAGTTCAAAATTTATATCTCTTAAAGTTACCAAAAATAATCGAGAAGCGTCATTCAAAAAACTCGCTTACTAGTTTACAATACAACGTCAAATCTCAGCACTTTTTACAAGTTCTTAAACAGTTTTTCACTCCATTTGAAATAACATAAAATGGTTTTTAAAATTCCAGCGACTCACAAGCAAATTTCGTTGCATCAATGAAACTTACAGCCATGTATGATTCTGAAAACGCTCTTTTGCATCGCAATTCAACATATAATATTGGTATACCGGTTGTTTGGAAATCAAAGCCCTTTCATCAACAGCATAAACTAGAATTTAAAAAAACTCTAATATTATGCAAATTTAAAACAGGCATTTATTTAAGTTTTTTACTACATCGTTTATGTTTTTGCCACGTAGACTTCATTCTCGAGTGGTATAATTTGACAAATTGCAAAAAAAGGAGAATTAAAATTTATTTTCCCTAGTTAATGCTTCACTCACAAGTTGTCACAGGTCGATAACTTTGTAAACCATCGCAGTTTTCTACACGCCCTTTAATTAACACGACCTTCCGGGCTAATTATTGTCCAATACACAGATGGAAGTTGGGTCGGGTTTTTCGGGTCAGGCCGGGATTCGGGCCTAACTTTCCAAAGAGAATTCGGGCTCAGTCGGGCTCAATCGAGGGCACACTAGCTAATAATTTTTTTTTATTCGGACATATTTCTCAAAACTAGATTTTTCTGTGCCGAACGGCCGAAGTAACAGAAAGGCTGACATTGCTATCTCCAGAAACCGTGGAGGCAATAGAACTACTGAATTCTGCTTACAATTGATTGATTTATTTGTGTGATTTTGTTTTATTTCTTTCTAAACAATAAAACTGGTTTGCAGCACATTAACATCCAAATATCTAGCATAGCCTACTTAATGAACAGGAAAAACTACTGTTGGATCGAATCGGGCTTCCTTATGAGGCCTCGGTTTCGGGTCGGGCTTACTTCTTCGGGTTCGGGTAGGGTTCGGGCTGAACCAACTCGGCCCGATTCCATCTCTGGTCCAATATGACATTACCAAGTTTGGCAAGTTTTATCTTTTTCTAATATTAGCCAGCCGGTACTCTTAAAATTTGATATGTCTTGCTGAAGTACTTGGTATTTAAGATTTATAAATTTTAGAAGGCCCATTTGGCATGGTCTCCTCGTTGCGGCCCACCGAAATTTGTTATCTATCTTTGATCTATATTAGCCTATCCAACAGATTTAATTAGTTTAGATTTTGTAGTTAATGGGACAAGGTGTCAACATAATTGGAGGACCCCTATTGTATGAGATCCTCAAAAATTTTTTATATGTATTTTTACCTATCTTGAAAATTTTATTTGTCTAGCTTGAGTGGTTAAAATTTTGAGGGACCCGTTGGAGGAGGACTCTCCATTTGTGGCACCTAGTCATATTTTATTTACCTATTCTGATTTTATGTTTCTTTTATATTACTTATTCTGAAAGTTTCATGTGTTTAGCTTGAATGGTTGAAAAGTTTGAATTTTGAAGGATCCAATTGAGGGACCCCTGATTTTGGTGTCTTAAATTAATTTTGTCTTTCCTTGATATTAGCCTAACCTGAAAATTTGATGTGTATAGCTTAAACAATTAAAAGTTTAAATTTTGGCATTCTGGTTTAAGAGGACCCCCATTGTTCTATCTTTTTTTTATATTTACCTATTCCAAAAATTTCATCAATCTAGTGTAAACGGTTCAAGTTGAATTTTAGCGTTATTGTTTGAGAAAGACCTCTTCATTTTGGTTCCCTCAAATTTTGTCAAATTTTATGTTTTCTTCGTACTTGCCTATCCTGAAAATTTCGTGCGTCTAGCATGAGTGGTTAAAAAGTTTGAATTTTGATAGCCCCTTTTGAGAGGGAGACCCTCGTTGTGGTATCCCAAAGTTTTGTCATATTTTATCTTTAATTTATATTTATCTATTCTGAAAATTTCATCTGTCTAACGTAGAGTCTGAAATTTGGCAGCCCTATTTTGGGAGATCCCCTTATTTTGGTATCCCCAAATTTTATCAAAAATTATCTTATCTTTGTAACTGTCAACCCTAAAAACTTCATGTGTCTGACGTGTATGGTTAAAAAGTTTTGAATTTTGGCGACCTCGTTTGGGGGGGGGTCTTCTGATTTTGAAACCCTCAAATTTGGCTAAATTTTATCTTTTTTTATTTTTAGTTACCTAAAAAACTTCATGTCTCCAGTTTAAAAGGTTAATAAATTTGTGTTCCGGAGGGCCCTGTTTGGGTGAAACCCCCCATTTTGGAACCCAAATTTTGTTAGATTCAGTTTATTTTTCATATCTACCTATACCGAGAACTTGATCCATCTAGCTCGAACGGTTTAAAAGTTTAAAATTTTAGTGGCCTCATTTGAGGGGCACCCCCCATTTTGGTACCCCCCAAATTTTGCCAAATATTATATTTTTTGTTTATGTTTAGTTACCTTAAAAACTTCATGGGGCTAGATTAAAATTTTAAAAAATTTGAATTTTGGAGGGCCTCGTTTGAGGAAAATCCCCCATTTTGAAACCCGCAATTTTCGTTAGGTTTAGTTTATTTTTAATATCTACCCATTCCGAAATTTTGATCCATCTAGCTCTAACGGTTTAAAACAAAATTTTGGCCGCTTTGTTTCAGGGCAATCCCCAATTTTGGTACCTCCAAATTTTGTCAAATTTTATCTTTTCTTTATATTTGCCTACCCTGAAAATTTCATGTGTCTAGCGTAAGTGGCTAAAAAGTTACAATTTGGGTGGCCTCATTTGAGGGACCCCCGTTTTGGCACCCCTAAACTTTGCAAAATTTTATCCTTCCTTTATGTTTACTCAACTTAAAAATTTCGTGGGTCGAGCTTAAACGATTAAAAAGTTTGAATTTTGGAGGGCCCATTTGGGGGAAAAATTCCCATTGTTGAACCCCCAATTTTTGTTAGGTTTAGTTTATTTTTAATTCTACTCATTCCAAAAATTTGATCTATCTAGCTACAACAGTTTAAAAGTTCAAAATTTTGGAGGACCCAATTGAGGGAAATCCTCCCAACCTGGCACCCCCAATTTCATTACCGGACTAGTCCTCCGTGATATCTTCAATCGCTCAAACTTTGAATACAGTGCGTTTAGCGGTTAGAAAGTAGCTAGCCGGAGAAGAAAACGCAATAAGAAAAAACAGTAAGAAAAAAGAAAAAAAAGAAGAAAAATAGTATTGAGGTTGGGGTAAACGAACATAACCAAAAGCAAGCCGGTTGATAGTGTGCTCAAATACCACATATCATTTTCCATCAAAATTGGTTTTTACCGAGATAAATCGGTTCTAAATCGACAACTTTCAGCCCATTTTCGGCCAGTAACATTTTGGTCACGTGATCGGGTGCCCTCAAGCTTGGTTCGCGTACACCATTGAAAATTACCCACATTGTGTACAATTTTCAGCTGTGCACACCGAGTGGCTTTTGAGTTATAGGTGAATCAATAAATTTTTAAGCCAAAAATCGCAGTTTGTTTGTGTTTTTTTTGTGCCTCAATTCACGATCATGTGACGTAGATCCCCAAAATTAGCACACATGACGCTTTCATTAATTCCCATGTTGAGCCCAAATTTCAACGTTCAAGGTTTTATCGTTTGTTAGTTATGAGCAAATCAATCCTCATCTGCCAAAATTCGCGAACAAAAACAAAGGTACTACACGCTCACGCGAAGTCCAAACCAGCAAATGACATCGCAAGCGATATCCGGGGATTTCGCGAAAATATCTTAACTTTGCTGAAATAAAGAACTTTGCAATTGCGTTAAGCGTGTTTATGGTTGTTGAGAGTCAGATCTAAAATGTATCAAAGAGCCCAAATCTAGCATCATTAGAAACTGAAATGAATAAGGACTTAGCAAACGTTTACAATTGGTCCATTGCTAACAAATTAAGTCTAAACCCATCAAAATCAAACCATCTTATTATTTCCCCCAAACAAAATATACTAAGTCCCCATATGTCACCTTAATTGTTAATAACTTACCAATATTATCGTGTGATAAAGCAAAATATTTGGGTGTTTTTATTGATTCACGGTTAAACTTCCATTCCCACATTAAAAGTGTCGAGAATAAGGTTGCTAGGTCGGTGGGCATTCTTTCAAAATTAAAACATTTTCTTCCTTCTAATTCACTTCTCTAACAATACTATGCTTTTATTCATCCTCATTTGTTGTATGGTTTATCCATTTGGGGTTGTACCCACAAATCTTACCTATCAAAATTACAGACACTTCAAAACTAAGCTGTAAAAATTATCGGCTGCGGCAAATATATGGACCATGCTACACCATTTTACTCTAAACTAAAAATTCCTGAATTATATAAGCATGAAGTTGCCAAACTGATATTTCACCATTATCATCAACGTCTCCCACCTTTACTGTCAAACCTTTACATTAAAACTAACCAAGTTTCTCAAAAGTGTACACGTTCATCAAACACTGCCAACAATCCTACCTTATACATTCCTCTTCACAAAACAACCAGACTTTAAAAAAGTATCAGGTACCAAGGTGTTAAAATATGGAATAAAATTCCAACAAGCATTAAAACCAAACAATCTTTTCAAAGCTTTAAAGTATCATACAAAAATTATCTATTGAATATGTACTAGTATGTATTACAGAAACTTTAATATACAGTATAAGACATTGGTATTGCAATTTGGGTGAAATTCGTCACTTGCTTCATGACAACGATATGTTTTTGATTAACTTATATCATTTCAACTGGTAATCGGGGTGGCTGCAGACTTTGAAGACCGAGAGGTCAACTCGAAGTCTCCCTTGCCAAATTAATTCTTTAACTTTAATCGTTTGTTTATATTATGTGAATTTTGTGGCAAAAATAAATAAACTTGAAACTTGAACATCGCTTTCAAATTTTATAATGTTCCATTAACTTGATCGGGTTTGTGGTTAACGGTTTCCAAAATCTAAATCTCTAGAAAAGGTATCTATGAAATGTCAATCAAAATTTTATAACTCTGGTTAGTTTTCTTTCAACTTTTAAGGAGTTTGTTGAATTTTCACTTAGCAGCGCAGCGCGATTGTTAAAATTGCGGTTACAAACAAATATTTTGACAGTAACCTATTGCTCCAAACAAAACTTTTTGATATGAAAATGCCAATACGATTTTTGAACTTCGTCGACCAGAAACTTGACACACTATCCTAAAATCTACACCTTCAACTAGCCCACTGCAATATTGTTTTTAAGAAGAATTTCATATAAGCACACGGATGAACAGTTTTATTGATTTTTTTCAAAATTTAAGAACTAAATCAAACAATGTATGCCTTAGCCATTAACATGAAAAAAGATACGTACACAAACAAAATTTAGAAATGAAGAATAAAATTCATATAAATTTACAAGTGATATTGCAGAGTCTAACTTTACGATGACTTTACCAGAGGTGGAGTTGAGGACACAACCTTCGAAGCCAAGATCAAGGACTCGAAAAAAATCCGAGGCCAAGGACCAACTTTTCGAGTACAGATCCTCTCGAGGCCAAGGACAGGAATCATTGAGGCCAAGGCCAAAGACCAAGGACACAATTTTTCTAAATTATGGTCGGCAAATGTTCTATTATTTTTTAGCGCAAAAGTCTTTAAGATATTGCATTTTCTTAAGTTTTTAAAGATCATTTGAAAATAGTTTCTAAAAATAATGAATATCATTTTGAAGTTTTACACGTTAGCAGCAATGTTGGTTACGTTCCGTAACATTATCGCAGTAAGGCTGTAACTGGTGAATTGGAAATGAGAATAACTAATAATTATACATTCTTAACGCGGAAATGGCCAATTTTAAGGTCTTAAAGATCTTAATTTTATCAGTAAAAGTCTGGTGCAAACGTCCACTGATTTTGGATCCCCACTTTTTTAATAGTTACTTGAATACAAAACTTATTGTTTGGTTAAACGTTTTCTTTTCACAGAAATTTTTAAATATTATTATCATAGTTTTTCAATTTTGCATCGCTACTATCCAAAAGTATTGCAAAATACTGCAAATATATATTTTTGAAATGAAATGAGGCTCCGTACTTGCAAGCTCAAGTCCTTGCAAAAAATTGGGTTTTGGAGGCGAGGACATACTTTCCATGCCACCGTTGAAAAATTTAGTAAAATTTTTTTTCAGAAAAATAGCAATTTTTACGAGATTAGATGATTAGATTTTCAAAGCAATTTGAAACAAGGAAATATACCGCTGAAGATAAGTTAAAAAAATCTTTGTTTTCTCACATTTTCCCAATCCTAACTTTAAGCCAATTTTTTCTTTACGTTTCAGTGCATGTGATGTCTTTCCATAGTCTTGCATCTAATGCCTATCAACAAATAAGCGCAAACGTTTCGGGCGTCAAAAGATACTTCGTAAAATTTAACATAAGTTATTTAACTGCAAAAAGTAACCTGAGGATCCCAGAAAGGCTGTATCAAGGAGGAAAGCATTGGAAATATTTGCCCCGGGGCCCTTCTTCAAAAGGCCGACAAACTGTAAAAACGTAAAAATTAGAGTTATTCTTTCTTACCTCAAAACAAATTTGCTAGTTGTATCAGGGATATATTACATGTAACATACTCGTATTTATTGTATCATGGGCCATTCCCGGTAATGTATGGGACCACGTCATTTCGGCGCGACCATTTCGTTGCCGAACGTTATCTGCACAGACCGTTTCGGCGCCAATTCGGTGCTCTTTGACAGTTCACTTATTTAGGGTTAGGGCTTTGGGTAAGGGTTAGTAAAAAGCACAGAATATTGGCGCCGAAATGGTCCGTGACGAAATGGTCGTGCCGAAATGGTCGTGCCGAAAAGTCGCGGACCCGTAATGTACGAGTACATATTTTCATCCGATTCCACATTCACATAGGCACGGTCATGTTTTAGTATTAAATCAAAAATGTTTGTGTCCGGACATTCGGATCCCTTGCTATGGCCGTGAATGATTTTAGTGTTTTGCTCTTTGTACCACCCGCACCGGAAGTATTAGCAGAAACAAAAAAAAACTACCTACACTGCGTTTTACCTCCTCATTCTCCAATTAAAGCTTTCACACGATGCCATTGAAAATAAGGTTTACTATGACTAGACTACCACATTATTGTCAAAATCAATTAGGAAAGGAAACGAATTGAGAGGCCAGAAGTCATAGGCGTAGCCACGAGGGGGGCAGGCCCCCCAATTGAAATGTCACCAATGAAAAAAAAGGATGACACCAAAGCTACTGTTTATTCAATTTTAAGTTTCTTTTATGATTTTCGCGTACAACAATGAATAACAATAATATTAACGTTGACAACCAGGGGGCCCGCTCCATCTCAATTCAAATTTTGACAATCAATTTAAATGTACAACCGGGGAGATATTCAAGGTTTTTGTCCTAAATTTGCAACCTCTGGCCTACATCTAACCTTTTTATAAACTTAATACAATAACATGATTAGTCACCGTCTATTATACCAACTTCAAATAACCATCCACATCTACCTCGCTAGTTTCTACGAGACAAAATATTTAAAAAATAGCGAGGGGAAAATTAATGTTTATTGAAAAAATTATTGAATTTGAATTGAGAGGCCCCGAGCCCCTTGGTCGTACTGTACATGCAATCCTAAAACTGGTTATTTTTATGACAAAAACAAAAACCTCCGAGGAAAGTAAATCTTCTTGCTATTAACATTGTAGAAGGCAATGTATCTTGCTTTTCACCTGTACTAAGTCAATAATAAAATTTATTCAAAAAATGCTAGGTTTTAATCGTGAATAGTATGCAAAGGTAGGACCAAACAATTTAATTTTTTCAATTGGCTTTCAAATCTTAAAAATTTAGTTCTTTTAAATGGGTCTAAAAACGTCCCAACTGCAATCCAAATGGCATTAAAATACTGTAGTTATTTTTCCAAAAAATTACTAAAACTTTAAAACAATCACTAATAGCCTCCGGCGGCTGCGGGCCCCACCCCTAGACCTCCGTCTGTGATACGTATGAGTTGCATTAATTTCTTCACCGCGTTAACACAATTTGACACATATTTCGAAAACATTAACTATTGGATAAGTCCTCCCCCTTTAGCAACACCCTGTTTAAGAACCAACCTAGGCTTCAGGCTCCTGATCTTCTATTCTAAGATATTTTCGTCCCATAAAAAGTCCCTCCTTTTGAAAATTTACGATGACGTCATATTGCATGCGATTTGCGGATTATTTTATTTTATTATATTTTATTTACCTATTCTGATTTTATCTTTCTTTTATATTTAGCTATTATGAAAGTTTTAAGTGTCTAGCTTGAATAGTTGAAAAGTTTGAACTTTGAAGGATCCCATTTTGGTGCTTCAAATTTTGTGAAAGTTGATCTTTCCTTCCTATTTGCTTGCGTATCCTGAAATTGTTATGCGTTTAGCTTACATAATTAAAAAGCTTGAATTTTGGCGTCCTCGTTTGAAGGGAACCCACCATTTGTGGTACTCCAAATTTTGTCAATTTTTATCTTTTCTTTATGTTTACCTATTCTAAAAATTTCATCAGTCCAGCGTAAGTGGTTAAAGCTTGAATTTTGGCATTTTTGTTTGAGGGAGATTCTTTTATTTTGGTACCCCAAAATTTTCTCAAATTATATCGTTTCTTCATATTTTTTTGTCCTGAAAATTTCATGAGTCTACGCGTAAATGATTAAAAAGTTTGAACTTTAGTGGCCCTGTTTGAAAGGACCCCCTATTTTGGTACCGCCAAATTTTGTCATATTTTGTATATTTTTTTCGTATTTTCCAACCCTGAAAATTTCTTGTGTCTAGCATGTGTCGTTGAAAAGTTTATCAGGCAAAGGTATAAGATAGTATAAGCATCTGTGGCCGGAAATCGCTAGCACAAAACTTCAATCGCCAACTAAGTATGACGCAATAGAAAGGACAGTAACAAGTGCTTAAGTATTGCAGAGGGGCAGGTCATTGGTTTGAATCGTGGTGGTAATATGAAGCGTACAGCTGAAATAAAAACAGCGCAAATACTATCAATATTGTAATTGTTGTAGCCAAAAAATTTTGGAATACGAGGTGGTAATTAGGCTGATGACAATACATTGGTGATTGGTTAATTAATTGTACAGCGTCGCAAATTATGTAAGTTTTCAAGTTTTTGAGTTTGTGTTAATTACGGTGGCGACACTTCCACAGAAGTTCAGTTCTTTTGTTTAGCAGGTTTCTTTGGTCTGCCATCAAAATGAATCGCTTTTCATCTTGGCAGAGGTGGCACTTTTTAGCCCCCCTCACGTATGACATGACATGTTTTACGATGGACTATGAGATTGATGGTGTTTTGTTGTTGTCCTTACATTCCCACACCGACTTTGACAGTTCGATTGCATTGCGTTTCCGATAATTTCGAAACGAGTGGGTGTGATTATAGTATCTTGCCTTAGAGGTGGTGGAACAACTTCCATCGTAAACTTTCTCGCCATCACCGGTAGACAAGACAGCTTAATACATCACGGAATTTACGCAACATTTACTTTTAAGCTGGCAATTAGCTTTGTTTCTGCAATTACAATGGTTAGGAGATTGTGGGGGGGTTTTAATTTCGTTGTAGTTTCTTAAAATACTTTTGTTATGCCAGTTGATTATAGATCCAACATTGGGTGTGCAGGAATAACTTACTTTTGTGTTTTTTCGGTTCAAAAGCCTGTGGAGTTTACTTTGAGGTTGGAAGGGTTTATCAATCAAATTCAAAATCTAGCGGTAATCGGTGCGCTTGCTTTCGTTTTGGGGCGGGGGCGCCGGTTATCGCTTCGGCCCCACCGGCCCGTTCGCGTTGTGGAATACGTGGAATTCGCTAGTTGGTTAACCAACTCTTTCATCGCCCAAACTCCTATTTAAAGTTTACTTTTTAGGTTTGCCACCACCAGGAGCGGCTCGCCATTGTGTGCTGCGGTGCTGCAGCACCCCCAACCGAAAAAAGTAACTTTATGTTTTCAAAGTTATATTAAAAAAATAAAAAATGTAAAACTTTCAAACCCATTTTGCTCCATTGTTGACAAAAAAACACAAAAAAAAACAAAAACGGATTATGCGATCCATTTTAATGACGTGGCAACACTACTAGCTGTGCTGCTGCTTTCGCTACTCTCCCTGCAGATCAAAAACCAACAGAAAAAGCTTTAGAGCTTGGGGAATTTTAAATGCGTACTTAGCAAGGCAGTATGTGCTGCTTTTGTGGCAGCACCAACTTTTTCTTTCACCGCGACAGTTATACAGCATATGGTTACATCGTGCTCAAGATTTTCACGCTCCGCTGAAGTCGTGCGTTACCAAGCTGATAGAGAAGCTATCTCGTTCTTGTGTAACGGGATGAAAAATTGAATAAAAGTGGGTGATCGGTTGAATACAACAAATTGATAACAAACTTGAAAAAAAAAAAAGAAATTGGCAAATTTAATTCAAAATCGTCAAATCATTAAAAAAAGGTCAAAAGATTTGTATTCTAGCCTCACTATTATATTTGCTACAACAGACGATTTGAGAGAAAACACACATTAAAACTCAGAAGTCAAGTAAGCCAATCGCCATAGTTTAATTTTAGGCAGTGTCTGCTGCACCAGCCCGGTTTCCAACATCTAATCGCTGCTACACCGGCGGCGGCGGTTGTTTTATTTTGCAGTTCAATTTACTATCTCTCAGGCTGGCATCGCTGCCTAAACCCTAACTCTAATAACAAGATTTTAGAGAAAAAAAAGGAATTCACAGCGTTATAGCTCTCCAGCGCTGTTTAGGTAAGCGTGTCCAGCGCGAATCGATACCGCAACACTCAACCATACATCCCAACGTCCTAATCACTACACCATCATGGCTTCGAAATGGACGTGTCAAAGTGCTGTATTTAAATCGAATCAATGAGAAAAACGCAATTTAATCGGCTGCCAGTGCAGCAGCTATTTGATGCCCGAAACTGGACCGGTGCAGCAGACACTTCCTTAATTTTATTCCTCTTTAAAAATAGGAATATTTACGCAACATTGAATGCTTCAGATCTGAACTTAACTGAAAAACGAGATTCTCGTCGTTAGCGCAAAGTGCAAAAAAAAAGTGTTAACTAAAATAGTAAAATACCAGGTTGTAGGTGTAATTTTTGAATAAGTGTACGAGTATAAAATTTTACGAAATAATTAAATTCCTGCAAAAAACTGCTAAAAATGCACAAGTTTTTATGGCAATATAGCTTATTAATTCAAATTAAAATAAAGTTTGTTTTTATTATCTTTATTAGCAGCACCCCCAAATTTTCAAGCCACGAGCCGCCACTGGCCACCACCACTCCCCCCCCCTGAAAAGCCTAATGGCGAAACAGTCTGATGGGGATATCATTTTAATGATTCTATAGGTTTTCATAATTTTATAGGTGTTTTATTATTATAAAACCTGTTTAATTTTTCTTAGTAAACACTAAAAAACTTTTCCTACTTCACTAAAAAAGTTTGTTTCAGCTTCTCCTACGTTTTCTATTTTTGCTCTGAGGATTTGCCTACAGTCAATCCTATTTGAGCTTGTTTTATTTTCTCCATCTATACTCCCTTGCTTGTTTTTTTGTTGATGTTTTCTGTAGTTTTTTTTTTTTTGCGTTTGGTTTCCAGGGTGATGGTTAATAGCTCTTCGACTTTGCTTAGGGAGATAGAATGAGAAAACAAAACACTATGAATATAATGATTTTTGTTGTACTTTTTGTGTAAACTGCTTTGAGTTCGATAAACTGCTTTCTCCAGGCGCGTAGCCAGGATTTGGAAAAGGGGGGGGCTATTTTGAAAGAGTGAGAAGTTTGCAAACGACCTTGACTCGAATTTTCATTGACCTTGAATCAGTTTCAGACGGTTTGTCCGAAATTTGAGACGAAATGTCTCCGAAAGATCGGAAATTCCAACGTTTTTTCCGCCCAAAATTAGGTGATCTCCAAAAAAAAAAAAAAAAAAAAAAAAAAAGGTCTTCGCCAAAATTCAGAGTGATTTTTCGGCCGAAATCCAAAATTCAAACGTTTTTTCCGCCCAAAATTAGGTGATCTCCAAAAAAAAAAAAGGTCTTCGCCAAAATTCAGAGTGATTTTTCGGCCGAAATCCAAAATTCAAACGTTTTTTCCGCCCAAAATGAGGTGACCTCCAAAAAAAAAAAAAAAAAAAAAAAAAGGTCTTCGCCAAAATTCAGGGCGATTTTTCTTCCAAAATTTCGCAACTTCAAACGTTTGAGGGGGGGCTCTTTTCGTATGGGGGGGGCTATTTTCCATTTTTTACAGAAAATCGGCCTCAAAAGCACAAAAAACATGCGATTTTGCATACTTCACAACCCAATGGGGGGGCTCGAGCCCCCCCCGCCCCCCCCCTGGCTACGCTACTGGCTTTCTCGACTTTTTGTAAAGCGCCTTTGATCTGATTCACTTTTGGAAAGGGCGCTACACCAATTTCTGTTATTATTATTATTAAAAAACTGTGAAATACCAAAACAAATAAAAAAGTTAAAAACATAATTCTCACCATAGTTTGTTCAACGTTGCCAATAAAAAAAAAATTAAATATGCCCCACTAAACGTACAAACTACTTCTAGTATAAAAGCGCATGGGCGTCGGCAAGGTGGGGCAGGGGGGCCTTGGCCCGCCCCTGGGTTTGCACACACTCTCTCTCAAACCTCTCAAATTTCCAAAAATTCTTCCATTTTTTAGAAGGTAATAATGGATCTATTCTTATTGGCCACTTCCTGGAAAATTTTCTGTCGACGCCCTAGTAATAGCGTTGTGTTATGTTGCGTTAATCAAGAGAGAGTAGAAAGTATTCAAAAATATAATTGCTTAAAAAGCGTTCGTTACCAACAAATTCTACTTGTGTACACTACTTAAGTAGAGCTACTTTCGTTTCTTTACACTTTTGTTTGTTTTATGGTACTTACATCTTTATTCACCGAGTTAACTGGCCAAGAAACAGCGAAAAGACCTTGTGATTTTCGACCCCACTCAGAGCCCACCTGTTTATCACGCACAGTGGAGGCTCCTTTCAATGCTCAACGCAAAGCATTGAATCGAAACCGAGCCTACCGTTTCAGTAGCAGACGCTAATACATTTCACCACAGTTCGTATTTCCAGTTCCAGCGACAAACGCGTTGCTATTCGACCAAAGGCCAGTCAAATCGGTCAAGTTTTCATCACTTCCTGCACTGGAATTATATTTCTACATACTGTTGATTGAAAACTTTAATGTACTAACATTTTTTCTCAACACTTAGTGCCTGTTGACGATACAAAGATTGTACTAACATTTTTTCTCAACACTTAGTGCCTGTTGACGATACGAAAATTTCTCTACTAAATCAACAAGCCGGCCGCTTATTTTTACACAGTTCGACACTAAAACAACTTCGAGCCTTAAATAATTCATCACAAAAGTCAAAAAGCGCTTTTTTATGAACTAACTGTAAGACTACTTTGCGTATTCTGCTGACGTGATAATATCTCGCTTCGTCGCAAACGTGGCCGATAGCTTTAGTGTTTTGTCATTCTTTTCCGCGCACTGGAAAGTAGTGTTGACTTGTTTTAAAACAGCCAGTAAATTTCTGGTTGAGGCTGACAGCTGCTTTCAAATTTTCAAATATTTCAGCTTGATTTAATCTTATTGGAGAATAAAGCGACGCAAATTTATTGTTGGCTAAAAACTTGTGCTTGCGCAAAAATCGTCGATTGTCAAAACTGCAAGAACAAAACCGTGCCGTGCATTGGCCATGACTGAAAAAGTTGTTTTGTTTCGAAACGAAGCTCTGTAACCAAAATTTATTTTTAGATTTTTAAATTTAAGCAGCAGGACATTGTTTGTTGCTTGTCCACCGATTGTATTTCTTCTGTCCTACCCCCAAAGCAATGTTATCGCTGAATACACAAAATCATGTCTGTTGTTGTTGGAAGCTTTATGTCAATAAACCATCGCCTTATCTTCATCATAATTCACTCATCGTTCAATCCTTTTTATATGAACGCGCTTACTGGTTACTGCATAGCAGACAAATCATGATTTTGAAAGCAGCAGCGAGTGATTTTCGATTTACTGATGTCTTGCTCGATTTTCAAGCATTAGGTTAAAAGGAAATGGACTGAATTGACAATACATAAATGAACACAATTCAAGAATGTATGTCATCCAACACAACATTCAGCGGCTATTCAATTGAACGGTATCAGTTATTAGATGGCGCAAGTTTAATTGAACTTATTTGGACTCTATATAAACGCAGAACTAACGATCTATGATTGTTCCATCTGACCTCTCCCTTATATCGGATAATATGAACCCAAACCAATTTTTTTGTTGAGGGGATGTGTGGCAGTCCTGTGCTTCATTTCATTTTGTTTACAATTCTTGTGTTGAGTTTCGAACTCATGGTCTCTGCAAGCGCTCGGGTTGGTAAGATGTGATGCGAGCGGTACGTCTTACTTGCCGTAGGACTAGCAGTGATCGTTTACTTTATTTTTGAAAGTTTACAGCAAAATTTAATTTTCAGTGATTTGCAATCAAAAAACTGATTTTCCATTTTTAGAGCTTTTTCCTTAGATTGTTATCATAATTTATTGATGAGAAGCACAGTTTTCGTTCTAGCTTTAAATTCTCAAAACATCTGAGCCAACCAGCGACAGTTTCAGGTTACCTAAGTTTTACTTGCCAAAGCAAAGGGGAGAAGATCAATTGGACGACCTAGAACTAGATGGACCAATGATTGCCATTGATCCGATTATGGCACAAAACCAGCTAAATTACAATCGCATAATTAGCCCTTCTATGCAGTGCGCAGGATTTATGTGGTGGAGTGCCCTGGGGCTCAAGTATGGTAGGGGCTTCATTTTTGAGGGTGCAAAAAATGAAATCAAGATACGGTTGAAAGGTTGGTCGTCGCAGGCGCACAACCATGATTTTGTTGGAGGGGAGGCTTAAACCCAAAAGTAAAATAGTATTGCATGAAAAAACTCTCAATCAGAGCAGCGTATTAGAAAAGTTGTGCAACTAATGCGTCTCACAGACGGGGGGGGGGGGAGTCTGGAAGTGGAGCCCATAGCCGTCGGAGGCCATGGGGGTCTGGAGTGAAGCCCCCCGCCGCTGAGTAATTTTTGTGTTTTTTTAGAAAAAATAGCTGTTTTATTATTGTTTGGGTCAAATTTCATACCTTTTTAGAGCCATTTGAAAGAATTAAATTGCTAAGACATGAAAACCAGTTGAAGAACAAAACTGCACAGCTCGTTTAAGCTTCCCTTTTACGCGCAGGTTTAAGTCCAAAACATGTTTAAAGCCTTACAATTTTGGACTAAATTTTCTAACAAGACTAAGGGGTGGGATGAAGCCCTCTTAGCCCCCTGGTTGCACCAATGAATGGCGATATAAACAGCGAAAGAAAATGATTGCCACGTCAAGCTGATTACGAAATTATTTCATGCCAACCCATTCCTTACTCTCGGAGTAAAGTTGCGTCTGTGATATCAAAATGCCAAAAACAACCTATTGCAAAAGAAAATGAAAAAGTTGACTAAATCAGTTTGGAACAAGACAGATATTTTCAAAATACTTTTATTTTGCGCTCCACTGCGCAAATGCAAAGGCTACTAGTGGTGGATGGTGGGGGCCCTATGTGGGGAAAGTCTCTAATGTAGTGGAAGTCTACGGTACTGATTCTATGTAATGTCAAGCGTGAGAGAAACCTTCGCATCCCCTTCCTGTCTAAGTATCCCTGTCCGATTTTCCCATTTTCCTGCTGCGCTAACTGTGCGGTGGTGTGTAATTTTGTTTTAAATGCTTATTTCATGGTCAGTGACACAACGATGCCAAGAAGCGCCTTGACTAGTTTATCTCATGGTTGCTCGATGCTCTTTGGACTCTGCCAAGTCATTATAAGTTATCTACAAGTTTCTACTGCTCAAGATCAATGCACTACTGATTGCTTATATGTGTTATTAAATTTTTTTTTGATTGATGGCATGTGGCAGGGCGTAAAAATAAACTTCGTCACTTACTATCTAAAACCATTGGTACTGTTCAGCCGATTCCTACATTTAGAGTACCGGTTGTTATTTATAATTGCTTGCATTGATTTTCTCTATTTTTGGTTCGAACGATTATCGGCTGCTAGGTTTAGAGAATCGCTAATTAAAACGATTCCTGCAAAATTTGAAAAGCACCCCTGTCTAAACCCTATACTTCAATTCTAATGCCACTTTTACTTAAAAGCCACGAAACCATTAACCCTTAATTTCTATTTCGCTGTCAGCCACAAAGTTGGAATAGACTAAAATCTTTGCTGAAGACGAAAATTTATTTTTGCAAAATTGGGGCTTTTTACGTTTTTCCGTTTTTAAGTAAAAGTTCCGAGTTAACGACTTTTCTCGTACAGTGTTAACTTTTTTAATGCTACGCCAGATTGCATATTTATTTCCGGAAATCTATGGCAAATATCACTTCGAAAGCTTCTAACGACTCTACTCCATTACTTGCTATGCTAATATCATTTTCACGAAGTATTTTGGAATTTGGGAAATAGTAATCACTTTCTGTATATAATGTAATTTTTAGTTGGCAAAACTGACAGAATTCTTTAAACGAGAAAAGTTTCAAATTTAAACTGTGCTACCTTGCAAGCTGGAGGTCGTGGAAAATTCGAATTTGGCACAGATGCTATTTGATGCTTTATAAATCTTCGTAAAAAAAAAACAAACCTCAAAGGGTTTTGATCCAAAAATGCGCATTTTACAATGCAAAAATGCACAGATGAGTGGGTATTTATTTCCCCATTTCAGGATTTTTAAAATCAAAATTTTTGGGATGAAAAAGACGTTCTGATATATTAACTACTTCTTCTCGTTCATGAGATAAGAATAACTTAGATAGCCGAAATGCTGAAGTATGTTCAAATTAAATTAAACATTCTACGATATTTTAAGCAGCGCTTGTCGACTTGATATTAATTACTTTTCTCACATGGCTGCCACAGGAAACGATACAGAAGCATCTACACAGAGTTTCAAAGCGAATTTCTTCCACACAAACAAATTTCAAAAAGTTCTCAAATTACGTTCTAAAAAGGTGGAGTTAAGTATCAGAAGTTATTGGTCACATTTAAAAGTTAAAAAAAAACTCAAAAAGTTATTTCACAGTTAGCGCAAAAACCATGAGGTGGCACGCCGGGTGTGTCAATTTTTGTTAAAACAAACATAGAAAGAATATTCTTGTACGTTCAAGATCGCCCAAAATTATACGCGTAAGTTGAAGGTTTACTGACCAAGTTTTATCGAATCGAATCTTTCATTATACACGCTGTATTACGCCGAAGCGTGTAACGAGTTGGCGGGCCTCTCTCTTCATTATTGCGCCTGTGGGCAACACAGCTTCTTTCGAAAAAATGTTAAAGCGGTGGCGAGTCGTTGACAACACTGAATCCGATTTGACCGGCCAAAGCAGGGGTGCCAATCTTTATTGAGCTTTGGGGGGATAATTTGTAATTTTACAACAATTTTATCCTATTTTCAACATTGGGGGGGATGGACCTCGACCACGATTTTGTTCAGGTGAGCAAATTAAGTGAAGACCAAAACAAAAGGTCTTCACCAAAAATGGAGCACTTTTTTCCCCAAACTCAGGTGAAGACCAAAAAGAAAAAGAAAAAGGTCTTCATCAAAAATGGAACACTTTTTTCTCCAAAATCAGAAGACGAAAAAAAAAGGTCTTCACCAAAAATGAAACACTTTTTTGCCTGAATTCAAGTGGACACCTACTCTCAGATGCACACCAGAGTCAAATTATTGGGGGGGGGATGCAGATGTAGACCATACTCAAACCATTGGGGGGATACAGTCAAATTATTGGGCCCCCCCCCCGGGTTTTGGCATCCCTGGGCCCAAGATTTGAACCTGAGACCTCCCGCTCCAGAGACAAACGCGTTACCGCCCCACCAACTGGCCAATTCCAGGCTTTATCGATTTTTAATTATTAAATTAGTTTACAAAATCCTTTCAAAAAAATTGTGCAAATTTGCTACTTATTGGCCGAAAACATTAAAATAGCTGGAAATTGGTCACCAAGGTAGTTGGAGCATCCTACACAATGCGCTTCTTTTGACAATTTTCCATTCCTTCACGCTATTTCAGAGACTAACAATGAGATGTCCCAGTCAGTCTATTTTATTCGGTCATTGTTTGAAATCTATATTTTATGGCGTGTTAAACAGTTGCTACTTATCTTTTCAGCACGTAATCTTTGTATCTTGTCTGATCATACAGGCATTGTCTTACTAAACCAAACTAATAATTTCAGACTTGAATTGCAATGCTGCGCCTGATAGAGAAGCACTAGCTCAGCAATCTTGCAACTGATTAATATAAATTACTGAGCAGTGAACACGTATATGTACGTAATAGTAGATGCTGCTGCAGGCTATTTTCAATAGGTAGTTTCATTCAGTATTGAAAACTAGCGGTCTTGTCCATCACGAACTGATTCGCATGGCTTACAAATCTGTCGAATATTTTCTGCATTCTGCAGCAAACACTATTGTTGGCATGAATGAGCCTCAATTTCACCGTGTTTTGCATCAAGTATTAGCTGCCATTTTCGCATCATTAGCAGATGGTTTTGTACTGCAATTAAAATCAACATTAAGACGTAACATAAAACTACAGTAGAGTGGACACTATCTTTAACCAACTAATAGCGATAAACAGTAAAACTAAAGCGTTCATGCTAGCCATTTATTTACAAGCAATCAAAATACAAGCGTTTACGCCTTTCATCAGGCCTCTTCAGACATTAGTTAAATTCTAGCCATGTTAACTTCAGACTAACTGGAGAGAACTAAATACAAAATCAAGCGATATCAAGATTTTGAGTCGTCAAGCGTAAAACAATAAAGATCATTAATCGCATTTAAGCAGGTCAACAAGTCAAATATATTTCACCGTATACGTTTAGTGAATACGCATAGGCAAATTAGGTACTAGGCAGGAAACAGCGAAAGTCCACAGGGGTCGTCTCGGTCAACTACACCTACTACAGCAATAATTACAGTCAGCAATATAAAATTAGTTTGGCATAATTCAAGTGTTTTTTTGGGGTGGCTGCAGACTTTGAAGACCGAGAGGTCAACTCGCAGTCTCCCTTGCCAAATTAATTCTTTAACTTTAATCGTTGTTTATATTATGTGAATTTTGTGGCAAAAATAAATAAACTTGAACTTGAACATAAAAGGGAAAAAAAAGAAGAAACTACACTACAAGAAAGAGCTGCCAAAATCTGGGATAAAAAAATGATAAAAATGAAGTAAAACAATCTATTTGTTTATACAAGTACCCGGCTACCAACAAAAAAAGAAATTAGAAGCTACTCGTTACCAAGGAAAACTTATTATTCCATCTAATCATCTACCTAAATCAGACATGAGACACCGATTACATGCCTATTACTCAAAGGCGTATTTAGGAGGGGGGCCATTGTGCCATGCTCCCCCCCCCCCCCCTTTGGGTCGTCAGTAAAGTATTTTTATTTACTTTTTTACATTTTTCGAAGCAATGTTATAGGTTACAGCGATTAAAAGCTACTACATATAGCGATAACAGCTGCTCTTGCTTGTTTTAGCGCAACTTACTAAAGGTGGGTTTACACAGTATCCGTTTTTCGTACGTTTTTTGTATGTACGGAAAACGCATCCGCTTTTTTTTTTACGTACGTATATGTAAACAGTATACGCACATCCGTTTTTTCGTCGTCCGGACGAAAGCGCATCTGCAAATTTTACGTACGCATCGAGTAGAGCATGGCTCTACTTCTGTCCGCTTCGTACGTATCAGTAGGCTAGGCTATTAAAGCTAGCATCAGTTTCAGTGATTTGTCAGAGTTATGGTAGTTCTGAGTTGCATTTTGATTCGTAGCTAGTTACGTCGACCTCATATTAGTTATGTTGGGCGTGCCCAGGTGAGAGTAGGCTTACTATAACTTCACTCTGCGGCTAATTTTGGAAGAGGGTTTACTCTTAAAATTGAGTGATAATTCTGTCAAGTTTTATCAAGAATTTGCTTTTGTAGCAAGCTTGGTAGCGTACGCAGGACTTTGAAAAAAGGGGGGGGGGGGCAGTAATTTCAGAAAATTTGAGAACAAAGATCTGAATCAGAAACTGTTCCACTCAACTTTAGTCCGACTTTTCGCCCAAAATTAGGTGAAGAGCAAAAAAAAAAAAAAGGTCTTCACTCATATTTAGTCCGATTTTTCGCCCAAAGCCTAACAGAAACGCACAGAACATACCCTTTGTGTGATCAAACTTAATGCCCAACTTGCAAAGGGGGGGGCCATGCCTCAATTTTGCTTACTTTTCTATGCAATTTTACAATCCTGGCGACCCAAAGGGGGGGGCCGAGGCACAATGCCCCCCTCCCTAACTACGCCTACTGTAATAATCCAGCAAAACGTTGATATACGTCTAACGCTTACTTATTTCGTCGTTTTTCTTCTAAAACTACTGTGATGACGCACAATAGCAAGTGAAGATGAGCAGACACTTGCAGCGTTGTTCGATACAATCAATCAAGTTACCACAAATGAGAAATATCTGGAACCTATGGGTTAATAATTCAACAGACCGTGCATTCCTTGCATATGCACAGTCGAGCCAATCAACCGCAATCAGAAGGTTTGTCCAGTTCGGCCAAAAGTACCAAAATGTAGTTCCAGTTCGGCCAAGAGTCTTGTCCAGCTGGGGAATACCTTAAAGCTTCGTGGGAGGGCTAGTTCGGCTACCTGTAGTAGTTCAAGCTTCTTTCGCCACGATACATTCACCACTACTACTGCAAATGCTTTATAGGTGTTTGCAGAGCCCAAACTCACCGGCGCTCGGGACACTTAGGACGCGGTAACGTGTTCTTTGTGCTGAGTCAGCTGGTAAAACAATCATCACTCAGAGCAGCTGTGGATGCTTGAAAAAGTGTATGCTGCTCTCAATATTACTCCCACTACCATCCCATTAACTCCACACATTTCCAAAAACTCACGAAAATCCACAAAAAAAAGACCTTGATGTCGTGACTACGGATAACGCTCTACACTAGTCATTTATGTTTTGGTGTTTTGCTTCATTTAGAGATTTGATCGGATTTCATTCACCAGATAAAGCTCTACACTACAGCAAAATCTGTTTTGTTGTTCTGCTTCATTTAGATATTTGCAAATCAGATGTACGGAAATTACGGATACTGTGTGCATACAAAACGTGCGAAATTTACGTATCCGTTTTAGTCCGTTTCCGTACTGAAAAGTGTATGCATTTTACGTACATAAAAAACGTATGAAAATGCGCATTGCGGATACTGTGTACATTCACCTTAACGCTCATCAGTGGCGGATCCAGAAAATTTTGGTGGGGGGGGATTTGAAGCACAAAACCTCAAAAATTCGGATGTCTTCACCAAAATTGAGACTGATTTTTCGGCCGAAATCGGAAATTCAAACGTTTTTTTCCCAAATTCAGGTGGTCTCCAAAAAAAAAAAAAAAAAAAAAAAAAAAAAGGTCTTCACCACAATTGAGACTGATTTTTCGGCCGAAATCGGAAATTCAAACGTTTTTTTCGCCCAAATTCAGGTGGTCTCCAAAAAAAAAAAAAAAGGTCTTCACCAAAATTGAGACTAATTTTTCGGCCGAAATCGGAAATTCAAACGTTTTTTTCGCCCAAATTCAGGTGGTCTCCAAAAAAAAAAAAAAAAAAAAAAAAAGGTCTTCACCAAAATTGAGACTGATTTTTCGCCGGATTGGTTACGTTTAGGTCGGTGGGGGGGGATGCATCCCGAAATGGAGCCGATTTATTCGAAACAGAGGCTGATTTTTCGGCCAAAATCGTTACTTTTAGGCTGGTGGGGGGGATGCATCCCCCCATCCCCCCCCTAAATCCGCCACTGACGCTCATCATAAAATTATGTTTGTTTTAGAGCAACTTTTTTGAGGATAATTTATGCCCTACCTTTCAAAAATCCTGCGTACGCTACTGATATTACAACGATTCTGCAAAATATAGTAAAGGGCTAGCTCTGTGTCAAAGGAAATGATATTTACAATTTATCCCAGTTAACGCATTAGTCGGTCCCGTAAAAGTTATGTAAAATTTTCGTCACACTAGTTTACGAGCAATGATTTATGGTAGGTGTTGTACAATTTGGCGATTATGTAACGTTTCCTTATAACAATGCCAGTCTAATGTATAGCAAACGCGTTTCCTGACAAACTACTACTTAGTTAAATAATAATTTAGCTAAAACGTTTCTCAACCACTAAGTCTAAAGCTGCATTTACACGAGCGACTTTGAGCTGCGAGAATCGACATTTTGCCTTTTTTCTTTCTCAAATCGACGGAAGAGTCCCTATCGCACTGGTTCACTTACACGGTGCGAAATAGTTTCAAAGCGCGGTTCGCTGGTTTTGAATTTGCAAAAGCCAACTGTCGTAAAAGCACTTCAAATGCGCCTTTTGTCAGCTTTTGCATTTGAAACAATCACGCTTCGGATTTGAAAACAAAATGTTTGAAGCCAACGCAAGCGTAAAACGAAATAGAGTAAACACAATTAAGCGGTCAATTTCGTTAAAGGCGGTGAATCATCCAGCCAATTCCGGTGGTTTACAATAGCTAAAATTGAACTATAATTTTTGATATTTTTTGTTTTGATTTTGGGGCTGCGTTTGCTAAGATATTCAACAAATACAAAAAGATGTCCCCCCGAAAAAAGTTTTTGGAAACTCTGAGTTTTGATTTTCCCGCCAAAACCACAGTTCTCTAAACTACTTAGGCCTACTGTAATCTTATTAAACTATTAGGCCTAACTATCTCTAAACTATTAGGCCTAATAGTTTAGAGATAGTTAGGCCTAATTAGGCCTAAGCTATTTAGAAATAAACTATCTCTGAACTATTAGGCCTACCACAGTTCTCTAAACCATTAGGCCTTCTGTGGTTCTGGCGGGAAAATCAAAACTTAGAGTTTCCAAAAACTTTTTTCGGGGGGACATCTTTTTGTATTTGTTGAATATCTTTGCAACAGCAGCCGCAAAATCAAAACAAAAAATATCAAAAATTATAGTTCAATTTTAGCTACTGTAAACCTCCGGAATTGGCTGGATGATTTACCGCGTTTAATACTTGCAATGAAAATGCAAGGTGTAAGATGAAGTAGCAAGGGCGGCGTGCTGCTCGCGCAGACTGTGTGATACGCAAACGCTTGAAATTATACGCAAACGCTTGAAATTACTCGAAAAAGCTTGCTTACTCTTGTATCATTCTGAGTTCGCTTCGATGGAGCAAATCAAGCTGGCATTAATGCTCATAATTTATTATAAAATTCTGTCATTTACCCTTTTAGTCTTGGTTTTTCTCTACCGCAACCCATCTCTGACTGTGTTTCTTGTTTGGTCATACTGTACATTACATTTGGTTATATAAAATAATAAAATTTATCGACGTTTTTACGCAGTTAATTCTAAAAACACTTTTGAAATTACCTTTTCTCCAAGTATGTGTGACTGACAAATGCACAAGTATTTTGTAGTTTATAGTCAGTGGCGTAGGAACCCCCCCCCCCCCCCCGCAATATCCGCAGCCGCGGGGGGGCCCCCGCACTACAGGGGCCCCATGCTCAGGATTCCAGTGTTGCTGCTTTGCCGCTGTGACATATAAAGACATTTTTAGGTTTATCCAAGCATAGCTAGCGCAGCCTTCCTTAACGTAGGCAAAGAGTTCTTTCCGTCTAGTCCAGTTGAGAGGTCCCGCATAGCCGGTCGCCTAGCTGTAGACTTTTTACAAACTAAGATACTTCGGGACCGAGCACACAGTACAGTTTACGTCTTGCATACTCGAGCGATTAATTGCGAGTCTTTGTGACGTCGTAGATAAACACGAGATGCGTTGAAGGTTTCATTTAAAATCCAGTTACAAGCAGAAGGTTATCAATCCAGTAATCGTAATCACTATTCGAGATTTTGTCAATTTATTGTATATAACATACAATTCAGTAGCATCGTCGTTTCCTAATGTTCTCGCAGCGATGTTTATTTTTTTGTCATTGCCAGTTACAACAGCTACTGCAGAACGATCCTTTAGCAAGTTAAAGCTAATCATGGATTTCTTACGAAGTCAGATGTCTCAAGATAGGCTGGATGGGCTTTCTAAGTTAAGCATTGAAGCCGAAAAAGCCAATCAGATTGACCAAAGCAAAGTTGCTCTAACTTTTGCCAGGGCAAAAGTTCGAAAAGTGCCTATGTTTGTGTAGTGCAAAACGAAGTATCTATTTCACCGAAAATTTTCAACTTAAAAGATAGTAAAAGAGTAATTGAGAGTATTCCTGAGCACTTATCAAATTATTTTATTCTGAATAAAAGTTACGGTTTGGGTTGGGGTTAGGAATGGAAAGAGAATAAAATTTAAGTTAATTTAAACAGTTACGTTTAACAGTTTGCATTTTTTATTACAATAGTTCCGCTTTTCCGTTGAAATAGCACCTTTCAAGACAAAAATATACTTGAACGCAAGCCAAAAAAGCATACCTTTCGACTTCAGAGTTGAACCATGCTTAGATGAAAAATGATGAGTAGATCTATTGTATTTTTGCTAACATTTTGTCAGTATTCGCTGCTCTGAAGTGCATGATTGTAGTGCATGCCTGATCATGTTTTGCAATTCGTATTAGAACTATATGAAGCGATATTGAAAGTGAACTTATGTTCACGTCCGACTTTAGCTGGACCTGACAAGTCTATAAATATTTTGATATACTTCAGTAATTATCAAAAATCAAACTTCAAATTATCGAGTTTAAAATACATTTCCGAAATTTTTCCTGGTCAAGTTCGATACATTTTTCTGGTTCTATCTTAAAACAAACAGAAATCTCGAAATTCTCGATTTTACTGAAATGAAACTTGCAATAATGATGCGTTGGACAAATCTTATAGTCCAAAAGCCTCGGAAATTTTGGACATCTAAACCGAATAGTTATCTTGCGCAACAGCCCCACGATATTGTTCTTTTTTTTTCGTTTTTAGTTTTTTCGTTGGTGTGGTTTATTTACCCTTGCAAGATTCAACCCGGCCATTCAGCCATGCAGCATGTGTTACTGAGGTTGCTATAAATTGTTTACATATTCCTGATTGCTTAGCGTGCTTATGTTGTTATACTCCCGCATCTGAATGCTCTTATTCTAATGCTTGTGCGAGCCTTCTGGGAACTACACGTTGAGAAGTGCCCACACACACTTGTTCTGCAGCAATCCCGATTGCATTGTTTACAACTGTGCAGCTGTTGAGAACTATTGTAAATTATCAGATGTATTTTTCATAATGAGTAAGTTAAAAATGCTGTTGTTAACTGATTACTTATACTTTGCTGGGCTATCACGGAGTGGAACCACAATACACCAGTGCACATCACACCATAGTCGTTTTCCGTAAAAAATATATTTTTGAAATTTGCAGGTTTACTGTGAACTAATGATATGGTTTTTTGCAATGTTGCACTGTATGACCCATTTAATTTCATTAGTTAAGTAAGCTAGCTGTAAACTGAAAGTATACATTATTTTTGTTCTCTTTTAAATATTATCACATGCAAGACTACAGGAATCTGCACTGCGTATGTTACTTTATTGGATGCAATACCCGGGCATCGTCTACTATACACTATTCATATTGAGGTAATTCTAAAGTAACAAACTCAAAGGGGGGGGGGCTTCGCCCTCCAGACGTTGACAAGCTTAATAAAGATTTAGGGCCCCCGATTAACCTCGCGGGGGGGGCCTGCACGTTCTAGCTACGCCACTGTTTATAGTAGATCTGTGCTGTCATATTATACGAAATGCTAATTGTTAAATTTTATTTTTGTTTTATGAGTTTACTTTTTGAGTTCTTCTGGAATGATACCAGGCGTCTTCCGTCGCTACAGAAGTCTTCTTCTTCTTCTTTCTTCATTGCCCGCTTTTCCGTGAGGGTTGCGGGGGCAGTAGCTCAAGATTGAGCCGCCACACCTCACGGTCTTCCATCACCTCCATCATTTCGCTTGGCCGAAGTCCCAAGCGATTCCATCCAAGATCCTCAATGTAATCGGTCCATCTAGTTCTAGGTCGTCCGACTGGTCTTCTCCCATTTGCTTTGGCAAGTAAAGCTTGTTTGGGGAGTCTTTCCTGAGGCATTCTGCTTACATGGCCAAACCATCTAAGCTGTGATCTTTCAATTCGGAGAAGTAACGGCTCGATGTTAAGAGATTTTCGAATTTTAGAGCTACGCACCTTGTTAAACAGTGTAACTCCTTCGATTCTTCGTAAAAACCTCATTTCGGACGCTTGCACTTGTGATCGCATTCTTTCGGTCATTACCCAAGATTCATGACCATAAGTGAGAATGGGGACAAAAACTGCTTTGAAAATTGAGAGCTTTGCCTTTTTCGACAATTCTCGTTTCATGACAACCGAGTAGTGCAAAGCTCGCATTACTGCACTAGCCTTGCCTATTCGGGTATCGAGTTCTTCGTCTTGCCTTCCGTCACTCGTAAATGCAACCCCAAGATACTTGAACTTCTCTACCTGCTTCAGTGTCGCTCCATTCACTTGTAATACGCACTGATCAGGGTTTCTTGAAAGATGAAGTACCTCAGTTTTGGCCGTGCTTATTTTCATTCCGGCGGTGTTGCATGCATCTGCAAAGCTATTTAATGCGCGCTGGAGGCCAGATTCTGTGGAAGAAAGCAGAACCAAATCATCTGCGAATAGCAGACGACTAATTTTGCAATTTCCAATCGTGGCACACTCATCAGCTTGGCTGCATTTGTCGATCCAATTCATGTAAACAATGAAAAGGAGAGGTGACAAAACGCACCCTTGCCGGAGTCCAACGCCCACATGGAACGGCTTTGATTGCTTGCCATTTACCCGAACACAAACCTCCGGTCTGCAGTAGAATGACTTAATAGCGCGTAACAATTGACCATCAACGCCATACTCCTGCAAAACCTTCCAAAGTTCATCCCGAAGAACTCGGTCATATGCTTTTTCAAGATCGACAAAGCATGCAAAGAGATCTTTGCCATACTCCCAAGATTTCTCGAAGATTTGCTTCAGAGTGAAGATTTGGTCCGTGGTGCTGCGACCCGGACGAAAACCGCACTGACCATCTTCCAGTTTTGATTCCACTATTTCTCGGCATTTCCTTTCAAGGCATTTGGCATATACTTTCCCTGGCAAACTAAGGAGAGATATCCCTCTGTAGTTTGTACATTGCTTGCGATCTCCTTTCTTGAATATCGGAATAATCACACCTGTTTGCCAATCTCTGGGAGTTTTGCCAAGCTTCCACGCAACTTGACACACTCGCGTTAACCAGAGAATTCCTTCTCCAGTCAGCGCTTTCAACATCTCGGGTCTGATTTCATCTTCACCAGCAGCTTTTCCAGATTTTATCCCTTTAATTGCGGTTGCCACTTCTGCTGCAGTGAAAACTTCGTCCTCCCCTAGATGTGTCACTTCGTGTGTGTCACGAGTCGATGCCTTTACAGGATTCAAAAGATCTTCAAAGTATTCTCTCCATCGTGAAAGGATTTCATTCTCATCCGTTAGAATGTTACCGTCAGAATCCTTGATGGAGTACGTGATACTCGATCTTTTGCCACGTAAACGGCGGATGGTCTGCCAAAATACTTTGTTTGCCGAAAAATAGTTGGAATCCAACCGACGACCAAACTCTTCCCATGACTTCTCCTTGGATTTCTTTACTGCCGAAGTTGCCGCTTTTCGCGCCTCAGTGTACCGGGATTGCAAATCAGATGACGATCTGTCCTGCAGCCAGGCCTTGAACGCATCTTTCTTTGCTCGAATAGCTTCTTTAACCTCTTGGTTCCACCAAGGCGTTCTTTTCTCACTATCGCCCGCCATTCTAAGCCGTTTTCGCCCACAACTTTCAGCAGCTGATGAAATGATTGCTGATCTGAACAGCAGCCATTCCCTCTCAATGTCCTCGGATACATCAGGAAGTTGTCTGAACTTAGATGATATACTGGATGCAAACTGTTTTCTTACTTCTTTGTCCTCCAAAGCCTCCCATTTGATCCGGTAAGTCACAGACGACCGGTTGGATCTCTTGTTTGGCCAAGGTTTCGAAAGTCGTAAGGAACATACTACCAGATGGTGATCAGTTGACAATTCAGCACCTCGCTTCACTCGAACGTCCAGCACATCAGAAAACAAATCTGACGAAACTATGCAAAAATCTATCAAAGATTTTTGATCCATACTAGGTCGATACCATGTATACTTGTGAACCTCTCTGTGCTGGAAAAAGGTATTCATGATGCGGAGTCCGTTGCTACAACAGAGCTGCAATAAATACCTTCCGTTCTCATTCAGTCCAGTGACTCCATGTTTTCCGATCACACCCTTCCACGTATCTGTGTCTGTTCCAACATGTGCGTTAAAATCCCCCATAAGGACTGTAGATTCAGTAGCTGATACTCGTAGAAGAGCATCATTTACTTCATCCACAAAAGTCTGATATTCACTCGTGGCATTGGGGGCATATACCTGCAACAGGCACAATGACCGATCCAATACCTTAAGCTTCAACATACAGACCCGTGATCCCAAAGGAATCCAATCTGACACACAGTCTGACAAACGGGGGCTTGTGAGAATCCCCACACCCGCTTGTGCAGACATACTAGGATCAGCACCAGAATAGAAGAGTTTCCATCCGCCATCCAGATCCACAGTTCCAGAGCCACGTCGTTTGGTTGAAGAAACTCCGATAATATCGAGATGATACCGCTTTGCTTCCTCAACCAATTCTAGCTCTTTTCCTGTGAGGGTGAGGATATTCCAATTGCCCAACAGCAGTTGGTGATGGTTGACCGGTGAGTGTGCGACATTATCTCGAGTACGAATACTCTGCGCTGCCTCCATTCGCCTCTCCAAACGTGTAGCGGGCACATTGGTGGAGCTGCCACTAGGGCTGGCTGGTGGAGATTGTCGCTTATTTTTCGAACGAGCCCCTCTGCCTAAGACTCGAACGCCATAGGGGTTTCGCTGAATGACGACCTGGGAGTCCCTAGGCGCTCCCCTGCCGGACGAGGTTCCACTAGTGAAGGTGGCCCCATTAACGTCGTTCACGTAATTTTCATTATTTGTGCTCATCATGATTTGTTATGCAGTTTAATCTAACTGCGGAGAGGTTTTATATCAGAGTTGTCCTTCTCCTAGGTTATATGCTTACCACAGCTGATGGGCATAACCAACCCAGGTTTTAAGTTTTCCAACTATTTTGATTTGAACTATACTTCGTCTCGCTTCTACCATTAGACCTATCTGGCATGGGTAACCCTTTCAGGAGAATTGAATCTCCAGCCAGTACAGCTCTGCAGGTCATTGAGGCACATAGACTTTTCCACCTCGTTACGGTGATAGTTCATGGAAAAGCTATGCATTGTAGGTCTAATTGCCGAGCTATGTTATTCTATGCCTACTGTGCCATAATAAGCCAATTATATGTCATACTATGCCTACTAAGCTACGGCGCCCACTTTGGCCTACTATGCCTGTTGTGCCATACTAAGCCTACTGTATGCCATACTATGCCTACCAGGGTGCCATGTTATGCCTACTATGTCATACTAAAGCTGCAGCACCTACTGTGGCACACTATGCTTACTAATACTATGCCTATTTTCCATAACAAGCCTGCTGTATGTCATAATCTGCCTACTAAGGTGTAATGCTATCCCTACTATAATATACTACGCTGCAGTGCCTACTGTGGGATACTGTGCAATAATAAGCCAACTATGCCTACTGTGCCATAGTAAGCTACAGTGCCTACTGTGACATGCTAGAAGTCATAATCAAAATTCCACTAACGACAAAAAGTTATGACAACATAGCCTGGCGATGTTTAGTTGCAGTTTTTTTTCAGTAATTACGCACATAACAGTAATTAAACAGTAAAGCTAACGGTTTCGGCCGAAAAATCACTCTCAACTTCTGTGAAGACCTTTTTTTTTTTTTTTTTTTTGGAGACCACCTGATTTTGGGCGGAAAAAACGTTCGAATTTCCGATTCCGGCCCAAAAATCACTCTCAATTTCGGTGAAGACATCCGAATTTTTGAATTTTTGAGGGTTTGTGCTTACGAAGACATCCGAATTTTTGAGGGTTTGTGCTTAAAATCCCCCCCACTAAAATTTTCTAGATCCGCCACTGGTATGGGCCCCCCCCAATCAACAATCCTGGCTACGTCTATGACAGAAGTACTGGCTCTTTTTTAATTAAACTAACATTCAAAAAATCCAAATAGCATTTATATAAGGTAGTGACTATTTCACCGAAAATTTTCAAGTTAAAGAGAACAATACAAAAATGAGAAATATTTATCAGCGCTTTTTGTTTGCCTTTTTAGGGGTTAAGATTAGGGTTTGAGTTAGGGTTAGGGTTCGATTAGGGTTTGAGTTAGGGTTTGGGTTAGGGTTCGATTTGGGGATAGTTTAAGAGTAAGCATTTGAGTTTGGATTAGATTTGAGTAAGAATTAGTAAAGAAGTTGATAAAAATTTCCGGTGAGATAAAGCCTTCCTTGATATAATACGTGTTTCCATGTAATTTGTTATGGAGCCACTAAAGACTAAACCACAGCTGTTACAAAGCACCATTATCCACAATAACAAAATAAGCAGCGCAAGCATTTGCTAACCGCTTGGCAATCACAGTAAGTATAGTACGAAGGATGATTTATTATGAACAGTGCAAAAATACGTAAGTGACTTCAGGTCAAAACTCACTCCTGGCATTATGCAAATGAAAAAGCGCCATAAAACCACTCGAAATTGAGAACATGATTTCATTAGAAACAGCATTTTCATGAAATTAATGTTTAATTACAAAATGCTGTCCAGTAGGTGTTATGTTTCTCCACTTAACTGTGGTTATTTCAACTGCAAGAGATGCTGGTAGGCTACTAGCTATCTCGGGTCAGAAAAGAAAGCAAACACTAGCTCGTTTTTAGCCGACAAAAACCAGTGAATGGTACTTGTATACAAGGTGCTGGGCTCAACCAGTAAGCAGAGGGTGGGAGCCTACACTAAGGTTGCAGAGTTTCGCTGGAGCACCTACAGTCAACAGTGTTACGGAGGGCTTCTGTACCAAATACCTCTATTTCCAAAATACATTGTCCAAATCGACCAAATGTCATTATTGTAAATTCATTGTCTTAGCTATTCTAGAGTTTTCAGATTTTTAACTATTGTTTTTGCTATGTCAGAACATTAGCAATGACAAAACTGATTGCACTTTTTTATACAAGAAAAATTTTGTAAGAACATGAGGCTTGTTTTTGCTCAAAATTTAATAACAAATTAGGAGCAACACCAGTCTCAGCAACAAAAAATAATATTAAGAACCGAAAAAGAATCAATTATAAATCAAAAAAGTAACTAAAGTAATTACTTTTTTGATTTGGAATTGATTCTTTTTCGGTTAGTCTTAAACATCATATAAGAATTGATTAGTCTTAAACATCATATATGCTGATGATATATGCTGTCTTGCCCCGAGCTTCAAGGGTCTCCAAAAACTTCTTGATGTTTGTTGTGATTATGCAAATAGGCATGACATTACTTTTAACTGTACTAAAACTAAGACCATGATGTTTAAGACTAATCGTCTAAGCCTGCCTTTTGAGCCAAAGTTTCGCCTATGCGGTAACTCAATTGACTGTGTCAAAAAAATAAAGTATTTAGGTTTTGTATTGACCTCTGACTTAAAAGATGACGATGACATGAACAGGCAATTACGTTCTATTTATGGCTCTGCCAATAAGTTACGTAGGAAATTTTTTTGTTGCTCTAAAGCTGCAAAAAACTGTTTATTTCGTACTTTTGTGTCTTGTCTTTGTGGAAGTACTGTTTGGAGTATGTATCAAAAATCGACATTTAATCGTTTAAGAGTAGGTTATAACAATGCTCACAGGATATTGTTTAATCTTCCTCGACGCACAAGTATGTCTACCACGTTGGTCCAAAATAATGTGCCTACTTTTCATGCTTTGATCAGAAAGCACACTGCAAATTTCATGCTTCGATGTATCAACTCGTGCAACGTGTGGTTATCTGCGCTAGTAAGATCAAGTGACTTTAGGTGCGGTCCATACAATAATAATTTTGCGAACTTGCACCAGAATACCTAGCTTGGACCATATACTGGTAACGCAAGAACAAACGATTGGATTCTATCTTGCTTAAAGCTTTGTGTGTGTTTGGGTGTGATTAGTGTGTAGTTGTGTTTATGCCTCCGCACTGCTGGACCGATCTTTTTTGAGTCCGTCAATAAATAAATAAATAACTAAATTCAGTACTGACTCAAAACACTAAAGCTTGAGTGGTTTTCTGGTAGTTACGAGCAAAATTGCAACAATTTTGAGACTATAGAGTGCTGTTGCGCACTGCGCAGGTAAACAAAAAAACTTTTTGGCTCTCGTTCAAACGAAACTTAATGCTCGCTTTCCGCAATTTTACGATGCTGCAAACGCAGCTAAACAAGCGTTTATAAGCATACAGATCATGAGGAATTAACAAACATGGTCGCCATAATTGACATTAATGATCTCAAAATTTAAGAACCAATTAAGAGCAACTGAGGCTCAACATTGGCAAAAAATTAAGAACAGCTAGCCTCAACTCAAAATTTACTGGTTCTTATAAAAAAAAAAGTATACTTACGGTATTATAAAAGCAGGATACAATAAAGGTACTGTTACCTGTAGTTAATTTATCATACATTTTATTAAAGGTTCAAGTCCTACTTGATTGGCTTCACAGTTATCAGCTCATTACTGCGGTATCTGCAGTAGACCAGTGCCAGCATCAACAAGAAAATTATTATTTCTGCGTTTCAAACTAATAGGCCTATGAAGTAAATTTAGTATCGAAATCACAATTAATTACGGTAAAAGCACCACAGACTTATTTGTACTATTAATACTATATTTTAAGAAGTGAATTTAGGATAATCGCAGCCAGTGACTCGCAAAGCATTTGGGCACTGCGCTATGCCTGGGCGACTCGTAAATTGCTTACGATTTGCTGTTTACACGAGCGCGACTCTGCCCTGGGACTCTCGAGATGTTGAAATCGACTTTGTGTATGTGATCACGGGCGAGAACATTTTTGCATCGATTCGCGCAAAATATAATCGACATCGCAAATCGGAGGTGTTACTTACACGGCGGCGATTCTTCCCAAACGCGATCGCGGAAAGCGAGTCTTGCCTCGTGTGAGTTACCACTTTGCGAGAGAGATTTTCACGCATAAAAAATCTTCGAATCGCGTTGCAAAAAAGTCGTCCGTGTAAATGCGGCTTAAAAACTAAAATATGACATCGCAAACGATATCTGGGGACTTCGCAAAAATATCTATCTTTACTGAACTAAAGAACTTCGCAATTGCGTTCAGCGTGTTTATGGCAGGCCCGGCGCCAGAGTAGTGTGACTGGGTGGCACAAAAACTTTTTTCCCTCGAATTCGAGAGTGAAACCATAAAAAAGTCTTCATCGCGAAATTCCACGAATTCTGGGGGGAAGACCAAAAAAAGTTTTTGCGAAACATGCGCAAAATTTCACAATTTCTGGGATAAAGACAAAAAAAAGTAAAGAAAAGGTTTTCATCGCGAAATATGCAAATTCTGGGGTAAAGATCAAAAACAAAAAAAAAGATCTTTATCGCAAAATCTGCGAAATAACGGTTCTTGCCCACCGATACTGGGTTAATGATCAGTATTTTGGGGGTCTCAGGCCCTGAACTGCACTCAAGTGGTTCTTAGCCAGTTACTTTTGGGGGGGCCACGAGCAGTGATTTGGGAAGCACAGCCCCAAAATGCCCCCTCCCCCTTTGTAGCGCCGGGTTTGGTTTGTGGTTGCTGATAGTCTGATCTGAAATACAGTCATAAACAAAAGTTTATGACCATCTTTCGAAAATGACGATTTTCAATACTTTGCATGGTATTGCATTGACCAGATTTTTTTTTTTGTTACAATATAAGCTATTTTTGTTCATCGAGGTTCATTTCTTTTCAATCCTTACTTCTGTGCTCATTTACTGGTAGATTTCGCTATAACTGACTGATTTTTTGTAGGCCTAAAATGAACAAGAAAAAGTCTCTAAGCGACGTTCAGAGAGCTCTGATAGAAGCCTTACATGGACAAAATTTTATCGGATCTGCAAATATTTGGTCAAATGAGGTGCAGTAAAGCAGCAATGCACCAAGCGATTGCAAAGTGTCAACAGGATGGCTCCTATACCGATATCACAAGTTCAATGAAGAAATTTTTGGCTGGCTTGAATGATTTTAAATTGAATTCTTTGGATAAACGCTTGAACAGAACATACGACTGACTGGACGACTTCTGCGCAACAAATCAGTCCTAATTTTCTTCAATGAACTTGTGGGTGACTTCATAACTATCCTCTTCATTATGTGGTCTTCTCGTGATGTTTAGGATAGTGTAATAGCCCACTGCAATATTGTTTTTAAGAAGATTTTTATATAAGCACTGAGTAGTTCTACTGATTTTTCTCAAAATTTTAGAACTAAATCAAAACAATGCTTGCCATAGCCATTAGCATGAAAAAGATACGTACACAAACAAAATTTAGGAACAAAAATCAAACTCTAATAAATTTATAAGTGATATTGCAGAGTCTAACTTTACGATGACATCACATTGAAAACTTATATTAATTTACTCAACTCTATGCTTTCCAGAATCCTAAGTGCAATGTTTAAAGTAAAACAAATATTTACCATACATTATCTATTTCTTTTGGACATTAAGCTGTTTTTTAGTTTATTTTAACACCTTTGAGGTTATTCGCTCCCCAAGTTATCAAAATAATGAAGAAATGTCAATCAAAAAGCTATTAGATGTTCTTAACAGTTTTTCACTTCGTGATGAAATAACATATAGCGAGCTTTGAAATTCCAGCGACTTTTGAGCAGAAATTAGAATTACATTAGCCAAACTTACTGCTAACCATGGCCAGAAATACGCACGCATTTTACAACTATTCCTATTCACAGAACGCTATTTAGCATTGCGACCCAACGGCCAACGCATTTGGATATTATGCTGTATAATGTATATTGTATTACATCCATTATTAAGCATGAAAGCTTTTTTAATAAAATTGTTCAAAAACTTTCAAGAGCAAGTAGAAGATTTTTTCAACGTCACAAGTGACAGTGTAGTATAAAAAAAACTCCGCCATCCAGCTTAAATCTAACGAAGTCATTTAGCTCAAATACTTCAACGTCTTAAATGTTGGATTAATCCCATATGTTTGACTCTTCTACTTTTCCGTGATACCAATTCTTCGTGAGAATTCATTTTATACTTTGAAGGTCAATTTAAGGGCTAATTGTCCTACATGGCATTGCCAAGTTTGGCATGTCTTATCTTTTTTTATATTGGCCTAACGGTACTCTTAACTTATCCAAAAGGTTTAATTTGTTTAGCTTTTGTAGTTAATGGAAGGAAGAGTCAACATAATTAGAGGATCCTAATAGTATGGCATTCACACATTTTTTCATATTATACTTTCACCTATCCTGAAAATTATGTTTGTCTAGCTTGAGTGGTTAAAGCTTTTGAAGGGCCCGTTGGAGGCTGACTCCCCAATGGTGGCTTCCCTATTCTGATTTTATCTTTCTTTTAAGTGTACCTTTTCTAAAAGTTTTATGTGTCTAGTTTGAATTGTTAAAAAAAATGAATTTGAAGGACCCCCATTTTGTAGCCCCAAATTTTGTGAAAGTTGATCTTATTTGCTAGCGTATCCTAAAATTTGAGGTGTCTCGCTTAAACAATGAATAAGTTTGAATTTTGGCGTCCCTGTTTGAGCGACCCACTATTGTGGTACCCTCAAGTTTTGTCAAATTTTGTCTTTTTTTTTGTATATACTTATTCTGAAAACTTCATTAGTCTGGAGTAAGTGGTTAAAGTTTGAATTTTGGAGTCTGTGTTTGAGGAGAATTGCTTTACAGTATTTTATTATCCCCAATTTTGTCAAATTTTATCTTTTCTTCATATTTGCCTATTCTGAAAATTTTATGCGTCAAGCGTGAAGGGTTAAAAAGTTTGAATTTTGGTCGCTCCGTTTGAGGGGAATCCCTCTATTTTGGTACCCCCAAATTCTATGTTTTCTTCATATTTGCCAACCCTGAAAATTTTATGTGTCTAGCGTGTAGTTAAAAAGCGTAAATTTTGGCGGCCTCTTCTAAGTGGGGTTCCCATTTTGGTATTCCCAAATTTTGTCAAATTTTATCTTTTCTTTAGGTTCACTTATCTTAAAAATTTCATGTGTCCGGCTTAAAAAGTTAAATCTGAATTTTGGCGCCCGTTTGGGAAATCCCTCATTTTTGAACCCCCAATGTTTGTTAGGTTTAATTTATTTTTGCAATCTGCCCATTCCGAAAATTTGATCCCTCTAGCTCTAAAGCAGGGGCGTCCAACCTTTTTCAGCCGCGGGCCAAATTTGATGTTACAAAAATTTGGCGAGCCAAAATTTATAGTTTATCGTTTTATCTGCCAAAAAGTAGGTGAAGACCAAAAAAAAAAGGTCTTCGCTCAGATTTGATCGGTGATTTAAAAAAAGGATTTTGTGGTATTTTTCTGCAACTCAAAACGTCAGCGCGGAAGCATCAATCAACCAACCAACGTAAAAACCTTTGGTGGGCCATTTCAAAACCTTTGGCGGGCCACTTCTGGCCCGCGGGCCGCGGGTTAGACGCCCTTGCTCTAAAGGTTTAAAATTTTGGCTGCCCCGCTAGAAGGAGAGCCCCCACTTTGATACCCCCATATTTTGTCAAATTTTATCTTATCTTCATATTTGCCTCCCCAGAAAATTTCATGAATTTAGCGTGAGTGGTAAAAAGTTTGAATTTTGGCGGCCCTGTTGGGGAAAACTCCCCATTTCGGGTCCTACAAATTTTGTCAAATTTTATCTTTCCTTTACATTTCTTTATTTACCTTAAAAATTTTGCGTGTCTAGCTTAAAACGCTTAAAAGTTTGAATTTTGTCGGGGCCCGTTCGAGAGGAAAACCCCCGTCGTACCCCCCCAATTTTTGTTAGGTTTAGTTTATTTTTATTATTTTTCCATTCCGAAAATTTGATCCATCTAGCTCCAACGGTTTAAAAGTACAAAAGTTTGAAGTACCCAATCGAGGGGGGTCCCACCAACCTAATTCTTGGAAGAACACAACCCCGAAGCAGGGCAACCGAGAGGGGGACAGGGGGGGACAATGACCCCGGGACCCATGGACTTTAGGGGGTCCACGAGGGGGCCCATGAGCTTCAGGAGGGCCCACTCAAATGATACTATAAAATCAGCATGTGAGGCCCGATATAATCTTTTTTTTTTTTATTTGGAGATCACCTAATTTCGGCGTTAGAATTTCGGTGAAGACCTTTTTAAAGCGGCATTTTCTCCGTCTGTTTTGGAGTTCTCACAACCGGAAATCCGTTATATTTGAGTTGGCCCCGGGCCCACGTTCGGCTCTCGGCGCACCTGCCCCGAAGCTAAATTAGGGTACAGAACGGATGTTACAAAACATTCACAAATAATCTGAAGTATACCATTGTTTTTGAACACCCTGAATTTTTAGCACCAGCTTCAGATTTGAAAGAGTTATTGATCAAAAACCTACTTTAATTCAACAGCATAGGCCAGATATTAACGTTGATGACCCTTCTCTGTCTCTCTGTGTTCAACAACTGATTTTTATTACTCATTGCTTTATTATACTTCTTTCTTTCTGGTCTTCTATTATCGCATTTTTGGCATATATTTTTAATATTTACATTACACTGTAGTTTATTGGTATAATTTTTTTTATTTACACCCTTTCATTTTGGTGTTTCATTGTTCTCATTGGCTAAATTACGTATGTTTTCTTATATTTTTTGTTTATAATGTCACTTGGTTTTTGACATTTATCATAATTACCTACTTGCTGAACTAATTTTTAATATCGCATTTTGCATTTTACTGAACGGTGAAAAGTGCTAAAATTTTTGCAGCATATTTGAAATTATTTTACGTCAATTGTTAGCTAAATTGGTCGTGGTTGTCAGTCCGTGAATATTGCTTTCAAGAAACGACACATCAAGGTAGAATTTTTTCTTTTTCTATTGGGACTTTTAGCTGGGGCTCCATATTTTTATACTTTTGGAACCGTTGGCAAATTTTTAGCGATTTAGCATTTGGTTTAAAGTTTGCTTTTACCATTTCAGTCATTGGCGTGGTTGATAACGTAAATGTTAGACATGCCTGCATTACTATAGTAGAGATATACGTGGATCAAATAGTGCGTCTGAAAATGGGGGTACACTCGCACTGATTAATAACAAGCAGTACTACATATAGTCAGCATAGTGGCATAGTGATGAAATGATGGAGAGCTGGATGCTGGTGTAAGTGACTGCCTGGGTTTCTGTAATTTGGATTGATTTTCATTCTGTCTTCTATAAAATTGAGTTGTATAAGACCGTTAGTGGATGTGCTTTGGCACTTGAATGGATGAGTGTCGCTTGATTGGATTTAATACGCCGTTATTAAATCAGTACTTACTACCTTGGTTTGGGCATGTTTTTAAAAGCAATAATGTCTTCACAATGTAGAACTATAGTTTGTTAATTTCGGAAATTTTTGTTCGTTTTGTTTAACTTGCCTTTGCAGGTTACCTATTGCTTTAATTTTTCTTGTGCATCATTTACAAATTGAAAATGATTTAAGTAATTAGTCGAAACGTCTCTTTTCAAATAAAATGTTTACGGCAACTTTAGCTCTTTTATTCTTAGTGAAACTAATTTACATTGATTCGGAACCGGGAAAAAATTCGAGTCATATCGCAAATTAGAACAAACAGTACACCAAAGTATATGTGTTTAAATCGGACTATTTTCATGCTGGCTAGCCAAATCTAGGTACCGTACTCTCCCACTCTGGTACTCAAAGGTCGAGTTGACTTACCAATATAGTTAAGTTAAGTTCGAATCACACGAACATGTAAATTTGTAAACGACATTTGAGCAGAGCAAGAGAGGAGTGCACGACTTTACTGAAAATATGCTGCCGTCTAAAACGTTTTGTAAAAGATAAACACCTCGATATCAAACTTAACATGAAATAATTTTGCTAATCGACTAACAAACCGTCTGAATTATTTTCCAATATACGGTATTTTCAAGTATATCTCAAGATTAATTTTGCTACACTTACTCAGGATTAGATTCATTTTCAATAAAACCGATCGAGATGTTTCAAGTACCTTGGCGAAGCTAGCGCCAGCAAAACCATGTAATTTAGATTTAAATTGCTCATTTTATTAATTAATTACACTGTAACAGCAGACAATTACAATTTAACAGCACACAATTACAATTTAACAGTAGAGAAAATTTCAAGCCTTTCGGGGTAAAAAAATCACTAGAAAAATAATACCATCAACCATAATATGTGGTAGTGTGATTAGAGAGACCGCCCCCAAAGCTAGTTTCCTGCGTTATATCCAAGCCTTTAGCCTGGGTTATACTAAACTCAGGTCATACTAAACTTTTTAGCAATCAGTCTACTGCTGTTTACACTGCTCTACAGTATTTACTCAACAGCTAGTGAAAAAGCTCTTTGCGAAGGATTCTGCAGCGAAAAACTTCTAAAAACAACTTCTAGCAGTAAGAGTTTGATCGGAGCGGTAATTATTAATTATTCATACCCGGTAGAGAGGTTATTCTCATGTACGGTTCCACAGCAAAGCTAGCGCTAGCACCACCACACAATCAGACTTTGAATTGCTTATTTATTGATCAATTTCAGTTCTCTTACATTTTCAGCGTCTATCATTATACCCTCATCAGGATCTAAATGCAAAATGTAAGTTTTCGAATTTATGCTAAGCTTATACACAGTGAAATAATCACTCACAAAATGGGAGAATTTTATGACGCAGAATTTTTATGGAAAAATTGTGGAAAATTAATTGTACAAAAGATTAGTTCAAGGTGAATAATTATGAGCTTAACTTGAATTTGAGAATAAAAATTTTGCATTTAGATCCTGATCAAGATGCAATGATATACGCCGAAAACGTTTAAGAAATGCAATGAATGAATAAATTAGCAATTTAATGCTTAATCGTTTGGCCCTGAGCTAAAGCTAGCTTTACCAAGTTATTTTAGAAGCATCTCCCGATCGCAGCCACTGGGCAAATCGTTTTGAAACTTCCAAACAAAACCGTTAATATCAAAGGCATCAAAGGTGCAACCGCCGGGTATCAAAGCGTAAGCCTCGAGATTTAGAGTACAACTTGAAATTCAATTTCTTACTCAACGTGCATTTTGTACATTAAAAAACGGAAAATTCACTCATCTTCGTTAAAAATCATGCAACAGCCCTCAATTTTTTTTGTTTGAAACGTTTCGAACTTAACATAGTTTATCCACAGAGAACTATGGGGTTCATCATTAGTGAAAGTATCAGTGTTTTTAATCCTTTTAATATTATTTTTAGATTACTTTTTAGGTTTTACTTGAAGCAATTGTTTTTTAGATATACTTACAAAAAACTACTGTTTTTAGGTTGTCTACTGATGATGAACTGAGTTAGTCTGAAACGTTTAAAACAAAAATTAAGATTTTCTTAACTGAAACAAATGCATTAAACAACAAGCAAACAAAGTTTGCCTCAACGAATTTTGGTCAGAAAATTTTGCTTCTCAAACAAGTTTGTTGCGCATAATCTTTTGACTTTTTGTGTTTGTATGTTAATTGGGACTTCGCGTGAGCGCATAACACCTATGTTTTTGTTAGCGAATTTTGGCAGATGAGAATTGATTTGCTCATGACGAGCAAACAATAAAACCTAGAAAGTTGAAATTTGGACTCAACATGAGAATTAATGAAACCGTCATGTGTAGGGTTGCATTGAATTTGAATTTGAATCCGCTCTCAAATTATTAATCAACTTGAATTCGACTTTTGCAAAATCAATGAATTTGAATTTAGTGTTTTCAAAGTCAATGAATTTGAATTTAGTTTTTTCAAAGTAAATGAACTTGAATTTAAAAATTAAAAACAAAATGAATTGATCCAACCAGTGCCGTCGCCATGGGGGAAGAGGGCAGGAGGGGCCGTAAGGGCCGCTTGTGCCCCCATTTTGGTCGGCTAAACGGCCGCTTGTGCCCCCATTTTGGTTGACTAAAAATACTGCTTTTGTATCATCATAAATCTCGCTTGATGTTTTTTCGATTCTTTGCGAAATTGCTGGCAATCAACTGCTGTACTTTAATCTGACGCAATATTCCGTCTTTTTGACACGCCTTTACGGATGTGTCGCGGAAGAGACATGTACGCCTGCAGAATCGTTACCGGTACTTCGTCAGTGATTATGAAATGAAACAATACGTGAAAACTTTTTTTTCAAAGACCAGCTGTTTTGATTTTTTAGAGCACACTCAAGATTTTGAGGTCACAGTCAGTGGCGCAACTAGGGTGAAGGGGCTTGATAGATGTTTCAAGCGATTATTGGCCATGGACGAAACGAGCTAAAAAACGTTGCCGGCCTTATTTTAAAATTGCGCAAAATTGTAGCCATGCAAGATCTGAAGATCAGTTTTTATAAGCAAATTTTAGTGCCCTACACCACTTTTGGCTGGTGCCCCCTCACTTTGGTTGCTCTGGCAACGCACTGGATCCAATTCTGGTTTCAAGCGACTTGCGTTGTTGGTTTACTACGCACCTGTGATGCGCTCACACACATCTGCGACTGCGAGACTGCGCCTTGCAAGGTGCAAACTGCAAAATCCTCTTTGAATCTTTGATGTAAAAAGTGGGATTGGATTTGAATTTTGAATTTAAATTTAAATCCGCTCACGAGTTATTGATAAATCTGGATTTTAATTTGATTTTTGCGAAGTCAATGAATTTAAATTTGAATGTAGTTTTTTCAAAGTCAATGAATTTGAATTTGAACTTAAAAATTTAAAAAAATGAATGAATTCAACCCTAGTCATGTGTACCGATTTTGGGGATCGTAGGTCACGTGATCGTGAATTGGCACACAAAAAAAAACATAAACAAACTGCGATTTTCGGCTTGAAAATTTATTAATTCGTCTATAACTCAAAAAACTACTTGGCGTGCAACGCTGAAATTTGAACAAAATGTGGGTGCTTATAAATGGTTTATGCAAACCGAGGTTGAGAGCGCCTGGTCACGTGACCAAAATGTTACAGGCCAAAAATGGGCAAAAGGTAGACGAGCTTGAACCGATATATCTCGGTAAATACCAATGTTATGAAAAATAATTTGTGATTTTTGAGCACACTATCAACCGCCTTTTTTTGGTTTGTTTGGTTTGTTTACCCCAACCTAAATACTATTTTGCTTCTTTTTTGTCTTTTTTCTTACTTTTTTTTCTTTTTGCGTTTTCTTCTCCCGCTATCTCCTTTTAAACCGCTAAACGCACTGTATTTAAGGTTTGAGCGATTGAAGATATCAGGGAGGGCTAGTCTGGGACTGAAATCGGGGGTGGAGGTTTGGGCGATCCCCCTCAATTGAATCCTCCAAAATTTTGAACTTTTAAATTGCTACAACTAGATGGATCATATTTTTGGAGTGGGTAGATATTACAAATAAACTAAAGCTACAAAAAATTGGGAGTTCCACAATGAGGGGTTCTCCCCAAACCGGCCCTCCAAGATTCAAACTTTTTAACCTTTTAAGCTAGACGCATGAAATGCTGAAGTAAAGTAAATAAAAAGGGAATAAAAAAGTTTGGGGGTCCCAAAAATTGGGTTTTTCTGCTCAAACGGAGATGCCAAAATTAGAACTTTTTAACCACTCATGCTAGGCACACGAAATTTTCAGTGTAGGTAAATAATTATGAAGAAAAAATAAAACTTGATAAAATTCGGGGTTACCAAAATTGGGGTCTTCTTGAAACGGGGCCGCCAAAATTCTGGACTTTTAAACCGCTAGAGGTAGATGAAATGAATTTTCGCAAAGGGTAGGTATTAAAAATAAACTAAACCTAACAAAAAATGGGGGTTCAAAAATGGGGAGTCCCCCCAAGCAGGGCTTTCCAAGATTCAAACTTTTTAACCTTTAAGCTGGAAACATGAAGTGTTTAAGGTAAGGAAATATAAAAGAAAAATAAAACTTGACCAAAGGTTGGGGGTTTCAAAATGGGATTTTTCCCAATACGGGTCCGCCAAAATTCAAACTTTTTAACCACTCGTGCTAGACAGATGAAATTTCAGCGTAGGCCAATGCAAAGAAGACATAAAATTTCACGAAATTTAAGGGTACCAAAATGCCCCACTGTGGCTATATTTCATTTTGCTTACAATTCTTGTGTTGAGTTTCGAACTCGTGGTCTCTGCAAGCGCTCGGGTTGGTGAGATGTGATGCGCGCGGCACGTCTTGCTTGCCGCGGGACTTGCGGTGATTACGAGCTCGATCTCCGTTTCCTTTATTTTTGAACGTTGAGTGCAAAGTTTAATTTACATTTAATTTGCAATTTAAATACTTGGTTTTCAGTTAATAGATCTCAGTTGTTTTTTTTTTCCTTAGTTGTGGTTATAGGTGATCGATAAGAAGCACAGTTTTCAGTTCTAGTTTTAAGTTCTTTAAAGTAAACTAAGTCGATTAGCGATAGTGGTGACCCCGTTTTCAAGAACATGCCTAGACCGAAACAACAAGAATTAAGACAACCAGAGTTGAGACAAGGTGAACACGGAATTCCAATGGGAAACAAATTATGCCAAGAATTTTGGGAAGAGCAACCACAGGTATGGTTTAATTTATTGGAGCGTAAATTTGATGAATACCAAATTGAATCTAATTCACGAAAATCTAGTTTGCTTTTGTCAAGATTAACCCAAAAAGCGCTTTTAGCTGTTCAAGATTTAATTGATGATAACGACACTACGTACGAGCAAATCAAAACACGGCTTTTAAATCACTTCGGTGATTCTGTTCAGCACAAAGTAACTAAGCTGTTTTCTTGTCCGCCCCAAATGACTAAAAAGCCGAGTGAAATTTTGGCAGAGTTACGAACAATTTTTCCAAGCAATTCCATGACAGACGAAGTCCTTAAACCGTTGTTTATATCTCGACTACCGTATTTTGTACAGTTACAGCTATCTGCTCGTTTTACTGAACCCTTACCACAGCTAGTGCGAGAAGCAGACGGAGTAGCTGGTTTTGTTAATAACACTCAGGCATTGCATCCGTTTTTGTCTCAAAACCCTGCTGAGCCCATTGTTAACGCGGTAAGCAATAAAAACTCGCTTCTAGAAGCGCAACGTGAAAATGCACTACTTAAAAAACAAATTTCTCAGCTTGAAGAAAAATTAGGTGAATTTTCTGGTGCAAATCAACATGCTGATGGTAGATCTTAACCTATACAGTACTGCGTACCCAATAGACGAACAAACTACTCCAAAAACAAGACCTATGCCAGAAGAAACCCGAGTGGACGTAATTGGATTGACAGGAGCGTAGCCGGTAAAAATTATGAATCTTCATCTAAGAATTTATGCTATTATCACTATACGTTTGGCACAAATGCACATAAGTGTCAACCCCCTTGCAACTGGCACAAAGTTGTTTCAAAAAACTTGAACGCGTCCCCAGACCACTAGTGGCCGCTCTGGGGAAAAGCTCGAGCCACATTTAGTGTTTAAAGGATCAAGCATCGAATGAATTTTTTATTATCGATACAGGTAGTGACTATAGCATTGTGAAAAGCAATTCTTTTGAAATCGCAAATTATCCGAGCGAGCAATTCCTGATTGCAGCAAACGCATCGAAGATTTCGACCCACGGTGAGAGAACTATGAATTTAAAGCTTAGTAAGAATTGCACAGTCAAGTGGACATTTCTTTCTGCTGAAATTAGTTTCAACTTAATTGGCGCTGATTTTTTGGAACAAAACAACCTTGTGGTCGATCTGCACAACCACATCTTAATAAACGCAAAGACTAAGGAAAAAATTCATTTAACTAACAAAAATTTAACAGTGGAAAAACCGCCTGTGCTTTTTGTTGCCGATTGCAAATTTACTCATATTTTGAAGGAGTATCCAGATTTAACTAGGCCACGCAACAGAAGCATCGCCGAGAGAGTACCGATTGAACATCAGATACAGGTTGACGGTTATCCATGTCACGCTCGTTGCAGACCAATGTCGGCCGAGAAACTTCGATGGCTTGAAAAAGAAATCGAGAAATTATTGGACGAAGACGTAATCGAGGTAAGCGATAGTGAGTTCGCTAGTCCCATTCACCTCGTGCTTAAAGCTCCAAGAAGTGACACTAAATATCGAATTGTAACGGATTTTAAAAATTTAAATCGCATTACGGTCAAGGATCGATACCCCCTTCCAAGGATTGAATCTATTTTTGATAGACTTGGAGGTGCAACGATTTTCAGCAAAATTGATCTGAAACGTGGTTATTGGCAGATAAATCTTGCCGAAAATTCTCGAAAATACACTGCCACTATAACCCCCATTGGGCTTTTCCAATTTAAAGTCTTACCTATGGGACTTTGCAATGCGACTTCTACTTTTATGAGATTAATGGATTTCATTTTACGTCCTTTAAGCGACTTTGCAGCCGCTTATATTGATGACATTATTGTGTTCTCTCGCAGTTCAAAAGAACACGAACAACATTTGCACCAGGTGTTTTCACGTTTGCAAAAATATGGTCTAACAATCAATCCATCGAAAACACACTTAGGTCAACACAAATTGTCTTTTCTCGGACACGAAATTACATCAGAGGGCGTCGCTCCTCTACCCGAAAAGGTGCAGGCAATTTCTGATTATCCAAAGCCAGTCACAATTAAGCAGCTACGTGCCTTTGTAGGGTTGGTCAATTACTATCATAGCTGTTTGAAAAACCTTGCGGAAGCTTTGGCTCCTTTAACACAATTTCTGTCCAAAAGGTTTAAGGGAATTCGAAAAGTACCGTGGGACAAAGAAAGCGAAATGGCTTTCGAAAATGTTAAGAAGTTGGTATGTCAAGCAACCTTACTGGCTTATCCAGTTGCGGGTTCGAAACTTATCTTACAAACAGATGCGTCAGATCTGTCTACAGGGGCGGCTCTTTTGCAAGTAAGCGAGGGTAAGTTGCAACCTTTAGCTTTTCATTCCAGGAAACTGACAGATGTGCAAAAGCGTCAAACAATTCTGGATAGAGAACTTTTTGCTATTTTTGACGCTGTTCGTAAGTTTAGTCATTATCTTGAACAACAGGAATGCCAAATACAATGTGACAATAAGGCACTAGTCAACATGTTCCATTCTTCCAGGAAACAACTGATTGGAAGGCGAGCTCGACAACTAGCTTTTATTAGCGAGTACACAAATGATGTGATTTTTATTGGTACCAAAGAAAACCAAGCAGCTGATGCTTTATCTCGAATTGAAATCAATAACTTGATGTTTTTGCAGAAAAACGATTTGAATTACAGCGACATGGCGAAAGAGCAGAGGAAAGATGAAGAAATCATGCGACTTTTTCATCAGCAGGACGACAACTCATTGGTTATCGAAGAGTTTAAAGTGCCAGGTACTGACGATCTTTTGTTGTGTGATACTTCCACCAACCATACCAGGCCGCTTATTCCTCAAAAATACCGTTTAAAAGTTTTTAATAGTTTTCACAAACTCGCCCACAGTGGCACAGAAACTACAGTTAAAATGATGCAAACTCGAGTAATATGGCCGGGAATGAGAAAACAAATTTCGAGCTGGTCGAAGTCGTGCCCTGAATGTCAAAAAGGGAAAGTTTGGAAGCATAACTGGACACCTATGCAAAAGTTTGACTTACCTTTACAGAGATTTCAACATGTGTGTATAGATCTTGTGGGGAAATTGCCGATGTCTGAAGGCTATCAATATCTACTGACCATCGTGGATCGTTTTACGAGATATGTACAAGCTATTCCATTGAAGGATGCGACAGCGGACTCCGTGTGTTCAGGTTTTCTTCAAGGCTGGGTAGCGTTTATGGGTGTTCCAGTGTACTTACAGTCAGACCATGGTAGTTGTTTCCTGTCTCAAAAATCCCAAGCTCTCTTAAAGATGCTGGGCATACAACATTTGCTGGGAAGTGCTTATAAACCTACAACGCAAGGTTTAGTGGAAAGAGTCCATCGACAATTAAAAGACTCACTTCGCATGTGTGAAAATCCACACGATTGGTACAATAATTTACCCATAACACTCTTAGCAATGCGAAATTCTGTGAAACAGGATTTGGGATGTAGCGCTAACGAAATGCTATTCGGGCAGCAACTGCGTTTACCTTACGAATTTCAGCCAGTGATGTACACCGCACCGAATAACCCACTGCACTTTGTTTCCAAATTACAGGAACATTTTAACTCATTGGAACCGACTCAAACTAGAGACCAAGCGAGTAAGCAAGCGTACGTGGATCAAGGCCTAATCGACGCGGACAGAGTTTTGGTAAGAAACGATGGATACAAACCACCATTAGCTATGCGCTACTCTGGCCCATATAAGGTAATCGAAAAACATAGCAAGTATTATGTTATTTTAAACAGCCGTCAGGTACCCGAAGCCGTGTCGATTGATCGGTTGAAGCGGTTTGTGGAACGACACAACAGTGACAGCGCTGATGGTGACGACCTTCGTGCTAGTCAGGAGTCAAATGAGATGTCGACGATAGATACTTCGGCCGATTCCAACAAAGCAGTTTCTTCACCATTGAATCCGGAAGCACAACCTTGGTTTCCCCATTCTTCCGGCGGACGATTACTGAGGCCAACCAAAAGACTGATTTGTGAATTGTGAATTACTGCATAATAACTGCGGCGTGTAATATTGTTAGGTACCGGTACCGCACTGTTGTAACTTGATAATTTAGACGTCCGCTAAGTGTTATACTTTTCGATTGTTTTCGCAAGGGTGCACACTTGCGAAGCAGCACGAGTGGTATGATATTCTAAACGCTTACACTTTCTTCTGCATGATAGATTGAAGTGGAATGTTTTAAAAGGCATGATTTTCAAAAATACGTATACCTACTGGTCGGCTCTGCTCTTAAACATTTTTGCTGGATTTTTATTTTGGTCCGCCAGATTTTTTTTTTCTGGATGATGTCGGATCAGTTTTTCATACTTTTTTGATTTTTAAACCGGCATATGCATTGTTTTATGCATAGTTTTTTTTTCTCAATAGATTTGACATTCCTCCTTTTTGAGAGAATGTTGAATAGTTGCAACGGAACCTTGTCTGTGCTATAATGACTCAAAAAAAAAAAAATCGTATGGTTTTGTGTAATTTTTCTTTATTTTGTGTTGCATAAATATTTTTTGCTTTTGCCCCATCCCCTCACCTTTTTTTTTTTTGCATCTCTTGAACAGTTACGGCAAGAATTTAACTTTTTTCTTCTCGTTCAACGACCAATCAATGCAAGTCTCGAATTTTATGAGCAATATAACGAACTTATGAATTCTTCCGATTGGGTCTTAGCGCCATTAATAAACGAAGTATACGATGCAATCAGCATTACAGATTTCATTAGACAATTTAATGTGAAGCGTTATTTTACTCTGCGTTCACCCTTTTCATATGAACGCACTTGCTGGTTACTGCATTGCAGATTAATCAAGATTTTGAACTTTAAATGCAACAGTGAGAGATTTTCAATTCACGGGTGTCTTGCACGAATTCCAAGCGTTTGAGGAAAAAGAAATGGACTTAATCAACAATACATGAATAATCGTGATTCAAGATGTCCGTCCTACGAACGAACATACAGCGTCTATTCAATTGAACTGCAAGAGTTATTTATTGGCGCAAGACTAAATGAATTTATTTGGACTCTATACAAAAGCAGAACGAACGACCGATAACTGTTCCATTTGATCTCTCCTTCTATATTGAACAATATGAACACTAACAAAATTTTTCGGCCAAAATTTTTTTTTGTCGAGGGGGATGTGTGGCTATATTTCATTTTGCTTACAATTCTTGTGTTGAGTTTCGAACTCGTGGTCTCTGCAAGCGCTCGGGTTGGTGAGATGTGATGCGCGCGGCACGTCTTGCTTGCCGCGGGACTTGCGGTGATTACGAGCTCGATCTCCGTTTCCTTTATTTTTGAACGTTGAGTGCAAAGTTTAATTTACATTTAATTTGCAATTTAAATACTTGGTTTTCAGTTAATAGATCTCAGTTGTTTTTTTTTTCCTTAGTTGTGGTTATAGGTGATCGATAAGAAGCACAGTTTTCAGTTCTAGTTTTAAGTTCTTTAAAGTAAACTAAGTCGATTAGCGATACCACCCCTCAAACGAGGCACCAAATTTTGAACTTCTGATCCGTTAGACCTAGATGGATCGAATTTTCAGAGAGGGTAGATATTAAAAAGCAAAGCAAACTTAACAACTAAACACAATCATAAACTAAATACACAAAACAGCATCAAAGACACAATCATAAACAAATAATTTTGATTGAAAGCAGGAAAAAAAATTCAAAGACAATTTAACATCGAAACATTCAAATTAAAGGTCCCTAGATACTATATCTTATTGGCTCAAGGTTTTTGAAGAAAGACGTTTTAGTGCTATATAGTAGATTTTATACAGCTTGTTTCGAAATTAGGGCCCCTTCCATAATCGCTTACACGAAAATTTATGAAGTTTTCTTCATTAGACTATTTTTAAGTTCATTAACATAAGTTTCCACTAAGCTATTTTTGATTTCAAATTTCTACTACTTTCATGTCGAGTAGCTGAATTCTCAGCACCTCTCACCTTCTACGCAAATCTTCACAAAAGCATGCTCCCGAGTTTTAAATCGGGCCGGGCTTTTTGGATCGGGTTCGGGCCTAAAGTTGGCAAAATTTCGGGCTTAATTCGGGCCTGAGACGTGCTTTTTTGTCATAGGCGCACAAAAACATAACCAAAATAACTTGGCAACATTGCAAAATTTTTCAGACCTAACTGAGTTTTCGTGTTTTTTCAGGCATATTTAGGGCTATATTTTCGGGTTCGGACCTGGTTTGGTCTTAAACTAGTCAGCTCGTCTACAACTCTGGCATGCTGGGGGGTCATCTCGAAAAATCGAGCTAATTAAAGGGCGGATAGAAAACTGCGATAGTTTACCAAGTTATTTTCATCGACCTGTGACAGCTTGAGAGTGAAGCATTACCTAGGGAAAATAAATTTTGATTCTCTGCCTTTTTTTGCAATTTGTCAAATTATAGCAATACTACTCAAGAATGACGGCTATGTGGCAAAAGCAGGAACGATCTAGTAAAAAACTTTAAAAAATGCCTATTGAAAATTTTGCAGTTTTTTATTTTAGTTTATGCCGTAAAGGATTAATAAAAGCTATAGACAGCATACAGAGTCTTATAGGCACAATCAAACCTTAGATTAACAGCCTAAGACACACTGTTTCGGAATCGACATTCGTCTTTTATTCCTCGTCAGTAGAGCTTGGACTACAGGACGGTATAAACATGAGCGTAAAAGGGCAAGGAATCGCAAATTAACCAGATCAAAACAAAATTTTCCTTTTCCCAAATATTAAGTAAACACAATGTTACAAGAGATAGGCTAATTCTAATAGTTCAATTCAAAATAATTTCCAATAGCATGCATTAGACAGCTGTTTCGCCCAATCTCAGGACTCATCAATAAGGCTAGCAAGGCCAAAAGGACAAATATCACCAGTGATAAAAATATTCAAAACATACATCTTTACCAATTCATCGAAAAATGAATAAATCTTTACCGATTACATTTATAATACAGACATCTTTCCCAATCATTCAGTCAATTTTAGCCAAAATAAGTAAATCTTAGCTGAAAAATCTTTACCCAATGGAATTAGAGCTATTAATTAAATCATTACCGAATGAAACTATTGCCATAAGTCAAATCTTTACCGACTAGAGTACAAATCTTACCTTATATATCTCATAAAAACGATAGCCTATAGGTAACAAAATAAGCATATCTTAACTGAAAAATCTTTACCCAATGAACAGGGCCGTGGCAAGGCAGCCCCGAACCCCCCGGTCGTGGGGGGGCCCAGCCAACATGGGGGCCCCACTTTTTACTTTATTACTACTACTATTTTAAAAGTTGGTATTTTTGATCAGTGCTAGTATGTTTCGCAATATTTAAAAAAAACTAAAGCGTATTGTGAATTTGAAATTGCATAAGATACTGAAAATACGCTCGCTGTACCTGTATGTCTCTGCTGCTGCGTCACAATTTCATCTATGGTGTAATAAAATCACAATCGCTTTGCCTTAGCTAGTTAATCAATTCAGATGTTCAGCTTACCAGTCGATTACACTACAGCCAGTCCAGAGTTAGTCTAATTATGGTTACAGTCAGATTGCCTTCAGATGTCAGCAGCAGCGTAGCCAGGGGGGGGGGGGAGGGGGCTATATCCTCCCATTGGCCTGTCAACCAAAATGAAGAGTAATGAAAATGCCACTTTTTAGCTCTTCTGACACTGTTTTTTGCGCTGGAATGGACTAAAAAGTGATTTAAAACGTATTTTGAAACATACATTCAGGGGGGGTGATAATTTTTTAAAAATTATAGTCACAAATCAATAAAAACTTTGAAAAATGCCCAAAAATAAACAATCAAATTTCATCGCTAGTGTAAAAACGCCAAACATAGGCTTTATCAAAAAATATATTGTAAACTCAGAAATAAGTAGGGGGGGGGGCTATTCAGTGTTAGTTAATTAACAATCACTTCTTTTAAATATCTTTCCATTAGCCCCTCCCTGCAATCATTTTTTTATAAAATATAGACGAAATAGATTACTCCACGTGAGTTTTATTGAATAATAGGATTTTATGATTTACCAGCATGTAAACATGAAAACTACAATGTTTATTGTAAGCCACCTCCCACATAGCTAATTAATGCAATCAGTTAAATCATGTTGCGCTGCCAATTTTTTATGCCACGTTTTAAAAGCAATATTTTTTATTAAAATAGTCCTAAATTAACTTATTTTTGCAAAAAAATGCAAAATTTTCGGGCGCTGGCCCCCAGAATATCCCCCTAATTGCGAATTTCTGGCTAGGCGCTTGGATGTTAGCAACACAAGTTAAAATTTATTTCATTAAATCCTAAATTCCTAGAGTTCAGTACATATCTTTTTAGCATCATTGATGTCACTACAGCCGTTTACAAGGATCGCATCTTTAACTCATAATTACAGCTCCAGTACCCAAATTATTTTTCACGTAACGTTGTAACAATATAGTATTAATAGTCTTTGGAATTCAATAAAACTCACTCTCTAACAATAATTTTATTGATTGTACTGGTTTATTTTATATTTTGAATATCATTTATGTAAATTTAACTGTAAATTTTCATGCTGTTCTACAATCCTGGTTTTGGAAAAGCAGTGCGTCTTAGATATGTGAAAGTTAAGTGACTATTTAGGCCGATTGCAAAAATGTGCAAATTTAAGCGTTTCGGAGGGGGCCCCTTCTCGAGTTTTTTGGGGGGGGCCCGAACCACCTAGCCACGGCCCTGCCAATGAAGCTAAAGCTATAATTAACTCTTTACCGAATGAAAGTATTGCTATAAATCAAAACTTTACCGACTGAAGTACAAATCTTACCTTACATCTCCCAGAAGAACGATAGGCTTGCTAACTCTGTACTCTCCTCATAGCTCGCCTTAAATGGCTAGGTACGTCTCCAGTAGGCTGAAAGGCTCAAAGCTATTGGAAAAAAATTCAGACTAGAGCTAAACTAGGCTACCAATCTTTAGAAATGAAACGCTATCAATACCCTCTGCTCTCCTCGTAGCTCACCTAAAATGGCTACGTATCCAACAGGGCGGAGACGGCTCTAAACTAGAACCAGTAACTCGCAGTAGTATGTGCAGTAACTCAACAATGACAATTTATTCAGAACAATGTACTAGAAAATTAATAAAAACTACAGAGAGTATAGACCGAGTAAGTGATGACATCACAATGCCCATTGCTGGTCGTACTGCAGATCGTAGTAAACTTCGCCCTTTTAAATCAATGGTAAAATTGTTACATACACGCAACTTCAAACAAATACTGTAGGTTAGTGGGGCTGCGTTTTTTGCTTGATTTTACTTTTATTTGAAGGGCCAAAGCTTCGTGATTCCATTTCAGGTTAATTCAGTGGTCAAAAGTTCTTATAAATGCGTATTAAACTAATTTTAAAAAGGGTTCTATTATGACACAGAATAGCGTTTCTAGACTACTTCACAGGATATACTGTACAGAAAATCAATTGCTGAACAATCATAAAGATAGCGAAATGTGAAATCAAGGACAATCTAAGACCAAAAAAAGGTTAACGACGATTTTAGAAATGAATGAAGGCTACAGCTCTAAATTAACAGCTCATAGTGTAGAAAGGTCAGAGCAAAGTAAATGATTTTGTATTATTTTGTGAATCCAAAATTAAAGTCGCACACAGTGGCGTCGCTAGGGGGGGGGCTGCCCGCCCCGGGTGTCACCATTTTGGGGTGACACCATTTGTTGTTTTTTTCTTTTGAGAGCGAAAACCCACTGATTGGTAGGCAAAGACCTTTTTTTTTTGTGGTCATCACATGCTTTCGGACTGAAAACTAACTCGTTTTGCAGCAAAGACCTTATTTTTTTGGTCTTCACCTATATTTTGGCCGATGAAGGGTGCCACCACGAAATCCCGCCCCGCGTGCCACCATGCTTAGCCTTAGCGACGCCTCTGGTCGCATATACAGGCGTATACGGTAAGCGCGGCGGGGCCTGCAGGGGTAAGGTCTAGGAGAACTAAATTCCCCTACATCTAGTCCCATAGCAATGTTACTTATGATATTTAGTAGAGAAAAAAGGGCTTTTTAGACAAAAAATTGCTATTACAATAATTATTTTTTCTTTGAATTACACTCCGCCACGAGGCAGCACAAAACGCTGAAAGTAAGAGGAATGAGTGTTTTCGGTTGAATTTTCCATTTTTGCTTTTCAACTTTGATGTATTGCTTGTTCGATTCTAAAGTGTGAAGATAAAAATTGCAAAGTATCTTATCCAAGAATTCAGGAACGCAACTTGAACGAGAACTAAACAATTAAAGCAGTTAAAGCAAAATTTTATTTGTTCTAGAAGATTACAGCCTTTCACACACTTTTATTACCGGATCAGTGGCGCACGCATGGGGCGCGGTGCCATGCCCCAGCCCTCCCCCCCTTTGGCCTCAAGTCTGAAAAAAAGATGCCTAAGTAAAACCAAACTAAAATTATTGTGAAATTTTGGACCAAGATGTCAATTAAAGTCATCATTTTTAAACAAACGCATCCAAAATTTTCGAAAGTGGGGCGAATGCGACGCCAAAAAAGCCATTAGATCGATTTGTTTGACAATACATTAGCAAATGAGAAATATAAAACAAGCTTACCTGCTGCGTGATTCCCATTTTGAAGCCAAATTGCTATTCGAAGGAAATCAATAGAATTTGCAACTACTCTTTTCGCTTGTATGATCGCATCCTGGCGCGAAACACAATACCATTTTACTCTTTTAACCTATATGCCTATCGCAACTCTGCTCAGAAATATCAAATGTCATTAAATAAGCGTTAAAACGCTATTTTACGGTGCAAAAGTACCCTTTTTAAAATGAGTTTAATACGCATTTATAAAAACTTTTGACCACGGAAATAACCTGAAATGGAATCACGAAGCTTCGGCCCTTCAAATAAAAGTAAAATCAAACATAAAACACCGCCCACTAACCTACAGTGGTTGTTTGTAGTTGCGTGTATGTAATAATTTTACCATTGATTTAAATGGGCGAATTTTACTGCGATCTGCAGTACGAACCAGACAATGCCCCCCGTGCTTTACCGGGGCAGAATAGCGAAGCCGCCCACCCAGCGAACCGTAAGAGGTGGTTATTGGGTACCTGGCTTGGTCAACTATCGGTGCTAAGCTGCTTGACTTTTGGGTCTTGCAGAATTGGCCTCCCGCTAGCGGCGCCTTCTGGGAACCATGCCTGTTGGGATTTCTTTCTTCTTGTATTTCTTGTGCCAGTAGACTTTCTCAATTGGCTAGAGTAACTTGATGCGAGTCGACTCTTACTATTGCTATTAGTAGTAATGAGAAGCTTTTTTTCGATGTTGTTTCAACCCCTTTTGTGCATCTGGCTGCACTCTTCAAGACCCACCAACGGTGGTCTCCGTTGGTGGGAGTGCCCTGCTCTGTGCAGGGATCAAAATGGCCACCAACCTCCGGGATTGTCCTATGTCAGTAGCACTTCTGTGCTAAGGGTGATTCTCTTGTGTCCTCTTTGGACATCGGAGGCTGCCATTCCTCGAAAGCAGCCTGGTAGAACAACAACAACTACAACTAAACAATGGGCATAGTGACGCGCCACTTACTCGGTCTATACAGAGTCTTATAGGCACAATCAAACCTTTAATTAACAGCCTAAGACATCTGACCCGGCGCCACGGGGGCATGCCGGGGCCGTGCCCCCCCAACTGACTGCTTGTCCCAAACGAAAATTGTGCCCCCCCAAGCGAGGACTGTGCCCCGAAGAAATTAACAGGCTCGGGGCTTCTGGAGCACAAATTAGTGGTTTTTGTGGACTGACACCAGATTTTGTGACGTTTTTGGAATGAAGACCTTTTTTTTCTCTTTTTGGAGATCACCTGTTTTCGGCCGGAAAAACCGCCTGAATTTGCGATTTCGGCCGGAAAATCCCTTGCAATTTCAGAGAAGCCTTTTTTTTTTTGAGATCACCTGTTTTCGGCCGGAAAAACCGCTTGAATTTGCGATTTCGGCCGGAAAATCCCTTTGACTTGTTGCTCCTCACCTTGTTTATTTCATCCAGACTGGGATGAATTTCTCGTGCCCCTGTGCCCCGCTCGAATTCACACAAATTAAACTTCTCGTGCCGCCCCAAAATTTATTTATGCCCCCCCAGTCACGCTATCCTGGCACCGGGCCTGTAAAACATACTGTTTCAGAATCGACATTCGTCTTTTATTCCTCGTCAGTAGAGCTTGGACTACAGGACGGTATAAACATGAGCGTAAAAGGGCAAGAAATCGCAAATTAACCAGATCAAAACAAAATTTTCCTTTTCCCAAATATTAAGTAAACACAATGTTACAAGAGATAGGCTAATTCTAATAGTTCAATTCAAAATAATTTCCAATAGCATGCATTAGACAGCTGTTTCGCCCAATCTCAGGACTCATCAATAAGGCTAGCAAGGCCAAAAGGACAAATATCACCAGTGATAAAAATATTCAAAACATACATCTTTACCAATTCATCGAAAAATGAATAAATCTTTACCGATTACGTTTATAATACAGACATCTTTCCCAATCATTCAGTCAATTTTAGCCAAAATAAGTAAATCTTAGCTGAAAAATCTTTACCCAATGGAATTAGAGCTATTAATTAAATCACTACCGAATGAAACTATTGCCATAAGTCAAATCTTTACCGACTAGAGTACAAATCTTACCTTATATATCTCATAAAAACGATAGCCTATAGGTAACAAAATAAGTAAATCTTAACCAAAAAATCTTTACCCAATAAAGCTAAAGTTATAATTAAATTTTTACCGAATGAAACTATTGCTATAAATCAAAACTTTACCGACTAAAGTACAAATCTTACCTTACATCTCTCAGAAGGACGATAGGCTTGCCAACTCTCTACTCTCCTCACAGCTCGCCTTAAATGGCTACGTCTCCAGTAGGCTGAAAGACTTGTCGGTTCCGAAACAGTATGTCTTAGGTTGTTAATCAAAAGTTTGATTGTACCTATAAGACTCTGTATACTGTCTATAGCTTTTATTTAAACCAAATGCTGAAATGTGATGCGAAAGAGCGTTTTCAAAATCCTACATGGCTGTAAGTTTGGTTGAGGTAAAGAAATTGGTTGATGAGTCGCTGGAATTTGGAGTGAAAAACTGTCAAAGAACTCATAAAAAGTGCTAAGATTTGACGTTGTATTGTAAACGGTTATGCGAGCTTTTTAAATGACGTTACTCGATTATTTTTGAAAACTTTGATAAATATACATTTTTAACTTGAGTACCCACAAAGCAAGTTAAGTTAGTGAAAAAAAACTTGAAAGGGGCGCATTTTAATTATTGATCTGACTATCAACGACCTCATTTTTACAAATTCATTTAAAGCAATCGTATTACTATTTTAAAGCTTAATAAAGTTCAGTAAAAATCGGATAAGGCCGTGAAGTCCCCAGATATCGCTTGCGATGTCACGTTCTAGTATTTTTGGTGTTTTTGTCTTCATAACGTGAAGACAAATGATGCTTACGTTTCAGCGATTCAGAGCGGAGAAATTTTTGTTTTCGCTATTCAAACAAGTTTTTTTACCCGTATTCTCTCAATCTTTCAGCTTTTAAGTAAGAATTGTTGTTTTGGGTCAGTACGACGCGATTTACAAGTGTGTTTCACTATGTCGTGCTCGTAATCGTTTTTTCAACTTTTTCTGCGGTATTGTGTTCATAACCTTAACCTTTTTGTGACCGAATATAGTTTTTGAGTTAAAATGTGCTTTGGTTTTGTATACGTGTATTTCTTAAGTGGTAGATAAAGTAAATACTAATTTTAAGACCATACCTTGCTCCGGAAGTCAATTACTGTACGTCAAGTTCCATTTGCGAAACACTGGCGGGTTACCGTAAGCAAAATTGCGAGGTTTATTGATATGCGTTTCAGTAAAAGATTTCCGTTTTCACGTGAAACCTTGCAAACTCAATCAGCAAAATAGTATTCATTGTTGTTTAAGCTTCGTGTCATCTTTATTACTTGGTATATCAGAGGTGGCCGAATCCATAGATTTAAGGATCCGGAACCGCTCCGGATCCAGCAAGAAGAGATCCGTATCCGCTACGGATCCGCCACCTTTTCAATTTTAAGATCCGCTCTGGATCCACCAGTAAACAACCAGACTCTATTCACAACAAAAAGGATCAAACGTAATTCTAAGAAAAACATAAACAGATCTTCACTCAAAATTCGAGCGTCTTTTCTGCCAAACTTCAGGTGACTTTGATATTATTAATATTAATAGGCAGCGGTGCAAGCAAATCTACTGTCTTTAGGTAAAGTCCACTTAGCGTTAGCTTCATTTGGGCCCATTAAAACTGTAGCTGCTAAGTTGCTGTTGTTTGGTTTGGTTACTGGTCGAACTCAGAAAGCCTTCCAGCTTCCTTTAAGTACGTGGCCAGTTTGTTAATGTTACATTTCGTTACCAAGTTTTGAACAGTGATTTTCGTAATTTCAAAACATTTATTAATCATGATAATAATTGAGTGCCTTATACTGTATAACATGTACTGCATGAATTATTAAAAAAAAAAACTATTACAGACAGTTGCTCAAAGCAGTTGAAAAACCAATCAAAAAAATAATGCATCTACAAAAATCAAATCTAAATTTCAGCATTAAAATATTCGAAAAATTGACATCGACAACTCTCACACAGTTAGATAGGTAATGCAATCTCACAGGTGCAGATATAAATCAATTGTATAAAATCAAAAAAGTATAAAACTTAATGTTTCCTGGTAACACTGTAGTAAGACATACACTTATTTTACATATCTGCATATGGAGATACATCAACTATAAAACACTACCATTGCTACCAATTGCATACTTATCTACTTAATACTGCAATAGTATGTCAATTATCATAAGCCTTTTATTTATCATAAATGTCATATATTTATCATAAATTTATCAGTCAATTATCATAAATATCATTTATTTAACGCGAATAACTTGGTAAGGCTAGCAATTGCCTACACAGTACATGATGATTTGGTGTTTCATCCTCTAAGTTACATTTTAGACACAAAGAAGACTCAGCACGACCTGTAGTTTTCTTACGTTGCTGCAGACTGCAATGCCCAGTTAAAACTTGCACTACTCTATTTAATTGAGGCCTCTTAAGGTTGAGGAGATGTACTCATCATCATCATCATATTTATTTATTTACCAAGTGACGTCATATCACAAGAAAAATCTGCATCTTCCTCTAGGTCTATCACCGAAGCATCGAAATATGCAATTCCTTTAAAACCAACACACAAACTTGCATAGTCAAAGCGATATTTAGTCACTTGGTGAGGAGACAGCAAAGGACCGAAAGGTCATCTAAGTCTACTGCCGCCTCACCAAGTTAAGGTTAAAAAAAACAGCTTCTAGATTTTCTCAGTCTGCTACTTTCCATGATAAAAAACTTTACGCAAAATTAAAACAAAGTGTTGCAAAGATATGTACACTTTGTACAGTGTATACACAAAACTCACAGTCAACATGTAAAGAAAATGCAAGGCAACATTAGAATTGTTCTAACTCTAAGCATACTAAAAAATAAAAAAAATAAAAATACTGTAACTACAGATTGGATAGAAAATAAAATCAATAAAGTTCATAATTCTTATTTATGTTTTATAGAATTTAAAGTGGGCAATTGGAGTGAAAAAAAAAACCTCCTTGCTTTGTTTTGTATTGTTTGTTAATATGTCATTAGTACTAATACAATTTCCAATACCAGTATATATCAACCTCAGTCAGTTACTGCAAAATTACTTATAATTCAAGGGCACATCAAAATGAGAGATGACGTATTGTATAAATGTGTGATAGATGAATGCACGATCTCATGCCATCCAAGCAATAGAATAGGTTATTGTTGAACTCAAGCATTAATATGCAACTATGTTTCCTGTAATTACTACTGCATTGCTGATAGAATGCTGTTATTCTAGCTTTTATCGGTTTCATAGGTTGATAAAAAATGAGCTTTAACAGCTTTTTTAAATCTGTAGAATGAAACTTTTTTTTATACTGCTTGGAATTTCATTCCAAATTTTAATTCCTGCGAATGATAGAGACTTTTGCCCTAATCTTGTTCTAGTTCTTGGAAGAAAGAAGTTGTTTTTGTGGCTCAATCTTGTCTTATGTGTATAGCAGTTTTTTATTAGGTTAAACTTATCTGAATTTGCAAAAGATAATCCATTATTGTGAATTTTGTACATTAGCTTTGCAGTTTCCAGAGAGTAAATATCCTTGAGTTTTAAGCATTTAGCTCGATAAAACAAAGGATTAGTATGCTCACGATATCCACTTCCAGTTAACAATCTGATGTTTCTTTTTTGTAGAATAAAGAGAGGTGCTAATGTTGATTTTGAAGCAGTCCCCCAACTACTTATGCAGTATTGTAGATGAGAGTATATGAGGCAGTGGTAAACAGATCTTAAGGTTTGCTCATCTACAAAGTGTTTTAATTGATTAAGGGCCCAAGATCCCCTTGCTACCTTTGAACATAGTTCTTTGATTTGTTGTTTCCCGTTTAGATTGTCGTCTATGAGAACACCTAGATACTTTATGTGATGTGATTGCTTGATTGGATTATTATCTATTAATACTTTGAGTTCAGGTTTATTTTGTTTTGTTGTCACTACCATAAACTCAGTTTTATTCAAGTTAATTGATAATTTATTCACCCTGAGCCAATTGCTTACATTGACTAATTCATCATTAATATTTTGTTGCAGTGTTGAAACATTAGAATGAGAGAGAGTAAGGTTTGTATCATCTGCAAAAAGATGAATTGTGGAATTTGAGGCAAGTGGAAGATCATTGATATAAATATTAAATAACAACGGACCTAGAGTTGAGCCCTGAGGAATACCGCAAATAACATCTCTTGACTTGGTTTTATATTGATTTACAATTGTATACTGTTGACGGTCAGTCAGGTAACTTGCTAATTACTGTAATGGTAATCCTCTAATTCTATACTTTTCTAGTTTCTTGATCAGTATTGTGTGATTGATTGTATCATATGCTTTTCTTAAATCTATGAAAATAGAACATGTAATGAGCTTTTTATCCATATTGTCAAGTAGCTTATTATAAATATCTAAAACGGCTTCATTTGTTGAGCAATTTTTCTTAAAACCATACTGGTTTGGACAAATGAAATTATTGCTCACAAAATAATTGTTTAGTTGATCAAGCAGACACTTTTCAAATAGTTTGGCAAAAGGATTTAAAATAGAAATAGGGCGATAATTACTGCATAACTCTCTTTCGCCTTTTTTGAAAATTGGAACAACTTCAGCGGTTTTTAACACTTTTGGAAAATATCCTGTTGATATGCATGCATTAAAAATGTTAGTTAGAACTGGAGCTATAACAGAGCTTGACATTTTTATATACTTTGCAGGAATTCCATGTCTTCCTGTACTTTTTGATGGATTCATAGCTCTGGTGTAATTTACTACTTCTTCTTCAACTATTGGTTCTAGAAAAAACGAATTGCAACTACTCTAAATCAAAGATGTGGCATTAAATTTGCCATCAATTATAGCTGGTGTTTCGATTGTAGATGCAAGGTTAACTCCTATCTCTATGAAATATTTATTGAACAAGTTACTGATGGCCTGTGGACCTTGTGCACTTTCACTTTTGGAAGCATACATTTTATTAGGAATGTTATATTTCTTCACATTTTTCAAGTGAATAATTTTATTTATAATTTTCCAAAGCGACGAGGTGTCATGCTTATTATCATTCACTAAATTTTTAATGTAAAGTCGTTTTGCATATTCCTTGATATGAGTCAGTTTATTTCTATAGACTTTGTATTGTGCCCATGTACAGTCAAACTTCGATACTAGGCCACCCTTTGGGACCGAGAGAAATGGCATAGTAGCGAGGGTGGCATAGTAACAAGGATTTGTAAAAACAGCCTTGTGATGTAACAATGTAATGCCACGTTGTATTGTACGATTATAATTTACATGTATTTCAGTATAATGTACAGTACAGTGCAGTAGTTTCGGGAAGGCCAGTGTGATGCAAGCATGCGATCGGCTAGACGACGAAGTGCATGAAATCCGCAGAAAGAACATGCGCCAGCTGACGATTCCTCAGAGTTTTGGGCTGAGCTACAGTAGATAACTTGAGAGAACATATTACATGCACATACTGTATACTTTTGCCGTTTCACAGCCGTTTAATTGTTTCGTTCGTAGCGTTTATTGTTTCGTAAATACACTGCAATACTGTACCTCATGTGGCATAGTAGCAAGGGTAAGTGGTGGCATAGTAAATATATTTTCTATTGAATTTAGTTGGTGACGATCAAAAGTGGTATAGTAGCGAGGGTGGCATAGTAGCGAGGTGGCATAGTATCGAAGTTTGACTGTATTACTATCATTTAATTTAAGGGGTCTTTTGTACAATAAATTTTTTTGGTGGATTGATATAAGGATTCCTTTGGATAACCATGGTTTGTTTTTTAGTTTTGTTTCCTTTCTGCTTTGTTTTCGTAATGGTGCATGTATGTTAATGTCTTATGAAAAATGTCAATAAACTTTTCAGTGTAGTTGTCAATGCATTCCTCTTTGATATCACCTAATAGCTCCATTCCTTCTGTTAATTTGTCTAGAAATTTTTCTACTTCAAAATTTTTTGTATCACGAATTAGGGTGACGGTTGATTTTTCACTCTTAGACAGGCTTAAATTAGAACACACCATCACTGGCAGGTGATCACTTACATCTTCCACCACAATGAAACTTTTGTGTTCACCGACAACATTGTTTGTATAAACATGATCTAAAAGAGTTGAGCTTGTAGTGGTTATTCTTGTCGGGTGTGTAATTAAGGGAATGCAGCCTAAGCTATATGTTAAATTCATGAAATCTTTAATATTGATATCAGAGTTACTTTTCAACAAATCTGCGTTGAAGTCTCCTCCGATATAATACATCAATTTTCTACTATTCAATTTTTCAATGGTTGATTCAAAACTCTTGCACAACTCTGATAATTTCTGTTTAAGGTGTCTGTAAATTACTCCCACTATACATTTTTTGTTATTCCCTAAATCTAGTTGAATCCACATATCTTCACAGTTAGGAATGTTTAAATCAAAATCCTTGCAAATTGAAATTGATAAAGACTCCTTAATAAACAATCCTACTCCTCCCCATCTTGTAGTTGTGCCTTTGTGGTAAAAATGGTACCCACTTAACTTTGCATTGTATACCTGTAACAATTTAAGTTTGGTTTCACTTATAGCAGTGATATCAGGTAAGATATCATAATTTGTTAAAAGTACATTCAATTTATCAAAATTTGCATTTAAGCTTCTTATATTCACGCAAAGCAAAGAAAATTTACACTTTTTGTTAATAATATTATTAATATTATTTTGTGATTAAAGAAAATTTAATTTTTTGTTAATAATATTATTAATATTATACTGTTAGTCGTGAAGACATCCAACCTACAGACTCCTTCATCCTCAAGCTCAAGCAGTCTTTCCGTTTATTCCACATAAATTTCTATCTATTTGTGGACCAGGCCTCATCCGTGCTAACATAACTGGCATGCGGGGCTGCAATAAAAGATTTACGACCATGTATTTCTGATTTAGATCCTGATTTGGCTACATAGTCTGCCACTTTGTTACGATGTACCCCTGCATGTCCAGGAATCCAGGCAATATTGATGTGGTTTTGTTTATCTAACTAATTTAGGTTTCTAATGCAGTTGAGCACTGTAATTGACGTTGCTGAGTACTTTATGAATGCTTTGATAGCTGCCTGACCAATTGACCATCAACAAGCTCAACAATACTTTGATTGTGCATTTTTTCAAAATTCAGGTGAAGACCAAAACAAAAACAAAAAACAAACAAAAGGACTTCGCTCAAAATTGGAGCGTTTTTTCTGCCAAACTTCAGGTGAACCAGGCGCATCGCCAGCGGGGGGGCAATGCTCCCCCGATTTTCGTTTTTGCGTCCCCGATTTATTTCTAGCCCCCACGGTATTTTTTGGAAAGGAATAAGTTGCTGTTTTTGGCCGGAAAAAATGTTAAATTTGTGATTTCGGCCAGAAAAAGCCTTCGGATTTCGGTAAAGACTTTTTTTTTTTTTGGAGATCACCTGATTTTCACTAAAACTTCGCCCCAATCCGATTTAGGAATAATGAAAAAGCTTTGCCCCCCTGATTTAAATTTTGCCCCCCCCCGATCTCGCGAAGCTGGCGACGCCCCTGAAGTGAACACCTAAAGTCTTCGCGGAATGTAGTGTTGATTTTGTCTCCAAATTATTAGGGGAGCAAAGACAAATTTAGATCCGGATCCGCTTCTTCGAAAAAAACTGGATCCGGAACCGCTCCGGATCCGCAAAAAAAACGCGGATATCCGGGTCCGCTCCGGATCCGTTGCCACCTCTGTGGTATATATGATACACTTCAAAGCAGAGCTTGCCACGTTCTGCATGCAAGAGCAACAGGACTTTGCTAAGGAGGGTGGACGGCGCGCGTGTCCCAAAAGTTGAAGCCTTTTCGTTGAAAAGATGCCTCAATGTTATGCGAGCTGAGTAAACCAGCGCAACTACTGTAAGCGTATTATATGCGGGGGGCTGGGCGCAGAGTCCCCAGACTCCAGAAACCATGGGGAACTAGGATAGAAGCCCCAGCCTTTGGTCGATTTTTGTGATGTTTTTGGCAAAAATAGCCACTTTAACCCCATGTGGATTATATTTTACTGGTTTTTATATGCAGAATCAGATACTACTCGTATCAAAAAGAACAGCAAAACAAAAATAAGTACAGCAAATAAAGCAGCATCCCATTTTATGATGCTACTTGAGATTCATTTATTTCGTTGAAACGTGAAATTTAGACTAGCCCGAAACTGGGAGCACTAGCAGCCCTTGGGGGTAAGGGGTCACGACCTCTCTTGTCCCTCTGTAGCGACGTCCCTGAGGAACAACTGCTTGTCAGGGAAACCTAGTAACTTTTTTGTTTACTTTAGCGATTGTTACGCGTGAAGGTGAATTTACACAGTATCCGTTTTTCGTACGTTTTCGTCCGTTTTTTTACGTTTTTGCTTCTCCTTGACAAAGTATGCGCTTTTTCATCCGCATTTTTATGTGCCCATATCTGCACTAACCAGACAGTCACATACTGAACAAAAGTTTTCCGAAAAAATTTTTTTGTAAAGAGGTACAGCTCTATTTTGAAACATCGCTCTTATCGTTCATACACAAAATTTTTGAACAAAATTTTTATGTATATTAAACAGTCTACTTAGTGCGTATATGGACTTATAAAAATGCGGATGAAAAAGCGCATACTTTTTCAAGAAGAAGCAAAAACGTAAAAAAACGGACGAAAACGTACGAAAAACGGATACTGTGTTAATTCACCTTGAATAAACGCAAAAAACCTCTGTACTGAAAACTTTGCACGTGCTTGTTTGCGCGGGCACCTGTTCAGTAGAGTTATGATTTTTTTTCTACGCAAATGCCTGACGTTGGAGGTGCTGAACTTTTGCATGTTAATGACGATTAGCATTTCTTTTTGCGTAACATCACGAAAACCTGGCGCACCCATGCCCCGAAAAAATATTACGATTTACTAAAAAGCCATAGTTAAACTTAAAAACCAAAGCTATTGCCAGAATAGAACTAAGCATATCAATTTATTTGGACGCGTTTCGCTTTAACTTAAAGCATCATCAGTAGAATGAATTTACAAACTAAGAACCACGAATTTATATACAATAGCCACCCATTGATCCAGGTGGCCACGGCATAGCTGAAAATTTGTCGTGTTATCGAATAAAAAAGTGACATATCATAGGTTTAAACACACAAGAAAACACAGCCGAATAGCGACGTCATTTTTTAAACAACAATTCAAAACAATTAAGCATTGAAAAGAAAAGATACAGGGGCAAAGATTGATTGTCGACATTCAGTTGCGGTTCTGTTTTGGAAATTATGTAAGGTTTCTTTGATGCGTAAATCAGTCACCTGATTACTTACTTCGGTCCAAAATTTTGGGCGAGTCAAAATTAATTTCGTGGTTGGGATTATTGAGCAAATGTTTGTAAACTTCAGATTTTTCACACATTCGAAGTTCATTGAGGCGAGTAATTAGGTTCCGTTTGGTTTGACCAATATAATTTTGACCACAACTACAAGTTAATTGATACACAACACCTGACGAATGTAATAACGATTGACGATCTATATACGGAAATAGTTTGCCAATAATAAAGTTACGATGAGACATGATCAATTTGATTTCATACGCACATAAAAATTCACGAATTTCTTTTTCAATTTGCATAGAAATACGATCAATAAACTGCAATTTAAAAAATACACAATGTTTCGTAGACTGTTGTGGTGGAGTTTGGAGTTTGGTTTTTGATTTCTGTTTATGGCTTTGCGAATAACATTCAGAATAATTTTGGTAGGATACCCATTTTGTTGCCACATTTTGGTAATTTTCTTACACTCAAGGAACAACAATTGTCGGTTATTGCAAATTTTAATAGCTCCATTGACTAAGGATCTAATCAAATTTATTTTGTATTTAGTGGGAGCCAAACTGCTCCACTTATTATACAGCCCAGTGTGTGTAGGTTTTCTGTAAACAGATAACTCCAATTTTTCTTTCGAATTGTCAACATTGACGTCCAGGAAGGGCAACTGTTTATTGTTTTCACGTTCATAGGTAAATTTGACATTATCGTGAATTTGGTTTAATTTTCTATAAAACAACATGGCACTTTCAAAGTCTATGGGAACACTGCAAAGCAATCATCCACATAGCGAAAAAATACGTCCGGTTGCACATTAAACTTTATTGTTTTCTCAATCACATTGTTCATAAAAATATCAGCAAAGGCTGGGGCGATTGGAGAGCCCATACCTACGCCATCTATTTGTTCATAAAAACTACCAATAAATTTTAGAGTAGTGCGTTTCGTTGTCCACACCAGAAGGTTCTTGAATTGTCGCTTAGTCAAACCATAAACCGTTTTAGTCGAATCACTGCCGTAAATTTCATTTAAAATTAAACCCGTTACGAAGTCCACAGGAATATTAGTGAATAAGCTCTTTACATCAAATGACACCACAACCGAATTGTTTTTGAATTTTACTTGCTGTATTCGCTCTACAAATTCAAAAGTGTCTTTGAGATTTGTTGGATGTTGCCGTAGCGGACTCAAAATTTCACTTAGCCATGATGCGCACTCATAGGTGTAGCAGTCAGTTGAAGCCAAAACTGGGCGGCAAGGACAGTCCTCTTTATGAATTTTTGGAAGTCCATATAGAGTTGGAGTTGCTGCAGCTGATGGCCTAATGCGATCATAAATTTCTTGTTCTAAGCTGCCTTTTCCTTTTAAATGGTACAAACACTTTTGAAATTTATCCAAATTATGAATGTTGTTGTCATGTTAACCTGTTTAACCCGTTTCGTGTCAGTTAAACGCAGTTCATTTTATTGATATAGTCTAAATTGTTGAGTAGAACTACTGCGTTACCGTTGTCAGCTTTACACATGATTATAGATTTGTCATTTTTCAGAGACTTGAGGGCTTCCATTTCTTTTTGAGAAATGCCAATATTTCCGTGTTGTTTGTAGTAGAAATAAGTTGATTTGTACTTGCTATACAGATTGATTAACTTGGTTTTAAACAACAGTCGCTGAGTATTTTGAAGATATAAATATGAAGATATAAAGTATTTTGAAGGTCTCACTTGCCGGTATAAATTTTCAAATTCAGTTTGCACATCACTGAAGTTAAATTTCGTTCATAAAGAGGACTGTCCTTGCCGCCCAGTTTTGGCTTCAACTGACTGCTACACCTATGAGTGCGCATCATGGCTAAGTGAAATTTTGAGTCCGCTACGGCAACATCCAACAAATCTCAAAGACACTTTTGAATTTGTAGAGCGAATACAGCAAGTAAAATTCAAAAACAATTCGGTTGTGGTGTCATTTGATGTAAAGAGCTTATTCACTAATATTCCTGTGGACTTCGTAACGGGTTTAATTTTAAATGAAATTTACGGCAGTGATTCGACTAAAACGGTTTATGGTTTGACTAAGCGACAATTCAAGAACCTTCTGGTGTGGACAACGAAACGCACTACTCTAAAATTTATTGGTAGTTTTTATGAACAAATAGATGGCGTAGGTATGGGCTCTCCAATCGCCCCAGCCTTTGCTGATATTTTTATGAACAATGTGATTGAGAAAACAATAAAGTTTAATGTGCAACCGGACGTATTTTTTCGCTATGTGGATGATTGCTTTGCAGTGTTCCCATAGACTTTGAAAGTGCCATGTTGTTTTATAGAAAATTAAACCAAATTCACGATAATGTCAAATTTACCTATGAACGTGAAAACAATAAACAGTTGCCCTTCCTGGACGTCAATGTTGACAATTCGAAAGAAAAATTGGAGTTATCTGTTTACAGAAAACCTACACACACTGGGCTGTATAATAAGTGGAGCAGTTTGGCTCCCACTAAATACAAAATAAATTTGATTAGATCCTTAGTCAATGGAGCTATTAAAATTTGCAATAACCGACAATTGTTGTTCCTTGAGTGTAAGAAAATTACTAAAATGTGGCAACCAGAGTTGTAAGTCGGGCCGGGCTTTTCGGGCCGGGCTCGGGGTTCGGGCTCAAAATTAACAAAAAGTTTCGGGTTTATTTCGGGCCTAAGACATACTTTTTGTCATAGATGCACAAAAGTACAATCAAAATATCTTGGCAACATTGCTAAATTTGTTAGACCTAACATAACTTTCGCTTTTTTTCCGGCATGATTTGGGCTTCAAACTAGTTTTCGGGTTCGGGCTTATATTTTCGGGTTCGGGCCGGGTTTCGGCCTGAACTAATCGGCCCGTTTACAACTCTGGTGGCAACAAAATGGGTATCCTACCAAAATTATTCTGAATGTTATTCGCAAAGCCATAAACAGAAATCAAAAACCAAACTCCAAACTCCACCACAACAGTCTACGAAACATTGTGTATTTTTTAAATTGCAGTTTATTGATCGTATTTCTATGCAAATTGAAAAAGAAATTCGTGAATTTTTATGTGCGTATGAAATCAAATTGATCATGTCTCATCGTAACTTTATTATTGGCAAACTATTTCCGTATATAGATCGTCAATCGTTATTACATTCGTCAGGTGTTGTGTATCAATTAACTTGTAGTTGTGGTCAAAATTATATTGGTCAAACCAAACGGAACCTAATTACTCGCCTCAATGAACTTCGAATGTGTGAAAAATCTGAAGTTTACAAACATTTGCTCAATAATCCCAACCACGAAATTAATTTTGACTCGCCCAAAATTTTGGACCGAAGTAAGTAATCAGGTGACTGATTTACGCATCAAAGAAACCTTACATAATTTCCAAAACAGAACCGCAACTGAATGTCGATAATCAATCTTTGCCCCTGTATCTTTTCTTTTCAATGCTTAATTGTTTTGAATTGTTGTTTAAAAAATGACGTCGCTATTCGGCTGTGTTTTCTTGTGTGTTTAAATCTATGATATGTCACTTTTTTATTCGATAACACGACAAATTTTCAGCTATGCCGTGGCCACCTGGATCAATGGGTGGCTATTGTATATAAATTCGTGGTTCTTAGTTTGTAAATTCATTCTACTGATGATGCTTTAAGTTAAAGCGAAACGCGTCCAAATAAATTGATATGCTTAGTTCTATTCTGGCAATCGTTTTTGGTCTTAGATTAAGCAGAAACTCCGACCATTATGCTCCATATTTAAATTACCCATTAAAACAGAACGAAAATCGCTACGTACAGCATGTACACATTGAATCAGTAAGCGGCACACCCAATCATACGAATGAAGTTCAATCGTTTAGCGTGCTTCTGGCTTAAAGGCTGCTAGCGCGGAAGCCTAGGGAAGAGCCACCAGAACATAGGCGTAGCCAGGGGGGGGCAGGGGGCCCGCCCCTTCTCCCCAATCGAAGTGACGCCAATGATAAAAATGTAAGGGATAAGACTTGTTTCTTCAGTTTCAGTTTCTTTTGGCATCTTCGCGTACAACAGTACACACGTACAACAGTAATCAACATTAATAGTGACAACCCGGGGGCCCGGGCCCCCTCAAATCAATTTTTGCCAACCAATTTAAATGTATAACCCAGGTGAATTTGAGGGTTTTTGTCTTAAAAATTGCTACCTAAGGCCGTTATCTAATCTTTTTGTGAACGTAATGCAATTGCCAGAGCCGGATTTACCATATGGCAAAGTGCCAGGCAGAGGTGGAGTCGAGGACACAAGGCTCGAGGCCAAGGACACAAAAATTATCCGAGGCCAAGAACAGCCTTTCCGAGGACAGAACCTCTCGAGGCCAAGGATAGGAATGCTCGAGGCCAAGGACCAAGGACACAGCCGCAAGCGTTCTCCAAAAAAAAAAGGTCTTCAAAACTTTTTTTTCAGGCGATCTCCAATTCATTGGCGTACCCAGAATTTTGATTGGGGGAGGCCTAAACCACGAATCACATGTAATGACGTCATCAAAAATTTTCCAAAGAGGAAGTTTTTGTGGAACAAAGATATCGTAGGATGGAAGATCTGAAATCGTTGTTGCCTGTTTGCACGTAACCAGGATTTTGCAAAGGAAGAGGGCTTAAACTAATAGTTGAAAAATGCAAATATCTGACTTTGGGAACGTGTTGAGAAAGCTGGTGTAACTCAAATGTATCACAGTCGGGGGTTTGGGAGCGGGTCTCCCAGCCGCCGGAGGCTTTGGGGGTCTGGGGGCGAAGCCCCCTGCCGTTGGGCGATTTTTTGTAATTTTTTGGAAAAAAAGCTATTTTAATGCCATTGGATCACATTTCGCAAATGTTCAGAGCCATTTGAAAGCACTAGATTTTTGACATTTGAAAGCCAATTAAAAAAAATCAGATTGTTTAATCCTCCTTTTACTTGCAATTTAAGTCCAAAACACGTTTAACATCTTGCATTTTGGAGTTTAATTTTAATTATAAGTGATTTGGTCCAGGTAGGGGGAAGTAAGGTACATTGTCTCTGGCTACATTTTAGCAATAAATAATAATTCACTCGAAGATTTTCCTTAGAGATTTTTGTTTTGTCATAAAAATAACCAGTTGTCGGAGAACACGTTCGCCAGGGGGCCCAGGCCCCCTCAATTGAAGTTCAATGGTTCGTTCAATCAGCATTGTCCATGGCTAATTTTTTTTAAAGTATTTTGTGCGTAAAAACCGACGAGGTTGGAGGTGAAATACTGAATTGTTTTTGAAAAATGGTACAATAAATGGTTACGTCTACTAACCATGTTATTGCCGAACCGGATTTACATCGCACTAGGCCCCTGAAACTTTGGAGATTTTCGCAACATCTTTCTGCCAAATATAGGTGAAGACCAAAAAAATCGTACGATTTCAGCTCGGGCCCCTAGCTGGTACTGCGTTATATTATGGTAAATCCGGCCTTGATTAATGCATTACGTTAACAAAAAGGCTAGATGTGGGCCTGAGATAGCAACTTTTAGGACAAAAACTCTCCATTTTCTCAGGGTTAAATGTTTAAATTGGCTGGCAAAAATTGAATTGAGGGGGACCCGGCGCTCTTGGTCTTCAATATTTTTAGTTAGTTATACCGTTGTTTGCGAAAAATGCTAAAAAGAAACTGAAGCTGGAGAAACAATAGGCTTTTTTGTCACATTTTTGTCATTGGTGAAATTTCAATTGAGGGGGGACCCTGCCCCCCTCCCCTTGCCTACGCTCCAAGTGAGAAAAACAAAAAAGGTGTTCGCAAATTTTCTGCGAGGTTTCTGGCGTTTTCCAACGAAGTTTCAACTGTTCAAAAAAAATAGTGCTGTCCTCAAGCCGAGGAGAGGGCAATTTTCGAGGACTTGAGGCTTCGAGGCCACGGCCATCGGCCAAGGACTTCAAAATGTGTCCTCGAGGCCTAGGACGTCCTCAAGAACTCCATCTCTGGTGCTAGGGGCCCGCGCTCATGTGACTTTTTTTTGGTCTTCACCTATTTTTGGCAGGGAGTAGTTGCAATAATCCCCAAAGTACCAGCGGCCCTACGCAATGTAAATCCGGCCCAGGAATGACATGGGTAGTATGTGTAACCATCTATTGTGCCTTTTTTCAATAGCAATTTACTTCCACCTTGCCAGTTTTTACGCGAAAAAATACTTTTGAAAAATAAATTAGCTAGAGGAAATGCTCAATGCTCATTGAACAAATTATCGAATTTGAATTGAGGGGACCTGGGCCCCCTGGTCGTACACGTATTCCTATAACTGGTTAATTTCGTGACAAAACAAAAATCTCTTTAAAAAGAGTCTTCGAGTGGATTATTATTTACAGCTAAAATATTGCAGGAGGCAGTGCACCATACTTCCTTCTACCTGGGCCAAATCGCATACAAAATTTAAATCCAAAATGCATGATTTTAAACGTATTTTGGACTTAAATGGCAAGTAAAAAGAGGATTGAATAATTTGAATTTTTCCAATTGGCTTCTAAATGCCAAAAATCTAGTTCTTTTAAATGACTCGGAACACGTGCAAAATGCGATCCAATGGCATCAAAATTGCTTTTTTTTTCCAAAGAATTACAAAAAATCGTCTAGCAGCTGGGGGCTTTGCCCCCAGACCCCCGTCCGTGGTGTGTTTGAGTTACACTAGTTTACTCGACACATGTCCCAAGTCGGACATTTGCACTTTTTAATTATTAGTTTAAGCCTTTTTCCTTTAGCAAAATCCTACTTAAAAGCCAAACACCGGCCACGGCTTCAGATCTTTCATCTGCGAAATCTTTGCCCCATAAAAAGTTCCTCTTCTGAAAATTTATGATGACGTCATTGTAAGTGATTTGTGGTTTGGGCCCCTACCAATCAAAAATCCTGGCTACGTTAATGTACCAGAACCAGAACAGTGACTATTTAAGCACAAACAATGCTAAAAAGTTATCCTCCCACACGATTCGAACCAGCAGGCTTTGGATTACCGGTTCGCTGCTCTGCCACTTGAGCTAAGGAGAATGTCTATTTGCATGTCTGATTTTGGCTATTTAGACCCAGTACTATGATGTTGATGATAATTCAATTGTGGTGTTATGAAGTTTGCAGGCCAGAGTTTTAATGTTTAATCGTTTAGCGAGCTTCTGGCCTAAAGTCTACCAGCGCGGAAGCCTAGGAAAGAGCCACCAAAACGGTGACTACTTAAAACAGGCAATCCGAAAAAGAAGCACGCAAAATGATTAAATACTAAACCTCTGGCCTGCAAGTGCCAAAACATCACAACTAAATTATTATCAACATCATAGTACTGGGTTTTAATAGCCAAAATTAAGCATGCGAAGAGACATCCTCTCTAGTCAAGTGGTAAAGCAGTGGACCTGTAATCCAAAGCCTGCAGGTTTGAAGCGTGTGGGAGGATAACTTTTTCGCATTGCTGTTGCTTTGGTAGTCACCGTTCTGATGGCTCTTCCCTAGGCTTCCGCGTTTGTAGCCTCTAGCCCAGAAGTACGCAAAACGATTAAATATTAAAACTCTGGCCTGCTAACCTCAAAACATCGCAATTGAATTATTTTCTAGACTTTGTGAGAACTAATTCTGGAAAAAATTCACTTAAATTTAAAAGGGTCCAACTTTGGAATAATATACCTTCAAAATTAAAGTCATTCTCGTTTTTTCGCTTCAAAAAAGAATACAAGAAGTTATTGTGTGAGCAGTATAAGTAAATAAAAAAATTAAACCAATTGCTTCGTGCTATCTAGATTAAATTTGAGTTTGTTGCTATAAAAGGAAAGTTGAAACTGCTGAATTTTCAGAAGGCTGGCTGTTTCTCAGCTATGACTTTCTACATGAAAGTGTATTGCATTGTCGTATTGAACTTGTATATATTGCTCAGCAAACTTGTTTATAGAGCTACTTTTTTGCAACAATTGGCTGCTACTTTTATTTTGCACTATCTTGATGTCCTTCATGGTCGACTCCTGGGAAGCCTTGTCAACTTCCACTGGCAGTTAGGTGGCTATAACAACCACCAACCCTGCAGCTCCAATGATATTTCACATTGTAGCTCAAGTCATATAAGCACAGAGCTGGACAGCGCTGTTTCGAGCTTATAGCTCTCATCGGCAGCCCTCAGCTATCTTTTCAAAGGTATTCCCAGCTGAACAAACATTTTGGCCTAACTGGCAAACCTTAATGGCTTGCACAGAGGCAGATGCTTTAGTAGGGAATAAACGATTTTTTCACTTGTGGTACCTTAGAAACAAGTGAAAAAGTCGCTGGATCCTTGAAGTAAGGACAGCCATAGACTATCCCTACTACAAGGATTCGCCTCTGCGTGACCACGGAAATCAATAGTAGTAGGGATAATCTATGGTAGTAATAATAATAATAGTAGTAGGGATAGTCTATGGCTGTCCTTACTTCAAGGATCCAGCGACTTTTTCACTTGTTTCTAAGGTACCACAAGTGAAAAAATCGTTTATTCCCTACTAAACCATCTGCCTCTGTGCAAGCCATTAAGGTTTGCCAGTTAGGCCAAGATGTTTGTTCAGCTGGGAATACCTTTGAAAAGATAGCTGAGGGCTGCCGATGAGAGCTAAAAGCTCGAAACAGCGCTGTCCAGCTCTGTACTTTTATTTTATTACATGGTGCCTTGTAATTCTTGCTTGCATTTCTTATTGCCATTTACTTTAGGTTCAAAAAAGGATATACATGTGTGGGTGTGCTACCTTAATTACTTTTTTTCTTTTTAAAGATATATTCAATCATTAATTTATTCACACTGTCAATAACAACAAGATGACAATTCTATTGAGACATTTACTACAATAATTCTTGACAAGAAGGAGGCAATGAATTGATCTTTAGGTATCTGATTCTGCAGCCCCCATGTTCATCCAGAGAAAAACTTAATTTATTAAGGTTACCTCTTATTCATTAAATCAAAAACAGGATAGTGCAATCATAATATGAAATGTAAATTATCAACTATAAATTGGTGAAAGATATTTCTTGTGTTTGCTTTTGAAGAGTCTTGTTAAGGGATTTTAAATTTTTGGTGGGATGTTGTTCTCGGTTTTGACTTCTTGACCTTTAATGCATTGTTGAGATTGAGTGGTCGAATGTCGGGGACTGTATAAGTTATTACGTAGTGGGTCGAATGCTCTGGTAGCACATGAGGAGATTTTTTTTGTTTAATTATTTTTTTTGTTGGTGAGAAATTTGGGATGGAAGGTTATCAGTAAATTAAGTCTGTTCCTTTTAAAGTTTGAGGGTGTGCTCCCTGAATTAAATTTAATACTCTGTACGACTTGAATTTATATTTTAAGTTTATAGCCATAAAAAGAGAGTATGGTTACTGTTGAATTATCAGTAGGCTGACTATTACATAGTTATGACTTACTGCATATAACAATGTTTTCATTGTCTTTTTTGAACTTGTATATGGTGCTTGTTTTTTTGCAGCAGTTGACTACTATGTTTATTACACGGTGCCTTGTTGTTGTTTTTTTTGGCTTGTTTTTCTTGCGCTTTTCTTATCGCAATTTGCTTAAGAATTGAAGTCTGAAGTGGAAGTGTGGGTGAAGCTGACTTGATGAGCACTGCTCCTTCGCTTCATCCACAGTATGCATAGACTGTGGTTTCGCATTGTTCAGCTTTTACAGATGTCATTGTGTGCCTCTTTTTGTGCATGCTGAAAGAATAAATAACTGACTGAATTAAGTTTGTTAGTGACGAGAAATTGCGCGTTTAAGGAAACTTTTCGAAAACTGTACCCCTAAGCATTTGTAATGTTTGAAGATTTTCAAAATTTTATGCCATCCACTTTTTATCTATTTATGAACCGAATAGTGGTCGAGTGGATAGAGTGTCTGCTACTGAAGCGGTAGACTCGGGTTCGATTCCCGGCCGGGTCAAACCAAACACTATAGAAATTGGTATTCACAGCTTCCTGCTTGACGTTCAGCAATTAAAGGGACAGTGTGAAGCCTCCGCCGTGTGTGGTAGACAGGTGGCAGCTTGACTCGAAAACCGAAAGGTCCCTTCGCTGTCTCCTGGCCAAGGCAACTTGGTGAATAAAAGGTAATTACAATTACAATTATCGGAATAAAAAAGGTAATATGAATAAAAGGTAATATGGGGTCGGTTTTGTCGTGGGTGGGTTGATTTTGCAGAGGGTTGGCTTTTGTTTTGGCTGGCTGAGCGTTATTTGCCATTCAATCTTATTCTCTTATTGGTGTAACAAAAAATTTGCAGTTTTATTGTTATTAGTGCTAACATTTTTCTATTTATGTATATCTCCTTTTTTTACAACTTTTCTCCTTAAATTGCTTGTAGTTTTAAAGTGTATCTTTCATAATAATCGGTAGATTATAATAATTATTTTTTTTTTTTTGCATACCACTGAGCACTACACACATTCCAGAAATAAAATTTTGGCGTCTAAGATTTTTTTTTTTAAAAGTACTGTACCCCAAACAAGTCTTATTAATTTTGAATTTACAACTTCAAGTCGGCAGCACTGTCTAGTGTTTTTTTTTTTTTGTTTCCTTTATGTGTTGTGTTATTTATTTTCATTTTTTCAAATTAAGTTTACCGCCATAAGTGTAGAAGTATTGCCATAAAGGTGCAGTTGACCTAGATGACCTGGTGGTCTTTTCGCTGTGTCCTTCCTGCGTATTTTTGCGTATGGTTAAATAAACTTGAAACTTGAAAAAACTTGGAACCTCTGCAACCCGTGAATAAGCGTGCGCGCGCTATCGCTCCTCTCATGCGTGCACTCATTAAGATTAGGGCTAGATTTGGAAAATAGTTTACATCGGTGACTGGAAAAGAGCGCACGCGCGCTCATACAGAGCTTTCGAAAAAAGCGAACGGCTTAAACTTATCGACACCCATTTTCTATTGGCTACCACGTTTGACCGTGCTATCTCAAAAACTAATAGAACATCAGCCCAATTAGCCTGAATGCCAGTGTTTTGGTCATGCAATGAAAAAAACTGGTAAAAAGAGGTCATGGTAGTACTGTATATCGATTTTTAGTGATACTGATAGCCATAGGTGGGCAGGTTAACGCAAAACGTTAGCTTCGTTAACCACTAGTCCGTTAACAAACTTCACACCTCCGTTAACGTTAATCCGTTATTTTCAGCTTTAATTAACGGAAGTTAATAAAGTCCGTTAATATTTTGCGTGTGATTTACATTTCTTTTTATTCTCTCGCTTCTAGAACACGTATTGACGCTGTTGAGCTGATTGCAAGGAAATATTTATTGCTATGGTGGTCTTTTTGTGTTTTGGAAGTTATTATTTTACCGTTTAATCTAATTTCAAGATAAAATAAGTTCGAATGCACTAACAAAGCTACGATCGGAAAATCTTTAGAAATTGTGAACAGTATAATTAATAGGCTGCAGCTTATTATTTGCCACGAAAAAGAGCTCTTTTCTACACTTTCTTCTATAAAACTTGTGGTAATACGCAACAAGTGTTACCAGTGCAAATTGGTTTGTATACCGGCACGATGAATGAACGGTGCAGGATATTAACGATAAAAACCTTAATGGAAGTTAATTTAGTCCGTTAACAGAACTTAACGGAAGTTAATTTAGTCCGTCAACATGAAAAAACTTTTTAACGGATTAACGAGTTAATGAAAAAGTTAGCTTCGTTATTAACGGACTTGTGCCCACCTATGCTGATAGCTAAATCAAGCTTCTGCCCTTCAGTACGGTATACAGTAGATAGTTTTGTACCGAGTTGTTTTGAAATAAACTGGAAAATTTCGCTTTTACCTAAGAAAATTTTTCTTAGGACGCTTTTACTGTACCACGTGACTGGCAACAATTAAACCTCTGACAAGGTTCGAAAAAATTATTACACTTGCAAGGAAAATTTTTCAGGGGACACCCACTAAAACATATACATATTTATTTGCCACAAAAACTCTTTTAACAACAAACATTTCCCACCTATGTCTATGAACAAATACGTTTAACTGCTTCGAGCAAAGATCATAGCGAGTGCCACCAGTATTTTTTCAGAGTTTTTGCTTTTGCTTTGGCCTTATTATTTCATGGCATTAAAAAAATCTGAATTTAGTTCGTTTGTTTTTTAGATCACTGACCTAAGTTTTTAGTGAATAGCTGAAAAAAAAATTAACCATTTTTATCACCAGTGGCGTAGCTAGGGGGGGCGGCCCGCCCTGGGTGTTACCATTTTGGGGTGACAACATATTATAAAGTGAAACCATATCTCCACTGATTTGTGGTGAAGATCTTTTTTCCGTCCTCATTTGAACTGAAAACCAACCAATTTAGCGGCAAAGACCTTTTTTTTGTTTTGGAATTCACATATTTCTGGGCAGAAAACCCACTACTTTGACGGCAATGACTTTTTTTGTCTTCACCTATTTTTGAACCGAAAAGGGGTGACACCACAAAATTTCGCCCCGGGTGCCACCATTCCTAGCAACGCCACTGTTGATCACAATGACCGAAAGAATTGAAAAGGTTCTTATTTTTTAATACAATCCCGAAAATTGCCCCCTTGCAATTACGAAAATGACCTCAAGATTTTTAAAATAAAAAAATTCACAAAATCGGAATTTGACCCGAAAGTTTATGCGAAAAAATAAATCCAGGACTCCGATATCTGCTTTTACGTAAACATTCTGTACAAATGTTTCAATGCACTCTTATCAAGGGAATTTCTTCCGTATTTCATTTTTCAAAGTTTGTGTCTTTTAATTGGCACTTTTATCTATCACAGCTTTATACAGCAGTTACATAATTTTTTCAGGTTCATACAAAGCACAAATTTCATACGCAAATTATGCTTTATTATTAAATAACTATCAGTTGCGAGAATCGAAGAAAAAGATTGCAGCAGCCACATTCAGCCGCATTTTGTGGATCTTGTTCACACCTACAGCTTTACTTCATCGCTGTATCACTTTCTACTAGATATGACATATAATGCTGAAACAGCAATCTCGCTTCTTTATACCATATTAAACTTTTGGCTATTAATAGGTAAATTATACTCCCAGCAGTCCAACCTAAAAGCTGGGTGTTTTGAACATCTTGTGAGCTTTTTGTTTTTCGTTAGTGCTGCAAGAAAAACATTTTGGGTATCGTTAGGTATGAGCCGTCACTTCTTCTTTTTGGAAGCTCTGCGACTCGTGTATCAGCGCGCGTGCGCTATCTCCTCTCCGCGCTAAGCAAGCTATTCCCCAAATCTAGCCGTAACCCTAATGAGTGCACGCGTGAGAGGAGCGACAGCGCGCGCATGCTCATACACGAGTTGCGGAGATCCCGATAAAAAGCGGACGATTCAACCAACAATCAATATACGAATTACCAAAATTGCTAGTAGCATTCAACTTAGTTGGATATCGAAGTCCGAATTCAGTTTACAATATTTTATAGCTTCTTCAAAATTACTTTAAAATTAAGTTAGTTTTTGCTCAACCTATGATTAAGACCACGAAATGAGCTGTTAAAATTCTCTAAATCTCATTCATATTTGTTGCTACACCTCAGAATTCTTGAATAGGTTTTTTACTTACATACAAAACACGACAAAAAACATTTAAAGATATTCGCTTAATTCAGGAGCCGAATTATGCAACGTTTCGTAAGAGTTACGACTTCGTAAGTTTTGTTTGTTTTAAAGAGCTAACGACTTTTGAGTTCTTGCGGTGTATTGCATAACGACCCCCAAGATCTACCTTCAACCTGTACAGACTTCTCAAATCAGAGTGGGCCCTCTAAAAAATCCCCGGCCTGGGCCCTGGGTACTCCATTACCCCTTGGTTCTCCTTTCAACGGTCCTGGTTTGGAGACCGTTTACGGATTTTTTGACCTGGGTAACACAGCCTGATATGCAGGAGGCTCGGTTTTAATTTCGCATGGAGAAGCAAAATTAATATAAATGAGCGAAGAATAATAACAAGTGTTTTTTGACCTGACTATCGCGTTCTTTCGTTAAAGTCACAGCACAAAAGAATGCTACAATCAGGTTTATTTTATTTATTCCCAGTGAACACTTTACCTTACGTCTATTCCTACTTTTGCAACAAATCTTTTGCCAATGTAAGGAGGCCTTTTACAGGAACATTTGTGGACCAAAAAGAAAGAAAAGGTTTCAACCTTAAAAAAAGCCGTATCCTTTAACCGTGGAGAGGTTTAGCCAGCTCTTAACGGGGCGATCACTTCCTTTTTTCTTTCACCACTCGCCAACGAGTTCAAAGCAAGAAATGTGTAGTCTTTTTACAATATTTATCTGCTTAACAGACTACATACAGTATTTTTGAAATTTTTCTGCACTTTTTAAGTTTGTCCTTGAAAAAAAATGTACAGCAAAACATAGTCAAAATAAGAGAAGAGAGAAACAGAACGAAAAAAGAGACCAAAAAGTGAGCGTAACCAAAATCTTTAACTATTTGTTTTAGCCGCAAAACTTAGTCGAAATAGAAGTGAGAAACAGAGCTAAAAAAAAAGGCCAAAAAGTGAGAGTAACCAAAACCTTTAATTACTATTTGTTTAGTTGAAATAAGAGAAGTGAGAAACAGAACCGAAAAAAAATAACCACAAAACTCGTGCATTTTGCAAAGATGTTTAATTTTGAAAAGCATTGAACTTGAAAATAGCATTAAATTTACAACCGATTAATAGTCGAATGGACAGCACGTCTGCTACTGAAAAGGTAGACTCGGGCTTGATTTTCGGTCAGGTCAAACCAACGATCTAAATTTGGTATTCACAGCTTCCATGCTTGACGTTTAGCATTGAAAGGGGCAGTGTGAAGCCTCCACCGTTTGTGATAGACAGATGAGGTAGAGTCGAAGGCTACAAACGGCTCGAACACATTACTCTGTCTCCCAGCCGAGGCAACGGTAAATAAAGATGTAATTGCTACCAATACTTGAAAGAGCTTTCGAAGCGAAAAGATTCGGAAGCGTTGAATCACAATTGTTGTGAAAAAGCGTCCCCCCTCAGCAATTAAAATGTCGCCAATGACAAAAAAATGTTACCCAAAGCCTGTTGTTTCTTCAGTTGCAGTTTCTTTAGCATTTTTCGCTTACAACAGTAATAACAACATTGGCGACCAAAGGGCCCGCCCCCCTCAGTTCAATTATGCCAACCAATTTAAATGTATATAACCCGGGTGAAATTAAGGGTTTTTGTCGTTAAAGTCGCTGTCTCAGGCTCTCATCTAACCTTTTTATAAACGTAATGCAATAACCTTGGCCGGATTTACCATAATGTGGTACAGTACCAGCTAAGGGCCCCGCGCTCAGATGGAGAGACTTTTTTTGATCTTTACCTATATTTGGTAGAAAGATTTGCAAGACATCCAAAGTGCCAAGTTCCCCGAGCAATGCAAATCCGGCCCGGACAATATAACATGGTGACAAGGCGTAACCCATTTTTGTACCATTTTTAAGTAACAATCCGCCTCCATCTTGCCAGTTTTCACGCGAGAAAATACTTTTGAAAAAAACTAGCTAGGGGAAATGCTCATTGAACAAATTATCGAGGGCCCCCTGGTCGTGCACGTACTCCTACAACTGGTTATTTCATGGCAAAACAAAAATCTCTTGAGGAAAGTCTTCGAGTGAATTAGTATTTACTGCTAAAATATTGTACAAGACAATGGACCTTGCTTTCCCCTACCTGGGCCAAATAACTTACAAAATTTTACCCAAAATTCAAGATTTTAACGATGTTTTGGACTTAACGTGACTAAAAGGAGGATTTTGCATTTGCGTCTTGGTTGCTGCTATTCTGTTGCTTGATTTCATGACGTCATTGGCTGGAGCAGGGACTGCGACAACGTGCTATATGTGATCCAAAGGCATTACAATAGCTGTTTTCCCAATATATGACAAAATATCGCCCAGTGGCAGGGGGCTTCGCCCCCAGACCCAGTCTGTGATGTGATTGAGTTACACGAGTTTGCTTAATACATCTTCCAATTTTTACTTTTTTGGGGGGTTTAAGCCCTCTCCCTTTAGCAAAATCCTGGTTATGTGCCAAACGCAAGCCATGGATCCTGATCTTTCAATCTACTATGTCTTAATCTCACAAAAAGTTCCTCTTTCGATAATTTTTGATGACGTCATTGCGTGTGATTTATAGTTTGGTCCCCCCCAAACAAAAATCCGGGCTGCGCCTAAGCTAAAAATCATGCACAGTATATGTATTTGTGAACCCATTGTTGGACTAGCAAGTCATATTTTTTATGCAATTAAACACAAAAATGTAATATAGCTTTTTAAGGTAGAAAATTGACGTTCAGCTTTGCAAAGAAAGTTTTAGCCTTGCAAAATACACTCACAATGATATTAATTCACTAAGCCATTACCAAACATATTTCACAGTATCACTCATAATTATAACTATAGAATAATGCATATGCATAGTTCAAACAAGCAAGCGCCGTAGTTAGTTTTCAATTTTTACACCCTTAGTTTTTCGAGCTAAGTAGGTATAACGCTCAACATATTTACGTAGGGAAAAATCGAGGTTATTCTGCATTTTGTGTAAGAGAAAAATGATAATACGCAAAATGAACTAAAAGATTATGTTCAAAATTGTCTTTTAACCACGCAGGTTGATCAAAAGGGCGCATTATTATTATCAGAGGTGGAGTCGAGGACACAAGTCTCGAGGCCAAGGCCAAGGACACAAAAACAATCCGAGGCCAAGGCCGAGGACAGCCTTTCCGAGGACAGACACTCTCGAGGCAAAGGACCAAGCGCAAGTGCTCTCCAAAAAAAAAAATAGGTCTTCACAAAAATTTTTTAGGCGATCTAAAAAAAAAAGGTCTTCACAAAAATTTTTCAAGCGATCTCCACAAAAAAACGTTTTCCAGAAAATTTTTCAAGCGCTCCACAAAATTTTAACAATTTAAAAAATTAAGCACAGAGCTGGACAGCGCTGTTTCGAGCTTTTAGCTCTCATCGGCAGCCCTCAGCTGTCTTTTCAAAGGTATTCCCAGCTGAACAAACATCTTGGCCTAACTGGCAAACCTTAATGGCTTGCACAGAGGCAGATGCTTAGCAGGGAATAAACGATTTTTCACTTGTGGTACTTTAGAAACAAGTGAAAAATCGCTGGATCCTTGTAGTAAGTACAGCCATAGGCTATCCTTAGTGCAAGGACTCCCCTCTGCGTGACCACGGAAATGAGTCGACCACGAAGGACGTCAAGATATTGCAATTTAAAAAATACTGCTCTCCTCGAGCCGAGGACAGGCCAGTTTTCGAGGACTTGAGGCCTCGAGGCCAAGAACTTCAAAATGTGTTCTCGAGGCCAAGGACGTCCTCGAGGACTCCACCTCTGACTATTATTATTCTTGAAGCATGGCAGAACAAACGCCATCCTGAATCACGGGATATGAGGTGGAAGACCCAGAAAATAAGAAGCAGTTACCATACCTGGCGCACCATATCAACTTAAAGAGTGGACCCCTTATCGCAACATAGCCATCACCAGTGATTTTAAGGCTATCTTATCTATTCATTTCTAAAAACCGTTGAGTTTGAGACTTCACTTTTTTTCACGAAAAGCGCAGGGCAATTCAAATAGCAACCAACGCTAAATTTTCGAGGTTTTCCTTCAATTTTTCACTTTAAGATACTGCATCCAACAGTGTTTTGGTAGCGTTGCAAGTTACTATCCAGTCAGTTATATTTCTCCGATTTTTATCTCCCCAAATGACATGCCTCGCGATTTGTCCATAAGTTGTGTCGAGAACTGCTAATTCCTTCAATGTTCTTTCTCCCTTAATGTCAAGCGAACTCTTCTTTCTACAAAACAGACGATTATTGTTGTTAAATAATCAATCAATGTTGTTGTTTTTTCTATGTGTATAATTTACATTTGTATGAGTCTAAAAAGGATTAAAAATATTTTACCAAGCGTTTTTCCTTTATATCAAAACATCAATTCTACACATTTGAACTTACCACTAAAAGAAATTACGTTCTATAAAACTTCGTAAAAAATTTTTTCGAAAGCTATGTTACATGTCTACTTTTCAAACCCGGTTTTTGTGCTACTCTCACACTTTGGCGAATTTGACTGCGACTCCACTGCGAATTGAACATTTTTCAGTTTTCAGAGTCTCCGCGCAGTCTCAGCGCATTTGCATTGGAGTCGCCAACGAGCAAAATTTTTTCAACCTGTTTAAAATTTTTTCAATTCGCAGCGCAGTCTCTGTGGAGTCGTAAGCACGGAGACTGCGCTGCGAATCATATTAGGTATAACGAAAATGACATAGTTGATTGTTTTGTAATAAATTTTATTTTGCAAAATAATGAGTGGTGGAAAGATCATGGTAAAAGAAATAATTCGTTGAATGTCAGCTATTAGGCTAAAGTATGGTCTAAAACTAAAATATTCGTGCCTGAAGCTAATATAACTATTAAAATATGGATGAAAATTGATCAAGTAACTTAGATCAAAATAAATAAAGTCGGAAAAATTTTTATCAAAATGTTAATACAGAGTTCGATAGCGCAAAAACTTGGGTTGTTTATAGTCGTTAGTCAATATTTTCTAAGATTTTGAAACTTGTAATAATTCCAGTAATTTGGGAATTTGCTTTCAAATTTACATTCAGTTTTGCATTAAGTTCAGAGATGGTTCGGTTGACAACGTAAATATCAGCTACTATGTCTGCGTTAATATAGGGCTGATTTAGGATCAGATAGTGTGTCTGAAATTGGGGTTCACTGTTTGATTCTGGCAGTACAGTCAGTAGCTAGCCAATATAGTGCTGGTGATACGCTAGATAACTGATTGCTGGGATCCATTTCAATTGATGGGTAACTGCTTGGGTTTTTGTAGTACTGGCTTGACTTTCGCTTTGTCTTTAATCAAACGTAGATTGTAGTTGACGGTATCAGGATGTGGATAATTTTAGGGTGAATGAATGAGTGTCGTTTAATAAGATTTGTAATAGTGCTATTATGAAATTTATAGTTTCGGTAGACAGGTTACTTTCAGTAACCATATTGCAATACAATTCAAAAACACCACTCCGTTATCTTATTACAAGGCTACTACAAGCTAGGCTAGCTTTATATTTTAATTATACTTAATTGAACTTCTAATTTAATTTATCTTATTACTAGGAATTGCTTGAGCCGTAAAATGCCAGTCTAGCCGGATGCAGTTGTAAATCCAAATTGTATGTTCGTAAAATGTTGTTACTATTTTGAATTAATTTTGACAGTGCTCTGATTATTACTTTATTCATTTGCCATGTTTTTAGCTTTTTAATGAAGGCGCTCAATATAACGCCGAAAATGTTCGAGTTCAATTAAAACACCAAGTTTGCCGACAGCTGTTAATAGCCGAGTAGTATGATAAATGCAGTGGTTTTGAAGGGTAGTGTTGCAATATAGTTCTAAAATTATTAGCTTACCCGCTTGGTTTGTGCTTGTTTTTGAAAGCAATAAAGCCTTGTACCGCAGAATAACAATTAGTTAAATTCCGATTTATTTTGCTTTTTTGTTAACCTTGCACTTTGCAGGACATCTAATCATTTTGCTAGTCATTTGCAAATTGATAATTAACGACTAAGTTAAAACGTCTCTCAAATAAAACCTTCTACGATAGCTTCGGCTATATTATTTTCGGCAAAACTCCTCGTGAAGTCCAGTTTTTCTGCTCTAAAGCTGGATATATTTGAGTTTTATGCTTGTAACAAAATGTACATTAAAGTAGCAGCAGTGTCAAACGACATTAAAGTTACATATATTTTAGTAAAATTGACTTTGAGGGCAATCTGTTTAACGAAAACTGTGCCCATTTGCTGAACATATATCCTCTTCAATCGCAGAAATAATGCGAAATAATAAAGACTTGAACAAAAATAAAAATAATAGTAACACGCAATAATAAAGCTACCGTAATTCAAAGGTTATTCACCATTTTATTGCTTTTGTGATTTTGAAATTAAGCTATGACAATAAACGATGCAAAAAGAGGAACAATTTGGTTGGTTTACATTTAGTTCGAAATTTTACAGTAAAAAGTTTTGAAAGATTTTATTTTCAAGAGCGTAGATGCTGAAATTTATCCGTAAATTACAATGCCAACTTAAAATTTTTATTTTTCGCATTGGTTTAAATAAAATTTTTGCATTTCTATCAAGAACCAGTTGCGCCTTTAAATGGTAAAGTATCGCGGTAATGAACCAACGGTACCATTGAAAAAATACCGCGTTATCACTTAGGTATGCCGTAATACATCATAGCTATGTCGCCAAGACTAACCGGTTTAAGTCATTTTTCTTTTCGAGTTCGATTTTTCGGACAACCTTTGTGCTTTTTGTTTGCAGCAAAATTAAAGCTTTCACTAAAATTTATATTTTCATCGGAAGTAATAAGATTAATTAATCTTCTAAATAAAATTTTTTTCCTAAATTTTACCTGCTTTCTTATCATGAAAACGAATAATTTTTTTTTCTTCTACATTAGTAGAAATCAATTCGCAACGCATTCGCAGCGAATTCGCCATCCTCTGCGACTCTACAGAGCAGCGCTGCGAATGCGCTGAGACTGCACTGCGAAGTGATTCGCAGTGGAGTCGCAGTCAAATTCGCCAAAGTGTGAGAGCGGCATTAGTTTCAGCACCTGTTTATCGGTAAGCCATGCCAAAGTAGTGCCAAATTACATAACAACTATGCCAATCTAAACGTTTATATACTGGCGATGTTTGTTGGTGATATATGAATTTTTGAATTAGGATGATTTTTTCGTAATTATAGTCTTGCTATACGTCCCGTTTTTAAAGCTTTGTCGATCCTGTTTTCCGTCCGGTTGACTATTTCGTCCTGGAATTTTTATTTTCTTTCTATCAAGGCTTTCCTAAGGTAAGACCTCTTTTTGGCCTTCAACTAAAACCCGCGAAAAACTGCAATTACTTTGAGGCGAAGATTTTTTTGTCTTCAACTGAAGTCCGCAAACGTTTATTTTTTTTTAAAGCCGAACACTATCTTTAGTCTTTCTCTGAAATCCGCAAAAAATGGCGCTTTTTTACTTCCGTACCAATTTTCTACTTTAAAAATAGAGCAACCCTATGTAATTTGGCGTCTTTACTGGCAAGAGTTTTCATTCATTCGTTTATTCATCTTATTCTTGAACATCACAATGATGTCGAAAAGATTCTACTGTAACACGAAGATAGCATGCAGAGTCAGGAAAAAAACACAATAAGCAGACTTAGCAATTAGTAGAAATCGTATCCAAAAAACTAAGTCTAAAAAGTGGAATCAAAAAAACCCGAATTATTCGTTGCCGTTACAACTTCAAGTTAAAGTTGCACTGTATTATTTACCTCGCGTATAGATGCATCATTATATTGTCCTTCCAATCGTAAAGTACTCTATATATATATTCCACTTCAAAAAAGTTGGGACGACATATTTGGTTTTTAACAACGTGAATCTTTGATGGTTCTACTTGAGCAATGGACCAAGGAACCATTACAGAATTAAATCCCCACCTGTAAGTAGAATGTGAAATATTAAATCAATAATTAAAATATTATTGCAAACTACGCACTTGTTACTTTTTGTCTATCTAGTTAGTTTCAAAGAATTTCGATTCATTGTAGTGAGACTAACCGACAAATTTAGTTGATAAATCGGTCTGTGGTTGATATCCGGGTTACACAGTGTGCTCTATAACAAAGAGTTAGAGCAAATATTACAGTAGGTTACCACAGTAGGGAGAAACAGACTGTTGGGTTTTATAGGTTAGTAACTTTTAATGTTGTAATACTGTGATAATATACTGTGGTTAAAAATCGGAGTATATAATAGCAAAACATAAAAATTATTTGAATTCTCTCTTTCGAAAATGGATTCACAGTATTTCAATAGTGAAGTTTGTTTTATAGTTAATGAGGCTTTGTTAAGTGCTGCTGATTAACTGATTTTCATTTGTGACGTATTTTAAAATTATCCTTCGTTCTATTTTGCATTGTGTTTTATGCTTCAAAACTAGCCCAACAAAAAAATTTTTTTTTTAAATTTAACCTACAAGACTGAGGTTCGAATCCTAGCTCTGCGCATTCTGCATGTACATATAACTACCTACTTGTGTTTAAAAAAGTGAATTTCAATTATTTGTTGTGTTTTCAAAAATAAAATTAAAAAAAAAATTTTAACTACTTCAGAAGAAATTTTTGACCTCTTTCTGAACGCCTTGACTCTGATTGCAACCACACAATCATTACAGTAGTTAGTAATGCCGTGGTTACACGCAGGCCACCACCGCGTTATGTTGCTCCCGGATACGTGATACTTTTCTATCGGCGTGCAATCCGACTGTATTGCGAGACCCGCAACGACACCGTTCCGATACTGCCTGACAACACTAGCCGATACTTGCCGAGACCATTATAAGACCGCACCAATTACCTCCCAATACTCCGACACCGACCGATTTCAAAATAAATCTTGTTTTGTTATGGCAAGTTTACTAATAATCTAAAATCTTTTCAATCAAAAACTAGAAGAGAAAATAGTTGCAAATAATAGCATCTGCGCCGCCGCAGCAGCTGTTGCGGTCGCAATGGTGCTACAAAAGCGAAAGGATAAGAAATCGCGAAAAGGAAAAGAGAAAAATACAAAATCAGTGAACATCACTCTGCAATGGAGCGCTTGAAAAATTTTGGAAACATTCAGCGTTTCAAAGGGTTAACTAAAATGGAACCTGGAGTTTTCAACGAAAGCGTTTCTCGAGTTGGTCCCAGGATCGCAAAAGAAATCATTAGCTTCGGAGACAGTCTAGCAAAAGATTGCCGTTACACTAAGATTTGCAGCGACTGCTCGCGAAAGTTACCACGCTTCGGAATATCACCTCAGAGCATCGCATGCATAGCCTTATTTGCGATTTTGTGCCCAAAGTAATGAAAGCAATTTACCAGGAATATCAAGACGCTATTAAGTATCCAGGTACATCATTGGAATAGAAGCAGGTAGCTGATGGTTTTTCTAGCAAATGACAATAACCAAATTGCGTGTGAGCTGTAGACGGGAAAGATATCTACAGTATATCAAATCTACGGCAGCTTTAGTCTTCAGGTACCATCTACTTCAATCACAAAAAAAAATATTTCTACCGTGTTAATGGTAGTTGCTGATGCCACCTGTCGTTTATAGTACTGCTGAAGGTACATTTTCAAACAAACCAGTTTCATTGCTGCAGCTATTGAGGGAAATATTTTGGCGTTCCATTTTCATAAGTGTAGATCGACGATGATGTACACATTCCTTTTCACCTCACTGGCGACAATGCTTTTGAAAACGTGGCTATTACAACATTTTTCGCTTCGGAAAATGCCGAAGAAAGTTCAAGTTATCAAATACAGGCTCTCAAGAGCTGATCGAGTAATCGGAAAATGCATTTTCGAATTTTCGCTGCTGGATTTGGATGCTTTTTGTCTCCGCTAGAGATGGATGTGAAAGTAGTCGAAGCCGTTGTATTTGGTTGCTGATCACTAAACAATATTTTGTGAGCGAAAATCAAACATTTATAAATAAATCAGGCTGATGTAGATGTTGTACCCACGGGTGTGCTAATTTTTGGTAGTTGGAGAAAAATAAAACCCAAGAAAACTATGGAAGACCTAAAAAATTAAAGGCAACACGGGCAACGGTGTAATCAAAAGCAACGAATGTGTCATTTCAATAGTTCAGCAGGTCGCGTTGAAAAGCAAGATCAAATGATTGCTCGAAAACAGCCAGATACATATGCTGAAGAAACCGATACTAAATAAAAGGGCGGTACAAATTGTAATCTCTCCGCGACGTGAAGCCTTGAGGAACAATTATACTTCTTTCATCATAGCAAATCCCCCTCTCCTAGTTCTACAACTGTAGATTCGTTCATTTTTGCAATATCGGCTGCTAAGTTTAATTTTCTAAAATTATCTTATAGTTTACTTTCAAATTGCTGCAAACTATAATGCTATTCTGCAACTAAACACTTTAAATCAGTTTTACCATATCTCATATGGTTAGACACTCGGGAGCGTGTCCTAAGGTTCCGGGAGCGCCGCCGATAGCGTTACGTTAGCCTTACACGATCCACTGCGACATCGTTACGGTATCCCCGATAGCATAGAATCGGGGGGAAATTTCGAACATGTTTAAAACTTTTTAAACTCTCTTCGATTGCCCCGATAAGTGCCGGCAGCCTCCGATAAACTTGACGACACCGCCCCGAGAGCGTTACGAGTCTCCCCGATTGCTTCTTATTGCGTATCAGGAAGTATATCGCAACACTGCCGGGACCATGTGTAACCTCAGCTTAAATGCTTGCGATTATTGTAAGAGTACTTTTGTTACGAGCTAAGTTAATGCCATGTTTTTATTGTGCCTGTACGGATATCAGTCTTTTTGTTTATTGTGTGTTTGTGAGTGCGTGTGTGTGTTAAATTGTTTTTGTGCATCATTACGAAAAAAAAACACAAGATGGGTGCTTGGCCGCAGTGACTCTCCACCAGGTGCGTCGATTTTTCCAAATCTTTGGGGGGTCCAATACAATAACCAGAACTTTTTTTTCCAAAATCTTGCGAATTTTGTTTGAATTGTTTGTACGTCGCAAACTCGCAATAGCACAAATGATGCAGTTTTGTTTTTTTTCGTTTTTATTTTTCGGTGGTACGTCGTTTAGGAGATGAGCGTACAATATTTTGGAAGAAAAAGGTAAAAGTTTTCATCGCGGCCAAAAGTGGATTGGTGGGGACGAAAGGGTATCTTGAGATACATTACCGTGTGAAATATTTTTGTGGTATTTTTTAAATGCGACCTCTTTCACGTCAAACTTTTGGGGCGGTTTTCGGGTCCTAAATCTAATGTCACGTGACCTATTGCGTCGAAATTAGGTACAAGCAACCATCTTGTTAACTTAAAACTGCAGTAACTTTTTGGTTAAAAATATTTTTTATTTTTTCCGCTCTACTGTTCCGCAGTGGCATAGCTAAGGTGGTCGGCCCACTTCAGGTGGCACAATTTTAAAGTGACACCGTTTCATGATGATATAATCAAAATTTTGATGTAAAAACTTATAAAATAGTAGAAAAATTTCTTCAGCTAAAATAACAGCGAATTCATATAAACCTTCTGAATTTATTTTGCAACTCTGTGAAAAGGTAAACTTTTAAATCGTCATGAAAACGTCGTTTTAACAAAAAAAAACATTTTTTTCCTAAACACCTTAGTAAAAAACCAAGAATTATGCACAAAAATACATTGATACCGGTGTACTGCAGTTAATGTTAGCCTACTTTGTTTCAAAAACTAGCGAATTTTCAGCAGCCGGCTTTGCATCGTATCCCCGATAATTTCTGAAAGGGGCCACGATTGGGTCAAAATCTTCGATGCGCCAGTGTACCAGGTTTCCTTTTTAGAAAATCGTTTCACCAATCCTCTACTTGCTACTTTAAGGGATGATACCGTCCCTTAAGTCCCCGCCCGGATGGCACCATTTCTAGCGACGCCACTGTCATTCCGTACTTGTTAGCGTTGCGACTTCCACTACTGAACTAAATAATCAACCTAGCTAATTGGAACTGATATTTTTTCAAACAATTTCCGGTAGCCTATTTTATCCTTAATGGTTCTACGCAGCGCCGTCGCCAGAGCAACCGAAGTGAGGGAGCACTAGCCAAAAGTAGGTGGAGGGGGGGCACTAAAATGAACTGAGCTTTTGCACATAAAAATTTATATTCTACTGCCACAAATTATGCGCTAATTTAACATTTTAGTATTTATGTCTTAAAAAAAAAATTTAAGGCCGGGAGCGCTTCTTAGCTCGTTTCGCATCCGACCCATACAATCGCTTGAAAAATCTGTCTGCAGTAGTGAAGACGACCAAAAGCGCATCCAGGATTTTGCTGAGAAGGAGGGGACTTGAACCAAAAGTAATACTTTTTTGCAAAAAATTTGTCTGATTTAGGCTCCGTGCTTCTTCTTTCTTCATTGCCCGCTTTTCCGTGAGGGTTGCGGGGGCAGCAGCTCTAGATTAAGCCGCCACACCTCACGGTCTTCCATCACATCCATCATTTCGCTTGGGCGAAGTCCCAAGCGATTCCATCCAAGATCCTCAATGTAATCGGTCCATCTAGTTCTAGGTCGTCCGGCTAGTGCAGTAATGCGAGCTTTGCACTACTCGGTTGTCATGAAACGAGAATTGTCGAAAAAGGCAAAGCTCTCAATTTTCAAAGCAGTTTTTGTCCCCATTATCACTTATGGTCATGAATCTTGGGTAATGACCGAAAGAATGCGATCACACGTGCAAGCGTCCGAAATGAGGTTGTTACGAAGAATCGAAGGAGTTACACTGTTTAACAAGGTGCGTAGCTCTGAGATTCGAAAATCTCTTTAACATCGAGCCGTTACTTTTCCGAATTGAAAGATCTCAGCTTAAATGGTTTGCCCATGTAAGCAGAATGCCTCAGGAAAGACTCCCCAAACAAGCTTTACTTGCTAAAGCAAATGGGAGAAGACCAGGCTCCGTGCTTAACAAACTGATTCAACTAAAGCGTATCACAGATGGAGGCAGAGACTCCAGCTGCTGGGTGATTTTTGCGATTTTGCAGCAAAAATAGCGATTTTAACGCCTTTTCAATCATGTTTCGCACTTTTTCGAAGCCATATGTATAGCTGCAGTAAATTGCTAAAATTCATAAGTCATTGAAAGAATTAAATTGCCTTGCCCCTTCTGCCCCCTTTATACTTTAATTAAAATCCAAAACATGTTTAAACGCTCGTATTTTTGGGTTAAATCTTCTAAATAACTTGGCTAAAGGGGGTTGAATTCTCCATAGCTCCTTCTAAATTGGTTGCGCCACTGAATGCGACCTAAAAGAATTTGAGTGTGCTCTAAAAAAACAAAAATAGATGTTTAAAAAAAATGCTTTCACGTACGGTTTCAGGTCACAATTACAAAAGAAGTACCGGCACCGATTCTATAGGCTTACATTCTTATTCCACGACAGATCCGTAAAGGCATGTTAACAAGACGGATTATTGCGTCACATTTTTGCACAGCAGCTGGTGGCCAGTAATTTCGGGAAAATTACAAACAAGAATTAAGTTTGAACGTTATTACTCCTTTTTACATTATTACCTGTTGTCTCGTCGTTACGTGATGTTCCAAAAACATGTTCTAAATAAACCGAAATGGGGGGTACAGCCCCCCAGCAGCGACGGCACTGACCCAATGCAGCATTAATTATTTTCTTCAACCGAAGAGCTTTTTGGTTTCGTTATAACAGTTAACCAACTAACTTTCTACTACGCGCAAAACAGCAACGGGAAAACGTTCTTAGCCTGCCTTCCTCCGATGCTTCAAATCTCAGCCTGTCCTTGCCCTTAGTGCCCTGCTATGACTGTCAGGGCTTTCCTCATCTAGACTTCGTTAGCTTCAGTGACAGACACACGGTCACAATGATGAGTTTGTGAAGTACACAAATAAAAATTGTGGAACATATTGGTTAAGTGATAATATGCATATTCGTATTGTGATTATTGTAAGCGCCGTTCTTTGTTTTCATGCACCGTTAGTAAAATTGCTGGCGACCCCTTGCGGTAGTTTTGACTTGACTCCTCTCTTTTGCGCAATGTGCTTGATCACTTTGTATTTTGCGCAGGACAAAGAAGGTAAGTCTCCTAGTTTGCTGTTTATTCACTCGTGTTTTAGTAATCGATTAAAGAGTATGTAATCTATTCGTTGGTTTGTAGTAGATAATTTCTACTTTAGTTTATTCCACATGTTTAGTATTTATTTTTTGTTTACAGAGATCCTGAAGTATTTTTCTTTGAATCGCTTACACGATTGCACACACTTGTTTCCCGCATCTTGCTGTACCCGCATTGTGTTCACGCTCTAGTGCCCGTACATAATTTTGGGTTTATTAGTAAATTTTTTACACTTGTAGAATTATAGATTTATACTGTATTTTATTTTGTTTGGGAGCATCGCTCGGGCTAGATTTGTTTTTTTCTCCAAATTCTTTTTGGTGGCGTTTGGCTCTTTTGTCCCCCTCCTACTTGTTGGCCGTGAAAGTTTTATTGTTTGTTTGTTTTGCAAATTTGCTTGCCCTTTTAAAAAGTGTTTTTTTTATTAAAGGTTACTTATAAGATTTGTCATTGTCAGTTGTACAATAAGCGCATTCTAGATACTAGGTCTTTTCTCTTTGCTTTACCGCTACAATTATTATTACAAAATCTTGGCCTAGCGCTGTGAGATGCGGTTTTCAAGATTTTGAGCGAGAAAAATCTGACAAGACAGTAATGTCTCTTTGTTAGTATTCATGATAAATAGCATACATGTTCCATTTTTACTGGGGGGGTTCTATATTTTTTGGACCCCTCCAATGTATATCATCGGGGGTCCGGACCCCCCCCGACCCCTTCGGTAATCGACACGCCTGCTCTCTACCCTCACAACAGTCTGTTCCCAGTTAAGTTTCTTCTTCAAAACAAACCGAAAAACAATATCAGAAAAGAAATGGATAATAATTTTTGCAAAACTTAAAAAATTCGATCGTTAATTCTAGGAATGCACGCTTCACAAACCAAATCAAATCTTTCATTATACTCGCTGCGTTAAACCGAAGCTTGTAACAAATTGACAATGTCAATCTCCGCGTCATTGCGTCCGGGCAACACAGCTCCATTCGAAAAAAATGTTGCAGCGGTGGCGAACCGTTGGCAACATTGTGTTTGAATTGACCGGCACGAGTTTTGAACTTGAGACCTCCTGTTCCAAAGCTGAACGCGTTACCGGCACGCTTTGTATTCTACGTAATACTATGCTAGTTGGAACGACCGACGCTCGCGTCGCGAGTTCTTTTGTTTTTACTCGGCCATTTTCCAACTAACGAGTGCGAAGTTTCAGACTTTTCCTTATAACTCGAGAACGGTTAGGTCTAGCTACATGAAATTTCGCCAGCAGTTTGAGATTAATGAATTGTATGTTTGTACCGAATTTCGAGGCAATAGGTCTCGTGACTTTGGTTTTAAAACCGAAAATCGCCCCGAAAGTTTGCGTAAAAAGCGGTTTCAATCAAAAACGTTTTAACCCTACAAGACTAAGCGGGGTCGATTATCACCCAGTGGTTCTTTCTTCCTGCATATCTCAGAGATTAATCGCACCAACGCTTTGAAATTTCTTGACTTTGTCCCAAATTTAGTGATCATTCACTTACCAAAATTCGAAAGTGTTATCGCTTGTATTTTGAAAGTTGTTAGCAATTTATTAAGTGTATATCCAATAAAACTAGCCTTAACAAGGTTTAAGATAAAAAAGAGAAAAAGTTTTAGGAGCGCAGTGTGGGAACTGGCTATGCCAGTGGTTCTCAAATCGGGTTCCGCGGTCCTTTTGGGGTCCGCGAAACAATTTTCTGGGACCGCGAAGCACATTCAAAAAATCAAAACGACCCTCCTAAAGAAAAAAATTTCGCATAAACTAAGATTTTCAGGGAACTTATTTTCCTAACGAAACTTAATAAACACCAACCTTACAGACTACATCTATGATAAATTGATTACACATCTATAATAACGCAATAAGATCTATGATGTCAGTTAAGCAATGGCTATTTTAGCGTGTAGCCTGCAAGAGAAGGAGAATGTTTAGCAAAAAAGATCGTTTGCTTTGCAGGTGGTTCAAAAGTAAAAACTTGGTGGGTGGCGGCAGCAGAATTGGTTTCAGAAAAAGTTTCTGTAATGTGTGATTTCAGTCTTATAAATTGTTCGTTCTCCTTGAATAAGTTTGCAGAATCTATAAATTAGTAAATATTATATCCAAAACTATGTGGAGCTAATGGTGATTCCAAATTACAACACAAAAACTTTGCTCCTTTTTCGCATTTCAATTCTTTTCTTGATGAAAATGAACTTGACGTCAACGAAGGTGTTCTCGAGCTCATGAAACGACACTTTTCCATTCTTGTTGAAAAATTCGGCAGTACTTGGAAGATTTTCAAAAGTAATGTCATTTTGTGAACAACTCTTTTGGAACGAGTGCTTGGAGATCTGGCTTCATTAGATAATTAACTTCAAGAACAGTTTATTGGTTTCTCGAATGATGGAAGTGCGAGAAGGTTATTTAGAGAAAAGTTTTGCAGTGACTTTTGGACTGAAATGGCACAAAATTACCCTGACGTTTCGAAGAAGGCCTTGAAAGTACTACTTCCATTCCCAATAACATATGAGTGTGAATGTGCATTTTGAGCGCTTCTTGTCATTAAGCAAAAGGCTCGAATAAGAGGGTTGCGTTGTCCAAAACGAAACCAAACCTAGCTGAACTGATAGTAAAGAAGAAAGTGCACACGGCATTGATGCTATAAAAAAACAACTTGTTGTTGTGTGTTTACTTATATTAATTTTTTAAGGAGACCGTGAGCCATTTAATAAATTGCTAGGGGACCGTTGCGTAATTTTTAAAAAAAAGTTTGAGAACCACTGGGCTATACCAACAAAGCTTCACGCTCATTGAGATTGAAGAATGCAGAGCAGGATACCTAAAGGTCACGCAAATGTTACGTGGTCAATCTCCTTATGTCAATAATGATCAACTTTGGTTTCCTTTCTTAGTAAAAAGCTTTAGAATCAATCTTAATATTAGTCTAGTAGCGAAAGCCAAATATCTTATTCAAAATACTTTCCCTGAAAAAAAGCGAAGCATAAATTTTTGATTTTATGTGCTGTATTTTTATGTATATTGTTCAAATCAAATTAATTTGTGAACATTTTTTACTGAAGGTTTCAAGACATTACTAGTCTCATCATCAGCAGATAAATGATATAGGCAACAGCGACTTGTCACGTGCAAAGCACAGTGACAAGTTGCTGTTGCCTATATCATTTATCTGCTGATGATGAGACTAGTAATGTCTTGAAACGTTCAGTAAAAAATGTTCGCTCACGTTTTGGCTCTTTGCTTTATATTAAGATTACTTAAACGTTTCAATCATTATGCTCCGAAATTAATTTGTGTTTGATGTATATTGTAATAATAAACATCAAGACAATAAAATTATCAGCGAGTTTGTCGAGGGTAACACATTTGTTTCTGGAGCGGGAGGTCTAAAGTTCAAATCTCGGGCCGGTCAAATGGGACACACTGTTGTCAAAAGCTCGCCACCGCCGCGACTTTATTCGAAAGGAGCTACAGTATGTTGCCCGGGCGAAATGGCGCTGAAATGGGCTCCGTAAATTCGTTTCGCACTTCGGCGTAATACAGCGAGTGTCGTGAAAATTTGATTTGATTTGACAATAAAGTTATAGTGCTTCGGTGCGATTATTCCTCAGTCACTTCATTACTTTTGAAGCAAGACAGCACTATAAAGACTAATTAACAAAAACTTTTGTGCGAAAGTAAAGGACTCATAACAATGCCAATGCGAAGCTACAAAGTTTCAGAAAGTTTTGGCAAGCAATAATTTACCAAAACAAAGAATTTAAAAACGTGTATCTTGCGAGTTGAGACTATAGTAGTGAGCTGGGTTGGATCCATTCATTTTTTTTAACTTTTGAATTCAAATTCATTGACTTTGCAAGAGTCGAATTCAAATTCAAATTCATCAATAACTTGTGAGCGGATTCAAATTCAAAATTCAAATTCAATCCAATCCCACTTTTCACACCAAAGATACAAAGAGGATTTTGCAGTTTGCACCTAGCAAGTCGCAGTCGTAGATGTGTATTAGCGCATCACAGGTGCGTAATAAACCAGCAACTGAAGTCGCTTGAATCCAGAATTGGATCCAGTGCCGTCGCCAGAGCAAACGAAGCGAGAGGGCACCATCCAAAAGTGGGGGGACACGAAAATTTGCTTACAAAAACTGATCTTCAGGTCTTGTACGGCTACAATTATGTGCAATTTTAAAATAAGGCCGGCAGTGTTTCTTAGCTCGTTTCTTCCATGGCCAATAACCGCTTGAAAAATCTATCTACAGCCGTATTTACACGGGCGACTTTTTTGCAACGCGATTCGACGATTTTTTATGCGTGAAAATCTCTCTCGCAAAGCGGTTACTCACACGAGGCAAGACTCGCTTGCCGCGATCGCGTTTGGCAAGAATCGCTGCCGTGTAAGTAACACCTGCGATTTGCGATGCTGATTATATTTTTACGCGACTTGGTGCAACAATCGTTCTCGCCCATTATCCTTACACGAGGTCGATTTCAGCGTCTCGAGAGTCACAAGACAAAGTCGCGTTCGTGTAAACAGCAAATCGTATGCAATTTACGAGTCGCCCAGGCATAGCGCAAAGCACAAATGCTTTGCGAGTCGCTGGCAGCGATTATCTAAGTTTACTTCATAAAATATTGTGTTCATGGTACAAAATAGTCTGTAGTGCTTTTACCGTAATTAATTGTGATTGTGATATTAAATTTACTTCATATTAGTTTGAAACGAAGAAATAATTTTCTTGTTGATGCTGGCACTGGTCTACTGCAGATACGGCAGTCATGAGCTGATTGCTGATAACTGTGAAGCCAATTAAGCAGGGCTTTAACCCTTAATAACATGTATGATAAATTAACCACAGGAAACAGTACCTTAATTGTATTTTGTTTTTATAATACCGTACGTACACTGTTTGCATCAGAACCAGTAAATTTTGAGTTGAGGCTGACTGTTCTTAATTTTTTGCCAATGTTGAGCTTCAGTTGCGCTTAATTGGTTCTTAAATTTTGAGATCATTGATGTCAATTATAGCGACAATGTTTGTTAATACCTAATGATCTGTCTGCTTGTAAACGCCTTTTTAGCTGCTTTTGCAGCATCGTAAAATTGCGGAAAGCAAAAAAGCAAGCTCTAATTTTCGTTTGAACGAGAGCCAAAAAGTATTTTTGTTACCTGCCCAATGCGCAATAACACTCTATACTCTCGAAGTTATTCAAGCTCTTTTGTTTTGAACCAGTACAGAATTTATTTTCTTTTTTGATTTGGCATTTCTTCTTTTTCGGTTCTTCTTAACCCTAGAATAGCCAACACAATGAATTCACAGTAATAGCATTTGGACAATATATTTTGGAAATGGAGGTGCTTGTTACAGAAGCCCTCCGTTACAATATGGAGCCTTCACCTTGTCCGTCTGGGCAAACCACAATTGAAATTCTTCAACTTGAACAGCATTGTTCGGACAAAATGCATAATTTGGAACAGTAAGACATGGCAAAATATATCTGAAATTTAGCCTGAAAATAATGAACTTAAAGAGTGCCATACGAGCGGTCTTGAAAATGAAATACGTCTGTTTGCCAGTTGCTTGAATGAAAAGGAATGCCAGAACAGAGGTAACTCGGCCAAACACAAAGGCGTGCAGGAATTACCAAAAAGCGCGTAATTTTTAAAGCGTTGGCTGCAGGAACTAAAGTGAGGCGCACAAACTGAGCAAGCTAAAAGGAAAAAGCGGCGGGATCAAAACTAGAGCGGGGCAACACAAAAAAGGTCAATCGGTGCTGTGACAGTGCTGGCAGAGTAGGCTGATTGGCTCACATCTATGCTCACTCGTTGGGTCCAGCACTTTGTATACAAGTACCATCCACTGGTTTTTGTCGGCTAAAAACGTGTTAGCATTTGCTTTCTTTTCTGACCCGAGATTGCTAGAGCCTACCGGCAATTCTTGCGGTTAAAATAACTACAGTTAAGTGAAGAAGCACAACACCTACAGGCTCGCATATTGTGATTAAACATTAATTTCATGAAAATGATGTTTATAATGAAATCATGATCTCAATTTCGAGTGGTTTTATAGGGCTTTTTCATTTGAATAACGCCAGGAATGAGCTTTGACATGAAGTCACTGGCGTATTTTTGCTCAGTTCATTATAATTCATCCTCCGCACTATACTTACTGTAATTGCCTAGCGTTTATCAAATGCATGCGCTGCTTGTTTTATTATTGTGGATATTGGTGCTTTGTAACAGCTGTGGTTTAGTAGCTCCATAAAAAAATTACATGAAAACACATATTATATGAATGCTATGTGGATTTTTTGAATGTTGGTTTAATTGAAAAAGAGCCAGTACTTCTGTAATGACAAAAGGCGCCTGGTATCACTGCAGAAGAACTCAAAAAAAGTAAACTTCTAAAAACAAAAATAAAATTTAATCATTAGCATTTCGTATTGTATATGACAGCACAAATCTCCTATAAAATGCTAAAATACTTGTGCACTATTAAGTAAATAAACAATATGCATTTGTCAGTTACACATGCTTGGAGAAAAAGTAATTTCAAAAGTGTTTTTAGAATTATCTGCACAAAAATATTGATAAATTTTATTGTTTTACCGAACATTATGCATAACCAAACAAGACACACAGTCAGAGATGGGTTGCGGTACAGAAAAACCAATACCTAAAGGGTAAATGACAGAATTTTATAATAAATTATGAGCATTAATGCCCGCTTGACTTTGCTCCATCCAAGCCAACTCAAAATAGCATTTACGTATCACGCATTCGGCTCGAGCAGCACGCCGCCGTTGCTGCTTCGTCTTTCACCTTGCATTTTCATTGCAAGTTTTGACATTAGCTGCTTAATAGTATTTTTCGTATTTCGTTTTACGCTTGCGTTGGCTTCATTCATTTTCTTTTCAAAATTCCAAAGCGTGATTGCTTCAAATGCAAAAGCTGACAAGCGGCGCATTTGAAGTGCTTTTGCAGCAGTTCGCTTTTGCAAATTCAAAACCAGCAAGCAGCCCTTTGAAACTATCTCGCACCGTGTAAGTGAACCAGTGCGATAGCGACTCTTCCGCCGACTCGATTTTGCGAGAATCACTGGCTCGTAGTCTCAACGTGTAAGTGACTTCAGCGAGTTGCAATCGAATGCCAGCGCCGCGTTAAAATCTCTCCCGTGTGAGTGACTGCTACGATTTGATTTTTCGGGGGGCGTGTCTGGCGATATCGCGCAGACAAAATCACACGTGAATCTTGCGCCATGTAAGTGACCAACGCGATTTGAGAAAGAAAAAAGGCAAAATGTCGATTCTCGCAGCTAAAAGTCACCCGTGTAAACGCGGCTTACAGCAGTGAACGCTCCCAGACGTGCGACTAGGATTTTACTAAGAGAGGTGAACCAAAAGTTCTTTTTTTTACACAAAAACTACCTGATTTAGCCCCCGTGCTGAACAAACTGATGCAACTCAAGCGTATCACAGACGGACATAGATACTAAATATTAAGCGAATGTGGTTAGAGCCTGAGGGCGGATCCCCCAGCCGCTGGGCGATTTTGAAGCAAAAAAATTGCAATTTTAACGCCCTTTTATCATACTTCGCACTTTTAGAAGCCATATGAATAATTAAATTCCTAAAATTTAAAAGTCATTTCAAATAATTTTTAAGGGGGTACAAAGGTCGATACCGGGCCCCCAAATCTTATTGGGCCCCCCAAGCCTTATCGGGGCCCATGCCATTAAATCATTTTTTGTCGGATGGGTGTAGATCTTCATTTAAAAGTGAGGGGATAACGATATTCGCATACAGTTAGGACCTATTAAAAACACAACTAGACATAAAATTGATTTAAATCCAGCAAGGGGGTTTGGGGGAGCGCATTGAACTCCCCCAGCGGGCTCCGGGGCAGAGCCCCGGAAGCTTTAGCACTTTTTATGTTTCTCGATGGTAAAATACAGCATTTGATCAGCATCCCATCACCAAACTTGCTTAAATTGACAAGCAGAAAACGTGATATACATGAAAAAAAGTATGTGAAGTGGAGGATGATAACATTGACACAATATTATACAATATAATGACTTTAATACTGCAAATCCAAATATTTTACTGATAAAAGTTCAAAGAAGTCATCTGCAATCATAGACTTGACAAACCCAAATACCTATCAAACTCATACAGATAGAGTGAGTTACTTAATGATAGTAGTAGAGTATGTCAACTTTGACTCCGCTCTCTGAGGGTGAAATGCTTTTGGATATCTGGAAATGTAGGCCCTCGTACATTGTTATACCGTAGAATTAGGGCTTTCAAGTTAGAGAAATGTAACAAAACGTTAATTTCGGTGCAAGTGTATGGCTTTTGATACATTTTCCTGTTTTTTTAATCAAATCGGCCACTATTGGATGCCGTAAAAGGCTGTGTAGCAAAAATAGCGACCAATCACCAGTACTGAATAGGCTGACTGATATTTTTGCTGTAGGCAAGTTTGATTACGGTGTTGTAGTGCGATACCAAAACTTAATGCGGAACCCTGAACTCTTCCGGGGCCCCGTTAGGCCCGGGTACGATGTACCCCCTGAACCCCCTCTTGCAGGCCCTAGTGCCAATCGGCTCAGCGTTTTAACATCACTTTAGCGTGCACCTGTACCGGGCAACATAGCAGTCAGTAAACCGTAAGTCTGCAAGGATTGTATCAAACTTTATTTGGGGCGCATCTGTAGCCTACCACTTAGGACTACCGCAGGATACTGGTCAACAAAATACATTTTTCGCGTGAAGACATGGTGACTTGCACGTACGTAGGCGTAATTATGACCAATTGAAAGGACTCTGTGGGTAAAATGATACCCTGCAATCCTAATTAAATATCATAAAATCTGAATATCACATTATTGGCGGTATTCAAAAGATATTGTCAGTGCTTGTCGGCAGCATGGACCAAAGCAACTCTGTCAAAACACTCTGTGGTTATTTGACGATGCGACGATCCCTGATCGAGTGTTATGATTCAACACACGTCAAGATCACGTTGTTGCGTTCCTGGATAAGACGCTTTATAATGATTGTCTTTGCTTGGAGGCTTCGAACCAGCAGCAAATGTAACTGCAAGACAGCTTCTAAGCATTGCCAAAAAAAAAGCGTTTAATACGTATTAGTTATAAAGAATCATTCTCGTATTAGTTATAAAGAATGCCGCGAATAGGTAATGCTCTAGCTAAACTAAAACCAAGTTCATTTAAGGATTTTATTCAGAAAAATTGGAGTTGCTACCCAGGTTACTTCGAGTTCAACAACCTCCGTTAATCTTTTTGTCAAATTAGCACATTTGTTTGAAATTCAGTCATGCCGAAACAATTTATCAACTAATCCTGTCGTTTTGTTTTCGCGTGAAAGAGAAATCTATGTTTCTTTTAACAACGCTAATCGATAATTTCTTTAGACTAGGTCATCTCATAATTAATGATCATATCTTTAAAGTTTCAAAACATGATATCAAATAAAGCATTAATGTAAAAAGACTATTAAATTGGCAACACGTTGCAGTTTTAAATTTTTTTCTACGTGGCGTAGTTCGTGAGATATAGCCGCGCAAAGTTCTGGCGTCGATTCTGCAAAACCTTAGGCATGGGGAAAAATTGGCCTATAGTTCAAATAGGGCTCGGCAAAAAATAGTTCACACGGTTACATGTGTTAAGATACCCTTTCATCCCATCCAACCCACTTTTAGCCGTGATGAGGTTTTTTTTCTTTTTCTTCTCTTTTTTTCCTTTTTTTCTTCCTAAATCTTGTACGCTGTTTTTCTCCTAAACCACACATTATCGAAATCTAAGTTTTGTATAAAGTTGTTCAGCTGCAAACGTAATTTTGTCTCCAAAAATTTTACGGGGGACTTCCCTAGGAACCTCCCCAAAAATTAATTTTTTTGAACGGCTTAAGCTAGGGCGCCAGTTTTTTTGATATCAAGAGATATTTAAGAGACAAGTATTTTGAAATATTTGGGGGTATCATCCCCCGGAGACCCCCCAAAATCAATTTTATTAATGGCTTAAGTTGGGGTGCCAGTGTTTTTTTGATATCCGCAGATATTTAAGAGACAAATATTTTGACATAGTTTGGGGGTGCCACCCCATCGGGGACCCCCCAAATGGACCCCCGAAAATCAATTTTTCGAATGGCTCAAGCTAAGGCACTATAGTGTTTTTTGATATCGGCAGATATTTATCACACAAATATTTTGATATAGTTTGGGGGTGCTACCCCCTGGGAGACCCCCAAAATGGACCTCCAAAAAATCAATTTCTTGAACGACCATTTTTTTGATATCAGTAGATATTTAACAGACTAATATTTTAACGTAGTTTAGGGATACCACCACCCCCTCCGGAGACCCACAAATAGACCCCCCAAACATCAATTTTTTGGAAGGCTCAAGCTAGAGCGTTACGTTTTTGAAATCAGCAGTTGTTTAAGAGACAAAGACTTTGACGTAGTTCCAACGGCTTAAGTTTGGATAGGATGTTTTTTTGATATGGTCAGTCACTATGTTGTCAATTAAACACAGGGTGTTCCAAAATGGTTGACCCCATTCTAAATACCCATATCTCGAAAACTACTTGGTGGATCATAATGAAACTACATACATTTTATGTTGAAGATCATAAGTTTTATTGGTTAAATTCACAAAGAAAAGTACAAATATTTGTTGGTTCTATGACAGATTTTTATCAATGTTCAATATGAGCGCCGCCTGTGACTCTGCACATGTCGAGTCGGTATTCGAGCTCGTGCCAAACTCGCTGTAGCATGCCTTTGGTAACAGTTTCCAGTGCAGCTGTAATTCTCTGTTTCATTTCTTCAATGTTAGCTGGAAGAGGAGGTACAAAGACTTGTCCTTTCACATAAACCCAAGAAAAAAATCGCACGGAGAAAGGTCGGGTGATCGTGGTAAAATGGCCAGCATGATCACCCGACCTTTCTGCGAGTGATTTTTTCCTCTGGGGTTATGTGAAAGGACAAGTCTTTGTACCTCCTCTTCCAGCTAACATTGAAGAAATGAAACAGAGAATTACAGCTGCACTGGAAACTGTTACCAAAGGCATGCTACAGCGAGTTTGGCACGAGCTCGAATACCGACTCAACGTGTGCAGAGTCACAGGCGGCGCTCATATTGAACATTGATGAAAATCTGTCATAGAACCAACAAATATTTGTACTTTTCTTTGTGAATTTAACCAATAAAACTTATGACCTTCAACATAAAATGTATGTAGTTTCATTATGATCCACCAAGTAGTTTCCGAGATATGGGTATTTAAAATGGGGTCAACCATTTTGGAACACCCTGTATATACAGTATATTGACAATGTTTGAAATTCCAAACCCTGTTTTCCCCGAACACATTTCTATTTATTTCTTAACGGGAAAGCGAAAGTTGTTTCTTTAGAATCTCATTGTTCAACATGCGTCGGTCGTTCACTGAGATTGCTTCTCAGCAAGTTCTAGTTCATGGCTAGTTTCAGTGCAACAGTAGAATGCTCGTGAAAGCACAAAAAAATCGCGGTGTATGGAAAATCATGTCCTGCTTGTTTAGGCAGCATACTACTGTAGTCTTTCTATAATTGAGCCAAGATTAACAAGTACCTTTTTACAAAACTAGAATCTGTAAGACCATACTTCAAGTCAAGACCAAACTTCAAGTCTTTTTCAAAAGATTCAAGTGTAGGATGTAGGAATATCATTTACAACCGACAAAAATCAAAAGTTCTTTAAAATATGAAGCAGCATATCGTATGCAGTAATATTCTGTTTTTACATATTTTTACAAGAACAACGTTATTAGAACACGAGGATCATATTTGATTAAAATTAAAGAACAAGTTGCGTAAGTACAATGCGAATCTCGGTTTGAAAAAATTAATTAGGGACACCGGCCAAATGCGAATACAGTAAGCGCATTTTCAGGTAATCAGTGCATCTTTCTTGGCTCTTCGATTTTGGTATTGTTGATTGATAGGCTGTTTTAATAATCTTCATCAATATAAAAAGACAACTTTTAATCAGCACGATTAAATTACGTCACTTTAATGGCTAACAAAATTTATGAAAAATTTAGAACAAAATAATGAGGCTCAAAATTCATAAAATTTTAAGCACAGCCCGCCTCAACTCAAATTTTACTGGTTTTTACATTAAAAAAACGTGTAGGTTAAAGCTAGAGCTTTAATCAATCAGTGAGCGGGTGGATAGAGCGTCTGCTACTGAAATGGAAAACCCAGATTCGATTACCGGTCGAATCAAAACAAAGACTATAAAATTTGGTTTGCATTGCTTGACGTTCAGCAAATTAATAGAGACGGTGTGACGCCTTCACCGTGTGTTGTAGGTAGAAGTTGGGCAGTTGGCAGCTTAATTTGCTATCTTTTGGCCAAGGAACTTGGCGAATAAACTGTACCTACAATTACAATAGGGTTGAAATTAATCAAAAAAAAACAACAACTTTTATTCAAACTTAAGACTGGATATCGGTAATTGACAAAAGTGTGGGAATACGGTTAACTCCGTCTATTGTAATAATTTTTTTTTTTTTGGCAACTCTTTTTTTTCATATTACGCAATGATAAATAATTAGTCTTTCTTTTTCGGCTGCCAACTTGGAACGATAAGCTGCTGTCAAAATCCATCATAATTAATCGCTGTTTATGATAACATCTGTCAATTGATTTTTGACAATAAACAACAAATGGAGAACAAGCAATTATTCGAGTAAATCTATCAAGCTGGAAGACAATTGTGGCCCCTCGCGAGACAGGCTGGAAGGAGGCACGCCACAAAAGTTTTTCTTCGATGAAGTATAAGAAATATAATGCTTACCAACTGTCTTGAAAATTGTGATATTCCCAATACCATCGTTGAAGAAACCAAGAGGTACGGTTGGCCAAAATTATGCCATTAGCTGAAACAAAATATTTTTTTCAGCGGAAAATTTTAAGTAACAGAGAGTAAAACAAACACGAGAAAAATTGAACTTCACCTTTTTTTTTACTTTTTTTGGGGGTTTAAATTAGCGTTTGAGTTAAAGTTTGGGTTAGGAATAGATTTGGATTAGTTTTAGAGTAAGAATTTGAGTTTGGGTCAGATTTGAGTGAGAATTAATAAAAAAGTAGAAAAAAATTTTGCAAACAAATAAAGCCTTTCTAAAGTTTATCAGAAGCTTTCGTCCTTTAAGAAGGCTTTAATCAGACAATTTATTCTAAGGACGTTTTCCATAAATGTGTGACAAAAATCTTCTTACTTTAATCTTTAAATAGAACCGGTTGTATGACCTAAAAAAGTCTAAAATGCTTGCTGATTAAATGAACTCACAGCAGCCAAGCTACGAAAGCTTAATCTACTGCAAGAGAACCCCGAACAACAAATTGCAATTACGTGTTGACAAAGGCAATGAAAAGGGTCTAATACGTGGGGGTGCCCGAAGTATTTGAGAAGCGGGCCGCTTTACACTTTTTCTGAGCTTCAGCGGGCCGTACAATTCTCATGAAATGTTTGAACGGTTATTTTACCGAGTACTGCTCAATGTCCTTCCAATTGAATAATTCTTGAACCGCGAGTTAACCTTTAAATAAAATTTAACATCGTTTTACGTTCGCCAAAAACTAGAATTCGTTCAAATAGAGTATATGGAAGAACTTTTCATTACACCACAAAAGCAATCCTGCTTATTGTACAAACACTTATTGTACCATCATAAACAGGATTTTGCTAAGCTAGCTTTTTTTTTATGAACAAGTTTGTGCAGTGTACGGCTCTTAACGCGTTGAATAAACTGCTGCGCGTTTAAAATGCATTATGGATTGACATGTGGGAGCGAATCCCCCAGCCACTGGGCGATTTTTTGCGATGTCATTAAAAAAATAGCCATTTAAACACCATTTGAATTTTACCCTTTTTAAAGTCACTTTAAAGAATCTAAATGTCCAAAGTCGATGCATTCCCGTTAATAGGTCAGGTCTAAAACACGTTTGATGGCTAGCACATTTAGTCGGAAGCGTAGCCACAAGAACAAAGGCGTCATTTTTACGACAACCCTGATTGCATGGTGGGGTTCAATCCCTAACCAGGTCACATTGTTTCGTCCTTGGATAAGGCGCGTTTGGATGATTATCTCTGTTTGGTATCTTCGAACAAGCAGCAAATTCAGTGCACAAGAATTTAAGGAAATCCGCTGAAACATTGGATCGCTGGAAATTTTGAAGTAGGAAGTGGATTCCTCCAACCACAAAGTAGTTATAGCAATAAAAAGTGTGCGGATCGTCTTATTTAGCGTCTGACGCTGACCGGTGACAGGTTGATAAATATGCACTACAACAATATTCGGATAAAAGTTTTTAAAGTTACTTGGCTGAGAGTAGAGATTTCAACCGCGCAGGTACCGCGTAAAATTTTGCCCGGTTTTGCCGCGCAGTGCGAGCTGCAGACGCCGGACAGTTAGATACTAAGGTTCGCTCTCTCAAAATAGTAACCACTAAAGAGCTAATTAAGTGATTAGGCACTTAGCAGTGCCAGTACAGTATATCAGGAATAGGCTAATACCAGTATAGTTACTTTGACAAAATCAGCCGTTTTTCTGTTATCAAGTGATCCTAATCCCATAACTTTGGGAATCGGAACAGTTGAAGTTTGAAGCACGAAATTTAAATTGAACGGAGATAGATTGAAGGCTTGAAAAAACATTTTAACAAATTTTGGGGACTGCCGGTCACATGTTACGAGTTTTCCAGACCCTAATCGGAAAAGCTGATCCTAGTTTTAAACAGACGTACCGACTTAAAGTAACTGCAGGAGGAGACTAACAATTTTAGATTTTGAGCCGCCTGGGGATGTAATTTCAATTCCCACATTCAAAATGCTAGAGGTCCGAAATTTGCATTTTCTTTGTTTTTTTCTTTTCTTTTGCAGAATTTCTTGTGTATGCTACAACTCCAAAACCACGGAATCTAGAAACTTGAAATTTGGGATGGCAATAGGTTTTTAGTTGAGATTGTGTCTATTGAAATTTGATGGTGATAGATCATGTGACTTGGGGGGGGGGGGTGGCCACCAAACTTGTCATTGTTCGACTTATTTGAGAATTGGATTAGATTTGGCAAACACTTGGGGAGCAGACAGCTGCTACAACTTTATTTTTTGTTTAGTGTTGAAGGATGGTTAACACAAAAGTGCTTTAAAGCGAACTTTTCCTAACAAGCCAGCTCTTTTCAGCCTCATGAAAGTATGTTGATGGGATTCCATGCAAATAAACTCTGAATTATTTGCCCACTAGTGTTCAAATATGCTCTGCTTTATGAGATTATGACTCTTCAGCACTGGTACTTCACCAGCAAATCATTAAATTCATGCTTTGTATTTTTTGTCTTCACAGTTTTGGTATTTTGTTTTTATGCGGTGCAGCGTGGGTGAAGTGCAGTGTTAGCAAATATTTTGCAGGGCAGTGTGGTGTGCGGATAGAACCCTTGTGGTGCGGTGTGGGTGCAGGGTAGTAAACGTGTGCCCGCGACATCTTTAGCTGATAGGGAGGCTTCAACCCCCGCATCGCCTGTTACCCAATACTTGCTGTACTACTGAACACATCTTTTACGGAGTGTGAGGTATGGATCTGCTGTGACATTCATTTTGGAATGCAAACTGCACTGTGATAAAAAGATAAACAACGCAAATTTGCTGCTTTTCGATATATAGTAGTCGTAGTGGCTTTTTCAACCAGATATCATTCACGAAAAACTAATGGAAATCAATGTTTGAAAAAAAACTGCGTAAACAATTTGACAAAACCGATTTATTGGTGAAAAAATTACAAGCATCAATAGAAACTTGCAGAAATCTCGAGACAAGTCGCGGACCGCAAAAACTTGTAGTGCCGGCTGTCTTTCGGTAAATTTGATCTGAAAGCTATAGTATATATATGTCATAACTAGAAAAAAAAAACAATTTGAAGTATAAACAGTGTTTTTAGCTTCAGTCCTTTCAATACCTTGTTCTACAATATTAGGAAACAGGGTCCGATTCAAAACAAATTTTCAGAAACATTAAACATACCGAAGAGTCTAATTAATCAGTCAAACAGAGTCTTAGCGCCGTAACAATACTGTACAGTTTGTTACATAATTTGTTAATTACATTATACCACTTGTTATCAATTTTTTTTATCTCAACCCAGCTGCTTGGTTTTTTGTGATGTGATATTTTATATTACATGCAATTACGATGCCTTTAACGATGTGATATCACTTTTATTTATAATGTTTCTGCTTATGATGTCTAAATGATCAAAAAATAAGCCTAACCGAGTACATCTGCCTCCTCTTCCGCCAAAACCATCTCCATTTTTCTCAGAATATCAAATTTTTTCAGCACAACTGTATCTGTATCCAAATAAATTCCTCCTACTTCCATTATGATTTGAAGTCTTGCTACGTCAGCCTTATGCTCAATTACCTTCAATAAAAAATGATGTTAGAATGTGAAATTACCAAGTTTGCCCCATCTTTTCCATAACCTATCGTCACCTTAACGAGGCGGAAACGTTTGCATGCCTCGATGACTAATAGGGTTGTGTGGACTAGAAATTCAACTCTCCTGACTGGGTTACCCATGCCGGTGAGGTTTGCAGTTGAAGGGTAGAAGAAGAAGAGTTCAAACTTAGCAAGATGGAAAACTTTGACCCCAAATTAGTTATGTCCATCAGCTGTGGTGAGCATCTAATAATTAAAATATCCTAGAAGGACAAATCTGACATAAAACCTCTCCGCAGTTAGATTTACAGCAACAAGAAACCATGACAAGTACAAACAATGAACAAAACGTAAACGACATTAATGGATCCTTACTTGACGAGTGGAGACTTTTTCCGTATGAAAGAGTTTCATTTGAATTTTATTGCGGGTGGGGCCCAAATTGATTTATTGGGGAAATGAAGAGGAAAATATCCCTCTCATTCGCACAAATTTTGGTACTACCAATTTTGGCCTATTAAACAACCTAACTGAAATGTTTTAAATTAATGTCTTGTAAACTGGTAACAAACGTACAGTCAAGATCAATTAGCATTCAATCAATTTTTTTTATTTTTTCACCTAAGTTTATAGCATTCATGAATGGAATCATGCTGAATGCACTACCTGGTATTCGTAATTATTGTGCAAAACCATAATTTATTATTCGTCACAATCGCGTTTATTCAAACAAGGTTATCACAAGAAAAATTAGTATTGTAAAAATTCAAAAACAAATTTGAAATAATTCAACTTCAAAACTCACTTCATTAGTACAATATTATCAATATATAGTCTACTCAATCTTTAAACCGAAGTCCTTCTTCACTGATAAACAAGGTCATTCGTGCAGATGATTTTATACTCAACGTCATTGCAGCGATCAAAAATTCTCCTCTATTACTTGCCAGTTAGGCGGTAGCACGTTTTTCTCTGGAGTGGGAGGTCTGAGGTTTAAATCTTCGGCAGGTCCGATCGGACGCAACGCTGGCAATTGCTCGCCGCCGGTGCGACAATTTTTCGAAAGGAGCTGTGTTGCTCAGCGCAGTGAGGTGGAGATGGGCCCCGTCAGCTTGTTACACACTTCGGCGTAACAAAGCGAGTGTAAAAAAAAACAACAATTGATTGCTATTTTTCTGTAAAATATACCTTAATTTGGTGTCCCCATATTTCCGATGGTGGTGAACGTTTCACTATTCTCAACCGGTCTCCTAAGACTTGTTTTAAGACATTCCAATATTCACCATTGGGTTCACAGTCGGTATGGAATAATATTAGCTTTGGATTTTGATATCGAAAAACACTAAAAATGCTGCAAAAAAAAATTAACAAGCGTTGTTTCGGGAATATAAGTGATTTAAATGTAATCAGGATTTGAGCAAGTAAGGATTAAAGCAAAGCTCTAAATACAAGTATCAGAATTGAAAACTAGTTCAGGCCCGAACCCTAAAAATGATTTGAAACCCAAACCAGGCAGAAAAAACCCGAAAGTTAAATTCGGTTTAAAAAACGTATGCGGTTATTATTATTCCTTTTCTTTAAATGTATTGTCTGCTGTGATTAAATTAAACAACTTACTAATGGATAAATTGTGAGAAATAATGATAATTGTGTACAATATAATCGTATTGATACTCAATAAATCAAGTCTTCATTGGGTTTTGCACAGTTACGTGATTAGGCTTTTATAGCTACCTAAAACACGAGGCACGTATCAAGCCAAAATTAACCCCGACAAGTTTTGTCAATCTTAAGCCTGAACCCGGCCCGAACTCGATTTGAAAAGCTCGCGGTCTGACTTACAATTCTAGCATGTATCGTATATGCTATTGCATAGGAAAAAAACTGTTCCGGTAAAAGAGCGTAAAGTATTTACAGTATAATCCCTGTTAATTATTGCAGAAATAGATTAAAAGCGAGAAACTTTATTTAGTAAAATAATCTTTTTAGTACTCTCTTTTCCCCCCTTGTTCAAAAACGTTTTTAATTCATTACGTATGCATAATATTATGTGCCGATCAGCGGTTATTTTTTGCTCGCCACTTTGACTCTTTTCATTACTTTGAAAAAAGACAAAGCGCTTAATGGATTGCGAAAGTATAGTGAAGTGAAGTGCAACCCAAACCGGATGAGTAGGTTCTATAATTAGCTCTAGCAGCGCGTAATCGTTAAGTTGCCGCTATACTTGTGATTTTACTGCTATCAAAAATCTCGAGGACGAAGCTCTGCGTACTCGCTTCATTCGCTCAATCAACAACGAGGCAGTCTTGACTGTTTAAAGTAAAAGACGACGAATTAACCTTTTCTCATGCAATTTAAATCGCGGTCGAAACTGAGGATACAGCAATGGTCATTTGAAAAAAGGTCTGTCGCTAGAAAGCGTAAAAATCTACTACGAACCCTGTGAAGGCGTTCGACGCACAGGAAGTCAACCATATTGCTAACGGAGTTATTTTAGTTCCTAAGCCCGAGGTTATCATCACGGCTAGTAATAAAAAAGTTGCCAATCTTCATGAAATCACTCCCTGTTTCGTTTGCCGTACTAGATGGCTTAGCCCGAGCATACGACGCTGGATTGCCAAAGGAGTATGTCCTGCTCAGTACAACGATTGGGCACCCCCGTAGTTCTTAAATTTCGAAAACCTCCACTCCCATGAGATGACAAGCCATGGCTGAGAGTTTGTGGAGACAATTCTGTGACGGTAAACCAGCAGTTGGCTGTACATTGTACACCGTCACTCTTTACCACTGCCTGAAGAACTGATGAGAAAGCTTGGAGGTTATGGCTTTACGAAAATCGATTTAGCTGACGCATACCATAAAGTCTGACTTGGCCCATACAGCCGCAAGCATTTGGCTCTCAGTGCACCCAGATGTGTTCTGCTACAAAATGTTTTTCCATTTAGCATTTCATCAGCTACAGGTTACTTTCAGAAGTTCAATGATGACCTCACTTCTGATCTTCCTGGTGTTGCGGTTTATTTAGATGACATCTTAGAAGAAAAGATGCCAAGAACCATACCACAATCTCCAACGACTGCTGGATCGCTTACATAACAAAGATTTGTGACGCAAGAGGGGAAAATGCTGTTTTGCGCAAACTCGAGATGGCATTCATAAAGATGATAAAGTTGATGCAATACTCAACATGCCTACACTTGCAGACGTAGCATCTTTATCGAATTCCAAAAAAGGATGTTGGATGGAACTGGGGGCCGCTAGAGCAATTCTTTTTTGATAAGCTTAAAAGAGTCTTTTGTTCAGTGAAGCAGTCCTCACCTACTAAAATAACCGGAGGAAAATCCGCCTATAGCAAGATTTTGTTCAAACCCCAGCACAATTACAGTCAGATCTAAAAGGAGGTTTTAGCAATAGTATTTGCTGTCAAGAAGTTTTTCCAGTATTTGTTTGGTCAAAAGTTTATCCTGATGGCTGATCACAAACCTTTACTTGCCATCTAAGGCAATAACAAGTCTTCAAGTATGGTGGTTAACCATTTGACCCGTTGGGCATTGTACTTACACCAATTTGGTTTTCTGATTGAGTGTCGAAGAACTGTTGACCATCAAAACGCAAATGCTTTGAGCCGTTTTTCCCTCGGAGAAGATGAGCTTTTTGACGAGGAAGACAGTGCAGGGCTGGTGATGTTAACATTGTTTGAACAATTTCAACTCTTACTTTTTAAATGAAAACACCGGATCCAGCGGTCCTACGGAAGAAAACAGCAAGGGATGCTGTCATCCCTCAAGTTCTCCCCTTTACAACATAAGGATGGTCGCAAAGAACAACAAAGTCGACGTTGCGAAATATTGAAAACTTGCAGATTCTCTACAAGAATGCTTGTTGGTATGGTACCAGAGTTGTGACTCCAGGAAAACTTCGACCTCAAATTCTCAAGTTACTTTAAGAAGGACACGTCGTATCCAGGGGCAGAACCGCTGTTTACTGACCTAATACTGATGACGATATTGTTGATTTTTGCAGGTCCTGCTAGCGCTAAACATCAAAATCGATCTTCCAAATATCGACCTAACACAATCGGTTTCCACAAAGAGTACCATTGAGTTACTAGAGCAAGATTTTTCACATTTCGGTTTACACAAGCCGTCGTCACTGACAATGCTCCGTGTTTTACATACGAAGAATTCTACGAAGAGAGAGCTCCATTTCATTCGTCCACTAATGGAGCAGCTGAGCGTTTGGTGCAGACTTCCAAACAAATTCGTACGAAAATCTGCGCAACTTCCAAAAAAAGCTTTGCTGGACTTTCTTCCTCAGTACCGCCTAACATCGACAAATAGTGGCTTCTCTTCCAGCCAGCTACTTAATGATAGACAAATACTATCGAAATTGGGTGCAATATTACCCTCACCAGCATACATCAAGCAAGGCAAGCAGACAAGAGCAATTTTTTTAAATGACAATTCGCGTTATCCAATGCACAACTTCAAGGCAGGTGGTTATTGCCACGAACTCTACTTTGGTCCAAAAGATCCGAAATGGGTTCCGGCAGTTGTCGTCAAACGAACAGGCACTAGCGCTGTTCAATTTCTGACAGTTCCCCAAGGTGGTAATCAACCGAACCAGGCCAGGACTACACCTTTTGAGACCGACAACTTTCCGATCTCTAAGCTAAACAATAATGCACCAGCAGAATCTTCTACTCAAGTTGAACCAGAATCTTTGACTCAAAAATATACGAGCACTTTACTACATTCACCTGTTTATGGTTCTTTCAATCCACAACGATCGAAGAGAGCCCGAAAGCGAAGGACTTTCTATAGTTCTGCTTTGACTGATTATTCTTAAAACTCCATTCGTGGTCGGGGGAGTGTTGTGTTATTTTGTGTTGCGCCCTAGGGATTATTTCTTGCTATTGTGACCTAGTGAACTTTTGAATTAGCTTTTAACCAGGTGCGCTGTTTGATAAAATAGTTATTGCTTTTTTGCTTCAACTCCTATCCTTTTTGCCTGCTGTATTTTTGCCGCGTATTTTACTATACAGTATAAGCGAGCACCATTTGTATGCTTTGAGTTCACCTGATAAGTTAAATCTAAAAACATACCAAGTATCACAGTGCTGGTGGAACGCTTACTGTATATCCTGTTTTGAAAGGCTGCTACAACTTCGAGATCGAATTTATGCATCTGGTTGTTGCGAGCATGGGTTCGTATCCAATCCAAAGTTATTTTTTAATGTTGTATGGCAGCTTCTGCTTGAAACTTCACCTTCAACATGTTTTTTCATACATTATTGAATTATTGTCAAAAAATGGAAAAAATTAGAACTCAAAAAGCATCTTAGTTCACTTACCATATGAAATTAAGCAAGTAAAACTTTTGGCAGTTGAACCAAATAAAATGAGCGATGTTGGGTACCTCATATTCAGTTTGCTCCATTTCTTCTTTGACTTCTTTTATCTACCAAATAAATTGTATCGAATAACATTTACCGATTCAAGCTACACAGATCTAGATGCTAATAGTAACCCACAAAAATTGCCCAATTTTCAAATTTATCCAAATCTTATTTCATTCACTAGTTGACGTTATCCAATGCTTGATGTTGGATTATTTTTGCTCTTCAGTTTGGGAGCATCATTAGACATAATAGTTCTGAAGTTGCTTCCCGATCTGAGGGCTAAACGTTAACTTGAACAAAAGCAACGGCAGAAAGCACCGGCTGCTGCTAAAAAATATTCCACACGACCGCAATCCAAAATCTGTGTTTTTAACAAGTAAAATTCTCATTTGCAGCGCATAATGACAAGAAACGTCTCATCATCAGCAGTAGCAGAACTGCTCCAACAAACCCAAGCAAAATGCATCTCTCTAAACCGCCTCGTTTTTGTAGTTGTTTTTTTTTCAAGCGCTGCTCAGGGCTCAAGTTACGCTTAATATTAAAATTTAACAGCTGGAGTGGCTAAATGACTTGAAAAAAAACAAAAAACTGACGAATGTTAAAAACACAATGATAGTCATGGAAACCTAAGGAGTTAACGTAGGAATAAACAATTTTTTGAACTGGATCGTGAACAAAGAGGCAAAATAGCAGCTGTAGGCAAACCAAAATCACAATGACGAAAAAGTGAAATTCAACTGATAAATAGCCCAAAGTACACTTTTAGCTCTTAATCGCCATGAAGTCTGCACACAATCGCATGGACAATGGTAATAGACAGCATCAACAAACCGAATACAAGATCAAAAGGTCACAAAGCTATACGAGTACAAAGCCGCTATTCAAATATGCTTTACAGTATTTTGCCGGTGCTATATGCACTGGCATAACTGCCGGAAAAGGCAGGGAGCATTTCCCTCTAGATGTTCAGATGTGCCCCTCTCCCAACTTAGAAATGCCCCCCGTGCAACAAATCTTTAAAAAAAAGAAAACGGAAAAGTCTTTACCTAAAATCGATAAAAAACAACGGATTTTTAGGTGATCTTTTTTTGGTCTTCACCTATCTTTCCTCAAAACTATTAAGTTTCACCTAACTTTCCCAGACACAAACCTCTAGATACACCATTGGTTATTTGTTTTTGAAATATTGATACAGAGTGTCTATTAACAATCTTGATTTCAAGCCAAGCTTACACCCGGCTTCAGTAGCGGCAAAGCATTCAAGAAAGTCACGCATTATCAGATTTTAAGTCAAAAGCAGACTAGAAAAAGCCCGAAAGTTAAATTAGGTATAGAATCTGTGTGCGGTTATTGCTCATATGCGGCTAAAATAAAACTTCTTACGCTGATCAGTTGTGACGTAATAATATGCAATTCTCTTCTAATAATGCTTTTATTACACATAAAAGAATAAAATTCTAGGCAAGTACGTAATGAGTCCGAATCCGGCCCGACTTACAACTCTGGTCCCAAGAACGTAAAGAACTTGTAGATAACAATGTTTTGAAGTTATAATTCTTGACCGATAACCCATTAAAATCATCTAACTACTCTACGTTACATCCATATTTTCGAACATTTCTGTTACATCCGCTACTCAATGAAATTAAATTTTGTTACACGCACAATTACGCATCCCATTTTGTCGATCTTAACCCAACCACATGTAGCTCGTAGCAAAGGACAGTTGCGTTTTAATCAGGGATGGGAGCAGCGCTTTGTAAGTCGGGCAGGGCTTTTCTGGTCGGATTCGGGCTTAAGGTTGACAAAATTTCCGGTCTAATTCAGGTTTGAAACAGTAGTGGTCTTAGGAATGTGCAAAGTGTGCAAATGCACAGGGCCCCCCCACTTCTCGGGGGCCCCCCATTTGACCTATCGCGCGCAAAAAAATTTGATTATGAAAAACTATAGCAAATTATGATAAAAAGTTTATGCATTTGTTTTAAGTGTCATTACATATGTACCCCCTCCCTCAAGATGCACTTGTTCCAAGTGTTATTACACATATCCCCCTTTCCAAGACAATATTACTTTTAACTTTTAAGTCAGATTTAGTAAACAGATAATAAAAATTTACTGGTAAAGTCAACTTACTCCTCTTTTTTTTTTGCTTGCTACTGTTAGGCTACTGAGGTCATATGCGTAACCAGGGGGGCCCAGGGGCCCCCCCAATTGAAATGCTACCCATGATAAAAATGTCACAAAAAATACTGTTGTTTCTTCAGCTTCAGTTTCTTTTAGCATCTTTGCATACAACAGTACACCCGTACAGCAGTAATTAACAATTGTATTGAGCCAGGAGGCCCTGGCCCTCTCAATTTAATTTTTACCAACCAATTTAAATGGGCCCCCTACAATAATAATTAAATGGGCCCCCAACAACAATATTGATCCAGGGGCCAGGGCCCCTTAATTTAATGTTTTGCCAACCAATTTTAAGGGGCCCCCTACAATAATATTTATATAGCCCTCTAATTTATATGGGCCCCCAACAATAATACTGTTTCAGGGGGCCATGGCTCCTTCAATTTAATGTAGCCAACCAATTTAAACGTATAACCCGAGTGAAATTAAGCGTTTCTATCCTAAAAGTTGGTAACTGAGATTCTCATCTAACCTTTTTATGAATGTAATGCAATAACCAGGGACAGATTTAACACATGGCACAGTGGCAGCGGCCCCGCACTCAGATAAGACTTTTTTGTTCTTCACCTGTATTTGGCGCAAAAATATTGCGAAAATCTCAAAGCGCCAGGGGCCCAACTCAATGTAAATCCGACTCCGGTAATAACATGGTTTGTAAGCATAACTATCTATTCTACATTTTTCAATTACAATACACCTCCACCTCGCCAGTTTTTATGCAACAAAATACTTTTGAAAAAAATTAGCTTCAGTAAGGGAAATGCTAATTGAACAAATTTTTGAATTGAGAGAGCCTGGGCCCCTGGCCGTATATGTACTCCTATAACTAGTTGTTTTCTAGACAAAACAATAATCTATAAAGAAAATAATCGACTGAATTGTTATTTACTGCTAAAATATTGCAGGAGGGAATGTACTCAACTTCCCCCTACCTGGGCGAAATCACTAATAAAATTTAACCACAAAATGCAAGATTTTAAACGTGTTTTGGACTTAAATTGCAAGCAAAAGGAGAACTAAACAACTTAATTTTTTCCATTGGCTTTCAAATTTTAAAAATCTAGTACTTTCAAATGGCTCTGAAAATGTGCAAAATGTGATCCAATGGTATTAAAACTACTTTTTTTCCAAAAAATTACGAAAAATCGTCCAGCGGCTGGGGGCATCGCCCCCAGACCCTATAACCTCGGGCGGCTGGAGGCTCCGCCCCCAGAACCCCATCTGTGATACATTTGAATTACAGTACACTTCTTTACTTAAGCACGTCTCCCAATTTACACATTTCGCATTTTAACTAGGCTATTGGTTTAAGCTCTCTCCTTGAACGAGTTCCTAGTTACATGCCTACACAAGGCCACGACTTCTGATCTTCCATTCTACGATATCTTTGACCCACCAAAAAATTCCTCTTTCGAAGTTTCTGATGACGTTATTGCATGTGATTTGTGGTTTTGGCCCCCCCCCCCCCAATCAAAAATCCTGGCTACGCCTATGACTCAGGTAGTCCTTTTTCCACTTGTTTTTTTCAACTGCTTTCAGCAACTGGCAGTGATAGGTTTTTGACTAACGTATACAGTATATCATATGCTAAGCAGTATAAAGCATTCAAACATTATTGTTAAGTACTCAAACATATTCTGTAATAACACAAGCATACTGAAAGCAATTGCTGAAAGTTTACGTTAATTTACTGCAATTAATTGAGTTGATAATCTAGATGAGAGGAACTTATGAACAAACATTTGATTTAATTAGGGCTGCAATTGCATTGGTCTTCTGGGCTTGTTATTTATGAAATGCATTGTTGCGCTTAATTGCAAGTGCAGATAAAACATGTTAAAGTAGTGTGTAAAGAAAAAAGCCCCCCTATTTAATTTGCACAGGGGCCCCCCCTTTCCTAAGGCCACCACTGGTTTGAAACGCGCCTTCTGTTTCAGGTAGCTGTAAAACAGAATCAAATAAAAGATAAGCAATAGACAGTATGTTTCGCTAATCAATAACTTGTTTGTGTGGCTTATCATTCATTGTTTTGGCTTATTTGTAACTTTCTCAATACATTGTTCTTCATGAAGAACGGAAATACAGTCGCAACATTGAATAAAGACTTCATTTAAGCATAATTGCGATCATTATAGTATGCAATTAATTATTATTATTGCATCACAGTTTATAAGTAGTTTTGGTTATAGCAATATAATTATTAAGTACAGTAGAACCTCACTATTATGACACCCTTGGGACTTAGCTCAGCTGTCCGTAATTCTGAGGTGTCCGTTGTATCGAAAATCAATCTGTAATGGACAGCAATGGACTTTGTACGATAGTTCGGTAGTGAAAAAGACATTTCTTGGGAATCGTAATTATACAGTATGATATCCTTTACCTTTACTTTGAGCTCACTTAACCATAGAGTAAATTACTCTATGGTTAGACATTACTCTATGGTCCAGACACTGAAATGTTGTTCCTGCGAGCTTGTTGAAACCACTTAAACGTAAGGCCATCAACATCTTGCATTCCCTAAGACTGAGAAATCTTGACTCGCCTTCTATCAGCAGGGGCATTTTCCTCAAACTATTTACCATTTATTTATTTTTTTCATCAAGCACAGCGACTGAATTATGCGCATTACACAAGCAGTGATACAGTTTCGAGATAAATTATGTACATTACACACAGTTCTTCATGAGGTGATGGCGAAGGACTAAATGTCATCCAGTCAACAACCATCACCTGCACTTCCGTCTCAAAATATGGGTCTGGTATCGTTACTGTTATGATCTAGATTGGCCAATTCCTGAAAAGCAGTAGGGTTGGGTCTTTTGTTGGATCAATTAAGAAACTTGAAATATGACTTAAAAAAAAATTTCTAAAATTCGATGCGAAATGTAACTTAAATTTAATATTAGCGGAATTGAATTTCGGAATTCGTACCGTAGTTTTTTGTACGCAAGAATTTCGAACTTGGAAAGCTTTGAATTTGATCAACCCTACTAAAAATATAAGCAATTATTCCAAAGCAAAAGAAGACTAAAAAAAAACAAAAAAAATATGTACACTAAATACACTATTTACAGTTCAAGGATGCAGCAGCTATACTCGTATAGCAGAAGGTCATGACTAGGGTTGGATTGAATTTGAATTTTGAATTTGAATCCGCACACGAATTATTGATGAATTTGAATTTGAATTCGACTTTTGCGAAATCAATGAATTTGAATTTGAATTTAGTTTTTTCAAAGTCAATGAATTTGAATTTGAATGTAGCTTTTTCGAAGTCAATAAATTTGAATTTGAATTTAAAAATTAAAAACAAAATGAATGGATCCAACCAGTGCCGTCGCTAAGGAAGGGGGGCAGGGGGGCGTACCCCCCTAACTGCTGCTTGTGCCCCCCTTTTGATTTACTAAAATACTGCTTTTGTAACATCACGCAACAACAAGACAACAGACAATAATGGAAAAAGAAATAATTACGTTTAAACATAATTCTTCTTGGATGTGTTTTTGATTCTTTGTGAAATTGCTGGCAACCAACTGCTGTACATTAATCTGACGCAATATTCAGTCTTGTTGACACGCAGTAGCGTAGCCGGGGGTGGGGTGGGGTGGGGGCTATAGTGCCCTCAATGGCCGGTCAGCCAAAATGCAGATTAAGGAAAATACCACGTTTTTAGCTCTTCTGAGACTGTTTTTTGCGCTGGAATTGACTAAAAAGTGATTTAAAGCATCTTTTGAAACATATATTCAGGGAGGGGGGGCTAAACTTTTAAAAATGCCCAAAAACAAACAATCAAATTTGATCGCTAGTGTAAAAATGCCAAACATAGGTTTTATCAACAAATATATTATAAACTCAAGAATTAGGGGGGCTATTCAGTGTTAGTTGATTACTAATCACTTTTCTCAAAATCTTTTCATTAGCCCCCCACCAATTATATTTCTTTATAAAATATAGACGAAATAGATTACTCAGTGTGAGTTTTATTGAATAATAGGATTTTACGATTTACCAGCATGTAAACAAGAGAACTGCAATGTTATCATTAGCCACTTCCCATATAGCCCATTAATGCAACCAGTTGAATCATGTTGCGCTGCCAATTTTTATGCCACGTTTTAAAAGCATTATTTTTTATTAAAATAGCTCTAAATTTTTTTTTTTTTTGCAAAAAAATGCAAAATTTTTGAGCGCTGGGGGCAAAGCCCCCAGAACCCCGTGCCTCCGGCGGCTGGGGGCTTTGCCCCCAGACCCCTTAAACATCCCCCCCATTGCAAATTTCTGCCTACACGCCTGTTGACACGCTTTTACGTATGTGTCGCGGAAGAGACATGTAAGCTTGCAGAATCGTTACCAGAACTTCGTTAGTGATTATGAAATGAAACAATGCGTGAAAACTTTTTTAAAAGACCAGTTGTTTTGATTTTTAGAGTACACTCAAGATTTTGAGGTCACAGTCAGTGGCGTAACTAGGGTAAAAGGGCTTAAGCCCCATTTGCAAGGTCACTTCGAAAATTTAATCTGAAAATACAAGCGTTTAAACGTATTTTAGACTTGACCAAGAGTAAGGGGGAGCTGAAGGTGAAAAGCAATTCAATTCTTTGAAATGACTTTTGAATTTTAGTAATTTAGTTATTCATATGACTTCTAAAAGTGCAAAGTATGATTAAAATGGCGTTAAAATTGCAATTTTTTTGCTTCAAAATTTCCGAGCGGGTGGGGGATCCGCACTCAGGCCCTATCCACATTCACTTAATATTTAGTATCTATTTCCGTCTGTGACACGCATGAGTTGCATCAGTTTGTTCAGCACGCGGGCTAAATTAGACAGTTTTTGTGTAAAAAAAATTAATTTTGGTTGACCTCTCTTAGCAAAATCCTGGTCGCACGTCTGGTAGCATTCACTGCTGTAGATAGATTTTTCAAGCGATTATTGGCCATGGAAGAAACGAGCTAAGAAACGCTGCCGGCCTTATTTTAAAATTGCACATAATTGCAGCCGTACAAGATCCGAAGATCAGCTTTTATAAGCAAATCTTAGTGCCCCCACACTTTTGGCAGGTACCCCCCTTACTTTGTTTGCTCTGGCAAGGGCACTGTATTGAATTCTGGATTTAAGCGACTTGAGTTGTTGGTGTATTACGCACCTGTGATGCGCTAATACACATCTGCGATTGCGAGACTGCGACTTGCTAGGTGCAAACTGCAAAATCCTCTTTGTATCTTTGGTGTGAAAAGTGGGGTTGGATTGAATTTGAATTTGAATCCGCTCACGAATTATTGATGAATTTGAATTTATTTTTTTGAAAGTCAATGAATTTGAATTTGAATTTAGTTTTTTCAAAGTCAATGAATTTGAATTTGAATTTAGTTTTTTTAAAGTCAATGAATTTGAATTTAAAAATTACAAAAAAAATGAATGGATCCAACCCTGGTCATGACTATGTTACGAGTAGAAGCGATGAGGGATTTACATTGCCTGATCCTACTCTAACGAGGTCATGGAGTCTGTTACAAAACCAAACATAAATAGAAAATATTATGAAACAGTGCAATAACGATTACAATATATACCACGTACAGTTCAAGGATCTATAATATAACAGAATGTTGTAAAAAATGGCTGGCGTTTCATGCACAATAAAAAAAAAAAAAAAAAAAGAATAGCAATGATAGAAACGCAAAGCTTAATCCTATTCAAGCAAAAACAGTGGCGCTTGAAGGCAAATAAAGAAACTGTTACAAAGGTATGAATTCCCACTTTTATGCAGAGTAGTAACAAAACTCTTTAAAATAAACCGTACAGTAAGAATCTGGCAGCCACCAAAACTGTTTGGAAGATAAGGTACTGCAAAATGTTGCCATTTTGCATTGTTGTCAGCAATGTCAGGTTGTAGAATGGTACTTAGAAATTAATTGATTTTTGAAAGTTTTCTTAAATGTTCGAAATGATAATTCCTTAAGCTGTTTGTTAATGCCATTCCATATTTTTGTTCCTGAAAAAATTGTCATATTTTGACCTAATTTAGTTCTAACTCGAGGTAAGCAATAATTTCGATTGTTTCTCAATCGTGTTCCCTGATCATGACATTGGCTAATTAACTGAAAATCGTTGGCTTTGGTTGAAGATATCATGTTATTATTTATTCTATACATTAACTTTGCCATTTCTAGCTTATAAATGTCATTTAATTTCAAGCATTGTAACTGATGGAACAAAGGTTCAGCGTGTGCTCTATATTTACTGCCTGTTATTATTCTGATACTTCTTTTTTGAATTATTTTCAGAGGATGCAACATAGTTTCTGAAGCACTACCCCAGCTATTTATACAATATTGAAGGCGAGAATACAATAGGCTGTAGTACACTATTTTCATTGTCTGTTTATCGACGTAGTTTCTAATGTGATGTAGAGCCAATGAACCTCTTGCAATTTTTGAGCAAATTTGTTTTACTTGATGTTTCCAATTTAGTTTGTCGTCTATCAATACACCTAAATATTTCACGAATGATTTTTGCTTTATTTTATTATCCTCTAAAACTACTTCAAATTTATGTTTGAATTGTTTTTTTATTATTATCATGAATTCTGATTTACTGTAATTTATTGAGAGTTTGTTGATTCTCATCCAGTTAATTATTTTTTGCATGTTTTCGTTCCCTTTTTGTAGCAATATTTCAGATTGGAAATGCGTCAATGTGAGATTAGTGTTATCTGCAAATAAATACACTTTGAAATCAGAAGCCAGAGGTAAATCATTAATGTAAATTGTGAATAGCAGTGGGCCTAGGGTGGATCCATGAGGAATACTGCAAAGCACTTTATTTGTAACCGATTTAGTGCTCTTCATGGTAGTGTATTGTTGCCGGTTCGTTAAGAAACTTTCTATAAATTGTAAGGGTACACCTCTTATACCATATTTTTCTAACTTTGCAATTAATATTCTGTGATCAATGGTATCATATGCTTTAGCCAAGTCTAGAAAAATGGAGCACGTTATTACTTCATTTTCTATGTTTTTAATGAGGTTGTAATATATGTCCACTACAGCATCTGAAGTTGAGCAACTTTTTTGAAATCCGTATTGTTGGGAACTAACTAGTTCATTTTTGATAAAAAAATTGTTGAATTGTTCATGCAAGCATTTTTCAAAAATTTTTGCAAATGGGCTCAATATTGAAATCGATCAATAGTTGCAGCAATTTTCTCTGTTTCCTTTCTTAAATATTGGAACTATCTCTGCGATTTTTAATGCTTGAGGGAAATATCCTTTCTTTATGCAGATGTTGAAAAGTTGTGTTAGTTTTGGAGTAATAACAGTAGCTGCCATTTTTATGTATTTTATAGGAATGCCATCGATGCCAGTACTCTTGGAAGAATCAAGTCCTCTAATGTGCATTCTTATCTCATCTTCTGCAATTGGTTGGATAAATATAGAGTTAATGTTGCTATGTATCAACGACGTTATGTTAAAATTGCATTGTACTGGTTTAGAAATTTTCGCTGCCAGATTAATACCAACATTGGTGAAATAATTATTTAACATGTTGCTGACACATTGATTTCCATGAGCATAGTCTTCTGTGCCAGTGGTCATTTTATCGGGGATGTTATTACCGCGCTGTTTACTCACATTAAAAATATTGTTAATAGTTTTCCATAGCTTTGCCGAGTTTTGTTTATTTTTTCTGATTATATCTTGGTAATTCCGGTTTTTGCACTATTTTTTAGATGAGTGAGCTTATTTCTGTACATGTTGTATTTATACGCTTCTAGGTACTCAGCCTTTCTTATCATAATCTGCGCCACTTGAGACTTTCCAATGCTGAAGATTTCAGCTAGCTCTCTGCAAGATTTTCCTCCACTCTCTTTTTCTCTGATCAGGCTACACTTGTCTTTTGGTGAAAGTTCACGTCTCGTTTGTCAACCTTTGAAATGAGTGCATTTTGTTACCAACGCTGTCCATAATAGGTTAGGTTGTGACGCACATTTTTCTAAATCAGCTGTCCGATGTCCTGAATAATGAGGTGTTCATAGTATTGGGTTAAAAATACAAATTAATGGCTTCGAAGAATTCCGTACGTGAAGAAATTGTCCATTATCTTGAGGTGTCACTGTATTGAGGTGTACGTAAGGTGAGGTTCGACTGTAGTTTAGTTTAATCACAGCACACTCAAGTTCTTTGACAGAGGTATAATTAACCGCATACGTTTTTTAGACCTAACTTAACAATCGGACTTTTTCGGGTCTGGTTTGAGCTTCAAATCATATTTTGGGTTTGGGCCTGAACAAGTCTGCCCGTTGACAACTCTGAAAGAGATGATGTTTGTGGAATGGCCTTGCTACTCAACCGAACATCATTATTAAAAATCTTTGGCGCAAAAATGTAGCACTTTAAATTTCTCGTCTACTACGAATATAGCAATAATGATTTTAGCATGAATTGAAATCGGTCTTTCAGTTAAGATTCCAATCACTTACACTTATGGCGGGCGGAAGCTTACCGTTAATAAATCGATGTCTCCAAGCTTTAACCGCCTTTCTTTTTCTTCCTCCAAATTTTTTTTGATGGCTTCAACGTCCATTTCGTTTGGATATTTTAATCGTGAAGAAGGATTAGGTAGAACTTTTTTCTACAGTAACACAATAAACAAGTTTATCCGAAGTTGTAGTAGGTATTTTTCCATGGAAAAAAACTTGGAGTGGTCAGGAATACGCGTATTGAGTAAAAGTAAAAATACATATTTTTTAATAGAACGCGCGTATTGAGTAAAAGTATACAAAAAGAAATGTGAATTGTCAAGCACATTTGCGGATCATTTTTCAAATGACAAAAATGAGCCAAAAAAGAAATCGAGAAGCATGAATGAAAGACAAAAAATCAAGAAATTTTGGGAAAAAAACAAAAAATGAAAAATGAAAATCGAACAGAAGCAAAAAAAAAACAATAAATGAACAAATTTAAGAAATAGGTAAAAAATCAACAACAATAGAACAAAAAATTGAAGAATTTAAGATATTAAAAAAATGGGGCAAAAATTGAAAAATAAAAAAAACAATAGACCAAAGGATAGGACAAAAATCGAGATATAGAAGTGAAAGACGATGTTCGCAAAAAGAACTCGACGTGCAACAATAGAAAGCAAATACTTGTTTGGTTAAAATCAGCCAGTTGATCGAGCTGTAACGCGATTGTTTGTAGAGTGGGATGTGAGGTTCAAATCTCAGGCCGATCAACTGCCACCGCTGCCACATCTCTTTCTTCGAAGCTGTGATACCTGTAGGCACAATGATGAGGCGGAGAAGGGCCCGTCAACTTCTTACTCGCTTCGGCGTAATATAGCGAGTGTAAGTGAAAGATTTGATTTGTTTTGCTGAAAAATTTTTGTGACACTATACTTAAAAATTCATACCTCTCACTATACGTAATTTGCTGAAGAATGCCTAAGTCTGTGACTAGTTGGCGGGGCCTATCTCCGTGCGAACCGTTGGTAATGCTGTGTTCGATTTGATCGACCCTAGAGTTGAACTATAAACCTCTCGTTTTTGACGATAACGCGTTACCGCTCGACCAAATATATGGAAGGTTGTGGTTACAATTAAGCATGGCGTACTATAAGTCATTTTTTAACAAAGAAAAATCCGTCAGAGCAAATGCTTGATAACTGCGCTCGTTTTCACGTTAAACTTACTTTTGTTGTTGGACTCAAAGGCGCCAACTTTAAGTTTGGAAAAGGAATAGCATATTTCTCAATAAATTTTTCAGCTTGGTACTTTTTGTATTCATTTATTGACAGTACGGTGTCACTCATATTGATGTGATATTTGTCAGGGGTTGCATTGCAATTTTCAGACAGTATTTTAAGCAGGTCTTCTTCATTAATCACTTTCAACGTAATGTTCGAATATACTGCAGGTAACTTTGCTGGATCATTTTTTCTGAAAAAAGCTGAGTTTTTGATGTCAAAAGATGAAAAACTCAAGGATTGAAGAGCAGAGGAAACATTTCTTGAAGCGAAAAAAAGTTCTCCTGTCGACTGCTGATATATACAGAACACGGCAACACAGCTGGTAAACACAAGAGCGATCTTAAACCTTTTTCGCCAATCGCTTGTCATTGTCAAACGAATAAGTAATCAATGGTAGAAAGTAGATTCGTACAAAATTGTCAAAATTGACTTCGCAAAGCATAAACAAAATATCGCAGAGAAATACTATTGAAAGAATTCTTGTTTTTGTCTTCAAATATATGAAGAAGAAAGTTCACTTTTAGCGTCTTAAAACGGTAAAAAAAGCAGCCTTAAACACAATTTCCAATAACAATTTGGACGATCAGTTTCCGATGTTACAATGTTTTGCATTTATCTTCAGCCTTAGTAGGCCTAATCTGTAACAACACGAAAATATCTGTGTGCGCATTCTCTCTATCGCGTCTTGACATAATGCAATTGGTGTCTGTACAACGCATAAAATCAAGCCTTCATTCTATTTGCCAAATTATGCCGAAGCGTGTAATGAGTTTTCGGCCCATCTTCGTGTCATTGCACCCGCACAACATAGCTTCAAAGGAAGAAACGTCGCAACGGTGGCCAGCCGTTGGCAATACTGTGCTCAATTTGACAGTCTGAGATTTAAACTTAAGACCCTCCGCTCCAGAAACAAACGTGCTACCTCTCGTCCAACTGGCCGCCCCACCAACGTGCATGACATAGAGCTTTGTAATCCTGTACGTAAAGGAAGAAGCATTTCTGTCTTTCTTTTTAAAAAGTTAGAATCTCTGCAATAGAATATAAGTTCGCAATTAAGCCAATTAGAGGTATTGTAATGCAAGTTTTCCTGCTTACATCTAAATTTTTAACTATTGTTTTCACTTTTATGTGATACGTTTTCAAAAATAAAGATGTAAAAGAGCTGATTTTTCACGCTTTTCTTCAAACCTATCGCTTTTGCTACTTCTGATTTACGTCCTGCTGCTAGAACGAAAAATCCTTATCCTAAAGTCTTTTTGGCAAGTGTTTTTTCAGACAATACAAGATTGGGCCAGACTTGTTTTAAAACAGCTTGCGTTTATATCATCTTGGCGATAAAAAAAAAACAAAATGAAAAATTTGTTCCGTTTTTTCAGGGCGCTAAATGGACCTTAAACGTTATTCCATTTAGCTTCTTGTTATTTTTTTAATTTTTATTGAATGCTGCTCGAATTGGCTATCATTTTTTGTCTTTAATTTTACATAAAAACGCAACACCTTTATGTTTCAGCATTTTCTAAGAAAATAATAACGGTACCGAAGTTGAAAGCGAGGAGGTTTATTTTTAGCGTTTCAAGCTTCCGATTTCATGCTCCGTTTAAGTGGGAAGCGCAAGGTGGTTACTGCAAAAATCATGACAATGATGTAAACAAAGTATTTATTATTTAGCGTTTGAAAACGTCTTTCACTCTTTCAGGCATTATTCTTTAATTTTTTGCCAAAATTGGTGAAGAAAAAAAATTTTCACTTTTAAAATGTTTACATTTTTGCATTCAAAATGTTAACGTTTTCGCACAAAAACAAGCATATTATGTTTATTTTTATGCTTCTCAGTGAAATTTTATGTGGCCATGAAAGCATTTTGGTGGAAATTAAAATCAGTTTAGTTTGAGTTCTTCAAAATTATAAACACTGAGAAGATATCAGCATCTCGTTGTTATTCTTTGCGTTAGTCTCAGATATAAGTTGCTAGTTCCGTGTTTGATTATCAAACTGGCCATGCGTCGTTGTGTTCTTAAGAAAGATACTTTACGCTTATTTTCCATTGGCGCCAAGCAGTCTACCCGTTGTGGAGACACAGCCTGACAAAAGGCTTGAAAACAAAATCCAAAATAAGTGCTCTGCGATGGCGTGGTTAGACAGACGCAGCGTTCCTGGTTCATAAATCATAGATTATAAGTACGAACAAACATAATACATTTTAAGTACTCAAAGACATCCCTCGACTGTATTGAAAAGGTCCCTCGCAATATCGCATTGGCCCTAAATGCTAACCACCAGGAATGCAATGATGTAAACACACAATCTAATTATGACAATGCTCGAATAAACGAAGCATTTTTTTACAACAAGCAGCTAAAATTGCGATAAATACGCTATCCAAATTTCGTTTTTGAGGGAGAGTTTATTTTCTCAATAGGTGAAAAGGTCTATTAAAACTAATTGCAGATGCAAATGAACTTGAGAAAGTTTAACCCAGAGTTGTAAGTTGAGCCGAGCTTTTCGGGTAGGGTTCGGGCTTAAAGTTGACAAAACTTTTGGGCTTAATTCGGGCCTGAGGCGTGCTTTTTGTCTTAGGTGCACAAAACTATAATCAAAATAAGTTAACAACATTGCTAAATTCTTCAGACCTAACTGAACTCTCAGGTTTTTTCGGGCATGATTTGGGTTTCAAATTAGTTTTCGGGTTCGGGCCGGGTTCGGGCTTATATTTTCGGGTTCGGGCCGGGTTCGAGCCTTAACTAGTCGGCCCGTTTACAACTATGCTTTAACCACAACAATATTAGCTCTAACACTATATTATTTTACTCCAAACCCCGACACAACAAGTCTGTATTGTTTTGAAACAGTGTTCTCCGATGTTGGTTTTTATTCATGTTAATAACGTTTCATCAGGGAGGATCTTCAGAACAATACGAGCCTTGGTTTGCAAAAAAAAAAACACAGAATCAAATGACAAGAAAATACCATGCACCCAAAAATTATACTTTTGCGACGAAACAAACAAAAAATGTACAAAATTTGTTCTTCCAATAAGAAATAAATTAAAGAAACCAAAATTGAAAGAAAACACCGCCTGGTTAGCGATGAAAGGGGCTGGTGTCTAGCGCTCGCCAGGTCGTTATAACGCAAAGTGCAGAGCAAGGGCGTACGCAAGGGGGTGTGGGGGTTCAACCCCTCCCCATTGGTCTGTCGACAAAAATGCACAATAAAGAAAATATCACGTTTTTAGCTCTTCTGAACCTGTTTTTTTTGCAATGACATGGACTCCAACATGATTTAAGGCAACTTTCGAAACATTTACAGTTTTTTTTGGGGGGTGTCAATTTGTCAAAGATAAAACTTACAAATTAGTAACAACTTCAAAAAATTGCCAAAATTAGCAAATTTAACCGCTAAAAATGCTTAACATTGGCTTCATCAAAAATATGGAGATGGGGTCTCAGTATTAGTTAATTAATCAGTATTAATTAGTTATTAATGCACTCAAATCTCGCTCCATTAGCCCCACCCTCTAACCCAAACTGTCTCATTCTATAAACTACAGAATATAATGCTTGAGAGTTTTTTCAAATAATGATTTTTTGATTTACCGGCTTGTAAATTAGAGGACTGAAATGTTACCATTAGCCACCTCCCACATAGCTCACTTATGCGCAAGGGCGTACGCAGGGGGGTGGAGGGTTTAAACCACCCTCCCTATTGATCCGACGTATATCATTCAAAATATCGTCTTACTGCAAAAACAACACAAGCTCCTTCTTGACTCTTATATTAATACAAAATATTTAATTACCGTAAATAAGTTTTTTGTTATTCAATGCAACATTGTACGTGACTAAGTGCAGTACTGAAAATCTGGAATATTGTGTTATGAGTCAGAGTAACTTTCGGTAGCGTAGGCGGGGGGGGGGGCTATAGCTCCCCCTCCCCATTGGCCTGTAAACCAAAATGCAGAATACGAAAAATACCACGTTTTTAGCACTTCCGAGACTGTTTTTTTCACTGGAATGAACTAAAAAGTGATTTAAAGCATACTTGATACATAAATTTAGGAAGGGGGGTAATTTGTCAAAACTAAAAATCACAAATCAATAAAAACTTTGAAAAATGGCCAAAAACAAGCAATAAAATTTGATCGTTAGTGTAAAAATGCTAAACATAGATTTCATCAACAAACATATTATAAACTTAGGAATAGGGGAACGGGGCTATTCAGTATTAGTTAATTACCAATCACTTGCCTCAAAATTTTTTCCATTAGCCCCCTATCCCCGATTATTTTCTCTATAAACCATAAACGAAACAGATTACTCTGTGTGAGTTTTCTTAAACTATAGGATTTTATGATTTACCAGCATGTAAACAAAAAAGCTAAATTTTACCACTAGCCATCTCCTACATAGCCCATTTATGCAAACAGTTTAATCAGGTTTGCACTACCAATTTCTATACCACGTTTTAAAAGCATTATATTTTATCAAACAGTCTTAAAATTTAGTTGTTTTTGAAAAAAAATGCAAAAATTTTCAAGTGCTGACCCCCGTGCCTCCGACGGTTGGAGGGTTTGCTTCCAGACCCCCAGCCTCCAGCGCTTAGGGGCTTCGCCCCGAGATTTCTAATAGTCTCCATCGGCTGAGGGCTCCGTCCCCAGAACCCCAAAACACCCCCCTCTCATCGCGAATTTCTGGCTACGCGCCTGGCAAGTTTGCACGGTTTTGTTTTAAGCAGCTTTTTCTTGATCGTTCAGTCACAAACCTTACGATGCTAAGTATAGATGTATGCCTGATGCTGAATTGTTTTTTTTGGTTGATAAGTTTTATTTGCATTACACACTGTGTGACTTTGATTCCATTTTGTGACATTGCACTAAGTTATTTATTCGCCAAAGCATAGATCGCGAACAAATTTTCGATGTCACTTTTAAAACTCCCCCTCCATTGAAAAATCCTGCGTACGCCACTAGAGCAGAAAAACGTCCAGTGGCTCACACGCTACAGTATTTTTCTACTTCACTGTCAAACATATGTTAAAAGTACAGTATGCGGTAGCAAATCGAACGAACGTAGCGATAGCTTGTACTTAAATCAAATTTTAATAAAAAATAACTTCTGCCTTAAAATTTTTGCTTGCTGTTACTGTATAGATACTAAGAACAACATAAACAAAGAAAAAAATTTATTGCATCTGCCAGAAAAATTACGAGATTGAGATTACGTGCAGACGGGCCAGTTGGTCGAGCGATTACGTGTTCGTCTCTGGAGCGGGAGGTGTAAGGTTCAAATCTCGGGCCAGTTAAACCGAACACAGTTTTGCCAACGGTTCGACACCGCTGCGACATATTTTCAAAAGAAGCTATGTTGTCAAAGTGCAATGGCGCGGAGATAGGCCCAGCAAACTCGTAACACGCTTTGGCGTATTACAGCAAGTATAATGAAAGATTTCATTACATTACGTGCAGCCTACGAAAAAATTATATTAACAATAAGATTTTTTCCACAACCAAAATTCATTCATTCATTCTTTTTTTGTTTTTTACTACCACAATGATAACGAATAGATGAGGAGGAAAAGGAAGTAGCGACAGATGCTGGACAAAGCAAATGAGTATTTGCTCGGTTTCTACGCCTACCTAACGGAAATGCTACTTAATATACTCTGCTCGATCTATATTGTAGCTACACGGAAATGTAACTAATATCACTCAAAGTACCTTGCTGCCTAAAATACGAAGGTCTGATCTTTCTGATCATTTTCCCACATTTTTCTTCATTTTTTTTACTCGAAACCACCCCAAATTACAGAAATTGAAAAAATTCGATCCTTGTATAAATTCAAACCAGAAGATTACGTGAAGAGCGTTAAAATTGGACCACTTTTTTTCCATTTAATAAAGGTTTTGTCAACAAATTTTGATGAAAAGTTTGATGAATTCTACCATATCATCAAAACAACAACAGATACACATGTCCCTCTAAACTCACTTTCTCGCAAAGGCAAAAGACTAAATTCAAAACCATGGATCACAAGTTGAATTTTAATTTCACTTAAAAGGTAAAAGGAAGCTGTACTGGACGGATTATGTTAATGGGAATGAAGCTGCTGAATTGTTTTACAAAACATACACAAATAAATTAAAGCAAATCATTCGTTTGGCAAAAAAGGTATACTTTTTTAAGCAACTGCAATCCTATCAACATGACTCTCGCAAAACTAGGAAAGTTTTACGAGAACTATGAGTACTTCAAGAAAAATCAATCAGAAGTACATGTACTTCATAAAAAATCCACGATTTAAATGGCAAATTGACCCGAAAGCAGGAAAAAATAACGAACCAACTTAATCAAATTTTTACAACAGTTGATTAAAACAATCAAGTAAAGTTCCCGACAATCTTTCCCGCCACTTCTTTTCTAATTCACAAGACCCTGTTTCTTCATCAAAGTTTCTCGCGCCAGCAACCTACCACGAAATCGATAGTCTTATTCAAAACTTGAAACTTGAAAGAACGAACGATGAAAAAGATATTTCAACTTTTTTCTTTAAACTAGACTAAAATATCCTTTCTTTTCCATTAGCTTTTGTGATAAACCAAAGCTTTTCTTCAGAAAGTTTTCCTAAAACACTGAAAATTACAAAGTTTTACCAGTTTCAAAAAAAGAAAATGCAAAACATATTTCTAATTATCGCCCAATTTCTGTATTTCCTTTTACTTTAAAAATTTATGAACATGCACAATTGAACTGTTTCGTGTTTTGACTGCAATAATATCCTTGCTCTGTATCAATTTGGTTTTAGAAAAAGTTATTCCACAAATTATGCCATTCTTGACTTACTTAAAAGTGTCATGATAATATTCAAAAAAAGCTTTTTTCTAATGTAATATTGTTAGATGCAAAGAAAGCTTTTGATTCCGTTTTGCATGATATTCTTGAAGTGAAACTGTACCATTACGGTATAAGAGAAACTGTCAATGATTTGTTTGCCTCAACCTAGTTCATCAATAACTACATACAAATATGAATGATTACTCTTCTGATCTGGAAAAGGTTATTTTTGAGGTGCCTCAAGGCTCAATACTAGGCCAACGTCTATTCTCTGTTTACGTTAATGATTTACGTATGCTTTCTTTTCAACGCTACTCTTCAGCTCTATGCTGATGACACGGCAATAATTTTACAGCACAAGGATATCGTAGATCTAGACAAATACGAACTTAATGCTAGAGTCAAGGAAAAATATGAACTTAATGCAGGCGCGTCGCCAGCGGAAGGGCAGGGGGGCAGTGCCCCCCGATTTTCGTTTTTGCCCCCCCCCATTTATTTCTTGTCCCCCCACGGTATTTTTTTGGGGAGGAAAACGTTGCTGTTTTTGGCCGGAAAAAACGTTAAAATTTGTGATTTCGGCCAGAAAAATCCTTCGGATTTCGGCGAAGACCTTTTGTTTTGTTTTTTTTGGATATCACCCAATTTTCGCTGAAACACTAAAACTTTGCCTTAAACCAATTCAGGAATAATGAAAAGTTGGGTAAGTTCAACACTGATTTTCAGCTTTGCCCTCCTGATTTTAATTTTGCCCCCCCTCCCCGATCTCGCGAAGCTGGCGACGCCCCTGACTTAATGCTAGAGTCAAGATTACGAACTTAATGCTGGAATCAAAATAGTTTTACAGCATGAGAATATCGTAGATCTAGAAAAAATACGAACTTAATGCTAGAGTCAAGATTTAATTGGATGAATACAAATTTACTGTTAATCTTGATAAGTCGAATTCAGTCCCACTATCGCACAACTCGAAAAAAACGAACTTCAGCATAATTGTAACTTATGTAATATCGTACCAAAAGAATATGTTTCAAGCTCTAAATATCTCGGTTTAATGCTCGAGCGAAACTTATCATTTGCAGAACAAATTAAAATGATTGAAACAAAAGTATCCCGAGCAACTGGAATAACTTACAAAATCAAACCATTTTTTTTTCTGCAAAGACCTTGACTTCTCTTTATTACTTACTTTTGCACCCTCACCTCCTTTACAAAATAGTGATTTGGGCTTCTTCACTGATTTGGGCTTCTCACCTCCTTTACAAAATCTTATAAACAAAAAATGCGAACACTTCTTAAGAGAGTTATCCGGATAATCACCAATGCAAGATGAACTGATACCTCAAATCCATTATATTTTAAACTTAACATTTTAAAATTAGATGACTTGTTTAACTACGAATGTGCAAAACAAATTTAAGTAACTATGGTCGCCTGCCTCCTCCTCTAAATCAGCATCTGAATTTTAAAAAGTTTCAACTGTACACTCCTATTCCACTTGTCAAGCTAATGCAACACAAATTCCTGGATTCTCCAGAGCAAAATGAAAAAGACCATTTAAATATATGGGAACAAAAATCTGGAATAATATTCCCTAAGACCAAGAGGTAGAAGATTACCCGTATTCCAAATTTGAAACAACTAATAAGAAACAATTAATTTAAAAATTTGTCTCATTATCAAGCTATAGCATTACAACTCAATGATTCGTGCACTCTTTTTTACATTTAGCTTTGAATTAGTAGTCAACTGCAGCTGCCGTTATTAAATATTGTTTATACTCTTAAAATTTCACTTTATTGCATCAATTTTAATTGGCTGGATGGCTGCTAAACTTGATGACCAATTTGATACCATTGAAGTCTTCCCTTGCAACGAAATACAGAAAAGTTTAAAGCAGGCAGTAGGCCAATCTTTGAATTCCTTTCATGAACTGTACAGTGTACACGTATTAATTTTGTTTGTTTTCATTTTTTTCCTTTGCATAAAACAAAAAATATCTAATAATAATAATAATGCACAATGCAATAAATTAATGTACGAATGACCGTATTCATCAACATAGACTCCGCTCAGGCACGCAAAATTTACGGTATATATATCTAGCAACTTGATTAGTTTATGTGATTAATTAATAGAGAAAGAAGAGAGCTAGTGACCAAGCATGGTTCTGTACGGTATGGTTCAGGTCAAGCATGGTTCTGTACGCTGCCAATAACGGATAACGCAACCGGTCTAAACTATAAGTTTAGCTCGACGGAGCATGGTGAGGAAAGAAAAAACATCCTGAAAATGAAACCTCAGCGGTTCAGAAAACTCTTTCATGATACAGCTGGTCAAAGCATAATAACAGATAATTTAGCAAGCTACATATACACATTTAAATAATTAAACAACACACTGCATTGGTGAATCGCACCATCTCTTACATTTCATATGAAAAGAGTAACAGGTGGCACGCAAATACCAGAAAATAGTAAACAAAAATTCCATTAAGGTTTTCAAAATTGTTTCAAGCGAGAAAACACACATAATGACAGAACAAACAGAAATCAATGAAATGAACAAAGTAACCCTTCGGGTAGTTAAAGTGATTAGCAAATCTAAGCTAAGTTGCTGCTTCAGTTGTAACTGCATTATCTCAAAAGCATAATAATTTCAGTTTTTTAGTGTTCTAATCTGATTTCTTCAAACAAAAATCAAATCTTTTATTATACTTTCTGTATTAAGCCGAAGCATGTAACGAGTTTGCGTGGCTCATCTCCGTGTCATAGCGCCTGTGGGCAACACAGCTTCTTTCGAAGAAATGCCGCAGCGGTTGCGAGCCGTTGGTAACATTATATCAAATTTGATCGGGCAAAGATTTGAATCTCAGACCTCCAGCACCAGAGACGAGCGCGTAACCACTCGACCAACCGGGGGTGGTCAAGACCAGTGGTGCTAATTTTTGTTGAGCATTGGGGGAGATAATTTGCAATTTTACCCCAATTTTGCCCTATTTTCAACATTAGGGGGAATGAACCTTTACCACGATTTTTTTTCAGGTAAGCAAATTAAGTGAAGACCAAAAAAAGCACCAAAAATTGAAGAGTTTTTTTCCCGATTTTATGTGACGACCAAAAAAAAAGTTCTTCACCGAAAATTAAACAGTTTTTTTCTGAAAATCACGTGAAGACCAAAAAAAAGTCCAAACATCATCTAGCGCTCAGATGCAGACCAGTGTCAAATTATCGGGGGGGATGCAGTCAAATTATTGGGGAGATACACCCCCCGGGTTTCGGCACCCCTGATCAAGACCAGCAACAAAGAAAAAATAAAATAAAGGTGATGATAAAAAAATGAATCATCTGTTCTACTAAAAAAAAGTCAACTTTTCTATCTCTCTACAAGACAGCAACAACAAAAACAATCCAAACCATTAAGAATTGATCTAATTTTTTTTCGAAGTAGAACAATTAATGGTAATAGTTCGGTCTCGAAATCGACTGAGCTCTGGCATTTAACGAACTAGTTTTGCTTTGGACTTTGCTGGTACCGTTTTCAATCAATTTTCCTAGCCTAATACTGATCTTGAAATTAGAAAAATTAAGCGCAGAATAATTTGCCGGAGGCCAAATGATGAGCAACTGTTGCAAACATTATATAAATTACTTGTTTTTAAATTCGCAAAATAATTGAATACTTTAAATTTGCCAAAAAATTGAATATATTCGCAAAAGATTTAAATATTAATGAATTATTTCTTTTCTATATTAAACGTCTTCACTACAGTAAATCTTACTTTTATGAAAAGTCTTGACTCGCGATTCAGATTGTATAGATTTAACGGAAGGCTATTACCTTTCTTCTTTTGAATAGAATTCCTTGTATCTTCTGCAATGCTACGTCGTTCACTGGAGCATATCGCCAGAGCAAACATAATCGCTTCAGTAAAAATCAAAAATGTAAACAAAACGTTAAAACTTAAAAACTACTCCCACCAGACTAGCATGTTGTAAATTTGGATCTTAAGTTGATAAAATCCGATTTTGAAGCTTAATTTGCGTCTGGACGAAATCACTCTTTAAATTTTTACTAGGAGTTCAATGTGTACTGTACTAACAACTAACTAATGGTCGATAGGATAGAGCGCCTGTAACTGAAACAGTAGGTAGACTTGGGTGCTATTCTCTGCGAGATCGAAACAAATTTTCAAAAAATTGATTTTCACAGCTCCCACGCTCGACGTTTAGTAACAAAAAAGGAATAGCTGAAACTGTCTTTGAAACCTCCACCGAGTGTGGCTGACAGGTAGGCAGGAGGAGGATGACTCAAACCGAAAAAGTTACTGAATTTGTTGTCTCCTGGTCAAAGCAACATAGTGCAATCACAATTACTTCAAAATTTTTCCAGTGTCTCTGAAAACTCCGTGATACTATTTATACCCAATCAAGAAAGCTTTCTATACCTAAATCTTTAAACTTTGTACCGTATTTTAGAAAACTCATTTTTTCATACTCAAAACAATGCAATCAAAGATGGCACAGCTAAAAAATTTGAAAAGCTCAATGTTTTCTTGGATTCTGCAATACCTTCCATAGCTCAACTCTTAAGCAGACGCGCAGCCAGAAATCTCAGATGGGGGAGGTGTTATGGGAGTTTGGGGGCGGACTCTGCCCTTTTTTTGCAAAAATAACTTAATTTTAAGCCTGTTTTGACAAAAATTAATGCTATTAAAACGTGGCATAGGAATTAGCAGTGCAAAAACATTATTATACTAGTTGCATAAATGGGTTATGTGGGAGGTAGCTATTGCTGCTGAAATTTCAGTTCTCTTAGTTACAAACTGATGAATCATAAAATCCTATACCGATAGTTCAATGAAACTTTCAAGGAGTAATCTTTTTCGTCTATATTTCATAGATAAAGATATAATTAGGGGAAATAATGAAAGGAAGTTTAAGAAAAGTAAGTGATTGGTAATTAACTAATACCAAATAGCCCCTTACCCTCCTTCCTATTCTTCTATTTTTTGATGAAATCTATGTTAAGCATTTTTCAAAGAGCGATTAAATTTGATTACCAATTTTGGCCATTTTTGAAAGTTTTTTTTCTGATTTTTGAGTTTTATTTTTGACAAATTAGCCCCCCTGGAACAAACGTTTGAAAATATAGTTCAAATCACATCTTGATTCTATTCCAGTGCAAAAGACAGTCTTAGAAGTGCTAAAAACGTGGTATTTTCCTTATTCTGCATTTTGGTAGGCAGGCCAATGGGTGAGCTATAGCAGCATTACAGCAACTATACTCTAAAGTACTACATTATGTCGATTGCGTATTCTATAATTACATGATAGACCAGTTGATTTGATTTTTTGAGATGGATCTCGAACATGTGTCATAATGACAGATACTTATAACCTAACGGACACGATTGCTGATAGACAAAAGTCCTAACAGACGCAAGTCCTAACAGGCGCAAGTCCTAAAGAACACGAGTTTTAAATGTCCTTTAGCACCCGAGTGTTTAGAACTCGTGTTTTGATACCAACTTGATGCTACTAAAATCTAATCCGCTGATTTGAAGAAAACAGAAGAACAACATTACGTCATTAGCTGAATCTGTTTCAAGTCGCGAGAAAAACGACTGCGGATGGAATTTGAACCCATACCAACAACAACCAAAATCATACATTTGGCTTCGAAGTCGCTGCAGTTTTTTTAATACAAAATCACTTTGCAGTTTGTACCTCTCTGCTCTCTTAAGTTTAGAAACACGAGCTTGCTAATATATTTGAACTCCAATTGTTCACTGTCGTCATTGCGTCATTTCCTGACATCTATACAAGCTTTTCATTTTTCAGCGACTGGAACTGAACAAAAATGGAAGTCTCTTTTAGCTTTTTCGTAGATCTATAAGCGTTTTGCTGAAAAATTTATGATATTAATTATTCTGACTAGATTTTAACTTAACACAGTTTGAAATTTTGATGGCCCAAGTCCCCAAATGTATTTGTGTTTTAATTTGCGGTACTTTTGGTACAATTGCCTGGTGAATTCAAATTTTCTAAAACTCAACAATGGTTTTACTCTTGCTTTGCTTACTTCTTCTTAAAGACTACAAGTATCTTTGTTTTTTAATTTAAAAAAGTAACTAAACGTAAAGCCATTTGTTGAGTTGTTTAGGGTATCTCTGAGCATATGATTTTGTAAATTTACGACGGTAAAAGCATTCGGGCATGCACCAACGGCAAAAACGGTGTTGTGCAATTATCTATACCGTAAAATAATTCTGCGCTGGAGATAAAACTACTATTCGTTAGCCAACATTGAACTGCGCCACAATGCTTACTGTTTAGTACATATTACTACCTAGGGTTCTAGGCTACCACATATTGTTGAGAGTGCCAATTTCAACAAAAATTTTAAATAAAAGAGTATAAAACGAAAATGAGGAATATTCATCCGTGAATCTTTCCATTTATTTTTTAAGGGTTAAGATTAGGGTTTGAGATAAGATTTGGGTCAGGGTTAGGTTTGAGTTTAATGTTAGAGTAAAGCTTAGGGTTTTGGTTAGATTTGGGCTGGAATTGATAAAAAGAGATAAAAATTTCTGGTGAAATATTCTCTCCCAACTATCATATTCATAAACTTTTGCGTATTAATTGGAGCGCTTTTTCAGCAGAACTAATGCGCACCAGTAAATCTACCAACGGCTGGATTTTTAGAAAAAATGTAACAAACATTAAATTAAGTGTGTTAATGAATTTTTACGCGTTTTTTCTTCTCCGAGAAAAAGTATGCGCTTTTTCGTCGGCATTTTAATATGCCCATATTCGCACTAACCTAGACTGTCACATACTGGACAAAACTTTTTCAAGAAAACTTTTTTAAAGTGATACAGCTCTATTTTGAAGTATCGCTTTCATAGTTCATACACGTAAGTTTCAAACAAATTTTTTATCTACATTTGGCAATCTGGTTAGTGTGAATATGGAGTATTGACATAGGATGTACTGGCTGCTATACAGAAAAGCTACCAACAAGGCTGTACTGCCTGCTTTACAGAAAAGTAACGTGATTTATCAATACTCATGCCACTGTGACAGTCGGTACGTGGGCAGTACTTCCCAAACGCTGAAGGACAGAATTAAACAACATGTCCCCAAATCTATCTGTTCTTGCTCTTCTTCCAAGAAACGCTTACTTCCTGCCCGTCGGTGCAAACCTTCCACCCAGACTAATATCCAGTATCCTGCTTCTGATTCAGGCATTTGACTTCATCTTTTACAAAATCCTAACTGTGCTTAACATTATAATGACAGCGAATATTCCATCCTTGCCCAAGGCTGCTCACCTTTCCATCTATCTGCTCTTGAAGCCACTTTCATCAAAACTTCTAACCCTGCTCTCTGCCGACAAAAAAAATTCGTGTACGCTTAAAGATTGTGCACTAATTACGCTTTTTCATTGGCCTTTAATCAGCCAATTACGACTCGGCTTTTTTCTATAAATATTCGCTCCTTTTCCGGGGCTCTCCATTCTTACGATTCATTTTGACAATGATCAGACGAAAAACCTTGAAGATATGAACGACTGAACGTTTTAATCAAGGCAATTCTCAGGTTCTGTACTATCAATCAAATTTTCAAGTAAGAATAAAGTTGTGTCACCTTTTTCTGTAATCAAGTTAAAAACAAATTAGTTTTAAAGTTCTTGAAAGTTGAAGTATTGATAGTGTCAGACTTAAATTTACTGATTCTTATAAGAAATTGTATATTCGCGGAAGTACTGCCAATAATCGTTTATTAAGCCTGAGGCTCGTACAAATGAAGAACAGCTATAATTAAACGACTTCTCAGTATGAAAATTAAACTGCTTCCTTTCAAAACAAATAGTGCAGGCTGACGCATAGCACGCTAAGCTACAATGATTTATAAAGAATTATTATCGCGTTACTGCTGGCGATTTCTGCCGAGAGTTTATATTAGAGCCACTATGCTGCAAAGTTTCAAATCTAAAATAAAACAAATTCAACGCGTTTAATACGTTGGCAAGGAGCAAAGATGCCTTCCAAACCATAATTTTTAAACCGGTGATCTTGAAAACAACGGAGGCAACATTACTGTTCAACAGTATTTTTAAAAATTATAAATATGTGTTGATAAACACATTACCATATCACGATCGACTATCGGTTATAATGACGTGCCAAATAAAAAAGACGTTTTGTGAGATGTCAATACAGTCTCGTATTCAGGATTTTAGTTTTTGTAAGAATCGAGTCTAGTTGTATTGTTCGTTTTTTCGTTTGCAACATATTGAAATGTTGTACACAGACGTGCTTTTACTGCTTAAGCGTTTTCTCCTTTTGTTATTCTACTGCTCTGAAACTGACAACTGTTTTATTGAAAGCCAAAAATTACAGCGTTTCTGATTTTGGAAAAAAAGTGGTTATATCAAACCGGTTGGTAAGTGTATTTTTAAAATAATTTTTTTTTATTTTATGTATACACAAAACCGAACCCCCCAGCATTGGTTTCTGTTTGACATTTTACACGTGTGTCGCCACATCCAGTACGTTTGGTTCAGTTTTCGTCGATAATTAGTCGTATAAGATTTTTGGTTCTTTTGTCAGTTCAATCAGTAGACAGTCTCTGAGTATGAAATTTTTCAACTTTCTTTTACAGCACCTATTTCTTGCACAATATTTAATTCAATTTAATCCACGCAAGACAAAACCATTTTGCCCTATTGGAGCTCATCAGTTTCGTGTAGACAGCTGATGCAATAACCGGCAGAGCCTCAGAGAAATTTTGTCAGGTGGTACAAAGACTGAAAATAACGATTGTGTTCTGCCGGAAATTAGGTGAAGACAAAAAACGTCTTTACCAGGATTTGGTCTAAAGAACAAGATGTATCCGTACTGATTGCGTGCTAAAAGTATCTCTACTACTGATTGAGTGTGTGAACTTAAAGGTTCTTCCAGGCCTTCTGAACCCGGCCCGATGTACCCATGAACCTTGCCTGAATCCCCTCTCGTAGGCTCTGGCAATTGCAATTACATTTTAGTCACCAAGTTGCCTTGGCCAGGAGACAGCAAAACGACCATTTTTTGGGTGGGGGATTTTTATACTGTGTTCCAAAAATTGGAGTTTGTGGGATGGTAGAGGTGTTAAGAGCTCATAACTTCTCTTCAGGCATCTGCAGCTGCTCTGAGTGAAGTTTGATTTGCTAGTTCTCTTACTTCTCTCTACATGAAAATTAGTACTAGCTTTAAGTACACAGACACTTGTATCAACAGTTAATATACTTATTGTTACTTAAAAGTTTTTACATTTTAGGGACCTGAAAACTTCGTCGCAGCTGATAAATGGAAAATGTCCATTAAAAGGAAAGTTTTTAACTGGAACAGCTGTGATCCCAACTCGATTGTGACGTAATGACGTCATTCACCCTCATTCTACGCGGGGTTTATCATGAAAAGCATCCTCTAGGTTTTTCAAAACAAATCTGTTCAGAACATAGGCGTAGTCAGGATTTTCGATTGGGAGGGGGAGGAGTCGAACCAGAAATCACATAGGTGAAGACCAAAAAAAAAAGGTCTTCACAGTTCGATTTAGGATTTGCAACTGGGGGGGGGGCCCAAAATTTAATTGGAGACTAATTGTGTTTGGGGGGGCCCAAACCTCAGCATACAGAGTTGGGACCAAATTTAAAAAACATCTAAACTAATGGTCAGCACGAGCTGAAAAGCTTATTTTGCCCCGAAAATTAGGTGAAGACATAAAAAAAGAGGTTTTCGCTTCCTAAGAAGCCTATTTTGTCCCGAAAATTAGGCGAAGACCAAAAAAAAAGTTCTTCATGGTCTGCGGTACACCTACAAACTAAAGTTAAATCACGCACCGACAACCACTAGCCGTTTTGGCTACAACTTTTTCATTGTTTGCAAGGCAATTGGGGGGCCCGGGCCCTCTGCCGGTCTGCCCCCCCAGGCTACGCCTATGGTTCAGAAAGAAGCTTTTAATTCAAATCAACAACCTTGAGTCAAATAAGTAAGCTCAAACATAACCTAAAAAGTAAAATTTGGGGTAAGCAGAAGTTTCCCAATTTTGAGGTTGGCCGTAGCTATACTGCACAAAAATTTGGCCATCTTTAGCCCGCATTCAACACTGTATATGACGATAAAAGAGGTTTTTGTGATATAACCGCTTTGACTTATAGACGTTGCATGATTCAAAATCAAAAAATCATGTATACAAATCTTAAACAAATGCAAAATTTAAACAACATATATATAACGTCACTAAAAAACGACCTAATTTTCACCTAGACGACACCACTTAAATTGTAGCTGTAGTAGCTTATGCTTTAGTTTTGTCAACCAATCCAACGTCTAAACTTAATATTTTGAGGTGGTCATAAGTCGCTTTTATGGAAATTTCATAGAAATTCCGATTACGCATACTTTTTGCGTCATTTTCTTCTTGCTTTTTCTCAGACTTCTTTCTACATCTCATTCAACCAAAAAAAAAAAGACTAGCCTTTTGGCATAAAAAGCTTAGTAACTCAACGATTGCTGAACAAAACCGAAAATACTATTGCACTGATTGAAAAAACATTGTCAAATTCGTACGCTTTGGCAATTAGGCCATACTGGTGATAGCCAGCACTATTCGACTGTAATTAAAAATTCCCCTTCCTGAGGCTGTATTATTAACATCAGTACTTAAACTAGGACGAAAACGCAAAATCAGAGGAGGAAAGTTAGGCCTAATGCATGAGACTAGATTGGCGTAGACTCCATTTTTCTTGGCCCAGCCGTTCCAGACAGATTCTACTTCAAACACGACGTAAGGAACTCTAATGTTATAAATTTTTTTGGCAACCCTGACGTTGAGAGACTTAGCGTCGTTAGCGAGGCCATCCCAGTTCTAACCTGAAACTACGCCGCTATTAAGCTACTGCACTGGGTCGTTTCGCTGTGCACTAATCAGTTTGATCTTGCCAGTAGAACAGATCCCAGTTGGGAAAAAGAGAAGACTGTTTGGTAGTCTAGGTAACAACCGCCTTAGAACAAGCCAAAGTAAAGCTAGTGTAGTTGGCCATTGTTTGCAACTTTGTTGGAAAAGTTTATTCAGAGTTCACAAAATATTGTAAACAAATACAATCGGCCTACTCATGTTCTGGTAGACTTATTCAGTGACGTGCGGTGAGGCTTTTGGTTGGTGAGGCACAATTTTTTTTTACACACAAGTTTGCAAAAAAAATTATTTAAGACAATAAATGACAAGCAAATAATTAGAGGCGTTGCTAAGGATGACGACACCCGTAGCGGGGAGTGCGTGGTGTCACCCTCTATGTGTGACGCACCCTTCATGATGCCACTCAGGGCCGTGCCAAGGGGGTTTGGCCCCCCCCCCCCGGAAAACTCAAGACAGGGCCCCCTTCGAAACGCTTAAATTTGAACAATTTTGCAATCGGCTTAAATAGTCACTTAACTTTCACATATCTAAGACGCACTACTTTTCTAAAACCAGGATTGTAGAACAACACGAAAATTTACATTAAAGATATCCAAAATATAAAATAAACCAGTACAGCTGCAGCATATACAAGTCAGGTTATTAACTGCCACTCCGTGCTCTCTACAAAAATCGTTAGAATTATCGTTTGAGAGTGAGTTTTATTTAATTTTGAAGACCATTAATACTATATTGTTACAATGTTACGTGAAAAAATAATTTGGGTACTGGAGCTGTAATTATGAGTTAAAGATGCGATCCTTGTAAGCTGCTGTAGTGACATCAATGATATTCTTGTAAATCTTAAAAATTCTTTTTTCGAGCTTTTGCAGTGGCAAAAGTATCAATGATCCTGTGTGGTTGTTTCATCATTTGATAACTTGGTAGTTAGTGTAGTGGTTACCATTCTTGATCTTTCAATGCGTGACCAGAGCTTAATCCGCACCTTAGAGGGCTTATTTTCACAGACTACAAATCGGGATCCTGTACACGGTCTGCAAAGGAGATTGCCTATCCCAAAAATTGTTTGCCGATAATTATTTCATCATGACCGCCCTAGCCCTTTGCCCTATTGTTTGTCCATTGTACGTACTTTTTCATTTTCGGGTTAACATCCATTCTAAATTGTAGACTATCCGGATAAGGAACAAATATCTTAGATCTGCCTGAATGCTGAGCCTGCTCATAGCTTACTGCAACGACATAATTAATAATCAAAAATATAAAACTTGAGCAATCAAACAATATTTCGTCACAAAGTTGTCAAGTAAGACAAGACTTCCAAACTCCTGCAGAAAATTTTCTCAACTATACATAAGCTTAAAGATTAACCACTTTTTGTAGTAGCAGAACCGAACCTCCTGAAATAAATTTTAACTTGATTGCTGACATATGAAGGCAATCTGATCGTAACTATTACTAGACTGACTCATCGGCGTAGCCAGGAATTTTGATTGGGGGTTCCAAACCACAAATCACACGCAACGACGTCATCAGTAACTTTGAAAGAGAAATTTTTCGTGGGGGCAAAGATATCGTAGAATTGAAGATCAGAAGCCGTAGCCTGGCACGTAACTAGGAACTCGTTTAAGGGAGAGGGCTTAAACCTATATTCAAAATGCGAAAATGTCTAAATTGGGAGACGTGTTTGAGTAAAGAAGTGTACTGTAATTCAAACGTATCGCAGCCGTTGGGCGATTTTTCATAATTTTTTGGAAAAAAAACTGTTTTAACACCATTGAATCACAATTCACACGTATTCAGAGCCATTTGAAAGTACTAGATTTTTAACATTTGAAAGCCAATTGAAAAAATTAAGTTGTTCAGTCTTTTTTTTTGTTTGCAATGTAAGTCCAAAACACGTTTAAAATCTTGTATTTTGGGGTTAAATTTTCTAAGTGATTTGACCCACGTAGGGGGAAGTAAAGAACATTGCCTCCAGCAACATTGTAGCGGCAAATAACAATCCAGTGGAATATTTTCCTCAGAGATTATTGTTTTGTTATGAAAACAACCAGTTATAGGAATGCATACTCGTATACGGCCAGGGGGTCCAGAGGCCCTCTCAATTAAAAAATTTGTTCAATGAGCATTCCTCTTACTGAAGCTAATTTTTTCAAAAGTACTTTGTTGCATAGAAACTGGCGAGGTGAAGGTAAATTGTTATTGAAAAATGGATGGTTACGCCTACAAACCATGTTATTGCCTTGGCCGGATTTACTTTGAGTTGAACCCATGGCACTTTGGGTTTTTTGCAATATTTTCCTGCCAAATACAAGTGAAGACCAAAAAAAGTTTTATCTGAGCGCGGAGCCCCTGGCACTGAGCTATATGTGATATGTTAAATCCGTCCCTGGTTATTGCATTACGTTCATAAAAAGGTTAGATGAGGGCCTCTGTTACCAACTTTTAGGATAAAAACTCTTCATTTCACTCGGGTTATACGTTTAAATTGGTTGGCCATAATTAAATTGAAGGGGCCCAGGCCCCCTGGATCAATATTACTGTTGGAGGCCCATTCAAATTAGGGACCATTTAAATATTATTGTAGGGGGCATTTTTAAATTGGTTGGCAAACATTAAATTCAAGGGGCCCGGGGCCCCTGAATCAACATTATTTGTTGGGGACCAATTTAAATGTTATTGTAGGGGGCCCATTTAATTTGGCTGGCAAAAATCAATTGAGGAGGCCCGGGCCCCCTGGATCAATATCACTGTTGGGGGCCCATTTAAATTGGGGGGCATTTTAATTGGTTGGTAAAAATTAAATTGAGGGGGCCCGGGCCCCCTGGATCAATATTATTGGTAATTACTCTTGTACGCGAAGACACTGAAAGAAACTGAAGAAACAATAGTCTTTTTTGTGACATTTTTATCATGAGCAGCATTTCAATTGGAGGGCCCGGGCCCCCTGCCCTCCCCCCTGGCTACGCCTATGGACCGGGGGGTTCGGGGCTGCCTTGGCACGGCCCTGATGCCACCCCTCTGTTAGTGAAAACCAAAAAGAAAAAAAGGCTTTGGCCAAAAATTTAGTAGGTTTTCGGTTCAAAAGTACGTGAAGACCAAAAAAAAAGGTCTTCGCCAAAAACTCAGTGGGTTGTCGTTGCGTATGTGGATTGAGACCCAATAAATTGAAAGAAAAAGTCTTCATCACAAACACATTAGAAAATGGTGTCACCCCAAAATGATGACACCCGGGGCGGGCCGCCCCCCCCCTAGCGACGCCACTGCAAATGATTGTTTTCACAACCATTAAATGAAGACCAAATTTTTCGATAATTAATTATTCGTTTAAAATTTGCAGTTCACTTAAAGCCAAATCAATTCTTGAAGTTTCGAAAATCTATAAAGGTAGCCTGGCCTATTCTTTGGCTTTGAATGTGGACATTATTGAAGTTTCCGTGCTTGCTAAGCCTTCTTGGCAATTTCTCTAAGTCACAAAAACCGGTTTCAGTCCCAACATTATTATTTACTAAAAACATGAAAGTAAAAATGAAGATTTTTATGGCACAACCACTCTTTTCTTGAGTACGGTTCTACTCTTTCTGAATCGAGGGGTTCTTTCGTAATGATGTCTCGAGCAAATCTTTTAAATCGGTTTTCTTTTGGCTATAACTTCAAGTTTAGATTAAAAACTTAGTTTAAAAGTCTCTCAGCTTTGAGACTAAATTTTCTTCCATTTTAGTTCATTTTCTTGTATTAAATTGCTTTTATTTCGCTTGAAAAATAACTTGTTCAATTTCGCAATGAACGAAAGACTACAAAAAAAACTGCTTCGACTTTTTCTCATTTTATGACGTCACAGGTGGAGGCGTGCCGCAAAATCAGATTTAAAAGCATTATGCGTTGTTCGCGATTTGTAGGAGAGAAAAAGGTATACTTTTAGTTCGTTTATTAAAATTTGCTTTGCTGAAGCGAGGCACAATTGACAATTGTCTCACCTCGCATATTTGAAGCGATGCTCAATGGCACGGCGTAATGATAGCAATATTACACCGAATAGTTTGGGCGTTTTAATGCGAAAGACAGGGGTGCCGAAACGTCTAAAGGGCAAGGGGGGCAGCTTTTTCAAGGGGCACTTTCAATACTGTACGCACAGTCATTACCACCAACATTGCAAAAATACTGTCAAACAATTAAACACTTCACCAAAGCCAAAGTACTGAGTACGTCGAATAAACAGTAAAAAACAACAACAAACAAATTATCAATTAAATAAGAGCAGTCTCTACCGCAAGATGCCATCGGAGGTTTGGGGGCGGAGCCCCCAGCGCTCGAGGATTTTGCAATTTTTGTGCAAAAATAACCTAATTTTAGGACTTTTGTAGCAAAAATTAATGCTTTTAAATTGTGGCATAAAAATTAGCAGTGCTAAAACTTGATTAAACCGGCTGCGTAAATGAGCTGATTGGCTATGAGGGCGGTGGCTAATGGTAAAATTTTAGCCTTTTTACAACAAGCTGGTAAACCTTAAAACAAAAAAATCACAAATTTTAAACTAATTCGTCTGCATTTACAAAACAAGATAATTTTGAAAAAGATGTTTATTTCCACCACATCTCACATCTCCATCCCCAACGAGTATTTTGCTGTTAGGTCTGGACAAGAAATGGATCTTGCTTCAGTTATTGCAATGAATTTTATGTGTTACAAGTTTTTCTTATATTAATCCGGTTTGAGCGGGGGTCCGGATCACCTGGATTCGCCTCTGGTAACGTCAGCGTCATTCGTTCCATGCAACTACTGCTACAAACAAGCTAAGAAATTTGAATGTCTGACGCCAGAGTAGCGTGACTGGGGAGGCATAAATAATTTTTTTGGGGGGCACAAAAACTTCGTTCCCTCGAATTCGTGAGTGACGACCATAAAAACAAAAAAAAATTCTTCATCGCAGAATCTGCGAAAGAACGGTTCTTGCTCACGAATTCTGTGGTGATGATCAGTATTTTGGGGGTCTCAAGCCTCGAACTGCACTCCAATGGCACCGAGCCTGTTACTTTCTTTGAGGTACAATTCTCGCTTAGGGGGGCACAGTTCTCATTTGGGGAAGCACAGCCCCGGAATGCCCCCCTTGGCGCTGGTCCTGAGGCAGTGCTGTCGCCAGAGCAAATGAAGTGAGGGGCACTAGCCAAAAGTGGAGGGGCACAAAAATTAGCATATAAAAACTAATCTTCAGATTGTACGGCTACAACTACGCGCAATTTTAAAATAAGGCCGGCAGATCGAGCATCTTAGCTCCTTTTGTTGCGGCCCATAGTCGCTTAAAAAATCTATCGAGAGCAATGAATGATATCAGACGTGCAACCAGAATTTTGCTAAGAGGAGTGAACCAAAACTAAATTTCTTTTTTGCACAAAAACTGCTGAACATACAACTCAAACGTGTCACAGACGGGACATAGTCACTAAATATTTAGTGACTGTGAACGTGGCTTGGGGCGGAGCTCCAGCCGCCAGGCGATTTTTGCGATTTTGCAGCAAAAAAGTAGCAATTTTTAACCTCATTTTAATTGCATTTCACACTTTTAGAAGCCATATGAATAACTCAATTGCTAGAGTTTTGAAGTAATTTGAAAGAATTAAATTGCTTGGCACCTTCAACCCCCTCCTTACTTCAGGTCAAGTCTAAAATACGTTTAAACGCTTATGTTTTAAGGTAAAATTTTCTAAGTGGGTTGGCTAAGGGGGCTTAAGCCCCTTCACCTTGGTTGTGCCACTGACTGCGACCTCAAAATCTTGAGCGTGCTCTAAAAATCAAAACAGCTGGTCTTCGAAAAAAAATGTATCAGATTCTGCAGGCTTACGTCTATCTTTCGCGACACATCCGTAAAGGCGTGGTATTAAGACGGAATATTGCGTCAGATTTATGTGACACAGCAGTTGGTTGCCTGCAATTTCGCAAAAAATTGAGAAAACGTCAAAGGAGAATTATGTTTGAATATACTTATTCCTTTTTCCATTATTGTGTGTTGCCTTGTCACTGAGTAATGTTCCAAAAACAGTATTTTGAGTAAATCTAAGTGGGGGGGCACAAGCATCCGTTAGGGGGGCATGGCCCCCCTGGCTCCCCCGTAGTGACGGCACTGGCCTGAGGCCTACAAACATTGATTCTTAAGTTCTTAATTTGAAGTTTTGTAGCACTCTTTATCTTTGTAGCGTAAGATTAAACTAATGGAACTAAATCGGATGTCACAGCTCACAGGCTAACCAAATAATATATTCCACAAGATCGCTCTTTTGTTTTATCGGTACGTTATTTAGAAATCATTTAACACATGCAATTTGTTATTATTGATTTCAATGAACTTTATAGCGTCAATCAATGGATAGTAATTTTGCTCGTAATGAAAGATATTTTTTTAGAAAATGAAAATTGTACTGCAACGTGATTTGAATCGACGAAAATTTTTATTACGTTTTCTTTCTAGAAAGGGCTCTGTTGATTGACAAACCACTAAACTTTAATTCCTCAAATGCTTCTTGTAACTCCAGTACGCTTTTGCGTGCCATCAGTTTAAACTGACGTTAGGAGGATATGAGTTAAGTTTCATCCAATTGATCAGCTTTCACGAGCTAGCAAAAAAAACGTACAGTGTAATATAGCCTACTGCAAGTTGCTACTAACTTTTTACTGTGTTAAATGCTGTAGTGCACAATTGGGTCATTTGTGGGGTCAATTGTTCACAAACCCTTAAATTAATTGTTAGATCTTTTGTTCATGAACAATTAAATTTATCCTGCTTTGGATATGCGAGCTTTGAGATTAGCAAACGTTTGTTTCGTTACTATCGTACTGAAATGCAAAGGGCAGTACTGCCCCCCTTTCCCCTCCTGGTAAAAGGGCAGGGGGAGCAGCAGCCCCCCCTGCCCCCCCCCCCGTTCCGGCACCACTGGCGAAAGACATAACATAAAAGCAGTGAATACTCAAAAAAAGTAAATATGACAAAAATTAATAAAGTTTTTGATAAATATTTCGATTTGTGTGAAACTATTTTATTTAAATTACATACTTTATTTTCGTTTTCCTTTGCACAATTCTACAGGTGAGGCACGGCCTCACCTGCCTCCCCTGACCGCACGTGCCTGGTCTTATTATCAAGTATGAGTTTGTACTTTGTACAGAGTTGTAAACGGGCCGACTAGTTCAGGCCCGGACCCGGCCCGAACCCGAAAATATATGCACGAACCCGGCCCGAACCCGAAAACTAATTTGAGGCCCAAATCATGCCCGATGAAACCCGAAAGTTATGTTAGGTCTGAAGAATTTAGCAATGTTGCCAAGTTATTTTGATTATATTTTTGTACACCTAAGACAAAAAGTACGTCTCGGGCCCGAATCCAGCCCGAAATTTTTTGTCAACTTTAGGCCCGAACCCGACCCGAAAAGTCCGGTCCGACTTACAACTCTGACTTTGTAGCCTAGTAATAAACGCCTTATTGCTAGGTCAGGCTATGATTTGACTGAAATGTTTCTGACAGCTTGATTTTTACTGAGATCGCTGGGCTGCCAAACAGACTACTCTTTTTACCAGAAGGGATCTGTTGTGCTGACAAGATCTAACTGATTAGCGCGTAACAAAACGACTCAATGCAGTAGCTTAATAGCGGAGTTGCTTTAGGGTAGAACTGGGATGGCGTCGCTAACGCTATCAACGTCAGGGTTGCCAATAAAAATTATAACATTAGAGGCCCCTACGTCGTGTTTGAAGTATATCTCTGGAACGGCTGGGTCAAAAAGAATGGAGTCAACGCCAATCTCGTCTAGTACGATTCGTCGAACTTCCAATTCCCTGATTGATTTTGCCTTTAACTCTTCGTTTAAGCTCGTAAGTTTTAATTATAAAGGATTCTGAAAGTGCTTTATATACAGCTAAAATATAACTTGAATACGATCCAACGCCGGAAAACTACTGCATTTCGTTAAACCAATTCTGATTTCATCATGTCAAAAACGCCATCAGACAACTAATAATACTGATACGAGAATAATATTATTGAAGTTGAAATCTCTACATTATGCGGATTAGAGCTCAGTTTTTAATATAACAAATCAACACTGAATGATAGAAAAATCAAATATTATTTTCAGCAGAATTAAAACATATTACTCGCAGGCGCGTAGCCAGAAATTCGCAATGGGGGGACTGTTTTGGGGGTCTGGGGGCGGAGTCCCCAGCCGCCGGAGGCCAATGGGGGTCTTGGGGCGAAGCCCCCAGCCGCCGGAGGCACGGGGGTCTGGGGGCGGAGCCCCCAGCGCTCAAAAATTTTGCATTTTTTTCCAAAAATAACTCATTTTAGAGCTATTTTGATTAAAAAATAATGATTTTGAAACGTGGCTTAGAAATTGGCAGTGCAAACATGATTAAACTGGTGGCATAAATCGGCTATTTGGGAGGTGGCTAATGGTAAAATGTTAGTTCTCTTGTTTAGATGCTGGTAAATTACAAAATCGAATAGTTTAATAAAACTCACACGGAGTAATCTATTTCGCATACAGTTTATAAAAAAAAATAATTGGGGGGTGCTAATGAAAAGAAATTTGAGAGAAATGATTGGTAATTAACTAATACTGAATAGCCCCCCCTATTCCTTAGTTTATAGTATATTTGTTGATGACACCTATGTTCAGCATTTTTACGCTTGTAATCAAATTTGATTGCTTATTTTTGACCATTTATCAAAGTTTTCATTTATTTGCTGGTTTTATTTTTGACAAATTAGCCCCCCCCCCTGAACATATGTTTCAAAAGATGTTTTAAATCACTATTTAGTCCACTTCAGTACATAAAACAGTATCAAAAGTGCTAAAAATGTAGTGTTTTTCCCATTCTGCATATTGGTCGACATGTCAATGGGGGGTGGGGGGCTATAGCCCCTGGCTACGCTACTGGCTAAAAACGTGGTATTTTCCTAATTGTGCATTTGGTCAGCAGTTCATTAGCCCCCCCTAAATAAACGTTTCAAAGTATGCTTTAAAGCATTTTTTAGTCTAATCCAGTGCAAAAGAGAGTCTTAGAAATGCTAAAAACGTGGTATTTTCCTTATTCTGCATTTTGGTCGGCAGTTTATTAGCCCCCCCCCCCCCTAAATGAACGTTTCAAAATAGTCTAATCCAGTGCAAACACACAGTCTTAGAAATGCTAAAAACGTGGTATTTTCCTTCTTCTGCATTTTGGTTGGCAGTTCATTAGCCCCCCCCTCCCCCCCTAAATAAACGTTTCAAACTATGCTTTAAAGCAGTTTTTAGTCTAATCCAGTGCAAAAGAGAGTCTTAAAAGTGCTAAAAACGTGGTATTTTCCTTATTCTGCATTTTGGTTGGCAGGCCAATGGGGGGGGCTATAGCCCCCCCCGCCCCCCCCCCCTGGCTACGCTACTGATTACTCGTATAAAATTCGTTCTGAGCTATAGTATTGTGTAGTTCTCACGTACAGCATCAGATCGACTATTTGTAACAGTTGAAAGAAACTCAGTGTACAAAAAGTCCGGTAGAAATAGCTTTTATCCGGAAAAAATTCATAATAAGCTAAAATTTGGCACGATGACTCAGGACCATATCCTGAGACACCGAAAAAAATTCCCATGTTTTGGATATGGGAATTTTTCAGCCTTTAAAGCCTGCCATCTAGTGTCAAAGAGCCTTTACTGTCCAACAGCCAATCCAAAAGTTGTAAAAGTGCCAAGTTTTGAATAATAGTTGGTTTTCAAGTTCAGGTTTTAAAATATTTACTTTAAAACTGAAGACGGCATTGTTGGTGACGTCATTGTCAAAGTTTTTTAAAAAAATGACGTATTGATGGCTCGAATTGTAAATGAGTGTTAGGTTTTTGGTTCAAAATAAAAAATAGCTAAAATCAAAGTAATAACGTTGTAAACGTTTTTGATGACGTCATCTGTAACGAGTTTTATTTTGACTGTAAATTTGAAAGAGTGTTTGACGAAACGAAACATTGTTAACTTTTTTTTTATTAGCTTTAAACTGGGGAGAATTATATAGCGAATTCAGTCGATTGAAAGTCAAAAACTGTGTTGTCAGTAAAACTCGTGTAGCAGTCAAGCAGATAAAATTTAGACCTCCCAATTGGCAGTGGTGGGCAATAACAAATCATTGTAGTAACGAATTACTTTTTTAGTAGTTTTTACAGTAATGGCACTACTTTTTCAAAAAAGTAACTTTTGCGGTAACCTTAACTACATTTTTAGAGTTGTCAAAATTACTAATTACAAATTACTTTGTAAATGTTACCATCCAGTAGAAACGCTTGACTGGCTGCTTATTTTATACCTCCAGCCTTTTAAAAAGTTGTTTCTGTTGAGAATGACGCCGGGTCGAACCATGTGCCGTATGTCTTTCTGCGTGCTGGAATGGTTTTTACATGCGGTGCTAGTTTTGTTCAAGACGATTGATCATTGATAGAGCTCATAGCAATCCTACAAAAGCGCAATAATAATAGAAAATATGCGGTCAAGTTTTTTAATTACGGTGGTTTCAAGCATAGGCGTAGCCAGGATTTTTGATTGGGGGGGCCCAAACCACATGCAATGACGTCATCAGAAATTTTCAAAAAAGAAAGTTTTTGTAGAACAAAGATATCATAGAATAGAAGATCTGAAGCTGTAGTCTGTTGGCACTTAACCAGGATTTTGATAAAGAGAGAGGGCGAAAACCAAATCGTTAGAAAATGCAAATGCTTAACTTAGAAAACGTGTTGAGTATGCTAGTGTACTCAAACGTCCACAGACGGGGGTCTGGGGGCGGAGCACCCAGCCTCCGGTGGCTATGGGGGTCTGGGGGCAAAGCCCCCAGCCGCTGGGCGATTTTTGTAAGTTTTTGGTAAAAAAGCTATCTTAATCCCATTGGATCACATTTCGCACGTGTTCACAGCCATTTGAAAGAACTAGATTTTTAACATTAAAAAACCAATCGAAAAATTCTAATTGTTCAATCCTCCTTTTACTTGCAATTAAATTTCAAAACACGTTTAAAATCATGCATTACAGTGTAAAATTTTAATGGTGGGTGATTTGGTCCATGTAGGGGCAAGTATGGCACATTGCCTCCTGCACTATTTTAGCAGTAAATAATTATCCACTCGAAGATTTTCCTTAGAGATTTTTGTTTTGTCATGAAGTTAACCAGTTACAGGATTACATGTACGGCAAGGGGGCCCAGGACCCCTCAAATTCAATTTCAATAATTTGTTCAATGAGCATTTTCCCTAGCTATTTTTTTTAAAGTATTTTGTTCGGAAAAACTGGCGAGATGAATGTTGGTAAAATAGATAGTTACGCTTACAAAACATGTTATTCCCGGGCCGGATTTACATTGCGCGGGGCCCCTGGCACTTAGGGAATTTTTGCAACATCTTCGTGGCAAATATAAGTGAAGACCAAAAAAAGTCTTACCGTCTGACGGCCGGGCCCTGCTACTTAGCCATATGGCAAATACGGCGCTGGTTATTGCATTACGACCATAAAAAGTTTAGATGAGGCCCTGAGATACCAACTTTCGGACAAAAATCCTAGATTTTACCATGGTTATACGTTTAGATTGGTTGGAAAAAATTGAATTAAGGAGGTACGCCGGGCCCCCTGGTCGTCAGTATTATTTATTGTTGATTACTGTTGTACGCGTGTACTGTTGTACGCAAAGATGCTAAAAGAAACAGAAAATGAAGAAACAAGACTTTTTTGTCAAAGTTGTGTCATTGATGGCATTTCAATTGAGGGGTCCCAGGCCCGACTGGGCCACCCCCCTGGGCCACTCCTCTGGCTACGTCTATGATTTTGAGATAATATTGCGCTCTTAGGTTCTTTCATAAAAAAAAAGAATATTTAAAGCAAAATTGAAATAACTTTTTTTTCAAAACGTAGAGGACTCGAGTCAAGTCACTTGACAGTTTTTTGAAATCTCCAGGAATTGCATGACATTATTATGACGTGGACACAGGTGGTCGTCATTATTATTACTTGCTTTTGCACGCGTATATCCTAAATTAAAGAAATTGCAATTCGGACAAGGACAACATACTGGCTATGCTCTTATTATATTTATCATTGGTAGTATTTCAGTTGGGGGTTTACCTTACCGCCTGTGTCATAGCATTAAGTTCATAATAACGTTAAACGAGGGCTTGGGGTTGCAACTTTTAGCACAAAACTTATCGATTTTTCACAGGTTTTGCGTATGTATTGTGAAAAATTTGAATTGTTGGGCCCTTGGATCGAAACCCTTGGTCGTCAGTTAGGGGACCCGGGCCCCCTGGTTGTTAGTTAGGGGCCCCGGGGGTCTCTGGTTGTCAATTAGGGGCCCCAGGGCCTCCTGTTTGTCAGTTAGAAGCCCCGGGGCATCCGTTTGTCAGTTAGGGGCCCCCTGATTGTCGGTTAGGGGTTCCGGGGTTCTATGGTCGTTAGTTAGGGGTCCTGGGGCCCCCTGGTTGTTAGTTTTGGGCCCCCTGGTTATCGGTTAGGCCCCCAGGGCCTCCCAGTTGCTAGTTATAGGCCCTGAGCCCCCTTGTCGTTAGTTAGGTGCCCCGGGGCCCCCTGGTTGTTTGTTATGGGCCCTGGGCCCTCTGGTCGTTAGTTAGGGGCCCAGGGCCCCTAGTTGTTGATTAGAGGACCCTGGTCCTCAGTTAGGGGCCCTGGGGCCCTCTGGTTGTTAGTTGGGGGCCCCGGGGCCCCCTGGTTGTTTGTTATGGGCCATGAGCCCCCTGGTCGTTAGTTAGGGGCCCGGAGCCCTCTAGTTGTTGATTAGAGAACCCTGGTCCTCAGTTAAGGGCCCTGGGGGCCCCCGTTTTTCACTTTGGGGCCCTGGGGCCCCCTGGTTGTTAGTTATGGGCCCCAGAGCACCCTGGTTATCACTTAGGGGCCCCCTGGATGTTAGTCAGGGGCCCCTGGGCTCTCTCGTCGTCCGTAACTGCAACTAAACATCGCTAGGCTATGTCATCATAATTTTATATCATTTATGGTATTTGAATTGGGAGGGCCCCCCCCCCCTGGCTACGCCTATGGTTTCAAGGAGGAGACTTCTGTGGCGGTATTTTGTTGCCTGTTTGCGTAATTATAAACATGCCCAGGCTTTATTTACGACAGTTTTGTTATGTATCTTTGATTAACAGACATCGATCTGAATAATCTACCGCATTTTGGGTTAACATTGTTATCTACCCTCGCGTAGTATCAAATTTAAATGTTGTGCAAAAACCGAAGGTAGGTATTGCAATACCCTATTCATTCATACGTCAAAGGGTAAAATTTTTGTCGTGGCTACCACAGCAATATAAAAAAAGGACAGTATTTTGTCCAAAACAGTTACTATTTTTAAAATTTTGTTCGAAATAAATCCCTAGGACAAAAGCCGAAAACTACGCACTCGTTCCAAAAATATCAAAGAAAAAAATAAACGTATTATAAAAACAGAAAAATTTGCACAAAGCACATAAAATCACCAACCACCTCTTCATAAACTTTTGTAATATTTTTAGTAACTAAAGAGAGGTAATACCAGTAAGCGGGACTAAATTTATATTGCGCCGGACCCTTTAACACATTTTCTACTAACAAAATTTGTTGACCAAAACAAAAGTTTTCCACCGCTTAGGAGTCGCATTTTCCGTCGAAACTAGAGCGAAAACAACCTAAAAAAAAGTCTTCGCCGGCCAGGGGTCGCAATATTGCTTCAGGCACAGTGCCATCATCGACTCTTTATGAGTAGACTAGAAACAAACGCGCGGAGAAAAAGAGAAGAGGATTGAAGAAAAAAGTTTTCTCTCGTTGCGAAGTTTTTTCCGGTCACGCGTATTGAATTAATTTGATTGGACATATTCGTAGAGCGAGCGAACCGTGAAGAAAAAAGTCACGCTGATTGGACGAAACGGCATATTCTAGAACAAATGAACCATGAGGAAAAAAGACAAACTCTTAGTTTCCAGTTTACGAATATGGTGCCATTTTGCCACACGGTAAACTCGGTTCCGCCGGTAAGTACTATCAAGATAATAGATTGAAAAAAACTACCCGAATGCAATAGATCAAATCAAATCTTTCATTATACTCACTGCACTACACCGAAGCGTGCAACGAGTTGGCGAAGCTACACAGCTTTTTTTGAAGAAATATTGTGGCAACGGTGGCGAGTCGTTGGCAACACTGTGTCTGATTTGACCGGCCCGAGATTTGAAGCTCGGACCTCCCCCTCCATAGACAAACACGTTACCGTTCGACCAACGAATAGATCAATCACATTGCATTTTTTCAATTTTCTATCTTGATGGAGCTTTTATGTGAGAATTACCTTAAGCGTGTTATTAAGATTATTAGCGTATTGGAAATTATTTATCAAAACCTAGGAAGTGCAATAAATTTGGAGTTAATTACAGCATTAATTTTTTATTGCTCGATTTTGCTTCTTGAATCATAACGTAAGGGTGATCTGGCTTCAGCACATCAGGAGCCATAGTTGCAGGCTTGTTTTGAATTGACCTTGACCGCAGAAACAAAAGACCCGAAATTCGAAACCCGCTTAATTTAAAACAATTCTGTACTCACCCAGACCATGGGATCCATGCTCAGACGGAAGACAGGAATCAAAATCATATTAGTGAGCACTGAACCGTATCTAAGAGGCCGCATAATGAAAGCTATAACTTTAAAACGATACTTGGATCACGGACGAAATCCAAGTTTTTTTTCGTTCAGCGCGATTAGAAACAGTGATGTTGACTACTGTCATTTTGGCTGAATTTTTCATTCAAAGTAATTTGTGATTTGTAACGACAAATTAGTGATTACTTTTTCTAAGAAGTAACGAATACGGTAATTTTATTAATTTTTTACAATAATTTTCGGTGACGTAGAGTCATAACTTTTATGCAGCAATTTGCCACCACTGCCCATTGGGGATCAAAAAAAAAAAAACTTAATGCATTTTGCAGTTTGATCAAGAAAGCCCTTGAATGTTTATCAAAAAGCTCCCACGCGCAGTTAAAGTTAATCTACAATTTTAGTTTAAGATGCAAGCTTTAGCGACGATAAAAAAATTATTAAGGCGGTAAAATGTCAAAATTTAGCGTGGTTATTATAGATTAAAATAATAATATTGTCAGACTTTGCAATAATATTGCAAATACGCAAAAGCAATGTCTGATAATAATACTGTCGGATATTATTTTGCGTATAAGATAATAATATTGTCAGACATTGCAAAGCGGTAGAAATTTTGTTCTTATTGGATGTATTATCGTGCTCGGCACATATTCGCATTAATTTTCGTATAATTACGCTAGTTATTATCTTTTAGAATCATTGCGTACAGGAGAATGAGGCAAGACCTCCGCCAAGAACTCGAGGATGCCTTGGGACCTCCAAATGATGATGATGTTGATATTTATAAAGTGTTGCAATGTTTTGTGAGGTCAAACAGCACTCTTTTTCAAATTTGCGATCACAACTCTTGACAGACAACGTCATCAAAACGTTTGTGATGTTATCATTTTGACTTAAGCAATTTTTTATTTTGAACCAAAAACCTAGCTCTCATTCACAATTTGAGTCACCAATGCAGAATACGTCATTTTTCAAAACCAAAAATTTGGCAATGACGTCATCAGTTTTAAAGTAAATTAGTTTATACCTGCACTTGAAAATTAATTACTATTCAAAATTTGGCTCTTCCACAATTTTTGGATTGGCTGTTGGATAGTAAAGGCTATTTGACACTAGATGTCAGAATTTAAAGCCTGAAAAAGGGAAAAAGTCCCATATCCAAAACATGGGGAATTTTTTTGGTGGCTCAGGACATGGTCCTGAGTCATCGTGCCAAATTTCAGCTTATTATAAATTTTTTCCGGGTTTTAGTGTATTTCGTATTTCTACCGGACTAAAAGGCAAAGAATCTGTCACCATGCCAATCCCCGGTGAACCGCTTAATTCTAGGCTCTACCACATATCACATCATTTTGATTCGCTCTCTCATTATACTGCAGTAGGTGTAAAAGTTCCCGAACTAGCCTCTAGTCCGGAAACACGATTCTATTGAATAATGCAGACGTGAACTTGAACTCCCATTTGTTGTATTCCAGTTATAATTACGAGACTAAGCACTGACGGTGAATTTGGAAGTAACAGTACTTTAGAAATCACTTAGAAGCTTACACTTGGAAGCCACACTAGGAAGTTAAATTCCTTATCGCATTTTCTACACAATAAACGGCAATAAGAAATAGTTTAAATCACTATCGACTCAAATAAGCCAAGGTTAAAACATTACAGCACGATAGCATACACATACAGTATTTAGCTTCTGTACAATTCTGTCCCGGCTATTACAGCTCTGAAGCATAGGCGTAGTCAAGGGGGGCAGAGGGCCTGGCCCTCTTCCCTCAATTGAAATGTCACCAATAATAAAACTGAAGCAAAACAGCCTTTTTTTTGGGTTTCGGTTTTGTTTAGCATCTTCGAGTACAACAGAACACGGGTACAACAGTAATAAACAATAATATTGACAACTAGGGGGCCAGGGCCCTCTAAATTCAATTTTGCCTACCAATTTAAATGTATTGCCTGAGTGAAATTAAGGTTTTTTTTCCTAAAAGTTACAACCTCAGGCCCTCATCTAACTTGTCATTAACGTACTGCAATCACCAGGGCTGAATTCACCACATAGCCCAGTGCCAGGGGCCCCGGAGCACTCAGATGGTAAAACTTTTTTTTGGCTTCACCTACTGTATATTTGGCAGGAAGATGTTGCGATAATCCCCAAAGTACCAGGGGCCCACCACAATGTAAATCCGGCCAGGGAATAAGATGGTTAGTTGGCATAACCATCTATAGCACAATGTTTCAATGATAATTCACTTCCATCTAGCCAGTTTTTACGAGACAAAATACTTTTGAAAAAAATTTAGCTTGGGAAAGTGCTGATTGAACAAATTATTGAATTTGAATTGAGTACCTGGGCCCCCTGGCCGTAGATGTACTCCTATAACTGGTTAATTTCATGGCAAAACAAAAATCTATAAGGATAATCTTCGAGTGGTACATAATTTGCTGCTAAAATATTGCATCAGGCAATGCACCTTAATTCCCCCTACCTGTGCTAAATCACTTACAAAATATAACAGCAAAATGCAAGATTCTAAACGTGTTTTGGAATTAAATAGCAAGCAAAAGGAGAATTGAACAATTTTTTTTAATTGATTTTGCAATGTTAAAACTTCAGTTCTTTCAAATTGCTCTGAACACGTGCAAAATGTGATCCAATGGCATTAAAATAGCTTTTTTTTCAAAAAACTACAATAAATTGCCTAGTGGCTGGGGGTTTCGCGCCCAGACTCCCGTCTGTGATGCGTTTGAGTTACACTAGTTTACTCAACACGTCTCCCAAGTTAGACAGTTGCACTTTTTAGCTATTGGTTTAAGCCATTTCCTGTTACCAAATCCTTCTTAAGTGCCAAACCAAGCCACGGCTTCTGATCTTCCATTTTACGATATCTTTGCCCAATAAAAACTTTCTGTTTCGAATATTTCTGATGACGTCATTGCAAGTGATTAGTGGTTTGGGCTCTCTCCTATCAAAAATCTTGGCTATGCATACGTCTGAAGTAGTCGATCTGTTAGTCACACGCTCGGTCCTCAACAACTAAATTAATTCATTATGTAGAGATCCGGCAGGAAAATTTATCAATTGACCGAGTTACACCACATTTTTTGGAATTTTGTAGAAAGTATAGGTGGTTCACGCCCCCGAGATGATTTCATCCAACGTCGATAAAAAGTAGATCGAGCGTTAAGAACTGGTGTTTACGAACTCAAAGGAGATACGTAAATGACGTATTCTATATGCGAGCAACATGCGATACGCCGTTACGTGGACACATGTTAAAGCAAATAATGCAAAATGCGATTCACGTTACATTTCCCCAAACTTCCGATTCCAAGAGAGGGAGTTTCTACGAGCCCTTTGAGTGAATCGTTCAAGGCAGCAAACTTAGTCTACAGCATACAACACTCACATGCTAAACCTACACCGCCCACACGTCACACAATAAAAGCAGTAGTTATAAAATTGTCCTCGCCGTCGTCGACACTGCGTATCAGAGCGATTTTAGTTATGTCTCGTTCTCGTGTCCGACCATCGCACATGCGAGCGTTGACTAAACGAATGTAATTGTACGTCCCAATTTTCATCGCCGTGACATAGGCGTCAGCAAGGGAAGGCAGGGGAGGGCCATGCCCCCCTGGATTTTCACACACTTTCTTTTAAACCTCTCAACTTTCAAAAATTCTTCCATTTTTAGTAATTAATACTGGCTCTATTCTTATTGGCCCCCCTGAAAAATTTTCTACCGACGCCCTCGCGCCATGATTATCGCAAAGGGGTATTTTAGGAGTTTGGGCGCCGGCTCTTCGCATAGAAAAATCAAGTCCCCAATTTTGAAGCTCCTGCATGGCCGCATCCACTTTTGTCGCCCTTGTAGTTGGGTCATGTATATTTGTATCCATCTGTTCCACCAGAGCTTTGCGATCCGTTGGGTGTACCGATGTCCGCGACGAAGTTCATAAAGGATAGATGCCATTGTCCGTAGGTTCGAGTGCTTCAATTATCAAGTCAATTGGTCTCAAGGGAGGAAGTTCGTCGTCCGATAACCAGGGTGCTGAAACCCGGGGCGGATGGGGAGATATATCCCCCCCTATAATTTGACTGTATCCCCCCAACAATTTGAGTATGATCTTCATCTGCATCTCCTCCAATAATTTGACTCAGTAGTGCATCTGAGCGCAGGTCTCTACTTGAATTCGGGAAAAAAGGTCCCAATTCTGGTGAAGACCTTTTTTTTTTAGTCTTCACTTAATTTGCTTTCCTGAAAAAAGTCTTGGTCGAGGTTCATCCACCCCAATGTTGAAAATAGGGCAAAATTGGGGTAAAATTGCAAATTATCCCCCCCAACGCTCAACAAATATTTGCACCACTGCCGATAACGATTTGGAGAGTGGCCTGTAATTTATAACGTAATCGGCCATTTTCGCGCAAGTCAGCAGCTCGTCATCCGTCGGTGTCTGTTTGGAAGTAATCGGCAAGCCCTAAAATGCCTAGCGGATTGCACGAATTTTACGTTCGTATATACCGGTTCTAAACGCTCGATCTACTTTTTATCGAAGTTGAATGAAATCATCGCGGGGGCGGGAATCACCTACCCTTTCTACAAAATTCCAATAAATGTTTTGTAACTCGGTCGATTGATAAATTTTCCTGCAGGATCTCTTCACAAGGAATTAATTTATTTGTTGAGGACCGAGCGTGTGATAAACAGATCGACTACTTCAGAAATGTACAGAAGCTGAATACTGCATGTGTATGCTATCGCGCTGTAATGTTTTAATCTTGTTTTATTTGAGTCCATAGTGATTTAAACTATTTCTTATTGCCGCTTATTGTGCAGAAAATGCAATAAGGAATTTAACTTCCTGGTGTCATCATCATCAATCAATTTCGTTCTCAAACGCCAATTGCACTGATGGAAGCAAGCGAAAGATCATGTCGGTCGTCTAGTCTACAGCTCCCAACATGAAGCACACGAGAGAAAAAAAACACTTATACACACACACAAATAATACCAACTAAGTATGGCACATCTATATACATCAGGTTCAGAAGTATTAAAGCAAGTATCAAGCAGCGTATAGCAGACTAAATTAGGCAATCATTGCTTGTTCTTTATCCCAATACTAACACAGATCTTTAGATTTGCCCGGCTGTACATCAAATTTTATCATCAGTAGTGCACGGTGCCTAAGATAACAGGGATTTTTATTTTAGAACTTCTTGGGATGCAAAAATTTATGGTAATACACACCAGAAAACAAGTTTATCTGTGACAGTAATATCCAAATCAAATGCAAAATATTAATGAAGATTACAGACAGCTCTTACAGAAAAAAAAACAGTTCCCACGGAAAATTTCATCATCAGTAGTGTAAGGTGCTTAAGAAATTGCAAAATATCAAGAAAGATTACAGTTCTCCACTTGACTATCCTTTGCAGAAAAATGGTTAGTTAATTTTTCTGTAAAAGCTTTGATAGTTTTTAAATTTGATATTTTCGAAGGAATTTCATTCCAAATCTTAACTCCAACAAATTTAATACTACGCTTAATGGCTAGAGATGATTCCCTTCTTGGAAGGAACAAATTTTAGTCTTTTGATGACATTGTGTTATAAGGATAGATTTTGTTGACATTATCATACATGGAGGCAAATTGACTCGGCAGAGCATCATTGTGAAACCGAAACATGAATTTAACCACTTCAAGCTTATAAAGGTTATCTAGCTGCAATATTTCGCACTTTTTGTAAAGCTTGATCTTCGAGGACTAAAGGTAGTTGAACGCAAACTTTTGTTTTGTATTGTGGATAAATGACTGAGGTTCTCCTTTGCTGTTCCTCCCCACGTCAATATGCCATAGATAAATTTAGATTGTATTACGCTATAATACAAGATTTTCAAACAATGCATGTACTTACATAATTTCTGATTTTAAATCGCACACCAGCTGTTTTTGATAAAGTTGAGCTTAAAGGGGAACTCCGGCCTAGCGAGGCTATATATCATAAAACACACCACAAAATACTAAGCCTTTTGCAAAAAAAACAAACTCGCTACGTTTTATAGTTTTGATAAAATCCGCAAAAAACTGCGTGAACCGAAGGTCTGATGACGGAGGTGTGTACTTTCAGGCCTAAAAATAGCAAGTAGGTTGAATATTTTAGCAAAGAATGCAATACAAGCGCTTCTGCTTACGAGTTTTTAGTCTTAACTAGCAATTTTATGTCCGAACAATAAAATGTACAGATACGATAAAGTACACACCTACGTCATCAGACTTGCGGTTCACGCAGTTTTTTGCAGATTTTATCAAAACTATAAAACTAGCGAGTTCGTTTTTTTACAAAACTCTTAGAATTTTGTGATGTATTTCATGATATATAGCCTCGCTAGGCCGGAGTTCCCCTTTAATTTGGCTATACAGTATGAGCTTTCCAATTTAAGCCTTCATCTATTCACACTCCCATGTAACTTTCTAAGTAATTTTCAAAGTACTGTAGCTTCCAAATTAACCGTCAATGCTTAGTCTCGTAATTATAACTGGAATACAACGAATGGATGTTCAAGTTTACGTAAGCAGTATTCAATGGAATCGTGTTTCCGGACTAGAGGCTAATTTGGAAACTCTTACAGTAGGTATTCGTTGATTTCTCAGCATTGCTCAGGAAAAAAAAGTGTTGGTCTTATCGGTATCAGTGACACCATAAAATGATACTTTTATTGCACAATGTAACTGTACAAACTGAACGCTTAAAAAGTCCAACATCCTGCAGCAGTGCTGATTTATTGCTGTTGTGTATGGACATGAATAAACATGAATGGATGAATTTAAGTTGAAAATGAAATCATTATAATCATCGGCCAGTAATGTTGATTAAGCTGTAAGTTAACTTGTAAACGCGTCGTCTCTGGCGCGGGACGTCTGAAGTTAGAATCTTCGACTGATTAAATCAGACACAGTGTTACTACCAGGGGCGTATTTAGGGAGGACCATTGTGCCATGCCACCCCCCACCTTTTGGGTCGTCAGTAAAGTATTTTTTTGTTTATTTTTTTCATTTTTCAATGCAATGTCATAGGTTTCAGCGATGACAAGCTTTAGCGATATCAGCTGCTCTAGCTTGTTTTAGCGCAAGTTACCTGTGCTCGTTATAAAATTATGCTTGCTTTAGCGCAATTTTTTGTAGATAATTTATGGCTCCCCTTTTGAATATCCTGCGTACGCTACTGATTACCGCCAGCATGTTACCGCATCGACATTTCTTTGAAAGGAGCTATGTTGCCAGGGCGCAGTGACGCGGAGATGGGCCCCGCGAATTAGTTACACACTTATTCAGTGTACTACACCGTGTGGAATGAAGATTTGATTTGCATGATCTTCAGTCTAAACTACATTTTGTACTGGTACTTAAGATAAAAAGCTAGTAACTTTACGGTTCGTAAAAGCACTTCACCAGCTGACTCATTCATCGAGAGGCCATCTCTCAGCGCTGAAGGGCAAAGCCATTTTGCGTAGTAAAATAATAGCTGTTGTAAATCTTTCTCGCGTTCGGTATTTGAAAACTGAAAATCTCTTCAACGCCATCGATTTGATTGATTTGACAACTTGACATTGTTAGTATTGCTTCTTTGTGCACTGGCTCTTCAAGAGAATAAAGCAACAACTGAGTGCTAGTTTCGTGGCAAATTTTGTCGACAAAACTACAACGCTCAAGTAAGAGATTTTCTGTTTAATGCTGTTCTAAGTGCGTTACTAAAATCAACTAAAATCGCAGAAAAATGTCGCTAGATTTCAAAAAAATTGCTGGATCGGAAAATCTTTGGTTTAAAGTCCAGCAGGCCAGCAGTTTTCACACCCACCCCCACCCCAAAAAAAAAAATGTTTTAGAAAGCCAAAACCCAAAAATCAACGGATACTTACCAAAACAAAAGAAATATAAACCCAAAAGATCAATGTAGAATGCTCACAAACAAAAAAGAACACCAAATTGCTCCAAAAAAATCGCCAAATCAATATCGTAGTACCAAGTACACTTCACTGGAACAAGTCACTACGTGTAGCAGCGCTGATGCTTTACGCAAAAAACGAGCTAGAGGATATGATGACTGCAAAGATGGCAGTACCGTACGCTACGTTCAGAATTTGCGTACTACGTACCTCGCACCTTGAACCGTACTTCAGTTCAATGTTTGAAGCGTACCGTACCAACGTACCGTACCCGTACCATTCCAAAAAAGGGGTACCGTACTTCTTAGCAAAAATTGAGGCGTACCGTACCGTATACTGCCATCCTTGCTTTCAAGTACTCGCAACTTTAACTGACTTTGAAATCACTAGTCTATAAATCAGCGATCTCAATTCACACATTTAGCGTCGGCTTCAGCTGTCTTTTGCCTCTGCATACAAAAATGCGGTGCAAAGTGCGAAAAGTCTGTGATTTTTAATTCAAACAGCGTACCAACGTACCGTACCCGCACCAGGCCCGGCGCCAGGATAGCGTGACTGGTGGGGCAAAAATAAATTTTAGGGGGCCACAAGCAGTTTATATCGTGCGAATGCGAGAGGGGCACGGGGGCACGAGAAATTTATCCCAGTCTAGATCAAGTGAACAAGGTGAGAAGCAAAGATTCAAAGGGTTTTTCGGCCGGAAACAGGTGATCTCCAAAAAAAAAAGTCTTCGCTGAAATTGCAAGGGATTTTCCGCCCGAAACCGCAAATTCTAGCAGTTTTTCCGGCAGAAAACAGGGGATTTAAAAAAAAACGAAAACACCAATTTGGGCCTCGATTTGCACTCCAGTAGCCCCGATCCTGTTAATTTCTTCGGGGCACAGTCCTCGCTTGAGGGGCACAGTTTTCGTTTAGGGGGCACAAGCAGTCATTTGGAGGGGCACGGCCCCGGTATGCCCCCCATGGCGCCGGGTCTGACCCGTACCATTACAAAGAAAGGCGTACCGTACCATCACAAAAGGTGTACCGTACTTTTTAGCAAAAATTGAGGCGTACCGTACCGTACCAACATACCGTACTGCCATTCTTGGATGACTGTTCAAAATTACTGATTAAAACCATTCAATTTTTATCTACAGAAGTCCATACTGCAGCTTATTTGATATTGAAAAAATTTAGCTTTACACCTCCAACTTTTTCCGAATTACACAACTGAAGAGTTAAAATTTTAAACTGACTTGCAGTAGTAAAAATTTGTCTATTGGTTAAGCTGATTGCACCAATCGTCTAAAAAATACTACTCTAAGTAAATGATTGATTTATTCATATTTATCTTTCACTCACAATGCAGTGACGGTGACGCTTTTTATTAATTATTGTATTCTGTACAACTTTACAATGTACATTGCTTACAAGTTTCAAAACCTTAACTGGAAAGAAATAGTGCAAGTATTAGAGCCCAACATAAATCTCAACCGCAAATACCATTCCTCTCAAGGGAACAATTTAGCAAAGCCAGAGTCCAACATAGTTTTAAGCATTGTTGTTATTGACAATTAACATGATTAACAGGATATGATTAAGCTCATGATGTAAAAACAATCTTTCGTTGCACTCCCTAAACTACGCCGAAACGTGTAACGAGTTTGCGAGGCCCATCTCCTCGTCATTGAGTCTGTGAGCAACACAGCTTCTATCGATGAAATGTCGCAGCGGTGGCGAGCCGTTGGCAACTCTGTGTTCGATTTGACCAGCCCAAGATGTCAACCTTGTACCTCCCACTCCAAAGACGAACGCGGTGCTGATCCAATTTGGTCATGATACAATGAAGTCATTCAACTTTGATTGTTACTTTATGAATTGTTTTTATGAAGTAAGCAAATTTTTCATGCGCATTCTGCTTTGGAGGTGGACTTTTTCATACTGTACGTTGTAACTGTGGGCTGGTTGTTAAAATATGAGCGTACAAACGTATCCTTTGTTTATTTTTACCAAAATTTGATCCACTTGGTTTCCAGCTTATCAAGTACAAGAACTAGATCTATAAGAAAGAAAGAGTAATTAATGGGGGTTATTAACGAGTTAAAGCTAACTAATTTTTGCAGATTTGTTTGGTTTGAGCGAAAAAAACGAGGAAGACCTAAACAAAAAAGTCACTCAAAAAATTTTGACTTTTGACTTTAATGGTTTGTTTTTTGTTCTTTGTTTGATCTGAAGAGCTGCTCTATTTATTATCAAGGTCAAATATTCTACGCAATTAATTTTTGCTAACCTGTTCACCGACTTGCGCATACGGTTCGAGCGAACCGATGCAAACCAACTAAATAAGTAAATAGCACCTCTGAGCTTAATTGCTTTTGACTCTGCAGTCTTTCATCAAGCTAACAGACGGCAGTATCATTTCAACTACCCATTATCAGTATTTGAGATAGCAAAGGATTTCTATTCAACGGCTAGGCTTTGTTGAAATCTGCTGTTTGTCTACGCCGAGAGCTGTGACAAAAGGTCAAACTGGAAATAGAACGCTGTAAAAATGTTATACTGTTCATACCAACTTCTTGTACCGTAAAAGCACTTCTTTTATGTGTATTTTTCCTTCCTTCACGAATATTTGATTTTATTTTCTATGAAGTGCTATTGGTGTTTCTTGGTTTGATCGGATATCGGCTTCCGGTTTAGTGGCGCGTCACAATGCCCATTTTCTGGTTCTTACTGCAGATCGTAGCAAAATTCGCCCATTTAAATCAATGGTAAAATTACTACATACACGCAACTTCAAACAACCACTGTAGATTAATGGGCGGCGTTTTTTGTCTGATTTTACTTTTATTTGAAGGGCCAAAGCTTCGTAATTCCAATTCAGGTTATTTCCGTGGTTATAAGATTTTATAAGTGCGTATTAAACTCATTTCAAAAAGGGCACTTTTGCACCGTAAAATAGCGTCTTAACGCTTATTTAATGACAATTGATATTTCTGAGGTGAGTTGCGATATGCATATAGGATAAAAGTGTAAAATGGTATTATGTTTCGCACCAGGATGCGATCATACAAGCGAAAAGAGTAGTTGCAAATTCTACCGATTTCGTAAGAATAGCATTTTGGCTTCAAAATGGGAATCACGCTGCAGGTAAGCTTGTTTTATAATCAAAACTAATCACTTCATGAAGGCAAGTTTTTCGATCGAAGATTAGGAGAATAAGCAATATTATTTATGTTCACTTTTTTTGTTTCTTTGCACGAACAATGGTCTAAAGTACTGTGGCTAGCTAACAGCTAGGTTCTTCGATGGAGGAGGAGTTAGGCAAGTTGACCCTAACCCCGACGAAAAGGAAAATTGTTAAGTTTTCTAATTTTATTTATCGGGCACACTTTTTGCAGGTTTTTCGACTAATCTCAATTTCTGTCAAAAGCCCTGCACAAAGGACGTGCACGTAGCGCCAGGAGTCCTGGTCCGAAACTGGAGCGCCTCGCTACCCTAGTAATGATCTTTTTTGTTTTAAGTTTTAGTCCCTTTTTTGGCAAAGACACTTTTGCTTCAACAAGTAGTTTTTAAAAAACTTTAAATACTTCCTCAGTGATGACCAGAGGTGGAGTCGAGGACACTAGGCTCGAGGCCAAGACCAAGGACACAAAAAAATTTCGAGGCCAAGGCCAAGGACAGACCCTCTCGAGGCCAAGGACCAAGGACACAGACGCAAGCGTTCTCCAAAAAAAAAAACAAAAAAAACAAGGTCTTCAAAATTTTTTTTCAGGCAATCTCTACTTGGGGAAACCAAAAAAAACGTCTTTCCAGATTTTCCGCAAGGTTTCTGGCGTTTTCCAACAAAATTTCAACGGTTTAAAATAGTGCTGTCCTCGAGCCGAGGACAGGGCAGTTTTGGAGGACTTGAGGCTTCGAGGCCAAGGCCAAGGACTTCAAAATGTGTCCTCGAGGCCAAGAACGTCCTAGACTCCACCTCTGGTGGTGACCTATAACCATCATATCTGAAGTACGATCTAGGTATCCTACAGTAGAGGTAGATCCCTGCCGCTAGGGGTTTCCACGCTATTTTCAGACAAAAATTAGCAAACTTCGTTCTCGTTTGCTAATATATTGTCATATACAGTAAATCGATCTAATGGGTTTTTTGGCGTCGCATTCGCCCCGCTTTCAAAAATTTTGGATATGTTTGTTTAATACTGGTGACTTTAATTGACATCTTGGTCCAAAATTTCACAATATTTTTTCTCGGTTTTACTTAGGCATCTTTTGGTTTTACTTAGGCGTTTTGTGCTGCCTCGTGGCGGACTGGCGGAGTGTAATTTAAGGAAGAAATAATTATCATAATAGCAATTTTTTGTCTAAAAAGCCCTTTTCTCTACTAAATATCGTAAGTGACATTGCTATAGGACTGGATGTAGGGGGATTTAGCTCTCCTAGACCGTACCCCTGCAGGCCCTGCCGCGCTTAACGTATACGCCTGTATATGCTACTTTAATTTTGCATTCACAAAATAATACAAAATCATTTATGTTGCTATGACCTTTCTACACTATGAGCTGTTAATTTAGAGCTGTAGCCTTCATTCATTTCTAAAATTGTTGTTGACCTTTTTTTGGTTTTAGATTGATCTTGACATCACATTTCACTATGTTTATAATTGCTTTGCAATTGATTTTCTGTACAGTATATTCTGTGAAGTTGTCTAAAAACGCTACTCTGTTTCATAATGATACGCTTTTTGAAATGAGTTTAATACGCATTTATAAAATCTTTTAACCCCGGAAATAACCTGAAATGGAATCACGAAGCTTCGGCCCTTCAAATAAAAGTAAAATCAAACAAAAAACGCCGCCCACTAACCTACAGTGGTTGTTTGAAGTTGCGTATATGTAGTAATTTTACCATTGATTTAAATGGGCGAATTTTGCTACGATCTGCAGTAAGAACCAGACAATGGGCATTGTGACGCGCCACAAACATTGTGACGCGCCTCTAAAACGGTTTATAGAGCGAGTAGGTGGCGCGTCACAATGCCCATTGTCTGGTTCGTACTGCAGATCGTAGCAAAATTCGCCCATTTTAATCAATGGTAAAATTATTACAAACACGCAACTTCAAACAACCACTGTAGGTTAATGGGCGGCGTTTTTTTGTTTGATTGTACGTTTATTTGAAGGGCCAAAGCTTCGTAATTCCATTTCAGGTTATTTCCGTCGTCAAAAGTTCTTATAAATGCGTACTAAACTCATTTTAAAAAGGGCACTTTTGCACCATAAAATATAGCGTCTTAACGCTTATTTAGTGACAATTGATATTTCTGAGGTGAGTTGCGATAGGCATATAGTGTTTCGCACCAGGATGCGATCATACAAGCAAAAAGAGTAGCTGCAAATTTTACCGATTTCCTAAAAATAGCATTTTGGCTTCAAAATGGGAATCACGCTGCAGGTAAGCTTGTTTTATAATCCTTTATTTTCACCTTTTTTTATTGATTTTTCTTCGCCGGAGAAAAACACGGCAATTTCAGAAATTAATATTACTGACATACTTTATTAGTAATGCCAGTACTACTTAGGAAATAGCCACTAAATCAGTTTTAAGTTTACACTTTGGCCGAACAGATTTGAAGCTTCGCTTTAACGAACAAACGAAAGCAATCGTCAACTTTTCCTTAGCTCTCGTTCAAGTTGCGTTCCTGAATTCTTGGATAAGATACTTTGCAACTTTTATCTTCACACTTTAGAATGGAACAAGCAATACATCAAAGTTGAAAAGCTAAAATGGAAAATTCTACCGAAAACACTCATTCCTCTTACTTTCAGCGTTTTGTGCTGCCTCGTGGCGGAGTGTAATTTAAGGAAGAAATAATTATCATAATAGCAATTTTTTGTCTAAAAAGCCCTTTTCTCTACTAAATATCGTAAGTGACATTGCTATAGGACTGGATGTAGGGGGATTTAGCTCTCCTAGACCTTACCCCTGCAGACCCCGCCGCGCTTACCGTATACGCCTGCATATGCGACTTTAATTTGCATTCACAAAATAATACAAAATCATTTATGTTGCTTTGACCTTTCTACACTATGAGCTGTTAATTTAGAGCTGTAGCCTTCATTCATTTAAAATCGTCGTCGACCTTTTTGGTCTTAGATTTCCTTGACTTCACATTTCACTATGTTTATAATTGCTTTGCAATTGATTTTCTGTACAGTATATTCTGTGAAGTTGTCTAAAAACGCTATTCTGTTTCATAATAGTACGCTTTTTGAAATGGGTTTAATACGCATTTATAAGAACTTTTGACCACGGAAATAACCTGAAATGGAATCACGAAGCTTCGGCCCTTCAAATAAAAGTAAAATCAAACAAAAAACGCCGCCCACTAACCTACAGTGGTTGTTTGAAGGTGCGTATATGTAACATTTAAATGGGCGAATGTTACTGCGATCTGCAGTATGAACCAGACAATGCGCCTTGTGATGTCATCACTTACTCGGTCTATAGCTTCGAAATACGGGTAATTTAACGCAGTTTTGCCGGTGCTCAAAATCGATGCTAGTCGCGGGACTATGTGTCGTTTCGACACAGTCAAATTTAAACGCTTATAACTTTTAAAAGAAACGAGCTATTTGCATGTTTTTTTCGCTATGCGGTGAAAAATTTATTCAAAAATGTTTAAAGCTAAACTGCGTCTTGTTACAAATTGCAAAAAAATTGCAATTTGACTTTGAATACAACTGATCAAAATCCTTTAATTTTTGCATATTTTTGCCATCATCAATGACAAATTTAGCAGAAAACCGACGACTCGCGCAGTTTCTGTATCGCTGATGACGTGTTTTACGTAAAGTCCTAGGCAAAAATATTTCCTAAACACAAACAAATTAATCACATTTTTACGAATCACTAATTTCGAAGTGTCAAAATTCAACAGATAGTGTAACATAGCTTGAAATTGAATCTTTGGAATTGTTCAGCTTACTAAAATATAAAATTGTATTTCATCTGCTAACTACATCTCGATTAAAAATTAACGCAATTAATCGAAAATATTAGCGGACTTTTTTACCTTATTTTACGTTAATATTCTGTAATTACGGTATAGTCCAAAATTTTAATACTTCAAATAATATTGTATTTATCTTTTTCATTTCAAAATTCAAATAATGTAATGATTAATGTTGGTTCATGCGTACAATCCACGCACTATGCTTTTGGTTCTAGCTGACCGCACCAATGCAGGGTAGTTTTTTTAGCGTTCCGTTTGCAAATTTGCCGTCTTGTTGGGCCCCTAATTTCTGGTAAGAGAATGCGTCAATAGTAAGTAATAAGTTATGCAGTAAGTAATGAAAAGTAATTCACCATTTGGAGAATCAAAGTGGGAGTAATACATAACCTTTTAATCACTAGCTCCACGCTTTACTAATTAATTGATTATTGACCTACTCCGCTACTGCATAGGCTAGTTTGTGAAGAAGTGACAAATTTTCGAAAATACTGCACTAGAGTCTAACACCGCAGAGCGATATCTGGAGACCGCTGGAAAGCATGCTTTTTGCATCAATTACCTTACTACACCATCAATGCATTTTGATTTTGCCGGAAATAAATTTAAGTTTCATTGTTTACTCAAAAACCCAAACTATGGTAGCCAACTAACCGACAAATGTTGCTAAGTGTTTAACAGCAAAATGCTTTGTTTATTGCTTATCCTATTTTTAGTGTATATAATTAATTTTCTCTTCTGACTTCAAAGCTATAAAATTCCGATTAACAACATAATATTCTGCCTTTGAATTTTTTTTTTAATTTCGTTTGACTACAGGTATTTAATATCATCAAAAAAGACTTGGGTTTCAAGTTTGTTTACAAAAACTCAAACCTTGCGGGGTTCAATTGGGAAAAGATTTCCAACCCCAAATTTTTCTTCTTTCTTTATTGATCTTTTCAAGCACGGAGTAAATGACTTTGACTTTGGTAAATTAAACTATTATCCATTGTTGTTTAATGACGAAAACGATAGCGATAAGGAGTGATTTCGAAGTGCTGTTTTTTGTGTTGTAATATGTTTAGTTTTCTAGTCTAAAAAATGGCTATTTCTAGTTCGCAATTGGGTTGCAATGACATTCAAGCAAATTATGAATTAGAAAATGACTACCCTGAATTTTTTGAGAAATGCGATTTCGTGACATCGGATAATCAAACTATTAACAAAAAAAGACAAGATGATTTATTTCAGATGCCTTCAATATTCGAAGCCTTCAAAAACATATCAACGAACTTAACAATATAATAGCGGGTTTTGATGATAAGCCAAAAATTATAGCTATATCGGAAACTAAACTACAAGAAGGAAAAATTTGTCGAAATATCGAACTAGATGGCTATCAATTTATTACAGAGACAGTATAACCAGTGCGGGTGGAGTGGGGCTCTGTACAAGCAATTCGCTTGTTTATAGTGTCAACCCATGCTCAAATCTTAAATTATCTAATGCTGAACACTTGTGGGTTGATTTGAAAACAAACCAAGGTATTGTAATAGTAGTGGTCGTTTACCGGCTCCCGGAAAACTCTACACATGCCATCGATGATTTCAATGCAAATTTAAATATGCTGATTCTCTCCTTAGAAAAACCAATTTATTGTCTCGGAGATTTTTATATCAATTTACTAAACATTTATGCTCGAGATGAAATTCGTAGATATGCAAATATGCTTTTAGGCTGCAACTGTCGGTGTTTGATTGATGTGCCAACTAGAGTAACAGAAACATCAAAAACCTTGATTGATCACGTAATCACGAATGATATGCAAAGAGCAGTAACCACAGGAGTGTTAATATCAGATCTTAGTGATGATTATGGAGTATTTGCGATAATATCGCACATTGATATTAAAAATAAAATTAGTAATCAAGTATTTATCAGGGATATGACCCAATTTATTTTAGATGATTTTTTGCTGGCCTTAAACTATGAGCTTTATTGTTTATTTGAAGACAAATCAAAAAATGTAAATGAGCTTTATGAAGGTTTTGTAGAAGCCTTTACAAATTTAGTAGACCAATTTGCGCCTCTGAGAACTGCAACAAGGAAGGAGAAGAAGTTGGGTCTTAAACCCTGGATTACAAACGATTTAACAAAATCAATTCGAATCAAAAACAAAATGTTTGATCGACTTCATAAAAACAAAGGTGATCTCGTGTTGACTAAACAATACAAAACATTTCGCAATGCCTTACGCCGAAAGTTGAAGCAAACAAAGCTTGTTTACTACCACCATTTGTTAAATGAAAACAAAGGCAACGCTAAAAAAACTTGGGATGTGATTAACGAATTGACCAATATTAAACGTCGCAGCAACGTACAACCATCAAAACTAACATTGAGTGAGGATAATACTGTCTCTGAACCACAGATTATAGCCGAAGAATTTAATAGGTTTTTTGTTAACATAGGAAAGCAAATGGCAGCTTCTATTCAACCTAATGATTCTAATAGCGCAGAATGCTCAGTTGGGGAAAAGAAAAAAATAACCAATTTTATTTTTCTCTCACCTAGCTGTCAACAAGAAGTGTTCAACTTAATTAAAGAACTCAAAAACAGGAAAGCTACAAGGACGTTAGATATTGAGACCAAATTCATAAAACTCGCTAATCCTATTATTTCCTTTTTCCTAAGTGAATTGTTCAACTTATGCTTGCGTACTGGTACATATCCAGATTTGATGAAAGTAGCTGAAGTAATTCCAATTTTTAAAAAAGGGCAAAAAGACAAACTGACAAACTATAGACCAATATCACTTCTTTCTCAGTTTAATAGAATATTTGAAAAATTGCTACATAGTCGTATATATTCCTACCTATCAAAATTTAACTTATTTAGCGAAAGACAATTTGGGTTTAGAAAAAATTATTCTACTTCTTTGGCAATATGCAACATTTATGACGAATTATTAAATAATGTTGATGAAGGAAAATATAGTTGCTGTATTTTTTTAGATTTAAGTAAAGCGTTTGATTCTGTCCAACACGACATATTATTATGCGAGCTAGAAAAACTTTATGGATTTCGAGGAAATGCTCTAGAATTATTGAAAAGTTACCTAACTAATAGAGTACAATATACCAAAATTGGTAACAGTAAATCCAAGCAGCTGAAAATAGACTGCGGTGTTCCACAAGGATCATCGCTTGGTCCTCTACGTTTTATGCTATATGTAAATGACCTTCCTCAAGTTTCAGAATTTTCCACCACGCTATTCGCTGACGATACTTATTTGGCACAATTAGATAAAAGTTTGGTGAGTCTTGAAACCAAGGTAAATACACAGCTTCAAAATATCGATATTTGGCTCAGAAGAAATAAATTATCCTTAAATTATTCAAAAACGACCTATTTGTTATGCAATAAACATCCTTACCAATCAATTAAAACCAAATTCACGGTAGTCATGAATGAAAAGGTACTTAGACGTAGTGATTTTGTAAAGTACCTGGGTGTTTACATTGATGAAAAACTGACTTGGTCTGTACATATTAATAAACTGTCTTTACAATTGGCTAAGCACAATGCAATGTTGTATCAAATTCGCGACTATGTATCTGAACATACTTCGAACATGCTGTACTATAGTTTCATAAACTGTATTCTAAATTATGGTATCATTGTCTGGGGCACAGCAACTCAAAACGAATTGCATGAAATAAACGTGAGAATGAACAACATTGTGCGCACTATAACTTGGAATAAAAAGTTTTCTCATGTTACTCATTTGTATAAAAAATTAAATTATCTAAAATTGAATGACATTTACCATTTGGAATTCGCTAAGTTTATGCTTAAAATTTGTAATAATAAGTTGCCACTTTTGTTTCAACAACGATTTAATAAAATTGAATTAGTACACTCTCATCAAACAAGAAAACTTACCAACTTGAACTATTTTTTACCTCGCGTTTCCAAAACTGCAGGTCAAAAAAATTAGAATTTCGAGGCGCCAAACTTTGGAATGAAATCGATGAAGACATTAAACATAAAACGTTTAATTCCTTCAAAGAAAAAATTGTATCACATTATTGACTTGGTTTTGATTCTTCTGGTATTGTAATCAAATTAATTGAATCCTCTTCAACTACGAGAATTTTGATGCGTGTGCATTTTTTTTTAAAGTCTTAATGTGTACTTCAAATACTTTGTGATTATTTCATGTTGGTTTTTTAATTTGTTTTCCTTTTCTGTTTTTCTTTTTACATACATAATTTTTTGCTCAATAATTAATGCCTTTAGGTTGCAGTAGAAATGACGAGAACAAGGAGCGCCTTGACTAGTGTACCTCAGGGTTGTTCGGCGCTCCTTGGACTCAGTAATTGTATACGATACATTTATTTATATGATTTTTGATATATTATTGGTACTCTCTCATTTTATTTATTATCATCGTATGTAATTGAGTCCAAAAATAAAATTTACTTACTTACTTCCTACTTTGATAATTTTATTCGTTTTGTTTAAGCCCTAACAACTTTCAAATTTTGCGGGGGCCGTTGCAGAGGAATTTCTCGCCTTGGCACTACAATTTACCGATATCTACGACAGATCAAAGTTTGAAGTTTCTATTTCAACGGTTTACGAGTAGAAATCAGACCAAAAAAAACAACAACAAAGCAATGTGTTCCAGTTGGTTCGCGTGTTCAGATACCTTTTTTTTCGTCGATTTCTGTTGGTCTACAGCTTCCACGATATAGCGTTTTAATATTATTTACTTATATCAGGTTTTCGACCTGAAATTGTGATAACGTGACCGCATATCCCAAAATTAGTTTGCTCGTAGCTCTTATCTACAGTATCTTCGTGATCTGTATGACTTTCAGCTTACCACATTTGTCGCTTGCAAGTTGTAACAAAGTTTTATTCCTTATTAGGCAATTTTTTGGGGGTTTCGGACTTTAAACTGTGGTCACGTGATCGATAGAAAAAAATATATTGTTTGATGCTTTTATCTACCCCATTTTGTGTGCAAGTTTCATGTTTTACTTTCAGCCTTTGTGAGTTACTGTATAAGCAAAATATTGAACTTTAAATAATTGTAGTCTATGATGCAACTCGCCGAGAAGCAACAACGGTCCTAATTACTCCTGCACGCATCGCGAAGCCCCAACTATTTCTTCGATAAAACATCACAGATATACCAACGAATAACACTAATTGTAAATTATGGCCTACAGAAAAAGTTGAACTACCAATACTTGTTACTTCCAACAATGTCTGAGCACCTTATTTTATATCGTGTTCATTTTTTGTTTAATCATTGCGTACGTTACCGCCACCGCCTAAACGAGGACTAAAGGCAAATTCAATGGGGGTATTTAAAGTAGGCGAACCATATTAGACTAGACCAGTGGTTCTCAGCCTTTGAAGGTCTGTGGCCCCTTCAAAAGACTCTCAACACCAATGGCTCCCAACGCGTCTATAAAATTTTCTGTCCGAATGATAAACGGACTGAAGACCAAAAAATAAAAGTCCTCACCACAATTTGATAGGATTTTTCCCAAATTTCCATTGAAGACCAAAAAAAAAAAGGTCTTCACCACACTTCAAAAGGATTTTTCTCCAAATCTCAAATTTCCGTGGAAGTCCAAAACAACGATTTTTTTTGACCAATGTCCTGTGGCCCCCTAATTAATGTCCCGTGGCCCCCGGTTGGGAACCATTGGACTGGATCAAACTGATTAGTGCGTAGCGAAACGACTCAATGCAGTAGCCTAACCGCAGCTTTGCTTTAGGTTAGAATTGGAATGTCATTGCTAATGACGCTTAGGCCATCAACATCAGCGTTGCCAATAAAAATTATAACATTGGAAGTCCCTTCGTCGTGTATAAAGTATAATATCTTTGGAACGGCCTGGTCAAGAAGAATGGAGTTAACGCCAATCTAGTTTTATGCAATTGGCCTAGCTTCAGATACCCCCATTGATTTTGTTTTTAGTCTTTGTTTATTAAAAATGCTGCACTAAAATGTACGTTAAGCCATAAAAATTTTTTAAACAACAAAAATTATGCATTATGTTTACAATTAAATTCATCTGAAAAACAAAAAGCAGGTATGTAACTAAAGAGGTAGCTAATTTTTTGATAAGATATTTCAATAATTTTTTAATAAATTGGGCGGAATTTATTGCACAATGTAAATAAGTAAGGCAAAAATACCAAAGTAGGGGCCGAAGACAATATGATGCTATTCATAGGTGTGCACAAATTCGTAAATCGTTAACAACGAAGCTAACTTTTTCATTAACTCGTTAGAACGTTAAAAAGTTTTTTTTATGTTAACGGATTAAATTACCTTCCGTTAAGTTTTGTCAACTTACGTTAAGGTTTTTATCGCTAGTTTCTTGCACCATTCATTTATCCTACTGGTACAAACTAGCTTGCTATGGTAACACTAGTTGCGTACTAGCACGAGTTTTACCAAAAAAGCAATCGAAAAAAGGAGCTTTTTATGGCAAATAATAAGCTGCAGCTTTATAACACAAAAAGACCACCATAGCAATAATTTTTTCGTAACAATCAGCTCAACAGTGTCATTTCTAGAAGTGAGTGAATAAAAAGATAAGTAAAGTGCCCTTAAAATGTTAACGAAGTAACGGACTTCATTAACTTTCGTTCATTAAAGCCGAAAATAACGAATTAACTTTAACGGAGGTACGAAGTTTGTTTACGGACTAGTGGTTTACGAAGCCGACATTTTGCATTAACCTGCCCACCTGTGGTGCTACTACTTTTTAGTACATTTACATTATTCCCAGAATGCAACAATATATTCTGCATTATAGGCACTATTTAAAATAACTCGCCGGTATGCAGTACTTGATTAGACTTTCTATATACATAAATGTTGATTAGACTAAAGAAAAATTACTTTCATTAAAAAAATTTCGAACTTCGTGCAGTAGAGGCGATTTTTTGCGATCTCGGCAATGTTTGTCTATATCAACTCGAATCATCTGGCGGTCATTGTGATGACAGAAATAACATTTAAAACTAGTAGTTGCTCTGTTGCGAGCCATTATCTTTCATAAAACTTGTGAACTTGTTATAGTGACTAACCGCAACAGCCCTCGACTATCAACTAAGGTCTAAACTTACAGTAATTTCGAACGCATGACCAAGAGAGCTAAGAGGGCTGAAGCAAGTCCTTACCAGCAATTCACTAAAAAAAATTTAATCCACTGGTTTTTTAACGTATTTTGGACTGGATTAGTATGTAGAGGTCAGGAGGGGCTGAGTATTTTAGTTTTGTCTAATGTCTTCCAAATACTAGCAATTAGTTATTATGTCATTCCAAATGGCGTTAAAAATTTTTTTTTAAATAATCACAAAATCATTCAGCGGCTGAAGGTTTCGCATGCTCCCGGCCGCTAGGAACTCAACCAGTCCTACGTTTGTGAAACGCGAACACATTTTAGATTTCAATTCAAGCAACCCTTCACAAATTTTTGGATGCGCGGCCGCTTGACTTGTTTCATGATCGCAATCACGTGGGGTAAAAAAAACGTTTTTGCTAGAAAATCACCACCATCGAATAGGAGCATGCAGCCAAATAATGATAACCTTAATTTTCATTGAGTTTCACAACAAAATTATTGATACAAAATTTTATGCAGCAGTAGCCGAGCCAAACGCAAGAGAATAACCTTCCTCATATCTTTGTCTTACCCCCACTCTCTGGTATTTTTTTGCATGTTAAAATATTGAAATTGGCGTGGAAAGTACGATTTTGAGTTGAGAAGGTGGCAATTTTTGGCGTTTTAGACCATTGGTAGTAGATTTTAAATAGTCAAAGATGCACTACATTAAAATATTATAAATGGCTTATTTAAAAAATTTAATATTTTCATGTAGAAAATGAAATGTTTTACCACAATTATGCAATCATTGGTGCAACCAGGTGGCTATTGGGCTGAAGCCTTCTTAACAAATTTGCTTAAACAAGAGAAGCTACAAGGCGGCCTAATACAGTCTTTTGCAATATAATTTTGTTTTAAAAACGTGTAGAAATATTTCCAATTGCATTAAAAGTTATTCAAAATGCATTTTTCCTAGCTAACAAAAACTGTCCAGTGGCTCTAACCCCCTCTCTAATGTACACCGAGAAGTTTAAAATGACTGACAATTTATGCAATATTATTGTTGTATCGTTGACTGGGGAGGTTAGATTTTGACAAAATTTGGTCGATTTTCGAAATCGTTGATGCGCATATTGTGCAAGTTAGGAACATTCATTGCAACTACAAAAAAAGAAAAAAAAGTTTTCGCTTTTGCTTCTGAAAAATAACAAAATTTTTGATTAACGTTTGTGAGTAGCAGTACTAGAAAAGTTAATTAACAAGAAAAAAAGCTTTTTAAAACCTAAACTCAAGGAATCTGAAACTATAAGAATTGCAGCAGAATTTCAAAACAAGCCCTTCCAGTCTCAAAAGAATGAGGTGCGAACCACGCTGATTTCTGTTGGATGCTTAGATTTTAGTTGTTCTTTCTTTGCATTTTCGCGTTTATTTATGTTATACAATAGTTAATGAGGTTGTGCGTTTAGTAACACTCGTAAAACTACAGCAGTATTCGTAAAACAGTTTCTTATTTCGCGAAGTAATGCTGGTACCAAAAAAAGGCGAATTTTTGCCAAGAAAAAAAAACTTTTTTGAAAAGAAAAAACTTCTTAAGTCGTAAAGTGATTTTTTATTGTAGCTTTCTGGCTTCATTACAAACGCAATTGCCGTGTGTCAAAACATAAAAAGCCGTGAAGTGAAACAAGCGTTATCTCTCATAAATCATCATACTTGATTACCTCCATACAAAGCTTTATTTGCTTGAATAGTTTTCGAAACAAGTTACGCGGCCGATTTTATACGTAACTAAGCGCAACGTCTTCCGTGCAAAGCAACGTGATGACAAATTTCTTGAAAACCAGACAGCGTGAAAGAATTTGCCCGTGCCAGGGCACTTAAATTTATTTTGACAGCTCTAATGTCTGCCTGAAAACTGAGGGTCTAGTTCAATAAACCGTTAATTGCATTAAAACGATAAATTTTTTGTCTTCGCAATTTTTGGACAAAGATATCCCAAAAATTTTTGTTCTGAAATTTCCTTGTGTCGATTCGACACACTGACCTGCAATTAAGGGTTAAATATTTATTTCGTCTTCCAAAAAAATTAAAATCAGGAAAACACCAAGAAATTTTTATCTGATTTGCTTTAAAAATTTTGTTTTTGTTCACTTGCTCTGACCGTCTGACCAAAGTTCATCGAGCTCTTGATTTAGTTTGTGGCAAAAGCACTAACTTTTTCTTCTAATTAAGTGTAAATGTTAATGTAACTCAAAATGTATTTCTGCATGTACAATCTAAAGTATAAAAATAATTCATCTTCTAAATAATTCAAATTGCTGTGTTTCAAGCTTTCTCATACCTTCTAATATTTTGCTAAAAGCATTTGCTTCGCGATTTGTGTTTTTACAGCTGTACTTACTATTATCTACTTAAACTAACAAAGCATAATATTGGACAGCAGAGAGGGACACGTATCATAACTAACATAATTGTCCAACTGAATGACTAACAACACAAATTGTTCTTTTAAGAACATTTTATAACAACCATTTTTGCTTAAAATTTACGAATAAATTGAATGCAATACTAATCTCTGCTTGAAAAAAAGCCAAGTTTGAATCGCAAAATTATGTTTCTTTCGTACAGCGTTGTATCGCAACAAAACAGCAGGTTTAGCAATCATAGGTTGTTCTCGAAGCTTTGGCAATCTACAAAAATTGCACGTTTTCACTTTTAAGAACAAATGAGACTAAAAATTGGTCAAAATTTAAGAACAGCCGGTCTTAATTACGCAAAATTTTTTAAAAATTACTGGCTGTAAAAAGGGGTGTACAATGTACACGCCCAATAGGTTGAGAAGCACGAGAGGTCTAGTGGTGATGAAGTGGTTTTGGTGAAGTACTTGAAGAGGTGAAGGGGTATTTTGATGTTGATTTTTATTTCAGTCCAGCGCTAGACCTAATTTTATTGATAGAGGTGTAGGAGAAAAAGCAAAAAAGCTTTAATAAGCCTTAAAAACATTCATTTTTGCTAAAAAGCCAAACAACAAAAGCCTTCATTAACAAGCAATTTTTAATGGAGACACGTTTTTGTTATGGCCCTGAAACGTAAGGGCTTTAACCACATGAATTTTTAAGGTGGGGCTAAGAAAAATTCAGGCGAGAATCAACATATTTGTAACTGTCATTTACAGCTAAACTACTACTGCATGAACACTTTTTTTCTGACACAACTCATTTACTGCTGGGCTAAACTGTAAACACAAACGCTTATTTGAAATTACAGCAACGTTTCCTTTTTCTCTGCTGTACATAGTACAAATTTGAAAGCACAAATTTGAAAGTACGTACAAATTTAAATGCACATTGCACAAATTTATCGAAAAATCTTTGTGTAATTTTATTTTTCGACCAGCAAACTTTGCAAAGCGAATTTTGCTGGGTTAAATTGAATAATGCTCAACTCAGGGAAAAAGTCAGAAGTTACATTGCAGATTTTTAACATAAGCTTTCTACAATTGTGAGGTAGCGCTTCACTCACTTATAAGCAGATTAGTGAGTGAAGTGCTACCTCACAGTTGTAGAAAATTTAGTGGAAAAGCTTTTCGACAGGTCTGTAGCCTTATCAGTTTATATGCCTCAATGGCGAAGGGTGACTACTGCATATAACATAGTTATATTTACTATTAATGCTGTACAATACTTTATTTCGAAAGTATATTAATTTACCACTATAATTATTATTATCATTATTTATCATTCTGAGAAGAACATAATGCAAGCTTAAAAACTTACTGCAATTATGATGCCATCAAATCAAGTTCATTGTTCGCCAATTACACCGCGAAAAAGAAAAAAAACAAACACAATCATCAATTTAAAATCAATTTGGAGTACTGGCTAGGAAACACCGAAAAACTGAAAAGTCTGCCAGTCAAGATGCTTCCTAGTCTGCTCAGTCCACACTTGAATAAAATGGGCTCAATAAATTAATTAAATAATAGGCTCTGCAATGTAAACCGGTAATCTTCAATATTCGAGAGAAGCGAACAACAACTTTAGTTGGAAAGGTAAACTGTACATATCAAGCTGTAAATAAGTTGAGAAATTAAATAATTTTGTAGCAGAGGTTGATTTAGTATTTGCTAATGAGAATTTTTTTGTAGAGTTTTTTGAAGGTAGCGGTGCACAATTCTTTGTTTTAAAAAACATCGTCAATGTTTGTCCAAAGTTTAGAACCTCTAAAGGCGAACAGATTTTGAGTAACGCATTTTTCAGTTTTGTTCGAAAATAGATATTTTTTGATGCATGTCTGATGTTGTGACCATGCACAGTGTCAATTGTGCAAAGCAAATCGTAAAAGAGTTTTGGTAATTTATCGTTTTGAAGTTGGTGCATGATTTTAGCCATTTCTAATTCGTAAATTTCTGTCAGTTTAAGAAAGTTTATTTTTTGTAAAGAGGAGATAACGAAGAATATCGAGAACTATTTGTTATAGCTCGGATAATTTTGTTTATATTTACTTGGATCTGTCATTGCGTCATTAAAATGATAAAAAAGTGAATTGGTTTTAATGACACCCAACAAAGTGCTCATTGCTGGAGTTGGTGTATCAAACTTTTAGTGGTGTTTTTGCGTTATTAAAGATGCAAAAAAAAATTATTCTAACTGTTAGTTTAAAGCAGTAAAGTGAGTATTTTTGCGCCACAGTCGTATGATTGCCAAAATTATTGGTTGCGATTGGCAATAATAATTACATATCAAATCTCATTATTACTCGCTGTATTACGCCGGAGCGTGTAACAAGATTACGTACCCCCATCTCTGCATCTTTGCACCCGGGCAACACAGCTTTATTTGAAGAAATATTGCAGCGGTAGCGATCCGTTGGCAACACTGTCAAATTTGACCGGACCGAGATTTGAGCCTCAGACCAGAGGCTCAGAAAAATTTTTTTCAGGGGTACAAAAACTGACAACTTTGTCAAGGCCTTAATCTAAAATAAGATGATAAGGCTAAAAAAGGTTTTCACCAAGATTTGGTTCACAAACCGAATTAGGTGTGAATTGAGTGCCGAAGCTACTACCTGGGTGCGCGTGTCGCAATCACCCAACTCTCCAGCCGATGACGTCATATATTAAATCAAATCAAGAAAAACGAAATAGCAGCAAACAAAACGCAACTTCAACAAGATAAATTAATAAAGCAATCCAGCCATTTGCTCACAGGTTGACCAGCCGGTCTACCGCATTGGAGCGCGTCCCACAAGCCCCTCAAATGCAAAACTAAGTCAACAGTCTCAAAATCATCCAACAACTTACACCTGCTCAATGTTTTTTCAACCGTAATGTTATTTTTATTCACCAAGTTACCTTGGCCAGGAGACAGCGAAGGGACCTTTCGGTCTTCGAGTCAAGCAGCCACCAGCACACCTGTCTAATACGCAAGGTGAAGCCTTCACACTCTCTCTTGCTGAACATCAAGCAGGGAAACTGTGAATAATACCAATTTTTATAGTCTTTAGTTCGACCCGATCGAGAATTGAATCCGAGGCTATTGTTTCAGCAGCAGACGCTCTATCCACTCGATCACTGATCGGTCAAGCGTAAAATGAACGCGTCCTGTGAATGAGTTGAACAACCTGTGAGCGAATGGTTGGATTGCTTTATTAACCTATGCTGTTGGAAGTTGCATTTTCTTTGCAGCTATTTCATTATGCTTCATATGATTTGATACATGACGCCATCGGTTGGAGCAATTGCATGACTGCGACACGCGTAAACTTATATATTCTCTCGCGCTCTCTACACTCGGCCCGGTTACGATGTACCCCCTGAAACCCCTCTCATAGGCCTGGCTCAGATCTCCCGCTCCATAGACGAACGCGTTACCGCACGACCAACTGGCCGGTAACAGTTATGCTGTTTATCAGCTTATTATTTTGAGTTTTGATTTAAACTTCGAAACTGATATTCCACCACAAATTTTTATTTAGCGATGACATGTGCATTGTATTTAAGCACATTTTTAGCAACATTTTTAAGGGTTAAGTTTAGAATATCATTTGGTACAAAATTGATGAAATTTTTCTTCTGAATTTATAATCATGAAAATCTAATTCAAATATTCAAAGGCCAAACGAGAATAATTCGGTCTTAGAGAAACAAATGCACTTTCGAGTTTATTAACCCTGCAATTAAACGACTATACTCAAAAGCTACTTGATTGTTTGTTAGAACGTCATGAAAAGCACAGAAAAACATTTAAAAGATCTGCACGTTACATTGCTTTAAACTGATGTTGATAGTGCTATGCAAATATCACATATTCTAACTTATCGAGCTACAAGGTTTTTCATCCAAAAGAAAATGGCACATGGCAAATACAACATAGCATTAGCTTGTTGACCAACATTTATATTCAAAGTGACATTTACTGTACAATAGATATTTCGTATTAACTGACCAGTAAAAATCGAAAACGAATTCAACTGCACAACACTATTCCGACGATTTTAACAAATTCAATTGCAGTAGCGTAGCAAGGGGGTTATAGCCCCCCCATTGGCGTGCCTACCAAAATGCAGAATAAGGAAAATACCTCGTTTTTAGCACTTTTGAGGCTGTTTTTTTGCATTGGAATAGACGTAAAAAAATGATTTAAAGCGTATTTTGAAACATTTATTTAAGAGGGGGGGGGGTAATTTTTCAAAAATAAAACTCATAAATTAGAAAAGACTTTAAAAATCGCCAAAAATTGGTAATCAAATTTGATCGCTCATTGAAAAATGCTTAACATAGGTTTCATCAAAAAACACATATAAGCTCAGGAATGGGGGGGGGGCTATTCAGTAATAATTAAATATAAATCACTTCTCTCAAACTTTCTTCCCTTAGCCCTCCTAATTAAATCTTTATCTATAAAATATATACAAAACAGATTACTCCTTGAGAGTTTTATTGAACTTCCGGTGTAAGATTTTATGATTTACCAACTTGCAAATAAGAGAACTGAAATTCCAACAGCAATAGCTACCTCCCGCATAGCCAATTTCTGCAATTAGCATAACCATGTTTTTGCACTGCTAATTTCTATGCCACGTTTTAATAGCATAATTTTTATGAAAATAGGCCTAAAATTAAGTTATTTTTGACAAAAAAATACAAAAGTTTCGAGCGCGGGGGCTTTTCCCCAGACCCCTATTTGCCTCTGGCGGCTGGAGGCTTCGCTTCCAGACCCCCAAACACAGCCTCCTCCCATTGCAAATTTCTGGCTACGCCCCTGTGCAATTGTTAAGACCTTGGTTACAGTTTGGCGCTAAATCGCAGCGTAGCAGAGACTACTGGTTATTCTGTCTAGCCAAATTCGCATTCATCGCGCTTAAACCTGTATAAAGTCAAGTAGGGCCCTCACAATAGCCAGCATGGAGTAACTGGGCAGTGAAAATAAGCGCTGCTCGTATTATTTATGAATTTGAATCAAAACGTTTTTCATGACAACGGCAAATAATTGAAATAGTAATGACATGTTTACTTGCCTAGTTGCCTTTTTCAGGATACAGTTAAGGGACCTTTCTGTCTTTTAGTCAAGCGGCCACCTGTCTACCACACACGGTGGAATTTTCACACTGCATTGCAGAACGTTAAGCAAGAATACCAATTTTTCTAGTCTTTGGTTTCACCCGACTGGGAATCGAACCCGAGTCTACCGTTTCATTAGCAAACGCTCTATCCACTCGACTACTGATCGGCTCAAGATAAATGTTTTTTTTTTTTGGATGATAACGATAGGCTTTTTTCGGTCTTCAACCGTTTGCGATCAGAAATTTTGCTCAAAAACACTTGAAGACGCTGTTTAGACTTTACTTGTTTTTAACTCCAAACTTGAGGTCCTGGACTGGTACTAACAGGCGTTTAGCCCTGTTACAGCACGATCGTTTATAGTTAGATTCTAGATTCGAACCTAGGTTTTATGTTCTGTCGTTAACACGTTTATTTACCTTATTTGCATCTCACCTTTGTGTTGCGCGTCTTTCATTATTCGCTCGAAAGAAACTTTGCAAAGTTGCCTGAAAGACGCGCCGTTTTGCTTTTTGTTGATCACTTTGCAGCAATGTTTTAATTCTACCACTGCAGTTAATTGAGTTTTAATTTGTGAACAGTAGCGTCAAGAGGTTTTTAATTTGTTGGTGAAAAATTTAGTTTTTTAGTTTAAGTGTTTTCCGCCCAGCCGGGAAATCCTCGATAAATCTGCTGGACTGATCTTTTTTAATTTGATTTTTGTTAATACAAGTTTGGTTTGAATCTCCTGTGTTAGCCTCTTGAGCGCAAGGACCAGGACAGTGAAGACCTAGGCATTCCGCCTAGGACACAGCCATCAATCTATAACATCAAAATTTATCGTCTCCTGACCTGGTTGGATTTTTGGATTCATTGGTGATTACGGCTTAGAATCTCGCACTCCTCATCGTTTCTTTGATTTGAGTTCCATTGGCTGATAGCGGACTGCTGCCTTTTGTTGGATTCCCTCAACAGTACGACGTTTATACTCTGGTTGAGAAAGATCCATTCATCTCAATCCGTTGGTTTTCTGCGGCGACTTGAAGTTTCTTCGTTTTGGTTGGTCTGCAACTTGCGACCCCCTTTTTCTGGTTCCTGTCGCCTGCACTTCGGTTTCGTAGAGAATTCCTTTCCTACGTTCATCGGTTTCGTCTTTCGTCGTCCTGTGGAGGTGGAGTCATCGATCTTCGGTCTGCTTCGGTGGAATTCAAGCGTCATCTACTTTTGGAAGAACTGAAGTCTTTCTTGTGATCGTTAAGAACTGTACAAGGTGACGTTGTTTATTTATGTTGAGTGCGACTTAGTCTTTGCTATAATTATCTTTGTGCTTATTTGTTTTGTTTTATTATGGCCACAGAAAGCCACACTTCTAAGGCATCATTGACTGGGACGCCTAAACGAAATGGGGGTGTAGATACGATACCCACATGTACAAGTACTGACAAGGTTGCTAGGTGGCGGTTAGAAGCGGCCCAGGAAAACTTATCTGACCCCGAGGGAAACCGTGCTAAACCCGATGCTGCTAACGCTGGAGCTACGGAAACTGGGTTAGTTGCGGCAACTGCCCCTCGTAAATTGCTTACTGTTCATCGACGATTAATGTTAGACACTAAAAGACTGATTAAGTCGCTTGAATCATGCGAAACTAAACGTGAATTTGATTTTGAATCACGTAAATTTAACTTACTAAAGTCTGAATATGAAAATTTTCGCTATTCTGCGTCCGAGCTAAAGGACGTCGAATTAAAGCAACTTTCATCTGAAATTGCTGATAAGTTTAAAAAATGTGTTAACTTGTTTGAAACCGTAAAAGACAAATTTTGCGATAAAACTAATCCGTTAAATGAAGGCGAAAATGATTGTGATGACGATGATATGGGACCTGCAGATAGTGTGTCATTAATTGCCGCAAGTTCTACGAGTGTGACGTCAAGCAAATCCTCCATAGTAAAGCAGATTGAATTAGAACGTAGACGCTCTGAGCTTCAAGTTTTGGAAGAGTTGGCGAGGTCTCGTAAGGTTAGGGTGGAGGCGGAAGCTAAAGCGAAAGCCGAAGCTGTGGCCGCGGCTGCGGCTGCCGAAGAAGAAGAGACTTGGGCTAAGTTGCGCTTGGAAGCGATTGAGATAGAGGCTGAAGAGAAGCGCATTGCGTGCGGCTCAGAGGCTGGTTCTGTCGTTTCCGGACGCTCAAAACGCAGCGTTCGTTCTACTTCAAGTGCCGTTAGTTTTAAAAGTTCGTTAATTAAAAATGCTGAGTTTAAACGTAGTGCTGAGCCTACCCATGTACCGAAGCTGGTTCGAAACCCGAGGTTGGAGCAATGCTCTTTGAACACAAAGCGAGGGAGCTACGCTTAAGACCACTGGTGACGGAGCCACGCCCAAGGTCCAACGAACCTCAACCTATGCAACTTGAACAAAAGCGTAATAGTGTTACAAATGTTACTAACTCTATCAATGAGAAGTTTAATGCTATGTTTACAAATGATAAATCGACTGTTTTGAATCCCCAAGCTCGGGGCTTTATTCCGCAGCATGTGTCTGGTTCAAGGAATCACAACAGCGCTGCCTATCATAATGATTATGCTGAGAACTCTGAAAATGTGCAGAGATGTGTGTCTCGGCGTGTGTTAGATGCAGAAAATCAACACACTGTTTTACGTACTGCTGAATACGGGAACTCGGGAAATTCAAATGCCGGACCCGATCCTTGCCCTCAATTCCGAGTTAATGCGGCTACTTGGCCGAACGTGGATAACCCTGTTGCTTCGGAAAGCAACCCTAATGCTGCATTGAGTGCTTATTTAGAGCGCCAAGGTAGGAATGAGTATATTAATCTTGCTAGCCAAGTAGGGTATGATGGTGCAAATATTGCCTTTGTGTTCTTTGAGAACCAAGTGCGTCGTCTCATGAATGAAAGTCCTTACGACGAACGTAAATTAGAAGTTCTTCGAGCAGCATGCGTTGGTCAACCGCGCGAAATGGTGAATCTGTTTTGCGCCCCCATGAAAAGTATGACCACTGCTCAACGTATTGAAAAGGCTCTTGACCGACTCCGTCAGCGTTACGGTGTGTCGAGTGGTTTAACGTCGGAGCCTAGAGTCATTGCTATACGGCATGGTGCCAAAGTAAATTTTACTGCTTCTTCACTTAAAATGTATAATGAAGACTTAAACACCTTAGAAGTCTTTGCTTACGCCCATGACGAGTACAACAAACTCTCTGGGCAATTATTGCTTGATACTGCTAACCGTTTACCGAGCGCTTTGAAGCGACGGTATCTTGACTTTCTTGACAAAAATGGTATAAGTCTGAATCAACCTAGCTTTGAATCATTACGTAAATTTGTGGTGCATGAAATTAACGTGACTACGTCTGACTACGCGCAGGCATTTTTTAAGTCGGAGGACAAGGAAAAATCACGTGAGCCTCAAAGTGGTCGTAGTGAGTTTCGTGTCCGTCAGGTGGCCCTGGATTCGGGAGTAGGCGCTCGTAATGGTAGTGCCGAGTCTCCTGTGTCTGCGGCTGCCGGTGGGCGTGGAGCACCTACAGATCACAATCGTGGGACCAAGAAGGCTAATGGGCGCCCTCCTATTTGTTTTGTTTGTGCCCGGGCTGACAGTATACACTATCTCGTCGAGTACGAGAAGTTTATGAAGTTACCTCCTCAAGAACGACGTCAGACTGTGATAAAGGCAGGAAGGTGTCTTAATTGCTTATCGATGGAACATTTAGCTCGTAACTGCCCTTCTCGGTGCAAGTGCCGAAAGTGTGGTCCTAATTGCCGAGCTAAGCACTCTAGTGCTATTCATGACTGCTATGAATCTCAGACCGTTGGGGCCGCTGGCGAGACCAAGGCCGCTCCTGGCAGTCCTGTTGCATCATCTGTCGCTAACACACCCACTAATAACGTGAAAAATGTCCTTAAAGTGAGAGTTGCTGAGGAAGATACAGTCTTGCTTCGAACTAGCGCAGTTAGAGTGATCAATCAGACAACTGGTTGCTCGACACTGGCGTATGCTCAGCATGACACTGCCTCGCAAGCGACACTCATTTCGGACTCGTTAAGAGAAGAACTTGGGCTTGAAGTTACGACAGATCCTTTTATAACTATTCGTACACTTGCAGACCAAACTGCAAGCTGCATAGGTAAAACTGATTTCAGTCTAGAATCTCTAGTCACGGGTGACAACTATAAGATTACTGGTGCCCTTGTGGTGCCAGCCTTTTCTGACGATAAAAGTACTCTTCCACATGCAGTGGATACCAGTAAGTTGAAACATTTCCATGGAGTGGAAATTCCCGTCATACCCGAACGTAAGTGTGTGGACATTTTGATCGGGCAGTCTGATAAAGCACTTATTACTGTTTTGAAAGAGCTTGAGGGTTCGAACTCGAATGAACCCAACCTGGTGATCACACGGCTTGGACCGATCGCTAGCGGAGGTAGAGTTCAAGGAAGCTCTAAATCTGTGAGAACGTTGCGAGTCGAGACGATTTCTACTGACCCAGACTGCGGACTTTGTGATAAGTTGCAACAAGAACTTCTCACGGTTAATGATGCTTTACGCGAATACAAGCTGCTTGATGAAGAGGAATTGCCATCAAAAAACGATGAGCTTACCTGCAGCTTGGTTGAACCATTTATTCGCGTTGTAGACGGTCGGTATGAAATGCCGGTTCCGTTTAAACCTGATGTTCTTAAAAAACTTCCTAATAATTACGATATTGCGTTAAAGCGAACATTGTCGATGCGTCGTACTGCTGCTAAAAACTCGCAGTTGAAAGAGACTTTGACAGATACGTTTGCTGAGTTACTAAAGCATGATTGGATTGTGCCTGCGGATAAAAATGAAAACGATTCTTATAAATAATGGTACTTACCATTTTTTGTCACTAAGACGGCTAAGCCTAGAGTTGTCTATGATGGCGCTGCTACGGTTGGTGGCGAGTCATTAAATCGGGCAGTTTTAGCCGGTGAAAACCTTTTAAATGGCTTGGTCGATGTGTTGATGCGCTTTCGTATGGGAAAATACGCTTGCGTAGCCGATGTGAGTAAGTGCTTCTTTCAAATTAAGCTTCCTCGGGATCAACAAGATTGGTTCCACATTATTTGGTTCAAAGATAACAACATAGACAGTGGTGAGATTCAAATCTTTCGCTTTACTCGGCACGTGTGGGGAATAAACTCGAGCCCTTATGTAGCACTCATGGCGCTCAATCGGCTGGCTGCTGACAACCCCACGCATGCGAGTATGGTGACCTTAAATGCAATCACTCAAAACAGATATATGGATGACTTGCTGTTTGCTGGCGACACTTTATCAGACGTGGAGACCTTTGCTAGAGAAGGGATTGAGCTCTTTGAAAGCAGGGGATTCAAGTTACGTAAATGGGTGACCAATGGCCACGCTAAGTCTGTCTTGCGCCAGGTTCCCCAATGCGATCATGCCCCTTCAATTGGCAAGATTGACATTGGGTTGCAGCCTTTGCCGGACTCTACAGCGTTGGGCCTTTCCTGGGACCCAGAAAGTGACACACTGAAGATAAGTGGCCGCACGTTTGTCGAGGCAGCCACGAGACGCGAGATGGCGAGACAGCTTGCGAGTCAATTTGACCCTTTGGGTATAGTGGCGCCGCTGCTTCTGGGGGGAAAATTGATTTTGCAAAAAGTCGCTGCGTCTGGAGTGGACTGGGACGACGCTGTATCGGATGAAGTTAAAAAAGATTGGAAAAAGTGGCTGGAAACTTCGAATATACTAAATGAATTTTGCATTCCTCGGAACTTCCTTTTGGAACACACCGAGCTCAGAAATGACGCAGAATATCAACTGCATGGGTTCTGTGATGCTTCGGACTCTGCGTTTTCTTGCGCTATCTATTTGAGTGGCATTAGCGCTGGAAAAGCACAAGTCAGTTTTGTGATTGGAAAATCTAAATTGGTTCTCACTCATCAAGAAGGCTGGGTTATATCTCGTAAAGAGTTAGAAGCAGCTAAGATGTTAAGTGAATTGATGCTTCAAACTTCTAAAGCTTTACACGATCTTAACTGTAAAATCTTTTGTTGGACCGATTCACAGGTAGTTCTTAAATGGATTGTGAACCCCGACCTGTCACTTGCTCGCTTTGTTAAACGGCGTGTCGACAGGATTCTTCTTGTGGTGTCAGCTAGCTGTTGGCGCTACGTTAATACAAGTTTAAACCCTGCAGACGTGGGCACTCGAGCGCAGAGCAGTAAACAACCTAGCTCGCTCGATTTGTGGTTAAAAGGACCCTCCTTTCTTTTGCAGGAGCAGGTGGATGCCAGGCCTCCTGAGCATTCGGTGATCGTGCGCGGAACTCTGGCAAGCAGCGTAGATTTGTCTTCTGGCGACGCAGCTTTGGATAGGCTTATCGAAGCTTCTCCAAGTCTGTATACGCTAAAGAAGCGCTGTGCCTATCTGGCTGCATTTTCGGAGTTTGTCGTTGCGAAGGCGAAAGGAGTTGCTTTTCAAAAACCTGCTCTGAATGCTAGTTACTTGGATAAGGCCTTTGTTAATATTGTTAAGTATGTTCAATCTCAGCGGTTCGGGGCCGCTATTAAACTTTTAAGTAAAGAATCACCTGATGAATTTGAATCTATTCTTAAACGTTTAGGCAGCAAAACTAATGATCCTGATTCTAAACGCCGCTTGAATGAATTAAAAACTTTGCGTAATTTGCGCCCTTGCGTGGATTTGGATAATTGTTTGCGTATTGAAGGTAGGCTCGAAAATGCAGAATTGCCACTTGATTCTAAACACCCTTTAATTTTACCTGGAAGGCATCCTTTGACTGGACTTACTGTGCAATATCAGCATGAGCAGGCTGGACATGGTGGACCGGCATATACATTAATGAAAACCCGCGAACGTTTTTGGATTATTCATGGCATTTCCAGTGTAAAATTTTACATCGCAAACTGCGGAAAATGTGCTTTGTTAAAAGCTAAACCGGTTCGTCAATTAATGGCAGATTTGCCATCGTGCCGAGTTGCTGTTTGCAACAAACCTTTTAAATTTACCGGACTTGACTACTTAGGCCCTTATATTTTTCGACAGAGTCGCAGTGATTGCAAAGCCTGGGGCTTGCTGTTTACGTGTCTTTGTACTCGCTGCTTGCACGTAGAACTGGTGACTAGCCTGGACCTAAACAGCTTTCTCCTTGCTTTCACTCGCTTTGTTAATTTGCGCGGGGCAGTGGACACTTTTTATTCGGACAACGCTTCGACGTTCCGTGCCGCATCTGATAAGTTGCCAAAACTGTTGGGGTCTTCTGAATTTGTTAACTCGTTGCGTAAGTTTAATATAAATTGGGTAAACATTCCTCCGTATGCTCCTAGCCAGGGTGGTAGTTGGGAAAGCATGGTGAAACTGTTTAAAACTGCGTTGGGTCGGGTTATGGAACAGACTCGCCGTAAACCTTCTCTTATTGAGTTACAGACTTTTTTCACCGATGCCGTAAGAATTGTGAACGACCGCCGCCTAACGACACTTAGCGATCAGCCCAATGATTTGTGCCCTATCACACCTTCGTCCTTTTTGGGACAGCACTTGGCCCCTAACACTCCTCTTTGTGGGTTGCACGATCAGGGGGACCTTCGCAACGATTACTTGTATAACTCCACGCTGGCCCACCGTTTTTGGCTTCTTTGGATGAAGTCATATTTACCCAGTCTCCAGGGCCGTAACAAATGGCGTACACTTCAAACAAACCTTGAGCCTGGACAGTTAGTCCTTGTAGGGGATACCGAAGACCTGGCCTCAAAAGGAGCGTATAGATTGGGACGCATTCATAGCCTGCATCCACAGTTGCGTAAAGGAAAAGAAATAGTCCGTAGGGCAACTGTGGCCGTTTTGAAAAACAGCTCTACAGCAGGCAACTGGCTAAAATAGCTCCTGTCTGATTGAACCTTTTCATTTGTGAACTTTATTGTGATTTTATCGTGATCTCGTGATAGCCGAATTGTGATTATGAATTTAACGTCGTTTTTCGTGAAACTTTATTGCAATTATTTCGTGATCGTGAATTTTTGTGACTGGCTATATTATACCGTGAACTCCCAACTTAATCATAAACGTTTTATTGTTTAAAAGTTTGCCCTCTGCCCTACTGTTGCACTGTTTGTTTACGTTCTTCTGATGTCATAATTTTGTGATGCTACTCACTATTTTCAAGTCCCCTTCATAATTTGTTTACTTTATTTACTCATTTGGTAAGGTTTTAAGTTGAAGCGCGATCTGTGCTTTCACTTTTGTGTTTTTTGTTTGAAACTTACACATGGATAAGATTTCAAAGGGGCCGCTTATGTTACAGCACGATCGTTTATAGTTAGATTCTAGATTCGAACCTAGGTTTTATGTTCTGTCGTTAACACGTTTATTTACCTTATTTGCATCTCACCTTTGTGTTGCGCGTCTTTCATTATTCGCTCGAAAGAAACTTTGCAAAGTTGCCTGAAAGACGCGCCGTTTTGCTTTTTGTTGATCACTTTGCAGCAATGTTTTAATTCTACCACTGCAGTTAATTGAGTTTTAATTTGTGAACAGTAGCGTCAAGAGGTTTTTAATTTGTTGGTGAAAAATTTAGTTTTTTAGTTTAAGTGTTTTCCGCCCAGCCGGGAAATCCTCGATAAATCTGCTGGACTGATCTTTTTTAATTTGATTTTTGTTAATACAAGTTTGGTTTGAATCTCCTGTGTTAGCCTCTTGAGCGCAAGGACCAGGACAGTGAAGACCTAGGCATTCCGCCTAGGACACAGCCATCAATCTATAACAAGCCCTTTCTAGAGGTTACCGTACCATTGAACCGATTAGTGATTGAGTGAATAGAACGTCAGCTGCTGAAACGGTAAACATGGGTTTGATTTCCGGTTGGATCAAACCAAAGCTCTAAAATTATAGGTATTCATAGCTTCTCTGCTTGATGTTCAGCAACAAAACGGGAAAGCGTGAAGCCTCCAATACAGGGTGTTCCAAAATGGTTGACCCCATTCTAAATACCCATATCTCGGAAACTACTTGATGGATCATAATGAAACTAATACACTTGATGTTGAAGGTCATAAGTTTTATTGGCTAAATTTACAAAGAAAAGTACGAATATTTGTTGGTTCTATGACAATTTTCATAAATGTTCAATATGAGCGCCGCATGTGACTCAGCACACGTTGAGTCGGTATTTGAGCTCGTGAGATCAGCCGACCTTTCTTTCCTCTAGGGTTATGTAAAAGGAATATTCTTGGTACTTCCTCTTCCAGCTAACATTAAAGAAATCAAACTGAGAATTACAGCTGCACTGGAAACTGTTACCGAAGACATGCTACAGCGAGTTTGGCACGAGCTCGAATACCGACTCAACGTGTGCTGAGTTACATTCGGCGCTCATATTGAACATTTATGAAAATTGTCATAGAACCAACAAATATTTGTACTTTTCTTTGTAAATTTAGCCAATAAAACTTATGACCTTCGACATAAAGTGTATTAAGTTTCATTATGATCCATCAAGTAGTTTCCGAGATATGGGTATTTAGAATGGGGTCAACCATTTTGGAACATCCTGTATTATAATTTCCGTGACACTTGTCAAGTGATAAGTGTCAGACGAAAAACTTCGAAGATATTAACATTTTAATCAAAGTAATTCTCAAGTTTTATATCACCAATCAACTTTTGAATAAAATTTAATTGCAATTTATCAGAACAATCAAGCCAAAGCCTTCTCATAATGCGGCTCTGAGCAAACTGGTATACTGCAAGCTGTTCTAAGTTAAAAAAAACAAAGGCTGAGCTTACGATTTTACGCCAAGTGCAAACCAGGAGTGGTATTTAGCACATTTAATACAAGCGCTTGAGAACATCATCACTCTTGCGATGTGTTTCGTAATGCCAGGCCGGGTTTTCGGACACTGTACAAGTTTTAGCGCTTTTTCATCAAATATTTGTAGTAACTTCTTTATTCGCTAAGTTACCTTAGCCAGAAAAGGGCTACGAAAACTCGCGGTCTTCGAGTCAAGCTGCTAGCTACCGATCAGTCTATTAACTGTTTCAAGACTTGGCTTTCTGGTAAGCATAAAAAACTGAGGGGTAGTCATGACCGCGCTGTTTGAACGCTTGTAACTTTGCTAAAGCTGGTACTAAAGTTTCGAAAAAACATCACTAGGCTAAAAATTTTATAAACTTTTTATTCAAAGTTTGGTATTTCTAAACACTTTGTAGTAATTATGATATTATTAACCGGCCAGTTCGTCAAGCGGTAACGCGTTCGCCTCTGGAGTGAGAGGTCTGAGGTTCAAATCTCGGACTTGTCAAATCGGACACAGTGTTGTCAACGGCTTGCCACCGCTGCAACACTTCTTCAAAACAAGCTGTGTTGCCGGGGCGCAATGACGCGGAGATGGGCCCCGCAAACTCGTTACATGCTTCAGGATAAAACAGCAATTATAAAGAAAGATTTGATTTTATGCTATTGTCAATTTTTGTGACCCCACTCGAAATCAGGTTATTTTTATGCGAAGGATAAAAAAAGAAACAGAATAATCAAGAGCGGTAACACGTCAACACACTGGCTGTAAATAACTCAAAGACGCGCAATGCTTTGTCACCAAGCCACCTACCTCACGCATAATTATGATTTCTTTGCTTAGCGGTTTGACTTATTTAATAATTATAATATTCACTACCATCCATTACAACATTTTTATCGACTAGATTAGCGAACATTTTGATGTTATAGAAAACATTTACCAACTCATTGCAGTAAATTAAGGCCGCGTCTTATATCAAAAAGAGAAGTATATAAAATACTTCTTGGATTATTTATGAATTTTTGATTGGGGGAGGGCCCAAATCACAAATCATATGCAATGACGTTATCAGAAATTTTCAAAAGAGGAACGTATTGTGGGACAGAAAGAATGTTGATTGGAAGATCAGAAACCGTGGCCTGTGTGCTGGTACACAACCAGGACTTTGCTGTAGGAAGAGTACTTAAACCAAAAGTAAAAAGTGTAATTTGGGAGACGAATTGAGCAAACTAATGAAGCTCAAACGTAGAACACACGGAGGCCTGTGGGCGGGGCCCCAGCTGCCATAGGCTACGGGGGTCTTTGATTTTTTGGGAAAACTAGCTATTTTAATGCCATTGGCTGGCAATTCGCACGAGTTTAAAACCATTTAAAAGAACTAGAGATTTTTAACATTTGAAACCCAATTGAAAAAATTGAATTGCCCAATCCTCCTTTTGCTTACAATTTAAGTCCGAAACATCTTTAAAATCTTGCACTTTTGGGTTAAATTTTGTAAGTGATTTGGCCCAGGTAGGGTGAAGCAAGGTACATTGCCTCATGCAATATTTTAGCAGTAACTAATAATTTTCTTGAAGATTTTCCTTGAAATTTTTTATTTTGTCATAAAAATAACCAATTGTAGGAGTACATGTACGTCCAGGGGGCACATGTTCCATTAATTCAAATTCAATAATTTGTTTAATGAGCATTTTCCCGAGCTATTTTTTTCAAATGTAGTTCCTCCGTAAAAACTGGCAAGGTGGAGGTAGATTGTTATTTAAAAATGGTACAACAGATGGTTGCGCCTACTAACCATGGTATTGTCGGTGCCGGATTTACATTGCACAGAGCCCTTGGCACTTTGGAGATTTTCGTAGCATCTTTCGCCAAATATAGGAGAAGACCAAAAAAGTCTCATCATCTGAGCGTTGAGCCCCAAGCTGCTACTGCGCCATATTATGGTAAATCAGACCCTAGGTATTACATTGCGTTCATAAAAGCGTTAGATGAGAGCCTGAGATAGCAGCTTTTAGGACAAAAACTCTTATTTTTTTCCGGGTTATGCATTTAAATTGGTTGGTAAAAATCAAATTGAGGCAGGCCCGGGGCTCTGTCGTCAATATTGTTGTTAATTACTGGTGTAAGCAAATAATGCTAAAAGAAACTGAAACTAAAGAAACAATAGACTTTTTTGAAATTTTTGTCATTGGTGGCATTTCAATTGGGGGGGAGCGGGCTTCTTGGGCCTATAGACGTAGCCAGGGCCCCCCAACTGAAATGACACCAATGATAAAAATGTCACAAAAAAGTCTATTGTGTCTTCAGTTTCGGTTTCTTTTAGGATCTTTGCGTACAGCAGTACACGTGTACAATAGTACTTAACAACAATATTGACGACCAGGAGCCCGGGCTCCCTCAATTCAATTTTTGCCAACCAATTTAAATGTATAACCCGGGTGAGATTGAGGGTTTTTGTCCCAAAATTTACAAACTCAGGCTCTCATCTAACCTTTTTTTTTATGAACATAATGCAATAGCCAGGGCTGAATTTACTATATGGCACATTGGCAGGGGCCCCGTGATCAGATGGTAAGACATTTACTTGGTCTTCAACTATATTTGGCAGGAAGATGTTGCGAAAATCTCCTAAATACCAGGGGCTACACGCCTTTTAAACGAAAAAATACTTTTGAAAAAAAAATTAACTCTGGAAAATGCTTATTAAACAAGCTATTGAGTTTGAATTGAAAAGTTCTGGGCTCCCTGGTTGTATATGTACTCCTATAACTCCTTATTTTCATGACAAAACAAAAATCTCTAAGGAAAGTGTTCTAGGGGATTATTATCTCTAAGCAAAAGTATTGCGGGAGACATTGTGCGTTACTTCTTTACCCTACCTGGGCCAAATCACTTACAAAATTTAGCCCCATAATGCAAGATCTTAAATGTGTTTTGGACTTGAATTGCAAATAAAAGGAGGAATAAACAATTTAATTTTTTTCGATTGGCTTTCAAATGTTACAAATCAAGTTCTTTCAAATGGTTCTGAACACATGCGAAATGTTATCCAATGGCATCAAAATAGCTTGTGTTTCCAAAAAATTATAAAACATTGCCCAATATGAATTTCATAAGACGTAGCTTACGGTACCAGCTTTATTGGATTGCACGTTCTTTTTTGTTATAAGAACCAGTAAATTTTGCTTTGAGGCTGGCTGTTCTTAGTTGTTTTGCCTATGTTTAGCCTCATTTGTTCTTATTTTGTTGTTAAATTTTGTGAGCATTGATGTCAATGGCGACCATGTTTGTAAAGCTGTTTGATTAAACGCTTTTTGACTGTTTTTACAGCATCCTAAAATTGCGAAAGCGAAAAAGCAAGCATTTTTACTTGAACGAGAGGCAAAAAAATTTTTAGTAGCAATAGCACTTTGGAGTCTCAGAATTGTTACAATTTTTCTTGTAAATGCCATAAAATCACTCAAATTCCATCGTTTTGAATCAGTACAGAATTTAGTTTCTTTTTTGATTTGATACTTATTCTTTTTTGATTGTTCTTAACATTATTTTTGTTGCTGAGGCTAGTATTGTTCTTAATTTGTTCTAAAATTTTGAGCAAAAATGAAATTTCTGTTCTCATTTTAAAAAGTAGGCCTACGTTGCATTTCAACTATACAACTTCAAATTAATGCTGTAGTTATCAAGGCTAATTTGAGTTTTATAGAAATTAACAATGCTGCACTTTGAAACATCTTGTTCACTTTTCACAAGCGAAAATAAATCAAATGCTGTAGGACGATAAATAGCAAAAATGCATGATAACATCTGCTGCAACACCTTTCCGCAAACAACGCATATTTCAGAAATTTATTTTTTTCTGCGAAACTTTTTAATCTTTGAACAGAAAAAAACAATAAGTTACAGATTTTAGGTTTTAATTGATCAAAAAAAAACAACATGAAAATATACTTTGTAATGATACCCGAATCAGCAATTAGAAAAAATCAATATAATATACTACGTCCATTGAGTCAAAAGTATGATTTTGTTCTTCAAACATGTTCAAAATGCGTTACATAGGTAAGATCTCGCATTCTCCATTTTAATACTGAAAGTTTCGAAAAGCTTCGAATATCAAATTTAATACTGTTTGTTTATGCTCTATCCACTTGACTACTGCTGGCTGGTCGAAACTGCTCAGCTAAACCGATTATCTACAGTATAGGCTGTTCCTGATCAAATGTATGAATGCCGCTGACAGCAGCATGTTTTGTAGCATGCGTGTGCTGTGTTATTAATCAGTTTTGCCTATTTTGAAATACAGTATCGATGCAGATATAGTCATCATGATGTATCGCTGCATGACCTTGTTATGCTTAATTTTGACGAGTTGATCTATAAAAGTGCAGTGGTTTCAACCTTGTTTCAATCATTTCCAATAATATAACACTAAAAAAACTGCAGTGGGCGGTGGCCCAAAGAGGAGGTATGACATGGACCAAAAGAAGGTTATGACAAAAAAAAACTCAACATGCTCATTAAAGATTATAGCGCTCTGAGACTGTTTTATTTAACAATTTTTACCAAAAAAATTTCACAATTTCGAACCCACTTTTTTTGTATTAATTTAATTTTGGAATTCAAGCAAACAATATGGAAGTTTGTTTTGTCATAATCACCGGTAAAAACCATTATTCTACACAGCATAGCTAACTATCAAATTAAGTCAATCAAATCTTTCTTTGTACTCGCTGTATTACGCCAAAGCGTGTAACGAGTTGGCGGGAACTTTATTTACTTCATTATGCTTGGGCATCACAGCTTTTTTTGAAGAAAATTTTGTAGCGATAGCGAGGCGGGCCCAAGATTTAAACTTCATTCCACCCGTTCCATAGATAAACGTGTTACTGCTCGACTAATTTTATAGTATATTACCAACTAACTTATGGATTTTGTTAGAACTGTATATGCAATACATTTCTGAAATATGCTAATTACAAATTTTTGAAATAAGCTAATAACAAAATTTTATTGCACTTTTGCAAAACGCTCCTAGATATAAGAAGTATCGTATCAAAATCTTGTAGATTTTGGTTCTATACTTCCAATATCTTGGAGCTTTTTGCAATAGTGCAGCTAGATTTCGGTCTGAGTCAAATTCGAATTTGGAAACTATTTATACTAGTACAAACAAATCGTCTATTGCTAGTTGAATAAAACCAACTAATGCCGTTCCCGATAAAATAAGCATTTGGAAAATTGAGTCTGTTCGCAAAGACAGTAAAAAAGTAATATTAGAAATTAGTGTAATGCGCTACACTTTGCGAAGTTTCATCGAAGGTTTCGTTGACGTAAGCTTTGTTTCCTGATTCGGACCTGTGCAGAATATATAAATATAATTAACTTCAAAGAATATATCCCTCTGGCATTCAAGCCTTATAATGTTATTTTAAACAAGGGCGTATTCTCCGTGCATGCAAGACATGCATTGCAGCATGCCTAGTCATTTAGCAAAACAATTATAATTTAAACATGTACAGTGCATGTAAATCAATCATATCAAACCATTAATTATACTCGTTGTATTACGCCGAAGCGTGTAACGAGTTGGCGGGACCCATCTCCACGTCAACACAGCTCCACTCGAAGAAACAACTCCAGAGACGAACGTGTTACCGCTGGACCAACTGGCCGGTTAAAATTTAAAACAACATCAAACTAAGTTGACGTTAGCTGTGTTTTCACATTGTCAAAACTGAACGACCAACAATACATGTAAAAATTTAAAACAACATCAAGTTAAGTTGCCACAGTCACAGGCATTAGCTTTCAAGTCATAGTTGAAATAAATAGTCTCGGTGAATTCATTGATTTCACTTTTAGCTTGGTTTTAACATATCGCTAAATTCCAAAAAGAAATGGCAACAAGCAAGCAATTTTTAAATTGCTTTCAGCGGTTCAAGAGATCGCTATATTTTGATGAGATTACGATCTATATTAAACAGGTCTGAAACCTTTGATTGGCGCATTGTTCGCTGTAAAAGTTCTTTTTTTAAGGCTAGTTTCTCGTTTAAGTAAAATGTGCTCTCTATTTCTATTTTAGATTTCCAACAGTAACTTAGCTTAAAACAGGCACAGGCTATCAACCAAGGCATGCAATTTAAAATATTGGATGCGCGTTGCCATTTATTTTATGTAATTTAAGCGATTAGCTAAAACGAATACCTCCCCAGTGAAATGAAACTGCGGTAACCGGCATAGGCGTAGCCAGGGGAAGCCCCCCCCCAATTAAAATCCCACCAATGACAAAAAAATTATGACAACATAGCGTAGCGATGTTTAGCTGCAATTTTTTTCAGTAATTACGCATTAACAGTAATTAACAACAATACTAATGACATGACGATGATGGAGCCCATAACTAACAACCAGGAGGCTTCTGGCCCCCAAACTGACAACCAGGGGGCTCCGGGACCCTAACTTAAAAACCTGGGAGCCCCAGATCCCCTAATCGACAACCAGAGGGCCTCGGGGCCCCTAACTGATGAACAGGGGGCCTCGGATCCCCTAACTGACGACCAGGGGCCATAGGGCCATTACTAACAACCAGGGGGCCCCGGATCCCCTAACCGACAACCACGAGGCTCCAGGGCCCCCAAATGACGACCAAGAGACCCCAGGGTCCCTAACTGACAACCAGGTAGCCCCGAGGCCCCTAACTAACAACCAGGAAGCCCCAGGGCTCCTAACCGACAACCATGGGGCCCCGGGGATCCTAACTGACAACCAGGAACCCCGGGGCCCCTATTTTACGACCAGGGGGCCCCGGGGTCCCTAACCGACTACCAGGGGCCATAACTAACGACCATGGGGCTCCGGGGCCCCTAACCGACAATCAGAAGGTTTCATGGCCCCTAACTAACAACCAGGGTGCCACAGGGTCCCTAGCCAATAACCAGGGTGCCCCAGAACCCCTAATTTACAACCAGGGGATCCCGGAGCCCCTAACTGACGACCAGGGGGCCCCCGGGCCCCTAACTGACTACCAGGGGGCCCCCGGGGCTCCCAACTGACGACCAAGGGTCCCAGGCTAGGGGCCCTGTAATTCAAATTTTTTACAATCTATATGCAAAACCTGTGAGAAATCTAAGAGTTTTGTCCTAAAAGTTGCAACCCCAGGCCTTTGTTTAACGTTATTATGAACTTAATGCTATAACAGCGGCGTTAATGCAAACCACCCAATTGAAATGCTACCAATGATAAATATAATGAGAGTATAGCCAGTATGTTGTGCGTGTCTGGAATTGCAGTTTATTTAGTTAAGGATTTACGCGTACAAAAGTAAGAAATAATAATGACGACCACGTGTCCACGTCATAATAATATCATGCAATTCTTGGAGGTTTCAGAAAACTGTCAAGTGACTTGACTCGAGTCCACGTTTTGGAAAAAAAGTTATTTAATTTTGCTTCAAATGTTTTTTTTTAAGAACTAAAGGGCGTGATCTTATCTCAAAATCATAGACGTAGCCAGGGGGATGGCTTAGGGGGTACGGGCCCCCTCAATGAAAATGCCACCAATGACAAAAATTTGACTTAAAAGCCTTGTTTCTTCATTTTCAGTTTCTTTTAGCATCTTAGTTTCAGTTTCTTTTAGCTTTAATATTGACGACCAGGGGGTTCGGCGCATCCCCTTAATTCAATTTTTTCCAACCAATTCAAACGTATAACCAGGGTGAAATCAAGGGTTTTTGTCCTAAAAGTTGCTACCTCAGTAGTATAAAGTGAACGATTTCATGTACGTTTAGGGGATCAGGGGATCAGGGGATTAGGGGTTTAGGGGTTTAGGGGATGCAATCCCCTAAACGTGATGTTATCTAAACGTGGTTTTGTCTCAATGCGGCGTTGTAGTCCTTAGTTCTAACCTTAGCTCTAACCCTAGCTAGTTGTTTAAAAGTTGGTCCTGCCTGAGTATCGAACCACCGCAGGTGGTTTGCCTGGCTTCAAGTCTAAAGACTTTTAGTGTCTTGCTTGAGTACCGAACCACCGCAGGTGGTTTGTCAAGCCACCGCAGGTGCCTGGCTTCAAAGTAGCCGGTTAAAAGTAATCCAAGATCTAGTCTTAACTCTAAGTTTAGTGTAAGAATGGAAACTTAGTGTTGACCTGAGTACCAAACCACCGCAGGTGCCTGGCTTCAAGTCTAAAGCTTGAAGAGTGTCTTGCTCGAGTACCGAACCACCGCAGGTGGTTTGTCAAGCCACCGCAGGTGGCTTGCTTCAAAGTAGTCAGTTAAAAGTGAAAATATCGGTAGTTTCTAAGATGTTCTAGTTAATGCTATGAAGTCTATTTTGTACGAACTTCGTGTAACTTGAAACGTTTCCTGTCGCGCTGCAGTTGAATTTCCGCTGTCGTGTCAAAATCGTGACAGCGGTTATCTAAGGTTTAGCTGTGAATCGCTATCTTTTTTGTTAATTTTTTTCGAATATGGAGCGAGCATGGCGCAATACAACTTGTTTAATTCCGATGATGTCAGGGTTGGTTTGTTACTTTTTTCGAATATGGAACGAGCATGGTGCAATACAGCTTGTACTCGTTTAACCCCAATAATGCAAGGGTCAGTCCTTTGGCCTATGTTGTCTTGAAGTCAAACTAATGCGGTTGAACCCTTTCAACTTTACTAGCGTTTAGACATTTGGTTCATTTTCGAATCGAACTAATGTGGTTAAAGCCATTCAAGTTTAGTGAGTCTAAAATTAGCAAGGTTTAGTTAAGTACCGAACCACCGAAGGTGGTAAGTCTAAAATTTGTAAGGCTTACCTGGGAATCGAACCACCGAAGGTGGTGAGTCGAAAGCTTAAAAATTTGACTAGGTTTGCCTGAGAACCGAACCACCAAAGGTGGTGAGTTTTAAGCTTAAAAAATGCTTATCTAAGAACCGAACCACCGAAGGTGGGTTTAAAACAAGTAAGACTTACCTAAGAACCGAACCACCAAAGGTGGTGAGTCTAAAATTTGCCCGGAAACCAAACCACCGAAGGTGGTGAGTCCAAAGTTTAAAATACTAGCCTGAGAACCGAAGCATCGAAGGTGGTGAGTCTAAAATTAGTAAGGCTTACCCAAGTACCGAACCACTGAAAGTGGTGAGTCGAAAGTTCACCGAACCAAGTTTAAAAACTACTTGCCTGAGAATCGAACCACCGAAGGTGGTGAGTCTAAACTTAGTAAAACTTACCTCGGAACCAAATCACCGAAGGTGGTGAGTCTAAAAGCTTTCAATTTGAGGTTAAAGTGTGAAGGTATGAGCCATCTGGTCTGTTGTAAATTCACCTTCAAAAACTCTTTTCATCCGCTTACATTAATGACATTAGAATTAAGACTTTAATTGGAATCGCTAACTGTGTCTGATCGTACGCGAGCTTTCGGGGAATCCCCTCTTTGTGGAAATTCCTGTTAATTTAAAAGCGAATTTTTTCAAAAACTTTTCAAAGAGTGCTCTAAAATAGATCCATCAACCTCAGGTTATGGACTGAATCTCTAGTGGAGGAATACGGCAAAAACCTTAAATTTTAAAACACTTGCCTGCGAATCGCTGGGAACCAAACCACCGAAGGTGGTGAGTCTTAAGCTTAAAATACAAATCTGGGAACCAAACCACCGAAGGTGGTTGGTCTAAAGCATAAACTTGGTAAGACTTTCTGGAAACCGAACCACCGCAGGCGGTGAGTCTAAAGTTTAAACTACCGCAGGTGGTTAGTTAAAGCCTAAAATTTGTAAGGCTTCCCTGGGAATCGAAATACCGAAGGTGGTTAGTTAAAGTCTAAAGTTTAAAATTTGGACTATCGTTTAAAGGTCGTGGACCGTTCTTTGGACGGGCGGTTAGCTGTCGCAAAATCGCTTTGAAGTTTGCATGGTTCCAACTAAAAAATTAAAAATTTTTAAAAATGTAAAATACTTTTAATCTAAAAAAAAAAATTATGAAAACTAAATTTTAAGACATTTAGTCGATAACGTAGAAATATGTCTGAAATATGGTTGTATATTCTGGAGTTTGAATAACAACGGTATTATGTTTCAACAAGAAAATGGCAAACTCGACTACAAGTTGGTCGATACTTTGACTTTTGCATTAAAATATTGCAACAACGACTGCTAGAATATTATGTGAGTCAATATGGAAAGGTGGTATTGTGTTTGGCTTTTGTGTGGTTTGACTGCATGACGTAACATAATCCAATTTGTTTAATTTCCGATTACCTTGGTGCCACAAGCTAGTTTGTTCGCTGCGAAACATACTCGAGAGCTTTAACGCTCTTGTCATTCTATCAAAGTGAACGTATGTACCTATTGTCGGAAAACCTTTATTCGAAATGATGCTATGCTACGTCACAAAAGAGAAGTATATGAACGGTTTTGAAATTAGAGTGCGAAAAACGTAACAAAAAATTTAAAAGAGCTCCCCGATATAACGCACCCGCCGCTGTTACCACCAGCGTCATGTTCAATTTCACAAAAACACCTGAAATTTAAGTTTAAACTGACACATCGTATCACAGCAAAAAATTGAAATCGAATTGCGAGCACTACAATCTGGTGCAAGTCTGACAGTACGTGCTTTGTTCAGCCTCAACCATTCGAATCATATTCTAGTTATTTTGATGAGAGGCTTGGAATATTTCGATTTTAAAGAATTTTTGCTCTTCAAAGAACATTTATGTTGGAGAACTTAGACATAGATGTAAGAAATAAAAAGTTTAGCCTCAAGTTAACTAATTTTTTAATTTGTGGTACTTAATTTAAATTCAGATTGGTTATTAATTTTATTTTTATTCGTTTCATTTTATTTGCACCAAAATACAATTTTCATAAAATGAGCAACAATTCAATCAGAGCAGTACAATTGTAACCAATTCAATAAAAAACAATATTTTTGCTCAAATAGAAGCAGCTAAACGAATAACGTTATAACACGCATCAAGTCAAGGTAGTATGGTCGGAGTTATCAATACTCTGCACGGCTTTGAAACACTATGTTATACGCATGGTTTTGAAAAAAAAAAAAATAGTTGGTCGAACGCTAACGCGGTACTCTCTGGAGTGGGAGGTCAGAAGTTCAAATCTCGAACCGGTCAAATCGAACACATGGTTGCCAACGGCTCGCCACCGCTGCGATATTTTTTCGAAAGGAGCTGTGTAGCACGGGCGCAATGACTCGGAAATGGTCCCCGCTAATTCGTTTCACGCTTCGGCGTATTACATCGAGCATAATGAAAGATTTATTTTATGCATGGCTCGGAAGCAATATGTCTTAAAAATGTACAACCACGATATAGACTAAAGAGAGGACGAAGCGTTCCTTAATCGATAAAAATACTTAACTGCTAAGTTTGAACTAACGCTTGAAATCTCAACATAAACAGAAACTGAATTAAGAGCACTATCTAGCAGTGGGATATAACATCTTAACCTTGCCTGTTTTTGTTTTAAAAGGGCCTTCAACTCAAGTTTTTCACGCTAGACCAAAATGTTGAAATATACCTATAACACATTCTCACCAAATTTGAAGTTTCTACACGTTCTCGCTTTCAAGATAATATAGTTCACAATTAGCCGTTTTTCACTTTAGTGTTGCCGTTTTTATCAGTATTGCGACAGAAGATTAACTATGGGAAAGCTGACTTTCAGTTATTGAAAAGCATCAAATTTTTCGTTTCTAAACCTGTACTTTGTTTTACAAAACCTCTGCCGCAAAAACTTTTTTGAAAATCAAGAACATGGTGTCAATTTTTGAAATTTTGTTTCTTATTGGCAACCCTGACATGTTTATATCTTAATTCTATGAAAGATATCATATTTTTAATATTACTTAAACCCACATTTGTATCCAATTTTGTGGGTCAACAAGCGTTTGACTCAGGATGTAACCAGCATCTGAATCCTACAACTCTATTTCGAAAAAAACACAAAAAAGGTCTGAGCTAATTATCTACTTTTTCAGATAAAATCACTATTCGAAACACATATTTTGCAAGACCTAGAATGTTTTTGGTCAAAGTTTTCCAACGACAACAAGAAAACGGTTAAAAATTTTGCTATATTAGGTAAGTTTTAAAGTAAAGGTAATAATCAATATAAAGAAACTCAGGATTTTGATCAAATTATTGCAACACAAGAAAAGAAACTTAATAACTTGTTCAAGTTTTAGGCGAATTTTTGGGTTTATTTACGTTAGAATTTTCACTCAAGGTGAATAAATCTCAACGGTGTAAGATATTTTGACGAATTTATCCCAATAAAACAAGATCAAGTAATAAAAAATACACTTTTTTTTTTTTTTTTTTTTTTTTTTTTAGAAAAATTTAGATTAAAAGTTTTCAAATAATATTCGTTTTAGGGTTGAATTATTGTTTTAATCAAAGAAATTGTAAGATTTTGATTTCTGCAAAAAACAGTTTGACGCAAACAAGAAAATTACAAAAACTGACGTTAATTTGAGACTATAAGACAAGGTTTAAGATTGAATAACACCAAAAAATAGCAAAAGTTCTTGTTTTAACTCAAGATAGAGTGTAGTTGAATAAAATTTTACGGTATTTTAGTTAAAAAATCAGTGTAAAACTAAAAAATTGTTAAAAAAATGTAAGATGTTAGGTAAACGTTTTAGTTTCAAAGTACAAAAACGGTCATTTTTACTGAAATTTTCAATTTAAAATGACGAAATGTAAGGTTTTTTTACAAAATTATCGCTACGACAACAAAAAAAGTTGTGGTTTATTAACTAAAAATAATAAACATTATCTATTTTGAGTAAATTTTATAGCATTTTAGTAAAAAAATTGGTGTAAAACTATAAAAAATGTAAGATGATAGGTAAACATTTTTGTTTCAAAGTACAAAAAAGATCATTTTTACTTAAAGTTGCAATTTAAAATGACGAAATGTAAGGTTTTTTACAAAATTATTGCTACGACAACAAAAAAAGTTGTGGTTTATTAACTAAAAATAATAAACATTATCTATTTTGGTTAAATTTTATGGTATTTTAGTAAAAAATCAGTGTAAAACTAAAAAAACTGTTAAAAAAGTTTAAGATGTTAGGTAAACGTTTTAGTTTTAAAGTACAAAAACAATCATTTTTACTGAAACTTTCAATTTGAAATGACGAAGTGTAAGATTTTTTACAAAGATGCACAGAGCTGGACAGCGCTGTTTCGAGCTTTTAGCTCTCATCGGTTGCCCTCAGCTTCTCTAACAAAGTTATTTTCCACACGAAGGACGTCAACCTTGTCGGTTATTTTTTACAAAATTATCGCTACGACAACCAAAAAGTCTAGGTTTATTGACTAAAATTAATACACATTCCCTATTTCGGTTAAATTTTATGGTATTTTAGTAAAACATCAGTGTAAAACTAAAAAATTGTGAAAAAGTTTAAAATGTTAGGTAAACTTTTTTGTTTCAGAGTAGAAAAAGGGCTATTGTTACTTAAAGTTTCAATTTAAAATGACGAAACATAAAATCTGTAGAAAATTATCGCTACGACAACCAAAAAGTCTAGGTTTATTGAGTAAAATTAGTACACATTCCCTATTTCGGTTAAATTTTATGGTATTTTAGTAAAAAAATCAGTGTAAAACTATAAAAAATTTGAAAATGTTAGGTAAACGTTTTAGTTTCAAAGTAGAAAAAAAACATTATTTTTACTGAAACTTTCGATTTAAAACGACAAAGCGTAACTTTTTTTACAAAATTATCGCTACGACAACAAAAAAGTTGAAGTTTATTGAGTAAAATTAATACACATTATCTATTTTGAGTAAATTTTATGGTATTTTAGTAAAAAAACTAGTGTAAAACTAAAAAATTGTTGAAAAGTTTAAGATGTTAGGTAAACGTTTTGGTTTTAAAGTAGAAAAAAACATTATTTTTAATTAAGTTTTCAATTTAAAATGACGAAACGTAAAATTTATAGAAAATTATCGCTACGAAAACCAAAAAGTTAGACTTTTTTTGATTAAAAATAATGAACATTATTGTTTTTAGCTAAGTGATTTGCTAGATATTTTAACAGTTTAGAATATTTTCTACCAAATGTTGGTAAAAATATAAGAGCCTAAGAAAATTGCTTGGTTAAAAAATTGTTAAAATCACCGTTTCCAAGGAAAAAATTCAATTTTGAACAAACAAAGCAACACAATTTAATGTTTTTACAACAAGACTTGCATCAAACCACAAAATCAATAAAAGATTACTATGTTAAACAAGTTTAATGATATTTATGGTAAAAAACTTCATTTATTTATGGTAAAACAAAGGTTTATTTATGGTAAAACAAAGGAATCGCACAATTTTAAGATATTTTTGACAAAATTAGCCTTCACTAACGCAAGAAAGTTAATCAAAGGTTGCGATTTATTAGAATGTTTTTGTTTAAAAAGTAGAAAAAAATAGCTGCTTTTTACGTTAAAATTGTTAATCAAGTCTCAGAAATTTGAATTGAAACAATAACAACAATAATTAACTCTTCAGATTTTGCATATTTGTGTGTCTAACGTCTAAAATATCGATACTTTGAAACTTACAGAAGGATACGCATGTTACTTTTTAATATCTTTGAACTTCGACTTTGTTTAACAAAGCAAAAAATCAAATTGGAACAACTCGTTTTCAGGTTCGTATTAACCAGGTACTCGTCTGCACCTACCTAATCAAACCAACACAGAGCACCTTTTTGGGAGTTTTGTTTCCAAGTATTTTGTCAGGCTAGTCCACCACAACAGGTATTGACTGCTTGGTCCAATTGGGAAATAAGCGTGAAGAGACTTTCCCAGGGACACAACGACGCATTATTACCAGTTAGAGAATCAAATCATAGTCTATTCCCAACGCTCAACCACTGCCTATCGCCACCGCTGTTTTCAGGTCAAAACATATTATGACTGTAGTTTTCTAAGTTTTAAACGCTTGAGATCTAAAATTTGGCAACGTATAATTCGCAATAAAAATCCATTCTCGCATTTCTTCGCATTTTGAGTCGTGTTTAGACAATATTGCTGTCGGACGTGTAATTTTCTGTGTCACAACCATAGTCGCATAATGTTTTTTCCCAAGTCGAAGCTATACGGCTGTACTTTTCGAGGATTTTTTATGAACTCTTTTACCGTTTTGATTTGAAAGTTTTTTCTTGGAAACATTAGTTTTTAGAATAACGTTTGTTGTTTGTCTTGCAGATATCAGAATCTAAGGTCTAATATACATTGTTCATGAGATTTCAAAAAATTTGATGGTGTACAACTAAATGTTCAAAACAATTTGTAAACGCTATGTGATAAAGTTTTCTTTAAACCCGAACATCTGATCGAACAGCTTTCCAAATGCCCAAGATTTTTTAACGTTTAAGATCACGTGAAGTACCAAGAAATGATAGATTTTGTTTACTTTTTCCAAAGTACTGAAAAAACGTTATGATGAAAAAATATCATTTTGAGACATTGTTATTGAGTCATGGTTAAATACGCCCGGGACAAGGCCGGAAGTCGTGTATAAAATTAATTCAATAATTTTAATTTAAAAAATTTATTAATTTTCAATTCAAAAAAATTTAATTTCAATAATTTTAATTTTAACAATTTTCAATTCAAAAAATTTAATTTTAATTTAATTAATTTATTAATTTTCAATTCAAAAAATTTAATTTTAATAATTTTAATTTAATTAATTTATTAATTTTAACAATTTTCAATTTAAAAAATTTAATTTCATCAATGTTAATTTAATTAATTTATTAATTTTCAATTCAAAAAATTTAATTTTAATAATTTTAATTTAATTAATTTATTAATTTTATACACGACTTCCGGCCTTGTCCCGGGCGTATTTAACCATGACTCAATAACAATGTCTCAAAATGATATTTTTTCATCATAACGTTTTTTCAGTACTTTGGAAAAAGTAAACAAAATCTATCATTTCTTGGTACTTCACGTGATCTTAAACGTTAAAAAATCTTGGGCATTTGGAAAGCTGTTCGATCAGATGTTCGGGTTTAAAGAAAACTTTATCACATAGCGTTTACAAATTGTTTTGAACATTTAGTTGTACACCATCAAATTTTTTGAAATCTCATGAACAATGTATATTAGACCTTAGATTCTGATATCTGCAAGACAAACAACAAACGTTATTCTAAAAACTAATGTTTCCAAGAAAAAACTTTCAAATCAAAACGGTAAAAGAGTTCATAAAAAATCCTCGAAAAGTACAGCCGTATAGCTTCGACTTGGGAAAAAACATTATGCGACTATGGTTGTGACACAGAAAATTACACGTCCGACAGCAATATTGTCTAAACACGACTCAAAATGCGAAGAAATGCGAGAATGGATTTTTATTGCGAATTATACGTTGCCAAATTTTAGATCTCAAGCGTTTAAAACTTAGAAAACTACAGTCATAATATGTTTTGACCTGAAAACAGCGGTGGCGATAGGCAGTGGTTGAGCGTTGGGAATAGACTATGATTTGATTCTCTAACTGGTAATAATGCGTCGTTGTGTCCCTGGGAAAGTCTCTTCACGCTTATTTCCCAATTGGACCAAGCAGTCAATACCTGTTGTGGTGGACTAGCCTGACAAAATACTTGGAAACAAAACTCCCAAAAAGGTGCTCTGTGTTGGTTTGATTAGGTAGGTGCAGACGAGTACCTGGTTAATACGAACCTGAAAACGAGTTGTTCCAATTTGATTTTTTGCTTTGTTAAACAAAGTCGAAGTTCAAAGATATTAAAAAGTAACATGCGTATCCTTCTGTAAGTTTCAAAGTATCGATATTTTAGACGTTAGACACACAAATATGCAAAATCTGAAGAGTTAATTATTGTTGTTATTGTTTCAATTCAAATTTCTGAGACTTGATTAACAATTTTAACGTAAAAAGCAGCTATTTTTTTCTACTTTTTAAACAAAAACATTCTAATAAATCGCAACCTTTGATTAACTTTCTTGCGTTAGTGAAGGCTAATTTTGTCAAAAATATCTTAAAATTGTGCGATTCCTTTGTTTTACCATAAATAAACCTTTGTTTTACCATAAATAAATGAAGTTTTTTACCATAAATATCATTAAACTTGTTTAACATAGTAATCTTTTATTGATTTTGTGGTTTGATGCAAGTCTTGTTGTAAAAACATTAAATTGTGTTGCTTTGTTTGTTCAAAATTGAATTTTTTCCTTGGAAACGGTGATTTTAACAATTTTTTAACCAAGCAATTTTCTTAGGCTCTTATATTTTTACCAACATTTGGTAGAAAATATTCTAAACTGTTAAAATATCTAGCAAATCACTTAGCTAAAAACAATAATGTTCATTATTTTTAATCAAAAAAAGTCTAACTTTTTGGTTTTCGTAGCGATAATTTTCTATAAATTTTACGTTTCGTCATTTTAAATTGAAAACTTAATTAAAAATAATGTTTTTTTCTACTTTAAAACCAAAACGTTTACCTAACATCTTAAACTTTTCAACAATTTTTTAGTTTTACACTAGTTTTTTTACTAAAATACCATAAAATTTACTCAAAATAGATAATGTGTATTAATTTTACTCAATAAACTTCAACTTTTTTGTTGTCGTAGCGATAATTTTGTAAAAAAAGTTACGCTTTGTCGTTTTAAATCGAAAGTTTCAGTAAAAATAATGTTTTTTTTCTACTTTGAAACTAAAACGTTTACCTAACATTTTCAAATTTTTTATAGTTTTACACTGATTTTTTTACTAAAATACCATAAAATTTAACCGAAATAGGGAATGTGTACTAATTTTACTCAATAAACCTAGACTTTTTGGTTGTCGTAGCGATAATTTTCTACAGATTTTATGTTTCGTCATTTTAAATTGAAACTTTAAGTAACAATAGCCCTTTTTCTACTCTGAAACAAAAAAGTTTACCTAACATTTTAAACTTTTTCACAATTTTTTAGTTTTACACTGATGTTTTACTAAAATACCATAAAATTTAACCGAAATAGGGAATGTGTATTAATTTTAGTCAATAAACCTAGACTTTTTGGTTGTCGTAGCGATAATTTTGTAAAAAATAACCGACAAGGTTGACGTCCTTCGTGTGGAAAATAACTTTGTTAGAGAAGCTGAGGGCAACCGATGAGAGCTAAAAGCTCGAAACAGCGCTGTCCAGCTCTGTGCATCTTTGTAAAAAATCTTACACTTCGTCATTTCAAATTGAAAGTTTCAGTAAAAATGATTGTTTTTGTACTTTAAAACTAAAACGTTTACCTAACATCTTAAACTTTTTTAACAGTTTTTTTAGTTTTACACTGATTTTTTACTAAAATACCATAAAATTTAACCAAAATAGATAATGTTTATTATTTTTAGTTAATAAACCACAACTTTTTTTGTTGTCGTAGCAATAATTTTGTAAAAAACCTTACATTTCGTCATTTTAAATTGCAACTTTAAGTAAAAATGATCTTTTTTGTACTTTGAAACAAAAATGTTTACCTATCATCTTACATTTTTTATAGTTTTACACCAATTTTTTTACTAAAATGCTATAAAATTTACTCAAAATAGATAATGTTTATTATTTTTAGTTAATAAACCACAACTTTTTTTGTTGTCGTAGCAATAATTTTGTAAAAAACCTTACATTTCGTCATTTTAAATTGCAACTTTAAGTAAAAATGATCTTTTTTGTACTTTGAAACAAAAATGTTTACCTATCATCTTACATTTTTTATAGTTTTACACCAATTTTTTTACTAAAATGCTATAAAATTTACTCAAAATAGATAATGTTTATTATTTTTAGTTAATAAACCACAACTTTTTTTGTTGTCGTAGCGATAATTTTGTAAAAAAAACCTTACATTTCGTCATTTTAAATTGAAAATTTCAGTAAAAATGACCGTTTTTGTACTTTGAAACTAAAACGTTTACCTAACATCTTACATTTTTTTAACAATTTTTTAGTTTTACACTGATTTTTTAACTAAAATACCGTAAAATTTTATTCAACTACACTCTATCTTGAGTTAAAACAAGAACTTTTGCTATTTTTTGGTGTTATTCAATCTTAAACCTTGTCTTATAGTCTCAAATTAACGTCAGTTTTTGTAATTTTCTTGTTTGCGTCAAACTGTTTTTTGCAGAAATCAAAATCTTACAATTTCTTTGATTAAAACAATAATTCAACCCTAAAACGAATATTATTTGAAAACTTTTAATCTAAATTTTTCTAAAAAAAAAAAAAAAAAAAAAAAAAAAAAAAGTGTATTTTTTATTACTTGATCTTGTTTTATTGGGATAAATTCGTCAAAATATCTTACACCGTTGAGATTTATTCACCTTGAGTGAAAATTCTAACGTAAATAAACCCAAAAATTCGCCTAAAACTTGAACAAGTTATTAAGTTTCTTTTCTTGTGTTGCAATAATTTGATCAAAATCCTGAGTTTCTTTATATTGATTATTACCTTTACTTTAAAACTTACCTAATATAGCAAAATTTTTAACCGTTTTCTTGTTGTCGTTGGAAAACTTTGACCAAAAACATTCTAGGTCTTGCAAAATATGTGTTTCGAATAGTGATTTTATCTGAAAAAGTAGATAATTAGCTCAGACCTTTTTTGTGTTTTTTTCGAAATAGAGTTGTAGGATTCAGATGCTGGTTACATCCTGAGTCAAACGCTTGTTGACCCACAAAATTGGATACAAATGTGGGTTTAAGTAATATTAAAAATATGATATCTTTCATAGAATTAAGATATAAACATGTCAGGGTTGCCAATAAGAAACAAAATTTCAAAAATTGACACCATGTTCTTGATTTTCAAAAAAGTTTTTGCGGCAGAGGTTTTGTAAAACAAAGTACAGGTTTAGAAACGAAAAATTTGATGCTTTTCAATAACTGAAAGTCAGCTTTCCCATAGTTAATCTTCTGTCGCAATACTGATAAAAACGGCAACACTAAAGTGAAAAACGGCTAATTGTGAACTATATTATCTTGAAAGCGAGAACGTGTAGAAACTTCAAATTTGGTGAGAATGTGTTATAGGTATATTTCAACATTTTGGTCTAGCGTGAAAAACTTGAGTTGAAGGCCCTTTTAAAACAAAAACAGGCAAGGTTAAGATGTTATATCCCACTGCTAGATAGTGCTCTTAATTCAGTTTCTGTTTATGTTGAGATTTCAAGCGTTAGTTCAAACTTAGCAGTTAAGTATTTTTATCGATTAAGGAACGCTTCGTCCTCTCTTTAGTCTATATCGTGGTTGTACATTTTTAAGACATATTGCTTCCGAGCCATGCATAAAATAAATCTTTCATTATGCTCGATGTAATACGCCGAAGCGTGAAACGAATTAGCGGGGACCATTTCCGAGTCATTGCGCCCGTGCTACACAGCTCCTTTCGAAAAAATATCGCAGCGGTGGCGAGCCGTTGGCAACCATGTGTTCGATTTGACCGGTTCGAGATTTGAACTTCTGACCTCCCACTCCAGAGAGTACCGCGTTAGCGTTCGACCAACTATTTTTTTTTTTTTCAAAACCATGCGTATAACATAGTGTTTCAAAGCCGTGCAGAGTATTGATAACTCCGACCATACTACCTTGACTTGATGCGTGTTATAACGTTATTCGTTTAGCTGCTTCTATTTGAGCAAAAATATTGTTTTTTATTGAATTGGTTACAATTGTACTGCTCTGATTGAATTGTTGCTCATTTTATGAAAATTGTATTTTGGTGCAAATAAAATGAAACGAATAAAAATAAAATTAATAACCAATCTGAATTTAAATTAAGTACCACAAATTAAAAAATTAGTTAACTTGAGGCTAAACTTTTTATTTCTTACATCTATGTCTAAGTTCTCCAACATAAATGTTCTTTGAAGAGCAAAAATTCTTTAAAATCGAAATATTCCAAGCCTCTCATCAAAATAACTAGAATATGATTCGAATGGTTGAGGCTGAACAAAGCACGTACTGTCAGACTTGCACCAGATTGTAGTGCTCGCAATTCGATTTCAATTTTTTGCTGTGATACGATGTGTCAGTTTAAACTTAAATTTCAGGTGTTTTTGTGAAATTGAACATGACGCTGGTGGTAACAGCGGCGGGTGCGTTATATCGGGGAGCTCTTTTAAATTTTTTGTTACGTTTTTCGCACTCTAATTTCAAAACCGTTCATATACTTCTCTTTTGTGACGTAGCATAGCATCATTTCGAATAAAGGTTTTCCGACAATAGGTACATACGTTCACTTTGATAGAATGACAAGAGCGTTAAAGCTCTCGAGTATGTTTCGCAGCGAACAAACTAGCTTGTGGCACCAAGGTAATCGGAAATTAAACAAATTGGATTATGTTACGTCATGCAGTCAAACCACACAAAAGCCAAACACAATACCACCTTTCCATATTGACTCACATAATATTCTAGCAGTCGTTGTTGCAATATTTTAATGCAAAAGTCAAAGTATCGACCAACTTGTAGTCGAGTTTGCCATTTTCTTGTTGAAACATAATACCGTTGTTATTCAAACTCCAGAATATACAACCATATTTCAGACATATTTCTACGTTATCGACTAAATGTCTTAAAATTTAGTTTTCATAATTTTTTTTTTTAGATTAAAAGTATTTTACATTTTTAAAAATTTTTAATTTTTTAGTTGGAACCATGCAAACTTCAAAGCGATTTTGCGACAGCTAACCGCCCGTCCAAAGAACGGTCCACGACCTTTAAACGATAGTCCAAATTTTAAACTTTAGACTTTAACTAACCACCTTCGGTATTTCGATTCCCAGGGAAGCCTTACAAATTTTAGGCTTTAACTAACCACCTGCGGTAGTTTAAACTTTAGACTCACCGCCTGCGGTGGTTCGGTTTCCAGAAAGTCTTACCAAGTTTATGCTTTAGACCAACCACCTTCGGTGGTTTGGTTCCCAGATTTGTATTTTAAGCTTAAGACTCACCACCTTCGGTGGTTTGGTTCCCAGCGATTCGCAGGCAAGTGTTTTAAAATTTAAGGTTTTTGCCGTATTCCTCCACTAGAGATTCAGTCCATAACCTGAGGTTGATGGATCTATTTTAGAGCACTCTTTGAAAAGTTTTTGAAAAAATTCGCTTTTAAATTAACAGGAATTTCCACAAAGAGGGGATTCCCCGAAAGCTCGCGTACGATCAGACACAGTTAGCGATTCCAATTAAAGTCTTAATTCTAATGTCATTAATGTAAGCGGATGAAAAGAGTTTTTGAAGGTGAATTTACAACAGACCAGATGGCTCATACCTTCACACTTTAACCTCAAATTGAAAGCTTTTAGACTCACCACCTTCGGTGATTTGGTTCCGAGGTAAGTTTTACTAAGTTTAGACTCACCACCTTCGGTGGTTCGATTCTCAGGCAAGTAGTTTTTAAACTTGGTTCGGTGAACTTTCGACTCACCACTTTCAGTGGTTCGGTACTTGGGTAAGCCTTACTAATTTTAGACTCACCACCTTCGATGCTTCGGTTCTCAGGCTAGTATTTTAAACTTTGGACTCACCACCTTCGGTGGTTTGGTTTCCGGGCAAATTTTAGACTCACCACCTTTGGTGGTTCGGTTCTTAGGTAAGTCTTACTTGTTTTAAACCCACCTTCGGTGGTTCGGTTCTTAGATAAGCATTTTTTAAGCTTAAAACTCACCACCTTTGGTGGTTCGGTTCTCAGGCAAACCTAGTCAAATTTTTAAGCTTTCGACTCACCACCTTCGGTGGTTCGATTCCCAGGTAAGCCTTACAAATTTTAGACTTACCACCTTCGGTGGTTCGGTACTTAACTAAACCTTGCTAATTTTAGACTCACTAAACTTGAATGGCTTTAACCACATTAGTTCGATTCGAAAATGAACCAAATGTCTAAACGCTAGTAAAGTTGAAAGGGTTCAACCGCATTAGTTTGACTTCAAGACAACATAGGCCAAAGGACTGACCCTTGCATTATTGGGGTTAAACGAGTACAAGCTGTATTGCACCATGCTCGTTCCATATTCGAAAAAAGTAACAAACCAACCCTGACATCATCGGAATTAAACAAGTTGTATTGCGCCATGCTCGCTCCATATTCGAAAAAAATTAACAAAAAAGATAGCGATTCACAGCTAAACCTTAGATAACCGCTGTCACGATTTTGACACGACAGCGGAAATTCAACTGCAGCGCGACAGGAAACGTTTCAAGTTACACGAAGTTCGTACAAAATAGACTTCATAGCATTAACTAGAACATCTTAGAAACTACCGATATTTTCACTTTTAACTGACTACTTTGAAGCAAGCCACCTGCGGTGGCTTGACAAACCACCTGCGGTGGTTCGGTACTCGAGCAAGACACTCTTCAAGCTTTAGACTTGAAGCCAGGCACCTGCGGTGGTTTGGTACTCAGGTCAACACTAAGTTTCCATTCTTACACTAAACTTAGAGTTAAGACTAGATCTTGGATTACTTTTAACCGGCTACTTTGAAGCCAGGCACCTGCGGTGGCTTGACAAACCACCTGCGGTGGTTCGGTACTCAAGCAAGACACTAAAAGTCTTTAGACTTGAAGCCAGGCAAACCACCTGCGGTGGTTCGATACTCAGGCAGGACCAACTTTTAAACAACTAGCTAGGGTTAGAGCTAAGGTTAGAACTAAGGACTACAACGCCGCATTGAGACAAAACCACGTTTAGATAACATCACGTTTAGGGGATTGCATCCCCTAAACCCCTAAACCCCTAATCCCCTGATCCCCTGATCCCCTAAACGTACATGAAATCGTTCACTTTATACTACTTACCTCAGACCCTCATCTAAACTTTTTATGAACGTAATGCAATAACCAGCGCCGTATTTGGCATGTGGCACAGTGCTGGGGCCCAACGCTCAGATAGTAGGACTGTTTTTGGTCTTCACTTATATTTGGCAGAAAGAGGTTGCAAAAATCCGCTGAGTGCCACAGTCGCCGCGCTATGTAAATCCGGCCCGGAAATAACATGTTTGGTAAGCGTAATCATCTATTTTGCCATTCTTCAATAACGATTCACCTTCACTTCCCCAGTTTTTACGCGCAAAATACTTTTAAAAAATAGCCAGGGAAAATGCTCATTGAACAAATTATTGAATTTGAATTGAGGGGACCTAGGCCCCCTGGCCGTACATATACTCCCATAACTGGTAAATTTCATGACAAAGCAAAATCTTTAAGGAAAATCTTCGAGTGAATTATTATTTTCTGCTAAAATATTGCTGGAGGCAATGTGCCTTACTTACCCCTACATGGACCAAATCACTTACAATTAAAATTTTACACAATGATGCAAGATTTTAAACGTGTTTTGGACTTTATTTGCAAGTAAAAGGAGGATGAAACAATTAAGTTGTTTCGATTGGCTTTGAAATGTTAAAAATCTAGTTCTTTCAGATGGCTCTATACACGAGCAAAATGTGATGCAATGGGATTAAAATAGCTTTTTTTTTCCAAAAACTTACAAAAATCGCTCAGCGGCTGGAGGCGGAGCACCCAGACCCCGTTTGTGATACGTTTGAGCACACTAGGTTACTCACACGTCTCCTAAGTTAAACATCTGCACTTTCTAACAATCAATTTTCGTTTTTTACCTTTATCAAAGTTTTAGTTAAGTGCCAACAGGCAACGGCATTAGATCTTCCATTTTACGATAACTTTGCCCAATAAAAACTTCCTCTTTTGAAAATTTTTGATGACGTCATTGCAGGTGAGTGGTGGTTTGGGCCCCCCCCAATCAAAAATCCTGGCTACGCCTATGGAAACCGATAGCTTAGGTTCAAATCTTGGGCCGGTCAAATCGGACACAGTGTTGCCAGCGGCTCGCCACCGCTGCGACATTTCTTTGAAAGAAGCTGTGTTGCCCGGGCGCAAAGACGCGGAGATGGGGCCCCGCCAACTTGTTACACGCTTTGGCGTATTACAGCGTGTATAATGAAAGATTCGATTTGATTTAGTTCTTTTCAAAGGTATTCATAATCGCAATGACGTCGTCACGTTTTTGTACGATGTTGGGCTACCGTACTCTTTTACTTCGTGCTTGTCGGCAGCGTTGCCAAGAGGGCTCAAACGACGAAGATTGCAGGTTTGCAGCCAGGATTTCGCCAGGAGAGGGCTTAAACCATTAACTACAATCTATATTTAAACATGACATGCCGGCTTCTTAAGCATATGTAATATTTAGTGGCTATGTCTTAAGCCAGTGGTTCTCAACCTTTTTATAACTGTGGCCCATTTTTGTTTTGAAAATTACTCCCATGGCCCTTTACCGCAAGTTTCTGCGAACGTTTAAACAAACTCAAAAAAAAAAGGTCATAGCGTCGGATTCCGCAATTTTATGCCATTTTTCAAACGATCTCAAAAAAAAAGGTCATCGTGTCGGAGTCTGCGATTTTTCGCCACTTGTCAGACCAGCTCCGATGAAAAAAGGTCATCGCATCGGAATGCTTAAATTTTTGCGCAAATAAAACTTTTAACCAAAAAGCCAATCTTTCAAATAGCCCTGTGGCCCTCCGCAAAGTGCTTTATGGCTTACTGGTTGAGAGAACCACTGTCTTTAGCAGACCTATAGCAGATGGTTTTTGGAATAAGATGGGGATCAAGAGCGAAGCATATTTTTGAATAGCCATTTTAATGCCATTTGGAAGAATTTCGCGCATTGTAAAAAACATTAAAAAAACTCAATTACTAATAATTACCAATATTTGGCATTAAATTCCTGAGCCCTTTCGGCATCACCCCAAGTTGTTATGATACTGTTTACGGGCATGGTCCAGCGTGACATACATTTGGAAAGCTAACTGTATTGGGTTATATTATTGAAGCCAAAGCGACTGGAGTAGACGACATAACGAAAGGAAGCAGAAACAGGACCTTCAGCCCTTCTATAGCAACCTTCTCTGGCTGCGTTGCGTCAAAAATAAGGTAGAAATATACCGTAGATCGAACATAGCGATTTACGGTTTGTGGCGCAGGCGCTAGTGTTCGACAAGGTACAATAGAGTAAATGTGCATGCAATTTTGGTGGTGGGCACTCAGCGCGAACAAAACGCCAAATAACTTAAGATGGCGTAGGTACAATATTCTATTTTTGTTTAATTTTCATTTGATATTACTTTGAGAAGCTGACGTCAACATCAAATAATTTCACAAACACAGCGAAATAAAACTCGAGCTTTAACGGTCTAAACGAGACTAACAATCATTTTGATTTCACATAATAACGACAAAACGAGCTAGAGCGAAGTATATTTGGAGTTCTGCATAAAAAATACTGCCTTTTTGGGTTTAGTGTCGTAAAAAAGGGGGAAGAAGTAAAGCAGCCACGCCGACAAATACACACACAAAATTTCAAAACAATCTTTTCTAATTTGCATTACTTCCGTAAAATGTACTTACCCAGCTCTGCTTCACCGTTCAAAAAATGCAGAGTCACGACACAATTAAGTAAACCTACTATAGGATATCTATTATAAATTATGCTGATAGCAATTAAAGCCTCACAAAGAATCGTCATGCTTGACTGGTTAAAAGCACAAATATTTTACGAAATTAGAAAGCCATTCCAATATTTGTATAAAAATTGCGCAGTTGCGGACTAAAGCTTAAAAAGAGTCCGCCACCACAATTTTTTTTTTTAGTCCGCAATTAATTGAGGACGTACTTGCGGACTTGCCCAGCTCTAATTGTTACACAATTATCATTATTACGTCGCGATTTAACACCTAGGAGTAGTTTTTTTAGGAGCAATAATCGTACACATTTTTAGATCCAACCAAATTTTCGGACTTTTTCAGGCGTCATTTTGGCTTCAAATTACACTTCGGGTTCGGGCTTATGTTTTCGGGTACAAGCCGGGTTTGGGCTCATTCTTCTCGACCCGTTTACAATTCTGGATCAACTCACTCAAAACTAGACTTGCACAGAAAACAAAAACACACGGCTCTCAGGCACTCAAAACACTTGGTGATAAAGGGTCAATATCGTTGTAGTTTAAAAACAGTGCATAACAGGAAATACTTTTTGTTCAAGTTGTTTGTACGTTTAGCTGCAACCAAGCATCTTAAAACAAAAAATTAAAAAAGAAAACCAATAACAATAGCAAAAAAGAAACAAACTTAACTCGGAAAAGGCGCAACGATAAAGATATTGGATTCTGAGGGCATAGAATGTGAGTTCGCTTTCTTTTGGCACTGCAAATTTTGCAAGCGCATGCAACTACTATGTTGAAGAAAATCGTTTGTATTCGTGTCAAATTTCTGTTCGCCATGTTTTTTACAAAAAAAAAAAACTCACTCAAAATTTTCTTTTTCTCCTCTGTAGAATCTCTCAGCCTCGTCGAATGTCTCCATCATCACGTGACCGTTGGTTTCCGGGAAGGTAAGTGAAAGTATCCCACCCACAATACCTGGATGTATGAGCTTACTTGAGTCGATGATTAATTTCAGAATCGTGAATGGCGTTATCAAGTGCTATGATTCATTTTGGCTTCCACTATGTAATCGACCATTGCAAGGTGATAATGAGCCTTTTGATGCGAGAGAAATTAATTGTAGAGACAAAATTACGAAGGGTGTAATGTGAACAACAAAATGGCACGCAAAACTTTTGGTAATTGAACTGGTTACTGGATTCGCAAAATATGCATTTGTCCGGGAGCCAAGTACATTTTTCAACGTTTATGACTTTTTACGAAATTTTTATGACTGAGATGTTTTTTTAAACCAAATAAACTTACAGACAACTGATAAGGCTTTAAGCAAAAGCGTCTTATTGCTTTTTGGTAGCGCATGGACGAGGAGCTTCTGACTTCATTGCAAAAACGAATATTGGAATACCTGTACATTTTTTTGTAATTTCGTATGATGCACGCATCAGTCTTTAATAACTTTTCGATTTATACTTACTTAAAACTCCAAATATGGTATTTGGAAGCCATGTAATATAGCTTTGAAGTTCAATGACATAGGGCGCAGTGATTCCCCCTATTCTGGCGGCAAATGAACCCATTCCGACGCCATTTGTTCTGAAATTATAAATTCGCTAATTTTTTTAAGTTCAAACAAAAATGTCTTTCTAAAAATATGTATAGGATATTTTATGACATAGATCATTTTAATCGTTTTACTACATTTTGTATGAAAATAACTTATTCTAAATTACTGTTAGTAGTACTGTACTTTAAAATAGTGAGAAAGGAATGGTGTGAGTATTGATTGTTGTCGTAAACGAATTAAAGCTTGTTGAAGAATTCATTCATTCATGACGTGATTCAGACTCTCTGTTTCTGTTTAGCCACACCAATGCAAAAGCTTACGGCGACGATTTCCTCAGTTGGTAACGACGAACGGTAAAGAGTCGGGTTAGTGATCGAAAGGTTGCTAAATCCCGGTTCGATTCCCGAATTGGCAATGCTTGTGTTCATGGGAAAGACAATTTACGTTAATTTCCTATTAGGGCCAAGCAGTTTACCCCCTGTAGTATGCCAGCCTGACAAAAAAATTGCAAACAGAAACCCAAAAAGCGCGTCTGCGTTGGCGTGGATAAACAGACCCCGAGTGCCTGGTTAATACGCACGCATGAACGAAAGAACGCAACGTAAAGTTTCAGATTCTATTAAGCCTTTTATCTGGCTGGACTACCACGACAAGTAAATTGTTTCCCCCCCAATAAAAAAATGCGCGTAAAATTACAAGAATTGAACAACAAGCCAGCAATCTTGCCTTCACAAACACGATGCTTTACGACGTGATATTCGCGGCCACAACTATTTATAATTTCTATTGAGTTTTTAAGAGACCTTCAGCTTGCCGATTCGCCAGCAGCTTCTTATTTTTTGAAAATATAAAAACGGCAAATTCTTTTTTTGCGTAATAACGGACGAGGCACCAAAAAAATGCAGTTCTCAGAAAAACTTTGCTAATTGCAAGGATGCAATGTTAGCAAAAATTCCAAGCAGTATCCGACAAACCTTTTGCTCCACTTAGTGATTATTTAATCGGAATTAAAGTTTTGAGAAAATCTAGTGCTAGTGGCATGCAGCGTTTAAAGTGCAAAGCACGAGAGCTTGTTGACTAATATTCTATTTGACTTTAACCAGTAGTGCTCATGTATGATTCTGCTTTAGCGACAACTATTACTGAGCACTTTTCAAAAACACCAAGATCAGGAAGTAGTTTGATAATTCAAGATAATACTAAAAACATAACAAACACTAACATTAAGTAACAATACAGAACTTCGCCTAAGATGATGACCTACTCATTAGTGCTCAATCACTTTTTGCAGTAACGAGACATCATCAATTTTATTGTTCGCCAATTACACCGTGAAAAAAAGAAAAAACAAACACAATCATGAATTTAAAAAAGTTACCCTTAATATGGAGTGTTGGCTAGGAAACACCGAAAAACTAGGAAGCTTACCAGTCAAGGTGCTTCCTAGTCTGCGCAGTCCGCGCTAGAAAAATAGAATAAAATGTGCTCAATAAATTAATTAAATGATAGGCTGTGCATTGTGCAATGTAAACCAGTAATCATCAATATGCGAGAGAAGCGAACAACAACTTTAGTTGAAAAAGTAAACTAAACGTATCAAGCTGTAAATAAATTGGGAAATTAAGTAATTTTGTGGCAGAGATCATTTCACCTTGGGCTAATAAGAAATTTTTTGCAGAGTTTTTTGGCGTTAGTGGTGCTCAATTCTTTGTTTTTATAAACATCGTCAATGTTTGTCCAAAGTTTAGACCCTCTGAAAGCCAATAGATTTTGAGTAATACATTTTTTCACTCTTGGTCGAAAATAGATATTTTTTGTAGCATGTCTGGTATTGTGACCATGCACAGCGTCAATTTTGCAAAACAGATCTTCAAAGAGTTTTGGTAATTTATCGTTTTGAAGTTGGTGCATGAATTTAGCCAGTTCTAATTCGTAAATTTTTGTCAGTTTAAGAAAGTTTAATTTTTTGTCACTAGGATGTAGCGGAGAATATCAAAAACTATTTGTTACAGCTCGGATAATTTTGTTCATATTTACTTGTATCTCGTTCAAATATTTTCTAGCAGCTGTACCCCAGCCCAGACTTAGATTCCATATTGTATATTGCTATATACAAGCCCATAATACAGCATGCTTAAAACGTCTTTTGCTACGTAATGACGTATTCTGTAGAAAAGCGGAACATATCTTGCCAGCTGTCCCGAAACATGCTTTAAATGCGGACTCCACGTTAAGTTTTCATCGATTGTAATTCCCAAATATTTTGCAGTATTAGTTCTAATCAAGGTTTGGTCATTCATTATCAACCTAAAATTTTCTAAAACAGACTTTTGTTGCTGTTTATGAACCAAAATGTAACTGGCTTTCTCGTAATTTAATTCGAGCTTATTCTTTCTTAAACAGCAGTATCTTTTTTCTAATTCTATGTTAACTCGATTATGAAGAACCAGCAAATTGTGGTCACTCATTTGTAAATATGTATCATCTGCGAATAGAGGTGTGTCAAAGTTGGTTATAGTAGGAAGATCATTATCATATAATAAGAATAAAAGTGGGCCAAGTGAGGATCCTTGTGGAATTCTACAGGTTATATAGGCAAACTTACATGTTTCTCCTCCATAGTTTAGATACTGATGTCGTTCACTCAAAAAACTTTTAAGTGATTTTAATGGAGTTTCACGAATGCCAAATTGGGACTTTAACTTTTGCAGCAAATTTTGAATGATTTACCGTGTCGAAAGCTTTTGACAAATCCAAAAGAATACAGCAACTGTATTTCCCTTTGTCTATATTTCTTAATAAGGAGTCATGCATGTGACTGATCGCATGCATGGTAGAGTGATTTTGACGAAATCCGAGTTGTTTTTTTATTCAAGAAGTTGTATTTTTGCACATAGTTACAGACAAAATGGCTGACTAACCTAATTACAGTTGGGTACAGTTCTCCAGTTAAGTTGTATATGACGGAGAAAGATCCAGCAATACCAAACTTTGCTGCAAACGCAAACACAAGACCGAGAGTGATTAAAGCTGAAAAGATTGTTTTGTTTTTGCATAATGCAGTAAAATAATGATGACAAATAATACAGTAATGGCAAAAGCAATAGCAATAGCAATAATAACAGCACTACAGCAACAACACAAAATGTACTCTATATGCAATATACCAATACCATTTACAAAAACACCAAAAACCAATACAGTGGAAACCATGAGTCACCAGCAATAAAGTATAGTATAAATTGAAAGAAACTGAAAGCAATTAAGCATTAATAAAATTTAAATATGGAACACACCAGATAATTGTATACAGGCGCGTAGCCAAAATTCGCAAGGGGGGGGGCTATTTTGGGGGTCTGCGGGCAAAGCCCCCAGCTACTGGAGGCTGGGGGTATGGAGGGCAGAGTCCCGAGCGCTCGAAAATTTTGCATTTTTTGCAAAAATAACTTAAAGTTAGAGCTATTTTAATAAAAAATAATGCTTTAGAACGTGGCAAAGAAATTGGCAGCGCAACATGATTTAACTGGTTGCATTAATGGGCTACATGGGAAGTGGCTAATGATAACATTGCAGTTCTTTTATTTACATGCTGTTAAATCACAAAATCCTATTATTTAATAAAAAGTACACGGAGTAATCTATTTCGTCTATATTTTATAAAGAAAAATAATTGGGGGGGGTTAATGGAAAGATATTTGAGAGAAGTGATTGGTAGTTAACTAACACTGAATAGTCCCCCTCCCCTTACTCCTGAGTTTATAATATATTTGTTGACAAAACCTATGTTTGGCGTTTTTATACTAGCGATCAAATTTATTTGTTTATTTTTGAGCATTTTTTAAAGTTTTCATTGATTTGTGACTTTAATTTTTGACAATTAGCCCCCTCCCTAAATATATGTTTCAAGAGATTCTTTAAATCATTGTTTAGTCAATTCCAGCGCAAAAAACAGTCTCACAAGAGCTAAAACTGTGGTATTTTTCTTATTCTGCATTTTGATTGACAGGTCAATGGGGGGGCTGCAGCCCCCACCCCTATGGCTACGCTACTGATAGTATAAGTGGATGGAGGAGTTTTACTATTTCGGAGCTCTTCAGTTACGCGTACTTCATCAGTAAATCAAATTTAGATAAACTTACATTGATTCTCCCCAGCATATTCATTGACTATAACACTTAGTATGAGGCCGACACCTGCCAGAAGCAGCAGGAAAGTCAAAATTATTCTGCGTCCAATTCTGTCCATGAGTAAGATACAGAAAATATAGGCGAGAATTTCAAACACACCATCTGAAATAAAACGGATGATATTAGCGTTTTTAATGTCTATATTTTGGACCCAGTTCTCGGTTCCGGTACCTACTTTTTGCTGAGTCATATCTCCCGAAAATGCCCAACTACGAACGAACCGTGCCAATGGAAAGACTTCATATGAATATGTCACAAAAAGAACAACGCCAACTTAAATTCTCTGATCGGCATGTTTCGTTCGTAATTAGAAACTTTTTGGGTTTAACTTAGCAATAAGCAGTGGGCAACGAAATCAAAATAACGGGCATGTAACTTGGACATATACAAACGCTACGGGTATTATACGTCAGGAAAACCGAAATGTTTAGCCGCAAGATGTGTTGCAAAAGAATCGATCAGCGGTCGAGTGGATAAAGCTTCTGCTATTGAAACGGTAGACTCTGATTCGATTCCCGGTCGGGTCAAACCAAAGACCATAAAAAATGGTATTTACAAGCTTGATGTTCAGCAACAAAAGACAGCATGAATCCTATGCTGTACATGATAATTGCAATAATTCTACAGTACCGTAATAACTTGATTTTTCACCAAGTTGCTTTGTCCAGGCGTCAGCAACAGGCGCGTCGCCAGCGGGGGGGCAGGGGGGCATTGCCCTCCCGATTTTCGTTTTTGCCCCCTCGATTTATTTCTTGCCCCCCTACGGTATTTTTTTGGGAGGAAAAAGTTGCTATTTTTAACGGAAAAAACGTTTAAATTTGTGATTTCGGCCAGAAAAAGCCTTCGGATTTCGGCGAAGACCGTTTTTTTAGGAGATCACCTGATTTTCACTGAAAACTCGCCTTAATCAGGCCATATTTTAACATTATAACTGGGGGGGGAAATTGCCCCCCAGTGAACTTTTTTGCCCCCCCAGTGAAAATTTTCAGAGCTTATGTTAATGACTTTGTTTAGGTGAACAGTACACCGGCAGAGCTTGTCAAATTAAAATATTTTCGGTATATGGTCAAGATATAAGAATTAATGCGTGCTCAATATAAGAATTAAGGAGGATAAAAAAATAGACAATGGGCCTCCACAAAATTGTGCTTGCATAATGCATACGTTGCATGGTCTTTAATAGAGAACGCCTTGCTTGTAATAGAAACAGTAGTTAAAGTGTTAGACCATGAGCAGCAAGAGAAAAGTTTCTGCTGGTATAAAAGCAATATCAGAATTTTTCAGTCCAGTGCCACCAAAGGTCAGCAGACGAGGACAGCAGAGTTTGCAAAAAGAAAATGCGTCAACCTCGGAGAAAAGTGCAACGAGCGTGCCAGAAAATACATCAAGTTTAGAGGGCAATAATAATGCTGCACCAACTTCGCTCGAGAACGTAACTGCTGTTTCGGAAGAAAAAGCAGCAACTGATTCCTCTATTGGCTTGGAAGAAAATGCAATCGATTCACAAGATACTGCAGCAATTGCAGAAACTAGCAGTATGGATAGAAGGGAAAACACGAGCTGTGGTGGAAACTCTGAAGCAACTAAGCGGTGTAAGTCCATGAAACTTACACAACAATGGCTACAATCTCGTCACGAATGCTTGAAGTTCTACAACGACGCACTAGGTCAAAGAAAACGATTGTTTGTAAAATGTCTTATATGTGAAGAATTTGAATTTGAAGCTAAAAAGTATTCAAAAAATGGTGTGGTTCCACTTGCTAGGGGGTGTTGTGCTGATTCAAAAAAGAAATTAATGGATGTTGTGGATCATCTTTTATCTCAACCACATAAAAAGTCGTCGGATTATAAGCAATTAAACCGTCAATGGAAGTCACAATCAACTTCTCATCCATGAATACACTTTTTGACGAAACAGCATGTGGAAACGGTTGAAATGCTTATCAGATTGTCGATTGATGTATACAATGACAGTCTTCTTCTGACCCCTACTGCCTTTTCTTGGCCAGGACGATCATTGGCTAATTTGCACAGTGACCAACTAATTTCGTCTTTCAGAGAAAATGGCTTTGATCAACAGTTTGAAGAGTTCAAACCACCAGGCTCTGTTTTACACTACAGAGACCCTGTGATATATGCTGAAATGCTTAAAATCGAAGGAGAGCTTCAGAGTAAAGATGCTTCGAATCTGGTTAACGCAGCAGTTGTTTGGGCCATTCAGGTAGATGGCAGTTTGAGCAGGACAATAAAAGACAACAAGTTTGAGAGTGCTCGTATTATTGATAAGGATCTCAACATGAAAACAGTTTTTTTGTCTGTAGATGTCCCCCAAGCTAAAGGTGCTGAGGGTCTTCTGGAAATAGTGAAAGCCATAATAAATTCATTTGGACTTGACAAATCGAAACTTGTGGGTGTAACTACTGATGGCGAGTCAGCAAATACTGGACGTAGAAACGGATTTTGGAAGTTGTTGCGTACTTACCTTGATCGTGATATTTTTTCCTTTTGGTGTGTAGCTCATCGATCAGATCTCGCTGTAGAAGACATGGAGCATGCTGTTCCCGAACTCCAGCTGTGGAAAGCGAACGTATTGGGGATGGCAAGTTACTTCAGAACAAGCAAAAATCATAAAGCTACTCTTCTTACACTGTTTCCTAATGCTCATGAATTTCCAGCGTATTTTGAAGTTCGCTTTGCTGAGCATTTGGTTAATGTAATCGAAGCAGTGCTGCATAATCGAGATGGCTGCATTGAAGTTTGGAAACAAATTTCTGCTGAAGAAACACGACATGAAAAAGCAGAGGTTGGTGGTTTTTTGCGTAAGTGGACTACCGGATCGAATCAAGTCTGGCTCACTGCCTTGATGGGTGATGCTGCTAAAGTTTTTTAAAACTTGCAAAAGAATTTTCAAAGTGATGACCTTATATTAACCGATGTAATCACTTGCCGTGACACCGCTATACGAAAGCTTGACCTTATGTCGAATGCCCCTTACCCAGGAGGATGTGAAGAAAAATATCTTGAAGACGAAAAAAGGGCAATGCAAGAGTCCGAAAATGATGATGAAGTGGAACCAACTCCAAGTCGCTCCCGTTTCAATGCATTTGTTTCTTTTTTTAGAACTAGAAAGACCATTCGCGTGGAAGTGGTCATGGCAGCTAAGAATTACATGACTCAGCGAATGAATATTGAACAAGAAGAGCTCATTCAGAAATGCATTACTTTGCTTTCTGCAAAAACTATGAATGATTTTGTTTCTCACGGACTGACAATTGTGAGAATGTTATTTCCAGGAGAAGTTGAACAGTTTTTGGATGATGTGTGCAATTATTGGATGATGGTACACGATGTTGGATTCTTACCCGAAAACACGGACTTTGGCACAATGCTATCATGGCGACTAAGAAAGCTATGTCACGTTACTCGCAACAGCGTGACTTTAAATAAGAGTCTGATAGCTCTACTTGTTATGGTACCGCACTCCATGCAAACCGAAAGAATGATTTCTGTGTACAATAAGATTGTTACCCCCAACCGACAAAGCATGCACATAGATACAGTAAAGTCAAGGATGCTCATTGCTCTTAATGGTATTGGCCATAGGTGAGCACAAGTCCGTTAATCGTTAATCCGTTAATAACGAAGCTAACTTTTTCATTAACTAGTTAATCCGTTAAAAAGTTTTTTCATGTTAACGGACTAAATTAACTTCCGTTAAGTGCTGTTAACGGACTAAAGTAACTTCCGTTAAGTTCTGTTAACTTCCGTTAAGGTTTTCATCGTTAATATCTTGCAGCTTCGTTGTGCATTTGAACTTGTTTTTATCTTGAAATTGTTAGATTAGACTGTGAAATGTAACTTTCAAAACACAAAAAGACCACCATAGCAATAAATATTTCCTTACAATCAGCTCAACAGCGTCAATACGAGTTCTAGAAGCGATTGAATAAAACGAAATGTAAATTACACGCAAAATGTTAACGGATTAACGGACTTTATTAACTTCCGTTAATTAAAGCTGAAAATAACGGATTAACGTTAACGGAGGTGTGAAGTTTGTTAACGGACTAGTGGTTAACGAAGCGAACGTTTTGCATTAACTTGCCCACCTATGATATTGGCACAATTAAGTATGACCCAAGGGAAGCAGTTGGAGAGTTTTTAAAGAGAAAAGACCGCCGACAGAGAGAGCCTGATTGTGATTTGTACAAAAAACGTGAATATGTTGCTAAATTTTTTCGCTAATTTTATAAAAAAGTACTAGTTGTGACAAGCGGTGTGATGAGATGATTGTGAAATGTGAATAGTATTCAAGCAAACACTAAAACGTGATCCGTATATAGTACCTTTCGGCTCATGACTGTCATCAAAGCATAGACATGGATGTTTTTAAAAGGTTAATGCTGTTGAGTTTTGACTATACTCTTTGCAGCTTTGTTTAAGGGTTCACATTTACACATTCGATTCACTATATTCTAGACTTTATATTGGGAAGAATTAAATCAATCAGGTTGTTGTTTCAGCTAACAATCCTTATTTATTATTACTTATTTATTTATTGATTTATATCAGCCTATCCATATAATTCTTTTGGAGATCATGGAATATCAGTTATTAGCTACCCTCCTTTGCGTTGTTATTGCAACTATGGTGATAATATACTTGTACAAAAACATTACGGTAAATCTATATACTTGATAGTAATATCTAAAGCAAAAAGCCAATTAATAAGCAATTCAATTACTATTAACTTTAATTTTTTGAAAGATTCTATGTATCTTTCTGAATTGGATAATTAGGCAAGTTTTCTTTCATTCTTTGCAAACATTGTACTACGAAGTTTGGATACTGCAGAGTGCAGACACCTTAGGCTTAGTTTATGGTGTGGAATTTATCTGTTGCTCTCCATAAGTTTGCTTGGTTGTCATTGTGCTGATATCTAATTTCTGCTGTACCATTTCAGAGTATTAGTCTTTTAAGTGGATAAGCACTAACAGCTATACAGAATATTTTATTGCAAGTCTCTTTTGAAATTAATGAAGACTACAAGTTTGTGGATTTATAGTTCTTAAAAATACCAGAACAATTGGCAAGTACAGTAGAATTATTTTTTATCTATTAAAGTTTGCCTAAGAATCATAATTGGGATACTTACACAATTACAATACTAGATGGCGTATTGGTGGATTGGGGTATGTCTCTGAAATGGTAGACTCTGGTTTAATTCCGGGTCTGGTCAAGAACGAAAGACTTTAAAATATAGTATTCGCTGTTACACTACTTGGTGCTCAGCATTTTAGTGTAACCTTGGGGAGTCTCTTCAAGCGATTTACTACCAGATTCCAGTGTAATTTTGACAGGTCCTATAATCAAACCACCCTAACTACCGATATATGGTTGGTCCTCTCCCTTGGAATTACAGAGTGAAGCTTGAAGTGAAATCTGAGGTACTTGAACAAACTCAGATGTCAATAAAAATACCTAAGATGTGTTGCAGTGGTGGTCTGATAGTCATCTTCTGGAGTGACATCGTCGGAGACGACGGGTGGGGCTTTAATCTTATACCTGTTGTATGAAATTGCCCCCCCAGTGAAAAGTCGTTAAAATATGCTCTGGCCTTAATCCAGTTCAGGAAGAATGAAAATTTGGGTCAAGTTCAACGCTGGTTTTCAGCTTTGCCCCCCTGATTTTAGTTTTTCCCCCCGATCTCGCGAAGCTGGCAACGCCCCTGGACAGCAAAAGGACCTTTTGGGTCAAGCTGACACCTACCACTGCCCACTTGTTTGCCTCACACACGGTAGAGGCTTGTACGTTTTTGAAACAATGGTTATTACGTTATAAAAGTGACGTCACTTGAAGAAACTAATGAGATTGCCCGCGCTCCGCTTTTAAATTTTGCGAAAGCAAATTTTTTCGAAATAACGTTGTAAAATTCCACGTCTTACTCAGTGTATTGTTCAAAAACAGGTCTCCTGCCAAGGCTCCTGCATTGAGAGATATTCCGTAGTACACAAAACTGTTCACAAACCTAAAGCAAAAGCATAGTTTATCAAAGAAATCACATAGTTAAATTATTTAATGGATATCTGGACGCTTTAAACACTATAATCTTTGTTATTGGTAAAAATTAATTACCTTGTTCAAAGCTAGAACCTCATGTCAAAAACCTTGGTCTTCGGTGCTTAAAGGATACCGTTTGCACCTCATTCACCGTTCGTTTGGTCATCAGACTATCCGTAGTTTACTGTAAATCAGCAGTTAGGGAGTAATGTTTACACTCACCCCCCCTAAATGGACTGATGACGAAACAGCCAGTTGGGGGTTATTTACAGTAATTTTATTGATTTTAATTTTGTAATCAGACTTAAATGGTTGTGTATATTTTATTCTTACCAGTTGAACGCAACTTTTGCGGTGATTATGGCAGTGCCTCTTGTTTTGAAAAGATCGATACTGCTGTGTTTTTTGTGTTCTGTATCCTCTTTTGCCTGTAACAAACAACTTTAAAAGTAATTTTGCTTTTAAATATAATAAAAAAATTGTATGTAGTGGGTTTAACAGCAAAATAATCATTAACATACAATAAATTTCAAATTTCATTTCGAATTAATTTTTCTTAATTTTTGATTTCAAGTTTTTGAAACTTTTAAGTACAAACCACCGTTAACTGATGCATTGGGCTTTGCCTATAACCGAATAAAAAAGTAAAAAATATGTAGTAATGCATAAAACAAATTATGTATTATCATATGTTTTCTAATTTTTGTGGTAATCCTCAACTCGTGCTTTTACCAAAAGGGAAGATAAAAAAATAATCACGTCGAGCGGCAACGCGTTCGTCACGGGAGCGGGAGGTCTGAGATTCAGATCTCGGACCGGTTAAATCGAACACAGTGTTACCAACGGCTCGCTGCCGTTGCAACATGACTTCGAAAGGAGCTGTGTTGCCCGCAGACGCTATGACGCGGAAATGGGCCCGGCAAACTCGTTACACGCTTTGGCGTAACACCATGATAATACAGCGAGTATAATGAAAGATTTACTTTCATATTTATGCAAGTGACTATTTCAACAAACAAATTTAAGTCTCAGTCATTAAAACGAAAATAAGGAATATTCATTGGTGTATTTTTTTTTTGGGGGGGGGGGGAGTTAGGGTTAGGTTTGGGACTGGTTACAGAGTAAGGATTTGAAACTGGGTAGATTTTAATCAGAAGTAATAAAAAAGCAGATAAAAATTGTTGGTGAAATAGTCTCTACCTAAAATAATTATGAATCAACGCCATTACCTTTTGCTCATCTGCGCATCCTCTCGCTTTGTCCCAGGTTTCGTCACTGATTCTAACTTTGTTGATTCGAGCCAGTCTGTTCGCGACTTCAATACCCTGTTTTTCCTTATTGTTTGCAAATAACCATCGAGGAGATTCGGGTAAGAACAAAACAAAGATAAGAAAAGGGACGCTTAAGATTGTTCCAACAATCTGCAACAACCAACAAGAGTAAAAAATTGATAAGCTGCAAAATAAGCAACAATATTAATTTTAAATAAATAATTTCAGGACCTTTTTAAAGGACTTTGAAGTGGACTTTTCCCAAAGTTACTTTAATTGACATATAAAATGAATTTGGCTCTTCCTACCCTGAAAGGTTGCTGCTCACAGAAAAAACTATGCTATTCGCTTTTTTACTACTATACGTGAAGTTAGCCCAAAAATACTGTAAAGTTCAAAAAACACTAATTTTTTAGTAGAAAGCGGAGTTTAAAAACACTGAGAACCTTGTTTTTCAATCTTAATCGTGATTTGCTTCCAGTTCAAAGTCGTGAGGCAAGGTATCTGAAAGTTTGCCCGCTTCAAAGCCGGCTAAATGAGGAATTGGATTTCGTAAAATTTCAAATACTTTGCCAACCCTAAATCCAAATATTAAAAAGGCGCTGACTAATAAACTCCGAGGAATTTCGATTTTCCATTCTACCAATCAAGTTTGTAAATAAATTGTAATTGCAGGGTTAATTTTCATTATTCCGATATTCAAGAAAAGAGATCGCAAGCAATGTACAAACTACAGAGGGATATCACTCCTCAGTTTGCCAGGAAAAGTATATGTCAAATGCCTTGAAAGGAGATGGCGAGAAATAGTTTCAATCAAAACTGGAAGATGGTCAATGCGGTTTTCTTTCGGGTCGCAGCACTGCAGACCAAATCTTCGAGAAATCTTGGGAGTATGGCAAAGATCGCTTTGCATGCTTTGTCGATCTCGAAAAAGCATATGACCGAGTTCCTCGGGATAAACTTTGAAAAGTTTTGAGGGAGTATGGCGTTGATGGTCAGTTGTTACTTGCCATTAAGTCATTCTACTGCCGACCGAAGATTTGTGTTCGGGTAAATAGCAAGCAATCTAAGCCATTCTATGTGGGCGTTGGACTCCGGCAAGGCTGCGTTTTGTCACCGCTCCTTTTCATTGTTTACATGAATTGGATCGACAATAAATAAATACAGCCAAGCTGATGTGTGTGCCACAATTCGAAATTGCAAAATCAGTCGTTTGCTATTTGCTGTTGATTTGGTTCTGCTTTCTTCCACAGAATCTGACCTTCAGCGCGCATTAAATAGCTTTGCCGATGCATGCAACACCGCCAGAATGAAAAAAAGCACTGCCAAAACTGAGGTACTTTATTTTTCAAGAAACCCTGATCAGTGCTCGTTAAAAGTAAATGGAGCGACACTGAAGCAGGTAGAAAAGTTCAAGTATTTTGGGGTTGCATTCACGAGTGACGGAAGGCAAGACGAAGAACTGGATACCCGAATAGGCAAAGCCAGTGCAGTAACGCGAGTTTGCACTATTCGGTTGTCATGAAACGAGAATTATCAAAAAAGGCAAAGCTCTCAATTTTCAAAACAGTTTTTGCCCCATTCTCACTTATGGTCATGAATCTTGGGTAATGACCGAAAGAGTGCGATCACAAGCGCAAGCGTCCGAAATGAAGTTTTTACGAAGAATCGAAGGAGTTACACTGTTTAACAAGATACGTAGCTCTGAGATTCGAAAATCTCTTAACATCAAGCCGTTAGTTCTCCGAATTGAAAGATCTCAGCTTAGATGGTTTGCCCATGTAAGCAGAATGCCTCAGGAAAGACTTCCCAAACAAGCTTTACTTGCCAAAGTAAATGGGAGAAGACCAGTTGGACGACCAAGAACTAGATGGACCAATTACATTGAGGCTTTTGGATAGAATCGATGGGACTTCACCCAAGCGAAATGATGGATGTGATGGAAGACCGTGAAGTGTGGCGGCTTAATCTCGAGCTGCTGCCCCCACGACTCTCACGGAAAAGCGGGCAATCAAGAAAGAAGAAGGTTTAATTTTATTTACCAGGTTCGCTTAGTCAGGAGACAAAGAACGAAACTTATGGTCTTCAAGTCAAGCTGCTGCCTGCCCTATATTGTCTACCACAAAGAGTTAAAAATTTATACCGTCCCAATGGCCTACTTAGACTATGCCGTTCCTTTTAATGCTGAACGTCAATTAATCAGAAAACTGTGAATACGAAGTTCCATGATCTTTGTATCATCATTTTATGGTTATATCATTTTATGCATCTAATATGTTTATTTAGTGACCAAATGAAATAGCTGTTTTTATCTATCTGTGTTGCAATCAAATACTGTATCCTGTTTATCATTTTTTTTCCACACAGATCTAAAAACGCGGAGATAGAAACACACATCAACGCTTATAGCCCTGATCAGGGCCTGCGAGAGGGGGGTTCAGTGGGTACATCGTACTCGGCCCGAGCTCAAGGGGCCCGGAAGAGTTCAGGTTTTCGCGTTAAGTTTTGGTATCACTCCATAACACCCTAATCAAACCTGTCTACAGCAAAAATATCAGTCAGCCTATTCGGTACTGATAATTGGTTGCTATTTTTGCTACACAGCTTTTAGGGCATCCAATAGTGGCTGATGTGATTAAAAAAAGAGGAAAATGTATCAAAAGCCATACACTTGCATCGAAATTAACGTTTTGTTACATTTCTCTGACTTGACAACCCTAATTCTACAGTATAACAATGTATGAGGGCACACATTTCCTGAGTTCCAAAAGCATTAGTTTTCAACCGTACTATACTACTATCCTTAAGTAACTCACTTTATCTGTATGAGTTTAATAGGTATTTGGGTTTGTGAAGTCTATGATTGCAGATGACTTCTAAAAACTTTTATCAGTAAAATATTTAGATTTGCAGTTTTAAAGTCATTATATTGTATAATATTGTGTCAATGTCATCATCTCCCACTTCACATGCTTTCTTTCATGTATATCACGTTTTCTGCTTGTCAATTTAAGCAAGTTTGGTGCTGGGATGTTGATCAAATGCTGTATTTTACCATCGAGAAACACAAAAAGTGCTAAAGCTTCCGGGGCTCTGCCCCGGACCCCGCTGGGGGAGCTCACAGCACTCCCCCAGACCCCCTTGCTGGCTTTATACCAATTTTATGTCTAGTTGTGTTTTTCATAGGTCCTAACTGTATGCGAAAATCGTTAATCCCTCACTTTTAAATGAAGATGTACACCCATCAAGCAAAAAATGATTAAACAGCATGGGCCTCGATAAGGCTTGGGAGGCCCAATAAGCTTTGGGGGGGCCCGGTATCGACCTTCGTACCACCTGGAAAATTTTCTCTCTGAGGCCCTGGCCCTGATCTACAGTGTGCATAAAATCCTCAGCATACGAGCGCATCCTTATAGTTTTTTTTTTTTAATTTGGTGCATTCGGCGTGCCGCTTTACCAGCGTGCAAGCAAGCTATTAATTGATTAAAACAAACTGAGGATACGCTCGTCGGCTTACGATTTTACGTCCAGTGTAAACCGGGCCTACTTACATATCGGCGTAATTCAGCGAATAAATATTTGATATGGTTTATTTCATTTCTTTAGTAAGTACCGTACCATTTATTTTACTTTCTTTATGCTATATAGCTTCCAAATGATGATGAACTCCAAAAACCTGTATAACAACATTTATTGGCTCATACACATTTGCCCTCCCATTTGGTGATGAAGAAAAAATGTTCGCACGGAGAAACAGAGGAAGAATATTAGGTGGTATCCAGAGGAGATGAAACATAAACCAAGCTTCTTACCATCATCTCGTGCCAGTCTCGCCAGTTGTACGCGACGCCTCCCATAATCATGAAGCCAATTGCAAAAAATATTTGATAACCGATCCCCACAAAAGTCCTCCATTGCTTCCCAACTATTTCCATAACTAAATATAATTAAAATTTACTCAAACGCGCAAAAAAAGAGCGTTAAAACTCACAGCTTTCCTGCTTGACGATCCGCATTGAAGCGATTGTGTGAAGCCTCCACCGTGTGTGGTATAGACAGGTGAATGAGGTTGCAGCTTGCCTTGAACACCGAAAGCCCCTTTCCCTGTCTCCTGGCCTAGGCAACCAAGCGAATAAAATGTAATTACAATTTGCTTCAGATGCTTCAGGTTACTTAGTATACTTACAATAAAGTATATTGCCGATTTTTTTTTTTTTTGCTCATACCTCGTAAAAAATTTACTGTAGCTATTGTTTCGGACTCTGCTTTAGCAAAATTCTTATCGCGCACGTATTTTGGCTAGTGGAATGTTTAAATTCTATTTGAAAACCCCAAATGTAACTTTTTACTCGGAGAAAAATTATTTTTCTAGTCGTTATAGTTTGAATAGCGAGGATTCAAACTACACTGTAAAAAATGCGGATGAAAAACACGAAGATGTTTAATCGTACGAAGAGCATTTCTAGCAAGGCGAAGGCGCTACGACGAGAGAGAAATTTAAGAGGGTTAGCACCGCAAGCTTCGTTGCACACTTTCGCGTATTCAATTGAGTGAGGATTATTTAATTTTTTTAATTCACCCTTCACCGCAGCTAAGCATGATCAATAATTCAAGCAAAGAATGTTGAAAGAGCGAAGAATATTTCTAAAATAACTTAGTTACACAGTTCACACATAGTATACTTACTATAAACAAAAACTCCCAAAGTTGATCCATAGAGAAACGCAGCAATTCCGACTCGAAACACAATATACAGCGCCACCGAGCGGCTGAAACTCAGCCCCACCATGCAACCAAGAGCAGCTATGTAGGTCACTATGCAACACACTTTTCGCCCTACCCTACAAGGTTAATTTGATTAAAAACAGTAAAGCTTTATTTAAAATACAGAAGTAAAATTTTTACTCGTTTCGGACTTGCCTATGTCCATCATCAGTAAAATTAAAATCTTATTTAAATAGACTGGTTAAGAATTGATTAAAAACAGTAAAGCCTTATTTAAAATAATGAAATTTTTAAACGTTTCGGAGTTAGCTATGTCCATCATCAGTAAAAAGTAAAATCTAAAACAGTAAAAAAGTAAAGAACTAGTCTCGAATGAAAGTAGACACATTTCAGTAAAAGTTATACATAGCGCTGCAATTGAGTAAAACCTGCTGATGTAAACAATCTGCTGTTCCTCTGCTAAACACTCTAAGTAATTCTGTGATACTAGCGTAGTGCAATGAATGAGAAAGAGATTGTTTACATCAGCAGGTTTTACTCAATTGCAGCGCTATGTATAACTTTTACTGAAATGTGTCTACTTTCATTCGAGACTAGTTCTTTACTTTTTTACTGTTTTAGATTTTACTTTTTACTGATGATGGACATAGCTAAGTCCGAAACGTTTAAAAATTTCATTATTTTAAATGGTTAAGAATTGGTAGTTAACTAATGCACATCAACTATTCAAGGCAGTCAACAGCATTAAAGCAAAGAAAACTAAATGCCATTTATCTTGTGAGTGGATGATTTCTTGATTAACATAAAAAAAACTATTATCTTTTGCGTTGTTTGTTCAATTGTACTGTAGCTTTACAACAAAACACTCAGCTATTTATACCGTAGCTACACTTAGTTATGCAAGGCTACTGTTAGCAGGGCCTCCGAGAAGGGGGCAGGGGGGGACAATGACCCCGGGGCCCATGGAATTTAGAGGGCTTATAAGCGAGCCGTTGGCTTCAGGAGGCCATCGAAATGACACTGAGAAATCAGCATGTGAAGCTGAGATGGAACCGGTCAGGATTTTCTCGACCCGACCCGACCGGTAAATTTCAAAATCATCGCCGGTTGACCAACCGGTCGACCGGCCGGTTGACCGGCCCGGTCGACCGGTCTTTTACAGAAGGTTTTTCTTCACTATTCAATGTTTTTAATGAAAAATTTTCAATAGGGGGGGCATGGATGAGGTGTTAAAATTTGTGACGTTAGACGGGGGTCTGAAAAAAGTGACTCAATTTTGCAAAAATGACTCAATTTTAAGACCTTTTTTGGTTAAGTTTTGGTTTAAAAGACCTGTTTTGAGCAGCGCATAACGTGCATAAAATAAGCATAAAAAGAACTGTAGGGCACAGGCTAAATTATTAGACGTTCTTTCTAATGATATTTTGCTAAAGATCAAAAAAAAAGTTACAATTTTTTAGCTATTGGTGACAGGTTATTTGCAATTTGCCGAGCAGCAAACACTAAACTTTTTTTCGGCAGTGCTGCCTTTGCAGTTACAAAAAGATAAATCAGAAAAAAATAACAGCAGAAGATAGGTAACAGTAAAAACATACGAACATCACAATACTTGTACTATTATACCCAAAAACATTAAAATGATGGAGCAATAACATTATATAATATTGAAAATTATGTCACTAACAGCGTGAAAAAAAGGAATACTGAAAAATTATGTCACTAAAAGCGTGAAAAAAACTAATAATATTCATAACAACTACAGTAGGTTGCTTCACTAACAGTTTGAGAAAGTATGAAAAGGATCTATTGCAACACATTTTGTACTGGAAAAGGTTTTTAGCTCCACAGAGATTTATATACGCACGGAACAATTAATATAAATCTCTGTGGAGCTAAAAACCTTTTCCAGTACAAAATGTGTTGCAATAGATCCTTTTCATACTTTCTCAAACTGTTAGTGAAGCTACCTAGTTGTTATGAATATTATTAGTTTTTTTCACGCTTTTAGTGACATAATTTTTCAGTATTCCTTTTTTTCACGCTGTTTGTGACATAATTTTTAATATTATAAAATATTATTGCTCCATCAGTTTAATGTTTTTGGGAATAATAGTACAAGTATTGTGATGTTCGTATGTTTTTACTGTTACCTATCTTCTGCTGTTATTTTTTTCTGATTTATCTTTTTGTAACTGCAAAGGCAGCACTGCCGAAAATTGTTCTGAAGAAGCTTCCCGGTTTGGGAAGCGAAACGTCAAACCAATAAATAAACTCATCGGTAGTACGAAGTGGTTATGAATCACTATCCCGATAAACGCAACGCGTCCGTTATTTTCATCGAAAACACTAAACTGTTATGACATTGGCTAGAAAACATTCGAAATATAATGTGCCCCAGCAGTTTGTAGAAATGCTGCTACTTCAGAACAAGCCATGGCTAGTTAGATATAAAAAAACAAGAGCTATGCCTTTCTTGCCCAGGGTAGAGTGTGGTAAGTTTAAGTTGAAAAAAGCTTTTCAAAGCGGCAAGATTTTAGCATGTACTAAAAAATCTGAAATCTGCGCTACTTCTACTCTTAAGCTGATTAAAATGATGCTAAAGTGCTAGGTAGCGCAAGCCTCTTCCATATGCATGCTTTATTAGAATCTGATTACGCGATTTTAACGTATATTTTGCACTTTTTTGCTTTGTGCCGTGGCCCAAAGTGGGGGGACATGGCACAATACTCCCACCCTAAATACGTCCCTGGATGTGCATGTCTTAATGGTCACAGCATATTAGTCACAGCTTGAAACCATTCAACAAGAAGTGTTTTCGTAAGATGAGGTTTGTTAATACTGCTTTTTTATAAAAAGTTTTATTTTTGATAAAACATATAAGTATATTTCGGTTGGTGCTTAGATGTCTTTTAGTTGCCGAAAGGATAATTTCACCGATTTTTCAACCGGCTTGACCGGCCGGTCGAAGAATCTCGACCCGACCGGCAACCCGACCGGCCGGTCGACCCGACCGGTGCCGGTCGACCCGACCGGTTTCCATCTCTGATGTGAAGACCAAAGACATTTTTTTTTGGAGATCACCTAATTTCGACCGGAAAAACCGTCAGAATTTCGGTGAAGACCTTTTTTTTCGGAGATCACATCATGTTTCGCACAAAACTGTGGCATTTTCTCCATCTGTTTTGAAGTTCACAAAACCGGAAATCCGTCATATTTGAGCTGGCCCAGGGCCCACGTTCGGCTCACGGCCCCCCTGACTGTTAGCACACTTTTTTTATAAGAAAAATGTTTGAGAACACGAGGCTCATTTCAGAACAAAATAAGAATAACGCCAGACTTAACATGAAAACAATAAAAGTAAAACATTGGCTAGCACAACGTTATTGTGAGCAATCAGCATTCTTGGCCTTTTCCTAATTGCCATAGTTGAAATGTTCAACAGTAATCATCAAGTACATCAAAAAATAACTTTTAACCAAACAAGAATTGATTTATGTCGCCTTATTTTTTAATAAAGTTAAGAACAAATTAAGAACAACTGAGGCCAAACATTGGCAAAAATTTAAGAACAGCTAGCCTCAGCTCATAATTTACTGGTCTTTATGAGAAAAAAGTACAACGAAACATTTTTTAGCTAAGTTTGCATTCACGTTAGGTCATGATATCCAATCATTTACCAAGTTGCCTTGCTGAAAAGACAAGACTTGATGATTGGGGACCTTTTGGTCTTTGAGGCACATTGCAGCCTGTCTTATGTCTACTACATGCACAGTGAATCTTTTATATTATAAGAATGTCGAACGTCAAGCAGAAAAGCTGCAAAAAAACTTTGTTGGAATAATTTTGACTAGATTGCTCATATTGGCTAACGCACACTCGACCCATTCAACTAATTGAATGACAAAAACACTAAGCTGTAAAACTCAGCTCTTACAGATCAGCAAAATTTCCAAAAAGAATGGATCCAAGCATTAGACCAGCATAGTATAGTGAAGTTGAAAGCGTGTTCAGATATTTTTTCTGGCATACCAGATCAAACTAAAAAACATAGGGAAGTTTAGTAGCACGAGCAGTACAAGAATGCATGAAAAATTCTAGTTGTCATTCGTGCCTTTGTTAAAGACGTCGCAGTAAAGAATGGACAAAGTTATCTGAAAACCATAGAATAGAAAAATGGCTTATTGCATGATGACTCTTCTCCCAGAATTCTGTAGGTTACGCTGTTGCGTTCTTGGTTACGTCGCTCTACGACAATGGTATATGCTCGAGCTCCGAAGCGTGTAAATGCAGAACGACGCCGTGTGCAAACCCGCGATGTTGGAGCTTCAATTCCCAGCTGTTGCAAAAATGATATTCCACATATGTAATTGCGTATGCAAATATCTATGCTGAAAGAGTTGCTATGTGCTCCTTACAAATTTATCTTCCAAGTTTTTGTTCGTCTGGTCCTCTTTTTTTTGTTTAAAGATTCACCAATTATCAGTATTTTTTTTTTTTTAAGTTTACCTCAGTTATCACAGTTTGTGTGAATAATGGGTTGATATAATGATATCCTTGATCGCAATAAATAACGGTGGCGGAAGTATTCACACAACTCAGGTCATCTCCACAATTAGTTAGGTTGTATCCATATCTGAAGATCAAAAAAAATTGAGAAATACCACAGAGTGGCTACATGACTAATCTGGTCTAATCGCAGGCTTTGTTCGCAGCAAAAAAAAAAAAATTACGGAAATAAAACACAGCCAAAAAAATTGCATTTTTGTCCAACTGCTGCAGGGAAGTATCCTTGAGCTGCTGTAAAACAGATCATTTCGTAGCGACACTTTGAAATATTATTGATCATTTAGCTGGTTATAAACAAACGTGCACGACTGAGCAAATATCCAGTTTTTTTTGTTTGGCAAACTGCGTTTTTAGCAGTTTGAAATCACATTTAAGTAGGGAAGCAATCTTCCCACCAAGTTAAATTCTCATGATACTGCAATCACTTGATATATGCAACTGTAGTTTCGCAAGTAGGTAGCTCATTGTTTGTACAGAATTACCTGAAGCATCCGTCATACTCCTCATTCTCAACATCGTACGGGGTTGTATAGTTAAGTATTTGGTTCTCTGTAAGATTGTAAGAGGTGTCAAGCGGAGAAACGTTGCATCTGGAAGAAACGAGTGATATCTTAATTCAACTTTTTGCATTCGCGCGCATGAACCGGTGAAACAGCCGTCAAGCATTTTATCCGGACAGCTGGGCCACCTAATAGGTAATAAAACTTCGTCTTAATGGGAAAACTTTCTTTCGGGAATATTGTTCTTAAAGACAAAACGATGCATTGCCCGTTTAAGAATTGAACAGGGTGTCAGTAACCTTTCCATCACTAGCCGGATGCTTTACTATCTAGATTTTCATTTATCGGAGGTCATGGAAACATCAAATTTGGCATGTGGGATGTTCTTCACCAAAAATTTTTAGAAAAATTACTCTTAAGTTGATGACGTCATTATAGTTACATTAGAGCTATATTTTCCAAAAAACGATATCATTTTAATGACGTCATTGGTGGTTAAAATTTTGCTCATGGGTTTGCTTTTTGATATTGAACCATAAAATGCCCAAGTCAAATTGATTACGTCAAAAAAACTGCTCGTGACGTCATTCAAGTTACCTTATTGCCACTTTTTAGCCAGTTCAATTTTACTAACGTCATAATAGACGTTTTTGTGATTAAATCAATTTGACTTGGGCATTTTATGATTCATTATTAAAGAGCAAACCCATGTGCAAAGAATGACGTCGTTTTTCGAAAATATTGCTCTGATGTAACTACGATGACGTCATCAACTCAAGAGTAATTTTTCTAAAAATTTTTAGTGAACAGCATCCCACATGCCAAATTTAATGTTAACATGAGCTCCGATTAATGAAAATCTGGATGATGCGCGACTTTTGGGACACACTGTATGATATTTACACTGTGCTGTTACCAACTGAGCTATCGCTGCCGCCCTATTTCAATTTGCACATTATTTTGTACATGGTCGTAAACTTTGCATATTATGTTTTACCGTATTAAAACGAAACGTATGCTTGAGTTTTATTACACTACAATCAAGAAACCAGGTATACCGTAATGGATATAAAAACGTTTTGCAGTCGACCGCGCCTGCTTCAAAAGACCAGATTGGATAAAGAAAGAATGGAGCGCAGTAAAGACGAAAAGTAGTTTAAAGGTTAAATTAAAGCAAGCTAAATCATTTGACAGGATATTGTATAAACTCAGCTTTTATGGTTAAAAAGCATTTGGCGATCCTCAGCCGTATTTGATAAAAATTATTCCTAGCTGTACTGTACCTGATCGAGTGATAACGCCTTCGTTGGTGGAGTGGGAAGTCTGAGGTTCAAATCTCAAGTCGGTCAAATCGGACTCAGTGTCTCCAACTCTGCGACATTTTTTTGAAAGGAGCTGTGTTGCCCGCAGGCGCAATCACGCTGGGATGGGCCCTGCCAACTTGTTACAGGCTTCGGAGTAATGTAGCGAGTATAATGAAAGAGATGGTTTGATTCCGTGCTCAAATTACGCTTGAAAGTAAAGCTTATAAACTACTGTACAATACTATTGCAATCCAACTAGATAAACAATAAATACAAGTTGCGGTGCTATTTATTGTCAATACGTGCCTGTAATCCGGTTCGTTGGCTATAAACACCGTTGCAAGTCCATTGATTCCTCCACAAATATTCTGATAGGACAATAATAGAACGATTAGAATTTGTGCAAAGCCAATTTGGCCAAGATCATTAAATAGCACATCAAATTGAAACATGTTGATTTTTTGCCTTCAAAAATAAAAATATGACCACATTACAGCTTGAATTCAAAACGTTGATGAACCCTTGAGTAAAAAGCTCATCGAATAAACAGTGACTGTGCTGTAGATTCAAATAGGCACTAAAATTTGCAACAAACGATAATACTCAATGGCTGAACGTTTAAGAAGTTTATCGTATAAGCAGTAGCGTACGCAGGATTTTCGAAAGGGGGTCCAGGAAATTCAAAAAATTTGAGAATAATGAAGACCAGAATGAAAAATTTCCAGCAGGAAACCAAGTCCGTTTTCCTGCCCAAAATTAGGTGAAGACAAAAAAAAAAGTCTTCACTCAAATTTAGTCCGGTTTTTGGCCCAAAATTAGATGAAGACCAAAAAAACAGAAAAAGGTCTTCACTCAAATTACTCAAAAGTTTAGTCCAGTTTTTGACCACAAAAACGTCTTCGCCCACCGTTTCTGTTCTCAAACCTTCTGCCCAAGTTACAAAGGGGAGGGGGTTATGCCACAATTTTGCATACTATTCTATGCTAATTATACTATCGTGGCGACGCAAAGGGGGGGCCATGGCCCAATGACACCCCCCTAAATACACCCCTTCGTATAAGCTTGTGCAATCTTGGCCGACCGAAAAAGTTCAGTTTAGATTTACATCCAGTAGCTGACATATACGCTCAAAACTGTTCTTTCTAATGGTGAACATCAAATAGAGAGTTGTGAATCCCAATTTTAAGGCTCGATAAACACTAAGCGTAAAGTCGTATGAGCGCACGAACGTATTTCTGGTTAATTTTAACCAACTGGCAGCTTGTACGCAAGTAAGGCGGTATGCCAAGAGTATCGAATTGCTGTTTAAAATAACTAACCATTCGATTGTACGCTCATTGTGGACCATTAAGTGTTGGCTTGGCCCGACTGGAAATGAAACCAGATTTTATTTGTTTTTAACCAGACTTGTAGAGCATTGCCCGGATACAGGGATTTGATAAACCCAACGTCCTCAGGTTCAGCGCTAAAAATCTCCATAGTTGCTGACATTCAAGTTTCTTTGGACTGCTTGTTTCTTCTGTTCTTTTAAAGCAGGGCAGCCCAAATCCCATTTTTCGGGCCGCATGCAGCCCGCGAGTTGCTTTGAGATGACAGTATCAGAGAAATTTTGCGAGAAACCAAATCAATCTGCTCCTTTTCCGTTCGTTCACCAACTAAAATTCCGGCAAAAATGCATCAAAATACGACGAAGATTTTTTTTTTTCTTTTTCTTTGTTTTGGTCTTCACCTAGGTATCCGCTAGTTTTTGCACCAAATCTCACTGGAAACCGTTTTCACTGCGGCCCGTCCCTCAAAAAGTCAAGTTGCTGCGGCTTAAAAAGTTTGGACACTTCTATTTCACAGGCTCAACGTTAAGCTATAGTATAGCAGCAACAGAGCAATTTTTTAGTCTTTAATATGCCTTAACTGAGGTTTGAACCTGATTTCTAGGATTAAAGAGAAAACTTTCGAAAGAGACCATTTTACATAAAAATTTTTAGGGAGTGTTTGATTTACTTTAATCCAAATTTAACTCAAACTTATACTGAAACTCCAAACCTAACCATAACCCAAACCTCAACTCGAAGCCTATAATCTTAACCCTTAAAAAGAGAATAATTAATGAAAAATGGCGCATGAATATTCTTTATTTTTGTTTTATTCTTTATAACTGAAATTATCGGTAAAAAAGTTAATACCTGTACTTGAACTATACATCCATGGCACAAACGTATCGACACAAGAAATTATCGGTAAAATAGTCACTACCTGTACTTAAACTCAATTGCGTAGCCGGGGGGGGGGAGCGGGGAGCTATAGCCCCTCCCCCATTGGCCTGTCAATCAAAATGCAGAATAAGGAAAATACCACGTTTTTAGCTCTTCTGAGACTGTTTTTTGCGCTGAAATGGACTAAAAATTGATTTAAGGTATCTTTTTAAACATATATTCAGGGGGGGAGCTACTTTATCAAAAATCAAAGTCACAAATCAATGAAAACTTTGAAAAATGCCCAAAAATAAACAATCAAATTTCATTGCTAGTGTAAAAACGTCAAACATAAACTTTATCAACAAATATATTATAAACTCAGGAATAAATAGGGGGGCTATTCAGTTTTAGTTTATTACCAATCACTTCTTTCAAATATCTTTCCATTAGTCCCCCCAATTATTTTCTTTATAAAATAGACACGAAATAGATTACTCCATGTAAGTTTTATTGAATAATAAAATTTTATGATTTACCAGCATGTAAACAAGAGAACTACAATGTTATCATTACCCACTTCCCACAAAGCCCATTAATGCAACCAGTTGAATCATGTTGTGCTGCCAATTTCTATGCCACGTTTTAAAAGCAATACTTTTTACTAAAATAGCCCTAAAATTAAGTTAGTTTTGCAAAAAAACGCAAAATTTTCGATCGCTGCCCCCAGACCCCCAAAATAGCCCCCTCCCCATAGCGAATTTCTGGTAACGCGCCTGCTTAAACTATAAATCCATGGCACAAACGTATCAACGCTAGTCGCAATATTTTGTCTTCACTGTTGTCGACTCGAGTAAAATCATCTCTAATTATCTGGGCCGTTATTCAACAAGCCGTAAAAGCGTTTGTTTAACAACATTCAGGCTCATTACGCTTGGGAAATATCAGGGAGGTAGCCTTTACTTGCTCACGTCATAAAATTAAATTTAGTTTGAATATGTTACGGCACGTTTTCGTTATTTCACCAACATAAATAATAACCAAATTGTAGTACAATTTTGTTTAAATAAAATAAGCATTTGAAACGCGCAAAAATTTTGTAACGTATCCCGCAACTGGTCGTTACACCTTCGGTAGGTACGAATTGTACAATAGTGAAAAAAATTAATTGCGCTGGGTAAACACTTCGAAAAGGGTTGGACTCTGAGGCCCAAAATTGAAAATTCAATTTTCTCTGACGTTAAGTTCTGATATTGATGTCAATTCACGTTGACATAAAAGTGTTATTTTATGGTGATTTTAAAATTTCGTTTATTTTGTGTTCAACCCAAACATGCTGAAATTGCGAAATAAATGACAATAAATTTTGGCGTCATGCTAAAATTTATTCCCCCCCCCCCCCAACTCCCTTCTAATTGACTCCTGCTCCAGTTATGCACCTGGCAATAACTTATTACACGGTAATATCCCTTGTGCAAGCAGAAAATCAACACGAAAACTAAATTTGTTTGCTTTGCAATCGCGATTTGTTTATTTTGCATTTTGCTGAAAGTTCCAACATTAACTCTTAATTAAGATCGCCATTTTCATTAACTATCTCTTTGAAGTATAAAACCGAATTAACTAAAACTACATTTTGATAATAATCAGTTTATCGTTAATGCACCAAACCCATGGAAAAGATTTTGCTATCTTACATGCAATCAAAAATCGTTGTAAAATGCACTTATGCAAGAAGCAGTACCGTAAGGGTAACATTTATTGACAAGCTCGACTCACCTCTCAAGCAAATGTTGAGAGTTCAAGTCCGCAGCCAATCATGTCAAACAGAATGTAAAGTTGTCGACGCTTTGCCATTACTACTGCAGTAAAAATCGTAGTAATAGCAAGGCTTTTTTGCCCCAAACCAACAATAAAAGCAATTAATTTACAGTTACTTGGCTGAAATAATCACTAAACTCTCTAAAATATAGAGTTGTATTTTTTGTTTGATTTTAATGAAAAATTTAAAACACATTTTTCGAAAGAAAATTCAACAAATCCAATGAACTAGCGTTTTGAAAATCTCAAATTTACTGTAATTTTTAAAGTCATTCACTGGACCAAGTGACTAGACATTTTCCTCATGAAATTTGTTGTATCGGTATGAGAAAATCGGATTTGTGCGATTGAATAGTATGGTCAGCATAGGGTTTATTAATCATTCTTATGTATCGCAATTGATTCAAGCAGTCTGCATATGCCCAACTTAACTAACGCAAAACACCTTTTTAGATTCTACTTGTAAGTCTTTTCTCAGGCTTGGGTCACCGCAATAAGTAGATACTTATAAGCCTGCTTGGCCGTAATGGAAAATACGGTATGCGTGCAGCAAAGTATCTTATCCAAGGACTCAGTTTCAACACTGTCACATGGCTCAGCATCGAATTCTCCAAAAACCCTGTAGTTTGTCATTAGGCGCGTAGCCAGAAGTCTGCAGTGGGGGGCTGTTACGGGGGTCTGGAAGCAAAGCCCCCGGCCGCCAGAGGCAAATGGGGTCTGGGGGAAGCCCCTAGCCCTCGAAATTTTTGTATTTTTTTTGGCAAAAATAACTTAATTTTAGACCAATTTTGATAAAATTAATGCTATTAAAACGTGGCATAGAAATTAGCAGTGCAAAACATGATCATACTAGTTGCTTAAATGGGCTATGTGGAGATAGCTTTTGCTAGAATTTCAGTTCTTTTATTTACAAGATGATAAATCATAAAATCCTATACCTGTAGTTCAAACTCTCAAGCAGTAAACCATTTCGTTTATATTTTCTATAGATATATTTTGGGAGCTAATGAAAGGAAGTTTGATAGAAGTGATTGGTAATTAACTAATACTGAATAGCCCCCTATTCCTGCGCTTAATTTTTTTGTGAAATGTACAGTATGTTAAAGCATTTTTCAATTAGCGATTAAATTTGATTACCAGTTTTTGGCCATTTTTCAAAGTTTTTTTCTAATTTATGAGTTTTATTTTTGAAAAATTAACCCCCGCCCCCCTTCTAAATAAACGTTTCAAAACATGTTTTAAATCCTACTTTGAGTTTATTCCAGTGCAAAAGACAGTCTCAGAAGTGCTAAAAACGTGGTATTTTCCTTATTCCGCATTTTGGTCAGCATGCCAATGGAAAGGGGGTTGTAGCCCCCCCCCCTGGCTACTCTACTGGTTGTCATGGAGGCATAAACAATCAGTGTGGCAACAATGATGACATATTTTGCCCAAAAATTATGGCCAAGTGATTTTGACCCTTTAATCCCTGTTTTGCCATAGTTTCAACTCTGTAACTTGACACTGCATTGAATTCTCCACAAACTCAGTGGGTTGTCATGGTGGCACAAACAGGGGTGCCGAAACCCGGGGGGATATATCCGGATATAAACCCGGATGGGGGGATATATCCCCCCAATAATTTGACTGTATACCCCCCAACAATTCGAGTATGGTCTTCATCTGCATCCCCTCCAATAATTTGACTCTGGTGTGCATCTGAGCGCCGGTCTGTACTTGAATTCGGGGAAAAAAAGTGTTCCATTTCTGGTGAAGACCTTTTTTTTTTGGTCTTCACTTAATTTGCTCACCTGAACAAAATCGTGGTGGAGGTTCATCCCTCCGATGTTGAAAATAGGGCAAAATTGGGGTAAAATTGCAAATTATCCCCCCCAATGCTCAACAAAGATTTGCACCACTGGGTCCAAACCGTGGCTATGGCAACAAAGACGCCAAAAATCCATGGTCAAGCAATTTTGACCATCACAAGACTCACAACGTGACATGTGGTTGTTGTACGGATACGTGCAGAGAATCAATCCCAGACCGAAGAAGTACAAGCTGAAGATTTTGTGAAAATGTTTCATTGATGAAGAATCAGGACCATTATCACTTTTCGTTCGTTTTCGCTTCTAATTTTTTAACTTGCTTCTTTTTTTTTCAGAAATTGACAAGAGTCCTCTGAGATCAAAATCAATTTGATCAGGATTCCAGTTTTATGAGATTTGAAATAAAGTTAGTTATTTTTAGGAATTGTTTTCCTGATTTTCTGAAAACACCCTATCTCCAGTATTCACAGTACAATAGCGAATCGTAACGATAGCACGACGATTTCGATAACCGTGTTGGAATAAGTAACATGAGACGATAAAGATTTTTACCCCTTGTTATTTAAAAGCATTTCAATCAGCCATTTCAAACACTTTGGATCGGGTTTCTCACTGCGGCTCAATCCCCTGCGAGTATTTCAAATTCGGTAGAAGGGGGGGAGGTTCTCCCCGGGTGTCACCATTTTGGGGTGACACAATTTCATGATACCAATCGAACAAAAAAGAAAACAGCAATATGATTAATATCGTTGGAAATGTTTAGCACACTGGAATGGACTAAAAAATGATTTAAAGCCTCTTTAAAACAATTATGTAGAAGGGGGCGCTAATTTGCCCAAAATATAACTCACAATTCACTAAAAACTTTAAAAAATCGCCAACACTACAAAATCAAATTTGATCGCTTGCTGAAACATGCTGAATATAGGTTTCATAAAAATAATTAAGCTCAGGAATAGGAAGGGGGGGGGTATGGCTATTCAGTATTAGTTAATTACCAATCATTTCACCTGAAATACTCAAATGTCGTTCCATTTGCCCCCCACCAGTTATTTTTCTCCATTAAATATAGACGAAATGGTTTACTTCTTGTGAGTTTCATTGAACTATAAGATTTTATAATTTACGAACCAACTTGCAACTAAGACAACTAAAATCTTACCATTAGCCACCTCCAACATAGCCATTGCCCATTTACGCAATCAGTTTAATCATGTTTTTGCATTGCTAATTTCTATGCCACATTTCAAAAGTATGAGTTTTTATCAATATAGGCCTAAAATTACGTCATTTTTGCAAAAAAAAAAAATACAAAACTTTTAAGCGCTGGGGGCTCCGCCCCAGACCTCCGCAACAGCCTCTCCCCATTGCAGATTTCTAGCTACGGGCTTGAGTCTCATTGTGTTTTCGCACTGCTAATTTCTATGCCACCAGAGTTCTCCCTGATGCAACGTTTGAAAAGCATTAATTTTTATCAAAATAAGCCTAAAAATAGGTATTTTTGCAAAAAAATATAAATTTTCGAGTTCTGGGGGCCCTGCCCGAATGGCCTTCGACGGAGCTTCCAGACCCCCGAACACAGTAGCGTCTCTTCCCTCTGCAGATTTCTGGTTACGCATCTTATACTAAATGTGTCGTGCTCATACTTCGAAGTTTTAGAATCTTACAATGAGAAGTTATTGAGCTGGCCAAATAACAACCGCTATCTACAGTAATGAAGTGGTAAGGTGTCTTTTAAATATAACCGTTTGCAGCCTACTTTATGATGGTTGACACCACGAAATTCCGCCCCGGGTGTCAGCATTCTTAGCGACGCCACTGTTCCCCAATTCAGTTTTCAAACAATCTGTTAATTTGTAATCGTTTTTTGACAGTCATTGCATTGCAGGTTACAAAACTATATTGTATAAAAAGACAGTGAATGTGCTTTGTCACTTTTTTTATTTTACGCAAGACAGAGGAGGAAAGACGCTTAACCTAACTTGTTTGTTGTTAACATTTCGTTTAATAGTTAATGTAAGCTGTATGCAAGTAGTATGTAGCAGATAATTTGTATCGTTACTTTTTTCACCTGCTTAATGTCTACTTCGCTTTGCAGAGATCCTGAAGTTTCCTTTGAGTTGTTTGCACGCACTTATTACGCCGTTTCCGGTCTCTTGCTTCTCCGCGTTAGTTGCTCACGCTCCAAATTGTTCCCTCCTTTGAATTTTTTTTGTTACGATTAGTTTTCATTCACACCTTTAGGCATATAGTTTTTCATTGTGTCACTTGTTGTGGGAGCATCGCTATGCCTCTGCACAGTTTGCATTAAATTGTTTTCAGTGCAATGCTACTGTTTTTGAATATGACGCGGTGAAGATGACACAAGGCTGTGTCGAAACACGTTGGTATCTGTAGTTTGAGATCCCAAACATCGAAGCAAACCTTTCTAAAATGTTTAAATATTTCTTGTTATGGAACAAGTTCTGTGCTTGGTTTTAATATGAAAAAAGCAATGTTTCGAAAGGCTCCGGGGTGGAAAAATAATAATTAATCGTCGCATTGGTTTTTGAAGACCGGTATTCCACTTAAGATTATCAAAGTTACACTTGCAATAAAATCAAAACAATTTCTCCATGATTGAGAAATTTGCCACTTGTCGCAGCATCGCAGCTACTTAATTGACCTTGACCAGTTCGGCAATAGGTCTACCATTGCTTTAGTTGTTTCAAAATTCTACATACTTTATTTATTTTTTCTGTAACAATTTCTAGCTGTAAAATGCAACTGACCTCCCCCCACCAAAACAACAACAACAACAACAACAAGATTTGAAACAAAGCTCTACAATATTTCCCTTTTTCTACTTCCATGACATTTATACATATATTTAGGTAGGGTTACCATATGTCCTCTTTTTGGAGGACATGCAGGCGCGTCGCCAGCGGGGGGGCAGGGGGGCATTGCCCCCCGATTTTCGTTTTTGTCCCCCCCGATTTATTTCTTTCCCCCCCACGGTATTTTTTTGGGAGGAAAAAGTTGCTGTTTTTGGCCGGAAAAAACGTTAAAATTTGTGATTTCGGCCAGAAAAAGCCTTCGGATTTCGGCGAAGACCTTTTTTTTTGGAGATTTTCACTGAAACTTCGCCTCAATCCAATTCAAGAACAAGGAAATATTTGGGTCAAGTTTAACACTGGTTTTCAGCTTTGCCCCCCTGATTTTAATTTTGCCCCCCCCCGATCTCGCGAAGCTGGCGAAGCCCCTGAGGACATGTCCTCCTTATTAATGAAAAATAATTTGTCCTCCGAGGACGTTAAAAAATGCCTAAATGTCCTCCTTTTTGGCATTTTGAACAGACAAAACATGTCCATCCACGCAGCCTTTTAGTGTATAAATTTATCATCAGTTAGATCATTAAAAGTAGGCCTATATATCGCGCACGCACTGTAGCTTACGTGTTACCAAGTTACTCTAGGGCAGTCGGGGGTGTTTATGACGTAATAAATTTCTCATTCGATAATGAATTATGAATTATGATGCAATTGTTGTAGCCACTCTACAGTAAGTTAAGCTTTTTCAGACATCCAGTTCCAGTTAAGTGTTAACTGGCCTATTTTAACACGTGTAGTACTTTTGAATTGTTTAGCGAGCTGTTAAAAATCGCACATTTTTACTTCAGCATTATACTGTATGTAGTTCATATACTGTATAACGCTAATGTTGAACGTATTTTTCCTTGATGCAGCCCAATGGTCAAAAAAAAGAGAGCGATTTCTTTGTGATTCAGTTGCAAGCATCTTGAAGTTGGTGTACAATTTCAATGATGTTATGTGCAACCAGTTTTACGACATAGTTAAAGCTGATTCTACCCTACTTAAGAAAGTTAAGGAAACGGCCAAATACTCGTGGGCTAAGTCGAAAAATTAAATGTAATAACACTTTGACCAATAGCTAAAATAATTGTTGCTTTCGTTTGTCTTTTGCCGTATAGGCGATGCAGATCAACTAGCAGTTAATAAATTTCATTAAAAAAGTGTCCTCCTTTTTGGGGATGAAAATATGGTAGCCCTATATTTAGGCATCTCGCAAAGGATTTTCCAGAAATAAATACATCTCTGCTACAAAAAGAAAATTGTGCAACTTCGCGAAAATTGAGAGTGATGATTGACAAAAATTCTTTTTTAGGCAAGCATTATATTTATTGTACATTGTATAAACTGATTACTATTTATTTATTCAAAATAGTGCCTCATATTTTACGATAATTGCCAGCTAAATATATCTTTCACAAATTAAGTTAAGTTTTTAAAGCATGGTCAGCCCGAATTGTAATTAATTGTATTTACATTTTTATTTTATCAAGTTTACTTGGCCAGGAGACAGCGTAGGGGCCTTTCGGTCTGCGAGTGAAGAAGCCATCTGATGAACGAACGCCAAGCACGAAAGTTGTGAATACCAATTTTTATAGTCTTTGGCTTGATCCGACCAGGAATCGAACCCGAGTTTACCGTTTCAGATGCAGGCGCTCTATCCACTCAACCACTGATCGGTAAAACAAACAAATATCAACAAACAAATACCATTTCTTCAGGGCAGTTTAGTTGGGACAAACTATCGGGGGGAGAAGATATATGGTTATACGAGACGGGTTGTAATAATGGTCTCAATAATGTGGTCTCAGTTGCTTGCAAAAGTGATATTTCATAATATGACAAAATGGTGCAACCACAATATTAATATGATTGAATAAGCTTAATTAGCAAATTATTGTTTTATTTTTAAAGATAGCTATGCGTTTTATTACTTTCATTCATATAATTTCAATTACAGTATTTCATTTTTGGGACTTCGCGTGCGCGCGTTTAGGATCCTTGTTTTTACTCGGCCATTTTGATAGATGAGCATTGAAATTTAATGATTTGACAATAATTAAAAGCGTCATGTATGGCAATTTTGGGGACTCTAAGACACGTGATCGTGATTTAGTAACCCTAAAACCGACAAATTTGTCTCGAAGATTTATTAATTCGCTTATAACTATGAAATGGCTGAACGTGGAAGGCTGAAATTTGAACGCAATTTGGGTGTAGATAGAGTCTGAATGCGTACCAAGTTTGGGGGCGCCCAGTCACGTGATCGCGATTCCAGAGGCCAAAAATCGGCAAAAAGTTGACAATCTTGAACCGCTACATCTCGGTAACTACCAATATTAACTAGATGGGAGTTTGCCAGCAAACCCAGTGAACGACCGACGCTTAGCTAATGCTGTGATACTCAAAAGTACTTTTTGTCTACCGTAAAATCAGCAATTATTCAAAAATATCTGATTATGGAACCTCCAGAAAAGTGGAGTCAAAATATTTGTCAGTTAAATATCTGCTGATATCATAAAACACTGCCACCCTAGCTTGAGCCGTTCAAAAATTGATTTTTGGAGGTCCATTTGTTGGGGTCCCTGGGGGGGTGGCACCTTCAAACTATGTCAAAATATTTGTTTGTTAAATATCTGCTGATATCAAAACAGACTGGCACCCAAGTTGAGCTATTCAAAAAATTGATTTTTGAGGGGTCCATTTGGGGGGTTCCCGGAGGGTGGCACCCCCAAACTATGTCAAAATATTTGTCTGTTGAATATCTGCTGATATCATAAAACACTGGCACTCTAAGTTGAGCCGTTCAAAACATTGATTTTTGAAGGGTTTATTTGGGGGATCCCCGAGGGGTTGGCACCCCCAAACTATGTCAAAATATTTGTCTGTTAAATATCTACTGATAACAAAAAGAACTAGCACCCTAGCTTGAGCCGTTCAAAAAATTTATTTCGGGAGAAAAAATTGCATTTACAGCTCAACAACTTCACACAAAAATTAGATTTCGATATTTTGTGGTTTAGGAGAAGATGAGCGTACAAAATTTAGGAAGAAAAAAAAACGAAAAAAAGGAAAAAAAAAGAAATAAACCTCATCGCGGCCAAAAGTGGGTTGGTTGGGATGGAAGGGTATCTTGAGATATATAACTCTATGAAATATTTTTTGCCGCACTTAAGCCGTTTTTGACTGAAGGTGAATTTACACAGTATCCGTTTTTCGAACGTTTTCGTCCGTTTTTTTACGTTTTTGCTTCTCCTTGAAAAAGTATGCGCTTTTTCATCCGCATTTTTATAAGTCCATATACGCACTAAGTAGACTGTTACATGTATGTATAGATAAAAATTTTGTTCAAAAATTTTGTGTATGAACGATAGGAGCGATATTTCGAAATAAAGCTGTACCCCTTTACAAAAAAATTTTTTCGGAAAACTTTTGTCCAGTATGTGAGTGTCGTCTGGTTAGTGCGGATATGGACACATAGAAATGCGGATGAAAAAGCGCATACTTTGTCAAGGAGAAGCAAAAACGTAAAAAAACGGACAAAAACGTACGAAAAACGTATACTGTGTAAATTCACCTTAAGACCGCTTTTTACGCCAAACTTTCGGGGCGGTTTTCGAGTTCTAAAACCGAAGTCACGTGACCTATTGCCTCGAAATTGTGTACAAACATACAACTCATTAATCTCAAACTGCTGTCAAAATTTCATGTTGCTAGACCCAACCGTTCTCGAGTCATAAGCAAAAGTCTGAAATTTCGCACTCGTTAGTTGGAAAATGGCCGAGTAAAAACAAAGGAACACGCGACGCGAGCGTCGGTCGTTCCAATGAGAAAAAGTTTGTGGTTTTTAAACACACTACTTACCATCATTCTTTCTCATGGTCATGTTCATTTATTCCGCCTTGGATAAAATTTTTCCTTATTTTTTTCCTTTTTTTTCTTCAATCACTATCTACTTTTAAACCACAAAACGGAAATGGATTATATAGTAAACTATAGATGTTCAAAAGTACTTTTGCCTGCCTGAAATCAGGAGTAGACTGAACTTTTGCACATTAAAACTAATCTTGTACGGAGGCATATTATGTGCAATTTTAAACTTCTGCAATCACATCGAAAAAAAGACATGTAAGTCCGGTAGCGTTCTTTAGTTTCTTTCATTTCCGGCCCATAATCACTTGAAAAGTCTATCTGCAGAAGTGACTGCGACCTAAACAACCTTGAGTGTGCTCTAAAACAACAAAAACAGCTGGTCTTTTAAAAAACGAAATAAACGATTTTGTTGGTTTACATTTCTACTTTACGACACACCCATAAACATGCGTGCAGCCAAGATTTTGCAAAACGAGGGGCTTTGAAGTTAAAGTTTTTTTGTGTGAAAAATACCAGGATTGGGTGGCGAGCTAAGCAAAGTGCTGCAGCTTAATCATCTTGTACAAACGGAGGTCTGGGGGGCGAAGCCCTTGTCGCTGTGTGATTTTTTTGAGTTTTCGAGAAAAATAACTTTCAACACCGTTTGGATCACATTTCGCACTCTTTTAGAAGCCAGTGGAAAAGTTAAATTGCTTAGCCCATTCAGCCACTACTTTACCCACAAGTCAATTCAAAAACACGTATAAACCATTTCAGGGTAAATTTTTAAGTGCCTTGGCTGGGAGTGGCTAAAGCCGCCTTTGCCCTCGTAGTTTTGCCACTAAATCCTTAAAAGCTTAGCTTCCCGTTGTGCATCCTGACTCATAGTTTAAGAAACACGGGCTTTGAGCTTAGAATACTTTGAATAGAATACGATGCAAACGTTCCTGATTTTGAAATTGGTATGACTAGCGTATTTGGTATTTGATGACCTATTACTGATTAGGTACAGAGGTGTAAACTGTGAGTTTTAAATCTGGTGTTTGAAACTTGAACAACTAAACTTTTGGTATTTAAAAAGTTTGATATATTGCTAATGTGGGTAACTTTAGTCAAGTAGGTAGGATTGAATGTTATTGTTCCTTTTTGCAACATTGTTGGTTTTTTTGACCTCACAAAAAACATATTTTTAGTATTTAAACCAAGAAGGAGGGTAAGGCCCCACTGGCCTCCCGTAGCTACGGCACTGAATTTGCCAAATAAAAAACTTTTTCTTCCACAGTAACAAAAATTTGTATTATACTTTTCTATCCTCGATTGAGTTTATTTCTTTGTTTTTTTGCGTTTAAACTTTTTTTCGGCATTTTTGTAAAATGTTTTTGCCAGTTTGGCTATACCTAGGGGTGCCGAAACCTAGGGGGGATGGGGGGATATATCCCCCCATAATTTGACTGTATCCCCCCAATAGTTTGAGTATGGTCTACATCTGCATCCCCCCCAATAATTTGACTCTGGTGTGCATCTGAGCGTAGGTGTACACTTGAATTTGGGAAAAAAGTGTTCCATTTTTGGTGTAGACCTTTTTTTTTTGGTCTTCACTTAATTTGCTCACCTGAACAAAATCGTGGTCGAAGTTCATCCCCCCTATGTTGAAAATAGGGCAAAAAAATTGGGGTAAAATTGCAAATTATCCCCCCCAATGCTCAACAAAGATCGGCACCCCTGGCTATGCCAAATTTTATAGTTTGTGTGATTACAAACTTGCAATCATTAAACTCAGTGCATACCCAATTTACCCATCAACCTATAGTCTGTTGATTAAGTGGTTAATATTTTCTTGCTGAGTGAAATTTTATGGCAACTCATTGCGTTAGTGCTTCAAATGTGGGATGAAATGCATCGTACTATGCTGCTTATCTTTGCAAGCGACTACTTGCAAAGGTACACTTAACGTTGCAAAAATACAGCAAGTTTACAAATTACGCGTTGTTTCCGGTCGAAACTTATCTTGGTATGGAAGTATGGAATGGAATATGGAAGAAAATTTTAGTATGAAATGGAATATGGAATCGAAGATTTTTAGTTTGGAATTGAATTGGAATGGAAGAATATTGCCAGTATGGAATATGGAAAAATCGTCTTTCATTCCATACCATGCCCTGGGCATCGCTAGGGGGGAGGGCGGCCTGCCTCGGATGACACCATTTTGGGTTGACACAATATTATGATGTGAAACCATAACTCCACTGATTTGTGATAAAGACCGTGTTTTTTCATTTTGTTTGGTCTCCAACCCCATTTGCACCAAAAACCCACTAATCTTATGGCGAAGACCTTTATTTTGGTCTTAATCTACTGCCTATTTTTGGACCGAAAAGGGTGACACCACGCAATCCCGCCCCGGTTGCCACCATCTCTAGCAACACCTCTGGTGGTATTAAATGTCTACCGGTACTAGCCGACGAAATTTCAACATGCCCGAAAAAAAAAATAGGCATAATAAAGGTGAATTTACACCGTAACCTATCCATTTTTGTGCGTTTTTTTGCGGTTTTTGGTTGTACCAGGGATATTTGTTGAACACAAAAAAGTATGTGCTTTTTGATCCACAATTTTATAATTCCATATTGGCACTAGACTGTTACATAATCTGATACCACTATTGATAAAAATTTAGTGCACGAATGATGAGAGTGAAATTTTGTGCATGATATGGAGCGCCGTTTGTGCACTCTAATTTGCGCAATGTTTTTTTGCATATTTAATTAAATAGTCATTTTAATTAAATGAACAAAATATATAGTCACAGTCAAAATAAATAGTAAAAAAAAATGCGCACAAAATAAAGCGTTGCAAAAATGCGATGTAGACCTTTTTGTATATTTGGTAGTGGAGCGTGACAAAGCGCTCTCGCCTGCTCTTTGATGCGCTCTTGGCTGGTCTTTAATGCGTTCCAAGAGCAGCCGAGAGCGCTACGTCACGCTCCACTACCAAATATACAAAAAAGTCAGCAGTAAATTGTTGCAACCCTTTATTGGAACGACCGACGCTTGCTTCGCGTGTTCCTTTGTTTTTACTCGGCCATTTTCCAACTAACGAGTGCGAAATTTCAGACTTTTGCTTATGACTCGAGAACGGTTGGGTCTATAGCTACATGAAATTTTGACAGCAGTTTGAGATTAATGAGTTGTATGTTTGTACACAATTTCGAGGCAATAGGTCACGTGACTTTGGTTTTAGAACCCGAAAACCGCCCCGAAGTTTGGCGTAAAAAGCGGTCTCAGTCAAAAACGGCTTAAGTACGGCAAAAAATATTTCATAGGGTTATATGTCTCAAGATACCCTTTCATCCCAACCAACCCACTTTTGGCCGCGATGAGGTTTATTTCTTTTTTTTTCCTTTTTTTCGTTTTTTTTCTTCCTAAATTTTGTACGCTCATCTTCTCCTAAACCACAAAATATCGAAATCTAATTTTTGTGTGAAGTTGTTGAGTTGCAAATGCAATTTTTTCTCTCGAAATTTTTTGGGGCAACTCCACCGGGAACCCCCCAAAATGGGGCCCCAAAAAATAAATTTTTTGAACGGCTCAAGCTAGAGTGCTACTTTTTTTTGATATCAGTAGAAATTTAACAGACAAATATTTTGACATAGTTTGGGGGTGCCAACCCTCCCGGGGAACCCCCCAAATGGACCCTTCAAAAATCAATGTTTTGAATAGCTCAACTTAGAGTGCCAGTGTTTTATGATATCAGCAGATATTCAACAGACAAATATTTTGACATAGTTTGGGGGTGCCAACCCTCCCGGGGAACCCCCCAAATGGACCCTTCCCAGTGAACATGCCCATATGGGGACCACATGGGTTTTTGGTGGGCAACTGGGCTACAGGGCTTTGTGTGGGCCAATTTACTGGGACCCAAGTGGGCTTAGCTTGGGCCTAAATGAACTCCTTTGAAATCATTTTATATGTTTAGTATAAACACCATTGATTGTTAAAAGCCCAAAAATAATTTTCTCATTTTTGTTGAAGCAAAACAAAGCAAAAAATTTAATCTTTATGATTGTGGAGTGCCCACGGTATTTCCATTCTTAGCCCAATCTTGGGCCATTTTACTGGGGCCCAAGTGGGCTTAGCTTGGGCCTAAGTGGGCTTTTTCAAAATCATTTTAAGCCTTTAGTATGTACTCCGTTGGTTGTTAAAAGCCCAAAAATAATTTTCTCATTTTTGTTGAAGCAAACTAAAACAAAAAATTTGAATCTTCATGATTGTGGGGTGCCCACGGTATTTCCATTCTTAGCCCAATCTTGGGCCATTTTACTGGGGCCCAAGTGGGCTTAGCTTGGGCCTAAGTGGGCTTTTTCAAAATCATTTTAAGCCTTTAGTATGTACTCCGTTGGTTGTTAAAAGCCCAAAAATAATTTTCTCATTTTTGTTGAAGCAAACTAAAACAAAAAATTTGAATCTTCATGATTGTGGGGTGCCCACGGTATTTCCATTCTTAGCCCAATCTTGGGCCATTTTACTGGGGCCCAAGTGGGCTTAGCTTGGGCCTAAATTGGGCTCCGTTAAAATTTGTTTTAGCCGTAGTATAAACACTGTTGGTTGATAAAAGCCCAAATTAACTATTTAGTTTTTTGTCGCAACAAAATAAAACGATGAAAATTGAATCTTTTAAGATTTGGGATGCCCACGTTATTCCCACTCTTTGCCCAGTCGTGAGCCATTTTGATGGGGCCCAAGTAAGCTTAACGTGGGCCTAAATGGGCTCCGTTAAAATTTTTTTTAGCGTTTAGTATAAACATCTTCGGTTGTTAAAAGTCTAAAAATAACTTTATTTAGAGTTATTGTTGCAACGAAACAAACGATGAAAAACAAACTTTTTGAATTTGAGGTGCCCACGCCATACCCACTCTTTGCCCAGTCGTGGGCTATTTTACTGGGGCCCAAGTGGGCTTAGCTTGGGCCTAAATGGGCTCCTTCAAAATCTTTTTTAGCGTTTAGTATATGCTCCGTAGGTAGTTTAAAGCCTAAAAATAACTAATTAATTTTTGTCGCAACAAAATAAACAAAAAAAATTGAAGCTTTTTTGAATTTGGGGTGCCCACGCTATTCCCACTCTTTGCCCAGTAGTGGGCCATTTTGATGGGACCCAAATGGGCTTAGCATGGGCCTAATGGGGCTCCTTCAAAATATTTTTCAGCGTTTAGTATATGCTCCGTAGGTAGTTTAAAGCCTAAAAATACCGTAACTATTCAGTTAACGTCGCAACAAAATAAACGAAGAAAATCGAAACTTTTTTGAATTTGGGTTGCCCACGCTATTCCCACTCTTTGCCCAGTCATGGGCCATTTTGATGGGGCCCGAATGGGCTTAGCTTGGGCTTAAATGGACTCTTTCAAAATCTTTTTTAGCGTTTAGTATATGCTCCGTTGGTTGTTATAAAACCTAAAAATAACTTTATTTAGAGTTTTTGTTGCAACAAAATAAAACAAAAAAAAACTGAATGTTTATGATTTTGGGGTGCCCACGCTATTCCCACTCTTAGCCCAGTCGTGGGCCATTTTGATTGGGCCCCAATGGGCTTCGCATGGGCCTAATTGGGCTCCTTCAAAATCTTTTTTAGCGTTTAGTATAAAAACCATTAATTGTAGTAAGCCGAAAAATAATCATTTAGTTTTAGACGTAACAAAACCAAACGAAGAAAGTTGAAACGTTTTAAATAATGGGTGCCCGCGCTATTCACACTATCAGCCCAGTCAAAACTTTATGTTATCTGTCATCGTGGTAGTTGTATCGTGTAAAATTTTGATTCTTAAACGTGTATTAATTTTTGTGAATTGAATTTTAGTTGTTACGGAACATAAAAAATGTCAATAACAGTTTAAATTTTGGGACTAAAAAATTGTTTTAAATATTTCAAATTTAACCTCTTATTTAACATTTTTATTGAAAAATAATGTCAATGTATTAGAAAATTTATTCATGTAAATTTGTTGAGTGTAGAAAAACTATTTTGCGATGTTAAAAGGTTTCAGACGGCAAATACATGTTGGAAGTTTCTTTATATTTTCGTAACACTTTATTCTTTTTATTGAAACACTGCACGAGAAAAAAGCGTTGCGAGACAGGTTCTGCGCATGCGCAAAAGCGTGAATTTAGAACATTTCACGTGGCGAGTTTGCGTTAGAGCACAAAACTCTTTTATTGCTGTAAAGTATCATGAACAATTAAGTCATCGCGGTTGGTAGTGTTTTTCATTAACCTAAATTAATGGTGACTAAAATAAGTGTTCTAGATAGCAAGCAGGGTTAAGGAAATTAGTTTCAAGTTTTCTTACGAAAAGGAGCGGCAAAAGTCTCAAAAACTCAGACTGGCAACAAATACCAGATTAATGATGCGAAATTTTGCAATTTCGTTTTGGTAAATGGAAGTTTTTGTTGCATTATGCAGTTTAACTTTTTGATTGTTAGATTGTTTTACAATCTTTCGGGACGCAAAGGCAAAGAATCATTCAAGAAGTTGTCGATAATATATGAGTTGCAAGGTAAGTTTTTTTCTTATTTGCTTTTGTTCAAGCAGATTGCTGATAAGCTATTCAAATGTTTTTTTTTTCACGAGATCAAATGACTTTGAAACTGCTAAGGTTTGAACGAAAACAGTATAATTTTATGTTGAACCTATTTCGATTTCATCTAGAAATGGTAATTCTGTGCGGTATCTTTATTACGAAAAACGACCATTGACCTTTATATTTTAAGCTTGTTTAAGCCAGGGTGTTGGAGCCGGAGCCCCGGAGCAGGCCATTTTTGCCGGAGCTGGAGCTCACATTTAAATTCAGGTGGAGCTGGAGCCGGAGCAACGTTACTGTAGGATAGCTCCCTGCTCCAGATCTTCTTAAATGCCTATTGCTTTTCTTTATCACTGTTTTTAATTTGAGTGTAACTACAAAATGCAAAGTCATAAAATGGCCTTGTAAAAAGTTTAAAGGGAGCTTTTGTTTGATAAAACTAAAATCAACTATTCTAATTGTAGCCATTTGCGTTGCATCTAACAAAATTGATTGTTGTTCTTTCATCCAAAGCTATTGCGATCAAAAGATTCTTTTGTCCTAAATGGATGGGTCATCTGTAAAAAAAACTATGCCTTTATGCTTAAAATCAGGGTGTCGAACCGTTTCAAATAACGGTTCGGGTTCAGGTTTAGCTCCTGTTCAAAAAATTTTAGCGGTTCAGGTTTGGTTCGGGTTCACTTGAGCACCATTTTTGAGGTTCAGGTTTGGTTCAGGTTCACTCAAGTAAAATATTACCGGTTCAGGTTCGGTTCGGGTTCATTGACTCAAAATTTAACTGCCGTTACTCGTCTCGTCCAGAAAAAAAAAGGAGAAATTGCTGATCCTGTTGATGATGACCACTGCTCTTATTGTGCGTGTACCAGCGCCAGCGGCATCCAGATAAGGAAAAATATATTCCTACTTTTGTTAAGGGTTCAGGTTCGGTTCGCGTTCACTTGAGCACAATTTTGAGGGTTCAGGTTCGGTTCGGGTTCACTGAAGTAAAATTTTGCTGGTTCAGATTCGGTTCGGGTTCACCAAAATGAAACGGTTCATTCGGGTTTACGGTTGGGGTTCAGGTTCGGTTCGACACCCTGCTTAAAATTGCTGCATTTAACTCTTGCATTATTTAATTACTGTTTTTTCTAGTACTAGCTACCGCTTAGTTCCTACGACCTAAATGTCCTTATCTTGTGCGCAGCATTTTGGTTCAGAGGCGTAGGCAGGGGGGCCCGGGTTCCCCACCCCCCCATTGAAGTGCCACGAATGATAAAAATGTAACAAAAAAATCTAATTGTTTCTTCAGTGTCAGTTTCTTTTAACATTTTCCGTGTACAACATACGTACATACCACAGTTATTAACAATAATATTGACGACCAGGGGGCCCGGGCCCCTTAATTCAATTTTTGCCCACCAATTTATATGTGCAACTCGGGTGAAATTAAAGGTTTTGTTCTAAAGGTTGCTTGATCAGGCCCTCATCTTACTTGTTGATAAACGTAATGCAATAACCAAGGGCGGATTTACCATATGGCACAGTGCCAGGGCACCCGTGCTCAAACGGTAAGACTTTTTCCACGCTGCCAGGGCCCTCGTGCTCAAATGATAAGACTTTTTTTTGGCCTTCACCTATATTTGGCTAAAAGAGTTTGCAAAAATCTCTAAAGTGCCAGGAGCTCTGAGCAATGTAAATTCGGCTCGGTCCGGTCGATAACATCGTCAGTAAGCGTAACCATCTGTTGTGATATTTTTCAATAACAATTCACCTCTACCTTGATAGTTTTTACGCGACAATTTACTTTTCAAAAAAAAAGCTCATTGAACAAACTATTGAATTTGAATCAAAGGAGCCTAGGCCCCTGGCCGTATATGCACGTACACAATTGGTTATTTTCATGACATGACAAACCAAAACCTCTAAGGAATATCGTTGAGTGGATTATTTTATTATTTACTGCAAAATATTGCAGGATGCATTATACCTTACTTCCCATATCTGGACCAAATCACGTACAAAATTTTACCCCAAAATGCGAGATTTTAAACGTGTTTTGGACTTAGATTGTAAGTAAATGGAGGATTGAACAAATCTAAACACATGTGGAATGTGATCCAATGACATTAAAAAAGCTTGTTTTTCCAAAAAATCGCCTAGTTTCTGGGGGCGTAGCCTGTGATACGCTTGAGTTACATTAGTTTTCTCAACACATCTCCCAATGGAGACATTTTAACCGATAACTTTGGTAAATCATACGACGGCTACTGGCCATCATCCAATCTACGATATCTTTGTCCCACAAAAAGTTCCTCTTTCGAAAATTTTTCATGATTTCACTGCATGTGATTTGTGGTACCCCCCAATTAAAAATCCTGGCTACGCCTATGTTTTGGTTGTTGTGTTTTTGAGCAAATTTTCTTTTGGAATTTATTTTAATTGATAAAAATGTGGGTGGGTTATAATGACAACGCAAAACTAAAACACTGTACCAGTCTGAATAATTCCGGAGCTGGAGCCGGAGCGGAGCAGCTCTTTTTAATCAGCTCAGGAGCCGGAGCAATGACGGGATAGCGAAGCGCTCCGGAGCAGGAGCTGGAGCACCTTCAAAATTTGCCCTGCTCCAACACCCTGGTTTAAGCAAAGCACAGTGTGACTTAAACATCAAAATAGTAAATAGTAATTTAACTCGAATTTGTGGGGTAATGTGCGTTCTTTGTCAAAATGTTTATGGTTTTGAACTACCGGTACTGTTTCTAACACGTAATAAATTTTGTAAGTCACTATTGACGGCACAACTGAGATTTCGTTGTTAAACGTCTCTGACTGCTAGTCTTTGGCTCGTAGCCAAGTTGGTCATTGCGAGCAGAAGTTGTGAAGGACTAGTATTTGGACCAGAAAAGTGGAGTTTTTTTTTCAGAAGCGCACCCAAAGTTGGTCAGAAGTGACTGAACTTTGGTTAAGACCTTTTTTTTTTTTTTTTTGAGATCACCAAAATTTGGTTGGAAAAACCGTTTCAATTTTGGTGAAGACCTTTTTTTTGGAGATCACCTGATTTTGACACAAAAACCGCCTCAATTTGGTTCAAGACTGATGAAAATTTGGGTCAAGTTCGTTTCCTGCTGTTTTCACCTCTCAAAAAAGCCCGCTCCCCCTTTGCGAAATCCTGGCTACGCGCCTGGCATGTTTAATGTACCGGTATTGATCTTTTGTCACCTTATAGCGTCAAAAGCTAACTGTTTGATGATGCACAAATCTTTCCTTGCCATAACTACTTCTTGCTTGGAGAAAACTGTTACCTACATGCTTAAGTTTGAGGATTTCTTCGAATTCTTGTCCACTGAATTTGCTGCTTGTTTAAAGCTGCCAAGCAGAGATAAATCATCGTAATCCGTCTTATCCGAAGACGCAACAACGTGACCAGGGTGCAAGTTGAACTCAGATTATGCAATCAAGGTCGTTGTAAAAACAACGCTTTTTCCTTCTCGGCTACGCTAACGACTTGTGTAGTTGCTTATCATTGCCCATTGTTGTTTTTTCAGATGATGTAAAAAAGAATCTGGCAACCAGTAAATGCAGCGAAGTCGATTTGGAAACCAAAGTGGTCAAATGGTTGACCATTGCGCGAGATCGAGGCGGAAACCGGTCCAAAAGAAGGAGATTCGAAAGCGCTCCCGTGCCAGCTCTAAGTTAAAATGATCTGTAATGTGTTTGCTTTACGTGTACTGTTGTTGTGCGTGAATTCGGTTATCACTGTAAGTTGGTAAAAATAAACCCTCAAGTTTTGATGAATGTGTAGTGTTTTTGTATTATTGTGCTTCATGCTGCACCAGTTTTACACGACTTGGGATGTCGAGTACCACAGCATTGGATGTGGGTGAGTTTGCCCACTGAATTAATGGGCTGCCCAGTGGTAGAAGCATGGGATTTAGGTGGGTTTGCCCAGTAAATTAATGGGCTACCCAGTGAAATCCCAGTGGTAAGAGTATGGGATGTGGGTGGGTTTGCCCATTAAATTAATGGGCTGCCCAGTTGAATCCCAGTGGTAGAAGCATGGGATGTGGGTGGGTTTGCCCATTAAATTAATGGGCTGCCCAGTTGAATCCCAGGAGTATGAGCATGGGATGTGGGTGGGTTTGCCCATTAAATTAATGGGCTGCCCAGTTGAATCCCTGTGGTAAGAGCATGGGATGTGGGTGGGTTTGCCCATTAAATTAATGGGCTGCCCAGTTGAATCCCAGTGGTAGAAGCATGGGATGTGGGTGGGTTTGCCCATTAAATTAATTGGCTGCCCAGATGGGGCCCAGTTTTATCCCGCGGACAAAATCAAGTGGGCCCCATGTGGGTAGCCCACATGGGCCCCACATGTTGGCCCACTAAGGCCCCAATTGGGCCCCACATGCAATTGTTCGTTGGGTTCAAAAATCAATATTTTGAATGGCTCAACTTAGAGTTCCAGTCTGTTTTGATATCAGTAGATATTTAACAGACAAATATTTTGACATAGTTTGGGGGTGCCACCCCCCGGGGACCCCCAAAATGGACCCCTCAAAAATCAATTTTTGAACGGCTCAAGCTAGGGTGCTAGTTCTTTTTGTTATCAGTAGATATTTAACAGACAAATATTTTGACATAGTTTGGGGGTGCCAACCCCCCGGGGATCCCCCAAATGAACCCTTCAAAAATCAATGTTTTGAACGGCTCAACTTAGAGTGCCAGTGTTTTATGATATCAGCAGATATTCAACAGACAAATATTTTGACATAGTTTGGGGGTGCCACCCTCCGGGAACCCCCCAAATGGACCCCTCAAAAATCAATTTTTTGAATAGCTCAACTTAGGTGCCAGTTTGTTTTGATATCAGTAGATATTTAACAAACAAATATTTTGACATAGTTTGGAGGTGCCACCCACCGGGGACCTCCCCAAATGGACCTCCAAAAATCAATTTTTTGAACGGCTCAACTTACCATGCCAGTGTTTTATCATATCAGGAGATATTTAACTGACAAATATTTTGACTCCACTTTTCTGGAGATTCCATGATCAGATATTTTTGAATAATTGCTGATTTTACAGTAGATAAAAAGTACTTTTGAGTGTCACAGCATTAGCTAAGCGTCGGTCGTTCACTGGGTTTGCTGGCAAACTCCGATCTAGTTTTGTGCGCAGTTTTTTTGACTATTTATTTTTGCAACGGTTTACTTTGCGCAGTTTTTTGACTATTTATTTCGACTTTGACTATATATTTTTGTGCATTTAATTGAAATGACAATTTAATTAAATATGCAAAAAACATTGCACAAATTAGGGTACACAAACGGCGCCCCATATGAACGAAAGTTCGTGTGGGCTGGCAGGATAGGCTATGTCTGAATTCAGATGTTGATGAAACATTAGCTGCTAGCTTAATGGCAAAGCAAGTATGTGAGGTAAGTGCTACTTTACAGTTGGGAAAAAATATTGATTAACGTTGCGGATTTGCTGCAAACGCGTTTTCAATCGCGAATATTTGGGAAACTACATCTGGCTTGAAAGCAGAAATTTTTGCAAAAGTTATACGAGGTAAATGATCTTCAAAATAGCCATAAACAAAAACGTTGCAAAATTTTTGATGTTTTTTATGCAGTGCAGAATAGTACCTCTGTGATAGTACTTGTGATAGTTGAAACAGCGGTTAATGCAGCATGCGTGGGAAATTTTATCTCAAAGCGGAAGTGGCTATTTGCCTCCAGAGGCAAAATAGTGTTTTTCCTCTGGTTGGGTTAGGGTTGGGATTAGGGATAGAGTTTGGGATCGGGTTAGGGTTTTGGTTGGGATTAGGCTTAGGGCTATTTTGGCACTTGCGGCAAAATAGCCGTTAGGACTGTTGTGCCTTCAAATGGCAAAATAACATAGGGCTATTTTGCCTCATAGAGGCAAAATCGCCACTGCCACAAAAAAAACATACTATTTTGTTTAGTAGTGATGTTTTGACGTTTGCTGGCCAGAGCTTTAATGTTTAATCGTTTGCGTGCTATCTGGCCTAAAGCCTACCTGTGCGGAAGCCTAAAGTAGAGTCACCATAAGAGTGGGAAGACAAGGTAGAATGGGAAGACAACTTTTTCGCATTGCTTGTTTTTAAGTTGTCGCCGTTTTGGTGACTCTACCTTAGGCTTCCGCGCTGGTAGCCTTTAGGCCAGATAGCACGCAAACCATTAAATACCGGTACTATTTTGTGCCAAAAAGTTGCTAAACGTGTCAAACTTTGCATTCGATTAAAAAGTGTTAATTGTGGTGAAGAATTTGAGAATATGCGTATGATTAAACAATGTGTTCATTGTAATCTGTGATGATTGCAATGAGCTAAAATTTAAAAATAAAGCAAGCAACAGGTTTCTCTGCTGGCTTTTTATTTTATTGCAACAAAAGCGAACCTAATTTTTTTCGTCTTTAAATAATCTTGTTTGGTGTTTTTTTATGTTTTGTACTTGATTCACTTGCTCGTCAGGCAAGTAAAGTCGAAAAATAACTTGCCCGAGGTGATTTCAGCTTACCTCAGGCAAGCATAAATTTCGAACCCTGCATTGACTGAGAACAGTAGTCTTTAAACAATTCCACTATCCCCAGAACTATCTTGCCCTAACCCTCACTTGATTACAAAATCACTGGTAATGTGATTGACTAGGTTGCCCATAAAAATTGCTACTTGTACAGTGTAGTTAGTGGCTTGGCTCAGAGCTACCACTTACCGGTACTGGTATCATTGCTTTGGTATACCAGTTGCCTGTACTGTAAGTGTAATTCAGAATTTGACTAGGCTATCAGCTAAGCTACCATACTGTATTGCTCACCTCTTCAGTCTTGCATTAGCTGATTATTAGCCTAGGCTATGTAAATTGTAAGTTGATTTATTCAATTCCAAAATTGTGAAAAATGGGTGGTAGAGGAAACTTTAGAGTGACTTCTGATAATAGCTGGAGCTCATTTGGTGGTTATATGAATGCAAAAGTCCAAAAACTTGAAGAACAGTTTTCTGAAACTTCAAACAACATTACTCGATTAACAAACATATTCAATAAAGTTGCCATTCATGTGAATGGCTATACAAAGCCAACTTGTGATGAGTTAAAGATTCTTATGGCGCAACATGGAGGCAAATTTCATAGTTATTATTCAAGGTAAGCTGGTTGATAGGTTAAAGGCAACTTACGACATATCTGATTTGAACGGGAACTGCACGCAAATGCAAAATCAATCAGTCAATGAGGGTAGGCTATTTAAAATTAGGGCAATCATATTAGAATAGATTGGCTTGGACTCTATCCTTCTTGACTATAGGCTATCTGATATCATTCTAGAGATCTTCGACTTTAAACACCAAGTAGAGGCCTCCAGCCTCCCTAATTTTAATTTTTATTGGCAACCTTAATATTGATAATGTTGATGAAGCCATCCCAGTTCTATCCTAAGGCAATGCTGGCAAAATTGAACTGAGTAGTACGCAGCAAAATGGCTCAATCTGCAATGCCTTAGTTTCGATATTGCCTCAAGATAGAACTGGGAATGGATTGTCACTGTGATCAGCATCAAGGTTGCCAATAAAAATTGAAATCAGGTTGGCCCATTTCACAGATCAGATATGTCGTGTTTAAATTAGAATATCTTTTGAATAGCTGGGTCGAGAAGGATGAAGTCAATGCCAATCTAATCTGATTGCCCTAACTTTAGATATCGGTACCCCATTGATTTCACCTGCTGTCCTTATTTCAGGTTTAACTAGTAGCAAGAGTACTCTGTACCTAGCTAAATAAATATTGGGATAAATTGTGTACCTGTATATATTGAGATGTAAGTCTAACTAGGTTTTCAGTTTTCTGTTCTTGAGGTCTAAACTCAGTACTAAACTTTTTTATATTATTGTATTACATGAGTAAAAATAGCAAGTGCTCAATATTGTAATTATGTATCCTTGAATTTCCTCCTTGCAATCACTTATTATGGGGGTTTGTACTTTCAAAAATAAGAGTACAGTGTTTTTGCAATTCCCAAGCTCTCTTGCCTACACCCTAGCTTTTTCCAGCGAACCAATTGATTGAAGGGTTGCAGGTTGTTGTCATGATGAAAAGAATTTTTTGCTGACCTGTTGAACATTAATACCATAATTAAATGTAAATGATAGAGCTCGATCGATATATCGGTCAGCCGATATCAGGGTCAAGCCGATATATCATATCGGTGTTTACCACCAATAAAATATCGGCTTAGAACAATTACCTTAAACTGTTTATTTTTGAGAGCAAGCACAACCGCTCTTGCCTATGATTGCCAAATCGTTGTATTTTTTGTTTGTTTTTTCATTGAATAATACTGGAGTGTGGCTTGTGTGTGCTATAGTCTTTCTTTGGATGGGGATTAGTGAAGCTTTTAGTGTCAAATTAGTTGAAAAATAGTGACAAAGCTTCGTAGCTAACAAGTTAATATATCGGTTATCGATATCGGTATCGGCCTAAAAATTTCCGAAATATCGATATCGGTATCGGCCTGAAAAAGTCATATCGGTCGAGCTCTAGTAAATGATGTTGTTGAATGTACAGGATCTTGTTTACTTTTAAGTATTTGTAACCAAACCATGCCTGATGTGCTCTCACTGAGAAACAAACCACTATCAAAAAGTTTGGTTTTCTCGAATCTATACACTGCATTAGCTGCGAGCCTATTCCTACTACACTTATGTTGCCAACCGTAGAAGGATTAGTATGCTCAATCTACGAAGAGTCTTTTTTCTAAATCTGTTTTATTACAAAACAAATTAAAAAATAAATGAAACATCAATTGAGTTGCACTAAACTTTATATGAGTTGCATCACACGTTACACCACATTAAGTTTCAGTTTGATTTGTAAGTAAAGACACCGAATGTCGTTACTAATGACTAAAGTCTAAGCTGTGTTATTTTTGATTTAGCTCTTCAACTACTCATGTAATAGCATCAAACCTTCCTTACGTTAAATTAAAAGAATTAAGACCGAACCAAAATGTGGTGAAGCCAGAGTGGATCACTGATAGCATCAAAGAAGGAAAGCTTTTGCCAGTCCATTCTTATTTACTATCCGTACATAAAACCAATAACACTGTCAATTTAATCAGCAAATTTGTCATTCAAGGGTCACTACCAAATTCAGGTACTTACATTTTATTTCATTTTCTAACTTATATATTCAATTATTCTTCGTATCTTATCTTTGTAAGTTTTAATAATGTTTAAACATAATGAGTTGTCTTGTCAGTATGTGATATTGGTATGTTGTTATATATTGCCGTAAAGGGAATAAGTGAGACAATAGTGGGTGCTCATAGTTATGCTCTTCATGTGTTGGATTATTGGTAGAGTTTAGTTAAAGATTTGAGTTTGGGTTTTGGCTAAGGTTGAATAAAAGTTTGTTAAGAACTAAATGAGCAATATTTTTATTCAGTTTTATGTAAACTACATTTTATTCAATGTATATGTAGCATAACACTCTCGCACAGGGGTACTCAACTAGTTTTAGCAAAGGTCCAGATCCGGCACAGATAAAAAGTCGTTTGGTCCAGAAAAGGTCTTGTCTGTAATTTGATGACCAAAAAGCGATTGAAGACCAAAAAAAAGGGTCTTCGCCTCAATTTGCTGACCAAAAAGCAATTAAAGACTAAAAAAAGATCTTCACCGCAACTTGCTGACCAAAAGGCAATCGGACACCAAAAAATCTCCATGATTTGGCGAGGATTTCGCGCTCCACGTACTGAAGGCAAACAGTCAGTTCTCGCCCAAAGGAGAGTGAAGGTCCAAATTTAGTCCGATAGTGGGTCGCGGTCCGAATTTACCGGTCTGGATTCACATCATGGTCTGCCAGTTGAGTAGCCGTGCTCTTGCATTTTCACAAATATTGTGTTATTTCAGAAGCACAGCTTCATAAAACAACCCAGACTTATGGGTTGTTCAATCGAGCTGGTCCACTGCATTGGGACATATTCGCTTTGACCAGCATATATCCTAAATGAAAAAGAATTATTATTTTTAAGGTGATGAAACAAAAGATACTGGTGCTTCATCTCTCTCAAACTCAAATTTAAGAATTCCGCAGACCACTGACTCAAGTGTAAATACTAGGTACTCATACTTTATTAGCAAAGTGTTTTTATATTTTGTTGCCAGTTGTAGTGTAAAAAAGGATCTTGTGTCAAATGGCTTAGGTAATTGAATATTGGTATTTTCAGTTAAAGGGCAATATCTTTTCTGCCTTTAATGCAGTTCTATGGCCTCACTTACTAGAAAATTTGTCGGAGCATATGAGGCTAAATGCAAAGATGAACTCCTACAACTTATATGTTGATTTTTGCTGAAAATCATTTTTGTGTTGGAACAGTATTTGAAGTACAGTATTCTATGCATTTAATAAGGATGTTGTTTTGCAGGCACAAATCAATTGCACCAACTGCAGATTCTTCTTTTCTCTCAGAATTTTATTCTCATTCTCGTTTACATTTCCTTTCCACTTGGAAGACAGAGCTCACTGAATATGTGAGGTATAGTTTGTAGTATTAAACCCATTATGGCTTCAAAAGAATTACAATATTTCGAGTAAGCTTAATTGACAGCGTGGCCTGGGCCAAGAGGGGAAAAGAGCTTAAATCTAGGTTTAGCCTGCATCCTGCTACTTGCACCTTGGTCTATGGTCAATTAGCAATGTAAATGCATTGGATAAAGTGCTTTATTTTTGTACTTCTTAGCTTTAAACAAGCAGCAAATTTATATGGGAAGAAGTCAAATATCACCCACAAAACTTAAAAAATGGTCAATCCCTAATCAGGTGCGGATTGTCTTAAGAATAGCTCCACCTGTTTTCTCGTGGTGGAAAGATGAAGAATACTGCTGCTTCATTGCATCGATCAGTCAGTATACTCTAATTCTTGATGTCTCTGAGACTTGAAGACTTAATTGTATGCCTGACTATTTTTGTGTAGCTTTTAGCATAAATTGCATTGGCATTACACGTACAACACATGGGTTAATCTCAAAATATTTTTCTCGGAAACCTTTTACATCTATGATCAAAGTGTGATTGTTGTTCGTGATAATTCATGTTTACCAAGCATTAATTAACCTACAAAAGTACATATTTTTTAAGATCCCTTACCATTGCTGAAAAGAATAATTTAAATGGACTAAAGCGTTTGCAATCCAATGCTTCTCAAGGTATGTACGTTGAAGCTTCGTTGTGCTAAAGAAATTAAACGTTTGTGAGATGTACGACTATTTATCTAGTAGTGATTCTTCAATGCTGCACCTATGTTACAGTGTTGTTAAAAGATAACTTTTTAATTTGATATTTCGTTTTTTAAATAAAAGTTTCTATAGCTAAGCATACTGCAATTTTAAAGAAGATTTGCTTTTATTTAGACTATTTTACAGTGTGAGAAATTGAATTTTTGCCCTCTAATATTTTATCAGAGTAATTATGGACTAGCTAATGAGACTCGAATTGAAACTTTATTGTTGAAACATTGTTGTTCAGATCGTTATCAATTGCAACCCAACGAACAGTTCATAGTTCACCTTGATATGGATTGCTTTTTTGTATCAGTTGGTTTGTTGTCTCGTCCACATCTTCAATGCAAAGCAGTAGCAGTTACTCATCATCTTACCAGCACTTCTTCTCTGCACGCCAAGCGGCCTGGTACCGATGTTGATTACGAAAGGAATTACTATCGTAGAAAAATGAACGAAAATGGTGCGTCAGCAGGCAAAGAAGAACATTCTGGGTATGCGGCTAAGTACTGGATGAAGTTAACCACATACTAGATCAGACGTTTAGGTGTAGGATGGCGACTATCAATGAAAGTTTCTTGATTTTTGAAGACTCATGTTTATATTTTTGTTCATATTTGGAATGTGTTTTGTCTGCAGTGCGAAAGAGACCAATTCAAGTGATTTGGTGCCCTCATATTCTGAAATTGCTTCTTGCAATTATAAGGCACGAGAGGCTGGTCTGAAAAACGGAATGTTTTACGGAAAAGCGAAAGAACTCTGTCCAGACTTAATGTGAGTAAATGAAACTTATAAAATAATTGACTATTTTTGCAAAACGAAATATTAAGGGACGTTTTTTGCTTAATGCTTGCGCTTATCCAGCTTGTTTCAAATTAAGATGTATCGAAACCTGTAAGGTCAAAACTTTTTATACTTATTCAGTATAAAAATAAAATTAAAGCGTATATAGTAGGCCGTGGTTCGTGTTATGTATTAACGAAGCTTGACTGCAAATTATGAACTCTATTTTTGTCTTCTTCCACTCGATATTTTTTCATGATAATTCCCATGAAAGAAAAACTGTTTGTTACTTCTAACTATCATAACTTCTAGTCAGATTTATTCACAAATAACTTCCAAAAACTGAAAGTCGCCGAGGTAATAAGAAGTGCTACAATCTTGGGGTTTGCAGGAGCCAATGCAACTCTAGTGCGAAATTTAAACCGCCCATAATATCTCGAAAATAAGCTGAGGAGCCTATTCAAAACCAAATTTCCGGAAATGTTTGATGAAAACCCACATCAACTTTTCCCAATTCCACCTGTCAAATTTGGTGCATGATATCCGCTTTAAAAGTAAAGTAAATGTTTTTGTTCTCCTACTCTACTCTTCCTCCTCCCGTGCACAATGCGTCGAGCAAATAGCTAGATTAAAAAGGGCTGACTTTCTGTTCTTATCACGAAACCGATCACTTTAGAACGATTCCATACGACTTTGATGCGTATCGGCAAATATCTCAAAAATTGTACGATATTTTGTCATCCTACACGCTACAAATAGAAGCAGTAAGCTGTGATGAAGCGCTATTGGATATTACTAGTGTGGTGGCCACAACCGGTCTGTCTCCGTCCTCAATTGTACAGCAAATACGAAAACAAGTAAAAGAAGATACTGGGTGTGATGCATCTGCCGGTAGGTGAATTTTTATTTTTTGGTAGTCCTTAATTACATAGTTGTTTGCACAACAAACAAATCTACTCAATTTTTTTGCTCTTTGTGATGTTTAGTACAGTATTTTTTCAATTAGGCCGGTACCGACCATATACTTTATACAAATTTTGTTGTTGCAGGTATTGGTCCGAATATAGTGTTGGCGCGCATGGCAACTCGCGAAGGAAAACCGAATGGACAATATCAGGTTAAACCGGATGAAGCCCGGAAGTTTCTGCGGAACCGCCCGGTGAAAAATCTACCCAGCGTTGGTTATGCTACAGGTAGGGATCGTTTTCATACTGAAAGATTCTAAATCCCTTTTTTTCTAACGTTTTGGAGTCTGTTGCCGCCCCAAATTAAGCGATTTTTCACTAACTATTCGTAAATACTGTATAATGGAATAATAGAATTCGAGTATTCCTGGGCCCATCAAAATCTTTAATGTGATGAAAAATGTATTTGGATTTAAACTTGGAAATGTAGGCATGAGAGGTAGATCAGCGGTCTAATCCACAGTGAATTAAGCTCTTCGTAAAAATTTGCAAAAGGTTAATTGACCATCTTCACCTAAGTTGAATTGGGCATTATGCTTCAAAATTTTTTAGCACATCGTTTGGAAGAAATTGGTGTCAAGACATGCGGAGAATTGCTAGAACTTTCTTTGAATGTTTTAAAGAAAGAATTTGGTGTAAAAACTGGTGCAAAGTTGCGCAATTTCGCAATGGGCGTTGACGCAAGAAAGGTAATTAATAGGGAATAACTTAATGCGTTTGAAAATGCTGTTGCTTACTATGCTATATGACATGTGTTTTAATGAAGCACTGATCAAAAACGCTTCTGTGATTTATTTTGTTCCCTGCAGTTTTGTTCAGCCAACTCACAAGTAGCGAAAGAGTTTCAAGACCATTCGAAGATAGACACTTCGGGCAGAAATAGACTGGCTTTATTGATGTTTATCGATCGTTTGAGTTACGTTTGCCAAATCACTGTGACTGTTTCTAGATATGCTCTACTAAAGAACGCAAGTCGGTATCTGCTGATGTTAACTACGGGATCAGGCTGTCCAGTGACGAAGAGTTGCAAACGTTTCTTACGAATTTATCACAGGAGGTATTAAAAATAACTTATATAAGGAAAATTTAGCTCATAGTCTCGTATGGTTGTAGACCGCGCAACTTATAAGGGATTAGTGGTATCTTTGCTGGAGGTAATTTTAAGTCTCAAATTGCTGGCTTTTCTTTTTATTGTTAACTTAGGTTAAGTTTGTTAAAAACTCTTCCTCTAATGTGACAAAATAAGCATATTCAAGTACACGGCTGAGATGAATTTGGCAATATCCGTTGACAATAAGCGTGAATATTAGACACTTAATTCTTGCTACAGATTATAATTTTAGCTTTGCGTAGAAATGAAAATACAGAATGCCACATAGTAATATTACTTTTTGTTAACAGATTAGCAATCGATTGAAAAAAGCCAACTTAGCTGGCAAAAAGTTGACTTTAAAAGTGATGGTTCGGCGACTCGATGCTCCCTTGGACACAGCTAAATTCGGTGGTCACGGTGTTTGTCATTCTTTGTCTCGAAGCAAAGCTTTGTCTGCCTACACCGATGACTCAGATTCAATTAAAGTTGAAGTTATCCGATTGATGAAATCGCTAAAAGTAAGTCCTTTTGTATGATTTTACATCTACCGTGTCAACAGTAGTTTTTATTGCGTCATTCGCTGACAAAATTACCTCGATTCTTTCAGCGTTAAGTAGAACTTGACATCGCAAGCGATATCTGGGGACTTCGCGGCATTATCCAACTTTTACTGAACTTTACTTAGCTTTAAAATAGTGATTCGATTTCTTTGAATGACTTTGAAAAAATGTAGTCGTTGAAAGTCAGATCAATAATTTAAATGCGCCCTTTTCAAATTTTGTTTCATTAACTTACATCGCTTTGTGGTTATTCGAGTTCAAAATTTAAATCTCCCGAAGCTATCTAAAATAATCGAGTTACGTCATTCAAAAAGCTTGCGTAACAGTTTACAATACAACGTCAAATCTCAACACTTTTTTACCGAGTTTTTAGACAGTTTTTCACTTCGTTTGAAATAACATAAAGCGGTCTTTAAAATTCCAGCGACTCACAAGCAAATTTCGTTGCAGCAACGAAACTTACAGCCATGTATGATTCTGAAAACGCTCTTTGGCATCGCAATTTAACATGCAGTATTGGTATAGCGGTTGTTTCGAAACCAAAGTTTCCTTCTCATCAGCATAAACTAAAATAAAAAAAGTGCTAAAATTATGCAAATTTAAAATAGGCATTTATTTGAGTTTTTTACTAAATCGTTTATGTTTTTGCCACATAGACTTCATTCTCGAATGGCATAATTTGAAAAATTGCAAAAAAAGGAGAATTAAAATTTATTTTCCCTAGTTAATGCTTAACTCTCAAGTTGTCACAGGTCAATGAGAATAATTTGGTAAACCATCGCAGTTTTCAATACGCCCTTTAATTATCTCAATGTTTCGGGAAATTATTGTCCAACATGGCATTACCAAGTTTGGCATGTTTTATCTTTTTCTAGTATGAGCCTATACCGGTACTCTTATGGAGTACTTCGTATTTAGGATTTAAAAATTTTAAGGGGCCTATTTGGCACGGTCTCCTCAATGTGGCCCACCAAATTTTGTTATTTATCTTTGATTTATATTAACCTATCCTATAAATTCATTTCGTTTAGATTTTGTAGTTAATGGGAAGGGGTGTCAGCAAAATTGGAGCACCCCAATAGTATGAGATCCTCAATATTATTTCATATTAAATTTTTACCTATCGTGAAATTTTATTTGTCTAGCTTGAGTGGTTAAAAATTTTTAAGGACCGTTGGAGGAGGACTCTCCAATTATGGCACATAGTCATATTTTATTTACCTATTCTGATTTTCTTTTTCTTTTATATTTACCTGTTCTGGAAGTTTCATGTGACTGGCTTGAATGGTTGAAAAGTTTGAATTTTGAAGGATCCAATTGAGAGACCCCCGATTTTGGTGCCTCTAATTAATTTTGTCTTTCCTTGATATTTGCCTATCCTGAAAATTTGATGTGTCTAGCTTCAGTACTTAAATTGTAGGGGAGGCGCGTCGCCCCATCGAGAGTTAGCGTCCCCCCATCGAGAGTTAGCGTCCCCCCATCGAGATTTAGTGTCCCCCAATCGAGATTTAGGCGTACTTCCATCGAGAGGTGAGCGCGGGATGACCAGAGGAAAAATAGCCAGCCAGGACTATAAGATCCTACAAATTTCCTGCCGCAAGTGATCGCCAATTGCGGCGAAGATTTTTTTTTTTTTGTTTAGTCTGGTCTTCAGTCAATTTCGGCGACGGAAATACATTATTTACTCAAAACTTTTTGTAAAGTTGGTCAAGGCTGCTAAAGCGTCCCCGCTTGCAAAATTTTACAATTTAAGTACTGTCTAGCTTAAACAATTAAAAAGTTAGAATTTCGGCATCCTCGTTTAAGGGAAATCCCCCATTTTGGTACCTCTAAATTTTGCCAAATTTTATCTTTCCTTTATCTTTACTTACCTTGAAAATTTCGTGGGCCTAGCTTGAAAGGTTAAAAAGTTTGAACTTTGGAGGGCCCGTTTTGGGGGAAACCCCCATCATGGCACCCCCGATTTTTCTTAGGTTTAGTTTTTTTAACATCTACCTATTCCAAAATTTTGATCTGAACATTTCGCTCTAACGGTTTAAAAGTTCAAAATTTTGGAGGGCCGATTGAAGGGGATCCTCCCAACCTGGCACTCCCGATTTCATTCCCGCACTAGTCCTCCCTGATATCTTCAATCGCTCAAACTTTGAATACAGTGCGTTTAGCGGTTTAAAAGTAGATAGCCGGAGAAGAAAAAAAAGTAAGAAATTAGAAAAAAAAGAAGAAAAATAATATTCAAGTTGGGGTAAACGAACATAACCAAAAGATAGGCGGTTGATAGGGTGCTCAAAAAGCACAAAGCATTTTCGATCAAAATCGGTATTTAGCGCAATATATCAATTTAAAGTCGTCTACTTTCTCCCCACTTTCCGCCTGTAACATTTTGGTCACGTGACCGGATGCTCTAAACTCGGTTTGCATAAACCATATATAATCACCCACTTTGTGTACAAATTTCAGCTGTGCACGCTAAATGGTTTTTTAGTTTCAGGCAAATTAATAAATTTTCAAGCCAAAAATCGCCATTTTTTGTGTCTCAATTCACAATCATCACGTGACTTACGATCCCGAAAATTGGTACACATAACGCATTCATTAATTTCCATGTTGAGTCCAAATTTCAACTTTCTAGATTTAACCGTTTGCTAGTTTTCAACAAATCAATCCTCATCTGCCAAAATTCGCGAACAAAAACAAATGTACTACGCGCTCACGTGAAGTCCCAATAATTGAGGAAATTCCCAACAAGCGCGCGCTGTCAAGAACATGTCCGTTGCTAATCTGTGCTGAGTTGTTTGCTACTACGTTATCCACTTTGATTACGATAGAACAAGAACAATTATTTAGGTTAGTATTAAATCGATCAGTGATCGAGGGGATACAGCGTCTCCTACTAAAACGGTAGACTCGGGTTCGATTCCCGATCGGGTCAAACCAAAGACTGTAAAATTGGTATTCACAGCAGCTACCCTGCTGGACGTTAGCAATTAAAGGTATAGTGTGAAGCAGTGTTTCCTATAAGCGCAAAAAAGTGCAAAATTATTTCCGGCATTTTCGCACTGAATTATTGCGAAATCCGGCGTTTTTTATCTCCCGCTAAGAACCGGCGTGTTTATTTCCCGCCAAAAAACATAGAAGCTGCTATTAGCGGCGCCACGCCCTTTTCTCTTGATGGTATTCTTCAGAAAAGTTGCGGTTAGCCCGATGGCTTTTTTTTTATCTACGCCAAAATTCTCGAAGAAGATTTTTATTACGCTCCTCAAGAGCTGCGGCATTTTCAGATTGACTTCGGGGCGTTTGTACTAGTTCTGGCATTTATGCAGGAGGTGAAAAGTTAAAGGGAACGCTGGAGTGAAACCTCCTCCGTGTGTGGCAGACAGGTGGGCGCTTGACTCGAAGATCGATAGGTTCCTTCGCTGTCTCGTGACCACGGCAACTTGGTGAATAAAATGTAGTTACAGTTATCTGGACAAAATAGTGGTATTATGAAGTTTAAATTAATAGAATGATTGTGCAGGTAAACATTCCTGATCTTCGAGGAATCGGGATTCAAGTGACTCAGCTGAAAGATTCGAGCAAAGTAAAGCTTCACTCCAAATCGACCATTAAAGAATTCGTGAAACCCCGGTATGATATTAAAAACAGGTTTGAAATTTTGTGGAAGTCTTCCCACTGGATTGTCTGTTCATTCATATGGAATTTATGCATAAACCCGACTCTACAGTTTCAATGATATTTGTGATTTAGCAACAGTTTGTGCTTTGTGGTCGTTTCTGGGAACCAGCAACTAAAATTACTTATTTTGGCGCGAGGACTTTTTTCGAGTCGGATTTAAAAGGGCGTGGTGTTTTATGTCGATTTTATGTTTAGAACGTTTTACTGGTAGATTATCTAAAAACTATCTTCATAAAATTTGATTTTTTGCTTTTTGATGTTTTCTGATTTTTTTTACGCCTCAGACTTGGCAAAACAAACTCTTCCTAACTTCTTGAAAATGCTTTTATGACACCATTGAGGCCGAAATAAAATGATACGCGTGTGATGTTACTTTAGACATTTTAAATGTGCTAATACTGTACAATTTTTGAATTTATGCAGAGCATAGTATTTTACTACCTACGAACTTTGATTGCAAGGAAAAAATCTTTGGCTTTGATGCTGAATAATGCATTTTAAAAACGGTTACAGATAGAAACTTCATTTGTGAAGATAAATTTAGTTCTGATCTGTTATGATGATCTTAAGTCAGGGGTCGGCAACCTAAGGCCCGCTGGCCGGATGCGGCCCGCTAAGGCATACTACCCGGCCCGCTAACTTTTATTGTCATCCGGCCTGCGATTTTTTTTTTTCAATGATAAATATGCACCAATCAACAGCCGAAATGATTCTCACCTTTTGTTTGCTTTTGGCCATCGAATCGGCCAAAGAAAAGGCCTGAATTTCTGGTGGAGACCGTTCTCTTTTGGTCCGCTGAAATGGTGGCGGGCCACGCAACCTTGTTAAGACTGAATGTGGCCCTCTGGTTCAAAAGGTTGCCGACCCCTGCCTTAAGTCAAAAACTAGTAATTTTTGACTTGACTAATCAAAACCTCGCATTGTAGGTGTTCAGTTTGGATGTTAAAATGAGAGGCTAAAATACGGCCATGGTAGATTTTTTTAAATAGATGCAATGATGCATCGATTTAAATGCGATATTGCGTGTTTCTCGCTACTTAAAGATTTTTTCATAATGATATCGCATTTCATATGTTCATAATTTGTAGGAGCGATACCCATTCAAGCTCAAGTGTAAATGGTAAGTGTAGTGGTTCTTGCTATCGCACTCAAGAAAATTATTTGGATAACGTGATTTAAAGGCTGAAGTAAAATAGTTTTGTAATGCACTTATGTACTGCTTCATTATGCAATTATAGGATAGTGCAACAAGACTATTTAAATTGCCGTTTCTTGTTGCCAATCTTGCGGAGATAATTGTGGCAAATCGTATTTGGTTGCTTATTGGAGATTCATGATTTGCTACCATACTCTTACCGTATTTTAATTTTTGGTATGAAATTTGGGTAGAAATCCATTAACTGCTGAAATAGGTAACTAAAGCCTTTAAATGTTGCAGATATTGCAGCTGGTAGCAGCAAAGTGTTGAAGAATTCGCATCAGTATGCAACAACATCAAACGATGAAAGAAATGTCGAAAGTTCTGAGGTGTGTCTTGAGGAATTTTGGCTTTTATGTCAGCTCAATCTCATCACTACCAATTTAAAAGCTATCACTACGCGTGTGATGAAGTATATCCACGAAATTTTAAATGGTAACAACATCTTAATGTCTTTCGTTGGCCCTTTTGCGAATGATCGATCCAGTAAGTTACAGTTACTGTAAGTACCTTGTAGACCTCTACTCGATTTGTTTTCGTGAATTGCAGTGTGGAATAAGCGCCAGTTTTCTCGACGCTCTTCCCAAAGATCTACGTGAGGAAGTGACAAAAGATTGGAAAGCGCATCGAAGAATGATGGAAGCAAAGCAGGTTCATGGCAGCTTTCAGAAATTATTAAAAACATCACAGCTTTTATGTGATTTTTAAATGTCATTTAGTAATTTGTTATTGCAAAGATAATTCTTTTCGTTTGCAGATCCAATGTCCCAAAAAGTTGAACTGTAAGCATAACTTATTGAGTAGAGCTTTAACTCAGTAGATACACTTCTGATCAATCCTCGATCATTTCGACTACCTTTTTGGGTAAAATGCTACCGTATATTTAAAATTCGTTTTTTTACAATAGTGTTGCCTCAAAATTTTTTTTTTGATATGGCCTCCAGCAAAATATTCAGCTTACTAATGCTGCTTTTGCTTGACTTTTTCAGCATTTCCCTGTGAGCCCTCGTGGACCTTCCACGCGCAGTAGCCCATCCAAGCTTGCACAAACGAAAGGTGTGAGGTTCAAGAAGTCACCTGCGAAGCGAAAACGAACTGTGGCTAACCCGAAATCGAACACTACTAGTCCCAACAAACTCATAACGGACTTATTTCCTGTTCTTTCGAAAACTGCTAATCAAGAAGACAGAAATGAAATTATTCCCGAAAGTTCACGTCGAAAACTGATTGAAGATGCTTCTATTCTATCAAAACTTCCAACAGTTACTTCAGGTAACTCAAATGCTGTTTAGCGCGGACCGTGACTGTTACGCGCGGGATGATAAGACGCCGCAGATTACGTGCCTGCACTTTTGAGGCCAGAGCCAAATTTTTTAGTTTTGCATTATTGAGACTTCGGCGACGCTTCACGTTAGAAGTCCCTATGTTTTTTCCGTGAAAAATTTACGAATTCGGCAACAAAAATAAAAAACGCTATAACTTTGAAACGACTAAAGGTAGAAACTTGAATTTTAGAACTTAAATGGGACACAAATGAATCCTTCATTGTGCAAATTTTGGGGGCAATCGGTCTCGTGATACGGGTTTCCGAGCCAAAAACTGAAACGCCAATGGTAGGTTTAAACAGCTCTAGCTCGAAAACTAATCGCACTAGTGGAATAAAAGTTTCGAATTTTGAAGCGTCTGGGCAAGTGGGCATGCCCTTTCAGCTCCCAAAAATAAATTATGACGATTCCGACACATTTTTATTTATTTACTAAGCTAACCACATTATGGTGACAAAACCTCCGAAACCACTATAGCTAGAAACTTGAAATTTGGACAGATGATAAGTCTATACATAAACTTGCGTCCCTTCAATTTTGGAGGCGCTATGTTACGTGGTTTAGGGCAGATGCACCCTAAACTTGTGACAGCGAAGTTTATTAAGTGATTTTAGTCACGATCGCGCGCGTACTACCGTGGCCGAATGGTTAAAAGGCGCCAGTGCTTGAAACCTAAGACCTGGGTTAAATTATCTATTTGGCCATCGCTTTTATCTACCCAATATTACATTGAATGTAGCGTATTAATTTTTTTTCGGACTGCGACGAAATGGTTGTTAATACTTTTTGTTTGACACTAGGTACGATCAGAGGGTATCAGGTTTCATTCTCTGTGAGGACGCCCCAAAAATCACTTTCTTAACACCATAACCTAGCGCGCTAGTTTTTTTTTTGGTGTCAGTAGAAATTTAAAGGACAAAAATATTTTGACATAATTTGGGGGTACCAACCCTCCTGAAACTCCTAAATGGACCCCGAAAAAAATCAATTTATTTGATGGCTTAAGCTACGGTGCTACTTTTCTTGATATCAGGAGATAATAAAGAGACAAATACCATGACATAGTTTGGGGGTACCACCCTCCCGGGGACCCCCCAAACATCAATTTTTTGAATGGCCTAATTTCGGGTGCCAGATTTTTTGATATCAGTGCATATCTAAGAGAAAAATATTTTGACGTGGTTTGGGGGTACCACCTCCTCCGGGAACTCCCAAAAATCAATTTTTTGAACGACCTAATTTAATGTGCCAGTGGTTTGGGGGTACCACCTCCTCCGGGAACCCCAAAAATCAATTTTTTGAACGACTTACTTTAAGGTGCCAGTGTTTTTTGATATAAGTACATATCTGAGAGACAAATATTATGACGTGGTTTGGGAGTACCACCCTCCTCGGGGGACTCCCCAAAATCAGTTTTTAATTGGCTCAAGCTAGGGCACTAGTTTTTTTGATATCAGCACATTTCTAAGAGACGAATATTTTGACATCGTTTGGGGTGCCACCCCCGGGGACCCCCAAACATTAATTTTTTGATTGGCTCAAACTAAGGTGTCAGTTTTTTTTGATTAACAGATACTTAACAGACAAATATTTCGACATAGTTTGGGGTGCCACCCTCGGGGACCCCCCAAAATTGCCCCCCCAAAAATCAACTTTTTGAACGACCTAATTTACGATGCCAGTGTTTTTTAATATCAGTAGATATTTAGAGGCAAATATTTTGACAGAGTTTGGGGATACCACATCCCCGGGGACGCCCCAAATTTACCCCCCCCCCAAAAAAATTTTTTTTGAATGGCTCAAGCTCGGGTGCCAGTGTTTTTGCTATCAGTGGATATTTTAGAGACAAATATTTTGACGTGGTTTGGGGATACCACCCTCTTCGGGGATCCCCCAAAAACCAATTTTTTGAACGACTTAATTTACGGCACAAGTGTTTTTTGATATCAGTAGATAATTAAGACACGAATATTTCAACATAGTTTGGGAGTGCCACTCCCGGGACCCCCCCAAAAAAACCCAAAACTCAATTGTTTGATTGTGTCAAGCTAGGCCACTAGTTTTTTTTTAATATCAGCACATATCTAAGAGACGAATGTTATGACATTGTTTGGGGGTACCACCCCCCGGGACCCCCCCAAAAATTAATTTTTTGATTGGTTCAAACTAGGGTGCCAGTTTTTTTGATATCAACAGATACTTAACAGGCAAATATTTTGACATAGTTTGGGGGTGCCACCTCCCCTTGGGGACCCCCCAAAGTGGACCCCCAAAAATCAATTCTTTGAACGACCAAATTTATGATACCTGTGGTTTTGATATCAGTAGATATTTAAGAGGCAAATATTTTGCCCTCCAAACGGACCCCCAATGATTAATTTTTTGAACGGCTCAAGCTAGAGTTTTATTTTTTTGTTATTACAAAATATTGAAGACACAAATACTTCGACATACTTTGACAGTGCCACCCCCCGGAAATCCCCAAACGAACCCAAACAAAAATCAATTTTTGTACGACTTAATCTAAGGCTTCAGTCTTTTTAATATTAGTAGGTTAGGTATTTAAGCGACAAAAATGTTGACTTGGGGGTACCGCCCCTCCGTAACCTTCCCAAATGGACCCACAAAATTCAATCATTTTGCACGGTTTGAAGTAGAACGCTAGTTTTTTCGATATCAGTAGATATTTCAGAGACAAACTTTTTTACAGATTCTGGAGGTACCAAACATCTATCCAAGAAATCACTTTTTAAAAGCTAAATTTAACAAAAACTCTGACTCCACCAAAGCTAGAAACTTGAAATTTGGAGATGTGATAAGTTTATATATGAAGTTGTGCACATGGTTTTTTGGAGTTGCTACGTCACGTGGTTTGTGGCAGACGCACCAAAAACGATAACGAAGTTTAATACATGATTTTAGTAATTGATTTTCGTCATGCTTACACATGTGTTGCTGTGGCCTAGTGGTTGAAGGGAAGGCGCCAGCATAGGAAACCATTATGATTGAATAGACCTGAATTCAATCATCTAGTTGGCCATCGGTTTTCTAATTCCAAAACTATATTTTTTGATTAGGACAAAATCGTTTTTAAATTGTTTATTTTGATATTAGATATGATCAGAGGGTATCAGGTTTCATTCTCCATAAAAATCCCCCCAAAAGCAATTTTTTTAACGGCTTAAGTTAGGGTGCTGGTTTTTGATATCAGTCGATATTTAACTCACCAGTACTTGGACATAGTTTGGGGGTACCCTCCCCCCAAAAACTCCCAAACGTCATTGTGTTGAACGGCTTAAGCTAAGGTTTCACTTTCCTTGCACATAATATGGGGGTACCACACCCCCGAAATTCTCACGTGAACCCCACAAAAATCAATTTGTTGAACCTAAAGCTAAGGCTCCAGTTTTTTTTACATCAAGAGATATTTAAGAGACAAAATGTTTGAGATAGTTTTGGGTACTCTCCTCCGGAACCTTCCAAAATTGACCCCAAAAAACAATTACTTTGAACGTCTTGAGCTAGGGCGCTAGTTTTTTTGGATATCAGTAAATATTTAAAAGACAATTTTTTACATGGTTTGGGGGTACCAACTCCCAAATGAACCTCCCCAAAAATCTCTTTAAAAGCTAAATTTAACAAGTGATTTTGGTCAATTTGGTTCATATGCTGAGCTGGCATAATGATTAAAGGCGCCAGGGTTTGAAATTGTTTGAATGAACTGAGCTGGGTCAAATACTTAGTCGGACATCCGTTTTACTCAAAACACAAATGATTTAAAATCAGCATTTATTTTTTCATGAGACAAAATCACTTAGTTTGCATTGCATACGATTGAGTTTTACTGAAATATTGGTAACCTTCAAAGTATGAAGGGGAGAATGATGGTGAAATTGAACTGGCGGAAGTCCCGTGTTATTTTCCTCCAGGAAAATGAACATCTAGTATTGATATATATTTTTTATTTCTTTAGATTTTCGTTTATTTTCCTCGGTACAATAATTTTTTAATATTTTTATACATTTTACCGTACATATTTTTTCTTATTGTACTTTTTTAAGCATTTGAAACTTGCATTTTTGAGGTTATATTTCATTTTAACATGTTTATTTTTAGGAAAATTTCGTCCATCATTAACCTCCCTACCCCTGTAGCAGCTTCCTTGAATCAATTTTACGAAAGTTGTTTACCATAAGTGTATTTCAAGTTGTGTCGTAAAATATTAGATTTAAACTACACTTGCACAGTGTTTCGGATATCTCAAATATCTAAGTTGCTTATCACCCTTAGGTTAAGTTAAGGCCCAGAGCGGCCTGGTTTAAGATAAGTTTTAGTTCAGTCAAGACTAGTCGCCGTACAAAAAGCAAAAACTTTAAGGAACTCCTCGATCTACGACATAAGAGCGCAGAGGCGTAAATCTGCAATCTGCGCTAACATTTTCGTGCTTCGGAAATAATTATGTAATCCAAGAAACGAACTTGATTAATAAGTATTTTATTTAATTTTTGAAAGTCAAGTTTTAAAGAAGTTTTTTAAATTTGCTTCCTGCCTTCAGTTCTCAATTATCGCACAAAGCAATACCCATAAACTGTTTTTAGGTCACCGTGCACTAATCTTGAACGAACATTTAAAAAGAAGTGTTTATTTTTAACTAGATGGAAGCTTGGTGAGAAGGAATCTCAGTGAACGACCTACGCATGTTGAACAATGAGATTATTAAAAAAAAGAAGCTTTCGCTTTCCCGTTAAAAAATTAATCAGAAATATTTTCGAGGAAAAGAGGGTTTGGAATTTCAAACATTGTTAATATATATTTAATTGACAACATAGTGACTGATCGAATTAAAAAAACATCCTATCCAAGCCTAAGCCATTGAAACTATGTCAAAATATTTGTCTCTTATACAACTGCTGATATCAAAAACCTAACGCCCTAGCTTAAGACGTTAAAAAAAAAAATTTTTGGGGGGGTCCCCGGTGGGTGGCACCCCCAAACTATGTCAAAATATTTGTCTCTTAGACATCCACTGACATCAAACAACACTGGCACCCGAAGTTAAGCCGTTCAAAAAATTAATTTTGGGGGGGTCCCAGGGGAGAGGTACCCTCCAAACTATGTCAAAATATTTGTCTCTTAAATATCTACAGATATCAAACAACACTGGCACCCGAAATTAAGCAGTTTAAAAAATTGATTTCTGGGGATTCCATTTTGGGAAGTGGCACCCCCGAACTATGTCAACATATTTGCTGTTAAGTGTCTGTTGATATAAAAAAAAATTGGCACGCTATCTTGAGCCGTTCCAAAAATTCATTTTTGGGGGGTGTATTCGGGGGGGGAGGGGGTGGAACCTTCAAAGTATTTCAAAATATTTGTTTCTTAAATACCTCCTGATATCAAAAAAAATGGCGCCCAAGCTTAAGCCGTTAAAGAAATTGATTTTTGGGGGGTTTCTGGGGAAGTCGCCCCAAAATTTTTTGGGAGAAGAACTTACGTTTGCAGCTCAACAACTTTACGCAAAAATATTAGATTTCGATCTTTTGTGGTTAAGAGAAGAGCGTACAAGATTTAGGAAGAAAAAAAAGGAAAAAAATCTCATCGCGATTAAAAGTGGGTTGGTTGGGATGAAACGTTATCTTAACACATATAACTGTGAAATATTTTTTGCCGTTTTTGACTGAGACCACTTTTTACGCCAAACTTGCGGGGCGGTTTTCGGGTTCTAAAACCAAAGTTACGTGACCTATTGCCTCGAAATTTGGTACAAACATATAACTCATTAATCTCAAACTGCTGTCAAAATTTCATGTAGCTAAACCTAACCGTTCTCGTGTTATAAGCAAAAGTCTGGAACTTCGCACTCGTTAGTTGGAAAATGGCCGAGTAAAAACAAAAAAAACACGCAACGCGAGCGTCGGTCGTTCCATTGAGTTCTGTCAGCGGTTGTTTTCAAACGCAGTCATTTAACGATCGTGCTTAATCCGTTAAACAGTTACAATTAGTCGTATGTCCCGCTGCAAAGCACAATTAAATGTTTTAGTTTCTCGCTGCTGTGTGCAATAATTTAGAACTAAAGGCAGGAAGCGAATTCAAAAAACTTTCTTTTAAAACTTGACTTTCAAAAATTAGATAAAATAATCAATAATCAAGTTTGTTTCTTTGATTACATAATTATTTTCCGAAGCAGGAAAATGTTAGCGCAGATTGCAGATTTCCGTCTTTGGGCGCTTATGTCTCTGCGCCCCTTTTGTCGGGTTTAGGCAACGCCTGTCCATTGCGTATGTAGTGCTTACTTAGTACTACATAGCTGAAAAGAGCATTGTAGAATGTGGATCCAATACAAAATTATTTTTGTCAGAGTTACAGATTAGGGCATACCCTTTTAGGTCATTTTTTAATTTCAACTTGCATGGGTGTTAGATTTTTGCCTTAAGCCAAAAAAATGGGAAATCCAAATTTTTTTTGAAATTGGACCCCGTTTAGATACTGCCCCTGGGACTTTTTTGAATCTTGTCTCCTCAAATATGAGATCACTCTTAAAATTGGTATTACTAGTGCTAGATATGCAATGTTTGTACTCATTTTTATTGTTTTTCAGAGAGGAAGACAATGGTGATCTTTACTTCAGCATTAGAGTTACTTTTAATTTTTTGAATTTTTCTTACAACTTAAAAGTTTTTCTGCCGCGCATTAATTTTTTGACATTTTCTTTCAAGTTTTAACACATTGTTTGCATGAAATGATGTATTACCGAAAGAGTACAATTAATACAATCCAAACAGCAATGATAGCATTGATTTTATTGACTAGCATGAGCAGCTTTTCTTAAGACAGTATTTTTTCCGATCCAGTGCTTTTTTTCTTTCAGCGATATTACACAGTGCTTTACCAATCTGCCTTTTTGAGCCAGCAATTCGTCCACTTGCAGTTGTTGTCATCTTCACAGCACGTTCCACAGACTGCATATGATTTGGATAATTTAGATGAACTAGTTGCTTAACGAATTGCTCGATATCTGTACAGCTTTTGATTAATAGAGGCTCATGCAACACTAAATATCTTTTTTTGTGAGTAAGATGGGTGACACCATTCTCACGGCCGTTGTCTTTAAGTGGTACCAGTGTATGATTTTTCCGCAAAGATGCACCTGGGTAAATAAAATTCTCGGACTGGGTCTCATTCTCCTTCCTGATTTCCTTCTTCAGCATATCTGATTTTCTGAATAATATTGACAGATTTTGCTCTTACAGTGTAGCCAACAGCAATTTTTCGGGATTAGCAAAATAGCAAATTCTGCTGCGCAAAATCTGTCAATATTATTCAGAAAATTAAATATTCAGAAGTTACATACCAGACTTTTCACATAAATTTTCTACAACTGTGAGGTAGCACTTCACTCACTTGTCTGCTTTCCCATTAGGCTAGTGTTTCATCAGCATCTGAATTCACACGTAGCCTATCCTGGCAATCCACCAGAACCTTCAAACCACACATGAGAGAAATTTCTGCACTTGCCATCGTACCCTCTTCTCAGGTTACTCTAATCAATGTCTGACAATAAGGTCACCAGAAAAAGGATTCTTCACCAGTATCGCACTGCCCTTAGCTCAACCACATAGCACTAGCATGACTAAGCATGGACACCATACATGACATCACATCAGCAATTTACAACATTAGTACACTATATGCATATTTCAAACTTGTTTGGTATCGTAAGGCGTATGTAACTGTGAAAATGTCTTCTACCAATTTTGAACCCAAAATGCCAAAATTAGTCTAGTTGCCAGTAAACAATGCCAGTCAATGCCCGTACAAATAAATGAATGACAGTCCTCTTTCTGGCGACCTTGTTGTCAGACTTTAATCAAAGTAATCTGAGAAGAGGGTACAATGGCAAGTGCAGAACTGCCCTTGAGTGTGATTTAAAGGTTCGGGTGGTCTGCCGCGGTAGGTTGTGTGTAAATTCAGATGCTGATGAAACACTGGCCTAATGGGAAAGCAGTTATGTGAGTGACATCACATCTCAGTCGACAAGCATCACATTTGTAGAAAATCAGATATGCTGAAGAAGGAAATCAGGAAGGAGAATGAGACCCAGTCCGAGAATTTCATCTACCCAGGTGCATCTTTGCGGAAACATCATACGCTGGTAACACTTAAAGACAACGGCCGTGAGAATGGTGTCACCCATCTTACTCACAAAAAAAGATATTTAGTGTTGCATGAGCCTCTATTAATCAAAAGCTGTACAGATATCGAGCAATTTGTTAAGCAACCAGTTCATCTAAATTATCCAAATCATACGCAGTCTGTGGAACGTGCTGTGAAGATGACAACGACAGCAAGTGGACGAATTGCTGGCTCAAAAAGGCAGGTTGGTAAAGCACTGTGTAATATCGCTAAAAGAAAAAGAGCACTGGATCGGAAAAAATACTACGTCACAAGAAAAGCTGCTCATGCTAGTCAATAAAATCAATGCTATCATTGCTGTTTGGATTGCATTAACTGTACTCTTTCGCTTATACATCATTTCATGCCAACAATGTGTTAAAACTTGAAAATGTTAAAAAATTAATGCGCGGCAGAAAAACTTTTAAGTTGTAAGAAAAATTCAAAAAATTAAAAGTAACTCTAATGCTAAATTAAAGATTATCATTGTCTTCCTCTCTGAAAAACAATAAAAATGAGTACCAACATTGCGTATCTAGCACTAGTAATACCAATTTTAAGAGTATTCTCATATTTGAGGAGACAAGATTCAAAAAAGTCCCGGAGGCAGTATCTAAGGGGCGTCCAATTTCAAAAAAAATTTGGATTTCCCATTTTTTTGGCTCAAGGCAAAAAACTAACACCCATGCAAGTTGAAATTAAAAACTGACTCTAAAAGGGTCTGCCCTATTGCAGATAGCTTTTAGTCTGATATGGGGACGGTAGATCTTCACAATAGGATTTCATTTGGACCAGTGGTTTAAATAGATATCGCGCTCATCAAATTTTACATGGATTTTGATGCGATTTGAATGTAAGATTCAAGGCTGTACGTGAACGGGTAGACCTGCAATACCTTAAGAGCTTTATGAATGAAAATTCAGAAAGCTCTAAAAATATCGGTGTTGACGTTTCTGAGTTACTTCTTCCTTCAACGGGGAATGATTCATTAAAACAGTTAATATTTTTCAGAACAAGTGGATGATTTTTCTTCACCACCGTCACTCGGCGGAGCAACTACTATACCAGAATCACGTGATGCCGTACGTCGTTGGGTAGAAACTTTTCTTACTGCACGTCCGGTTGAGGAAGACATTGATGAAGTCAAAAGGTAAAAACTGCGTCGTGGCTTTCTTTGTTTTTTGCTTTTGGTTTATCGATCATAGCGTGCTTTGTTCAGGTTTAGCTTGGATATTAACATAAATGACATGTGCACGAAGTTAAAAAAATTTCTTTTTCTTCTTTATCAAATGTAAAAATAATGGAGTTTCTGATTGATTAAAAGTTGAATTGGTTGCGTTATCGTCTCCTGCATTATGTGCTCACTTGAACTGCTTATGTGAGACTAAAAAATGCATATCAATTGAGCAGCTGTAAATTTGATATTATTCAGGTATCTTGGACTATTGGTAGAAGATCATGACATAGAAGGAGCTTGTTTGGTTCTTCACACTTTAAGACGTTCAATCGTTAAACTGATTGATAATGCGGATGTAAATGACACCCAAATAGACCGTGATGATCATGTTAAAGCATGGACTGATATGTACAATCAAATTGCTTCTAGTCTGTTAGAACTAGTCAAAAAGTTATATGAAGGTGCGATGCTGAATATCAAATTCTTGTCATAACACCGGGATTAAGACTTGTGGTTTCGTGCTGTTAATTATACTTATTTATCTTTATTTTAACGTAAAGCACTTACTCTAATTCTGATACTGTGTTTTTAACTTTCAACAAGCATACATTCTAGGCTTGATTTCGTACAATGCCGCACTTGAATTCGAAGAGCGGCTCGAACTGGAATGTGTTGAGCTCAGGTTTGACTGGACCTCAAGAATTCCTTATTTGGGTGCATTCATATTCATATCTTTTAACATGTTCCTATAACCTAGACTGATAGCCTTAGTGTGATATTCAATAACTTTTTTGCCATGTAAAACTGTGGTTTAATCGTGAATGTTTGCTTTGTATTGCAAATGTACCAGTATTATTTAAGCATTGCTTTTTTGGTTCTGAATCATCTCTTTCCGTACAGGCAGGCAATTGCGCAAGTTCGTAAAGTAAACGACAATAAGTTTAATAAACTATAAACGAGAGAACAATAAATACTACATAATCAAAAACTGCAACATCAGCATTGAGCAAACTGCAACAAAACTTAAGAAATCGTGCATCTTCGATTTGCAGTCAATTCTGTAAGAATTACAAAGTTTGGATTAAACTCCTTAACAAATGTGTTATTCAGTGCAGCGTACACTCTCTTGGGCCACCAATCAACACCCAAGAACATCGAACCTATCTTCTGCCACGTCATGAAGTTAGGAAAGCAGGTCGAAAACGATTAGGAATTCCCCATCGCCGCTCAGTCCCGCTTGATCGTTCTAACACTTCGAATCTGAGACTTAAGAGTATCTCTACACAATAATATTACCTTTGTTTTCTGAAGACAGAATTTCAGTTTTTGTGGAAGCAGGCATCGTGGATGGGAAACTACGATCTAAAAGAAAAACAAAAAAGCTATTTCAATATTAAACTTCGAACAACTTGACCGAAATAAAACTTACATTTCGCTCTAGTTTGAAGCTACTATTTCTGCGTACTGACTCCTACTTGGTCAGTTAGCCTTCTAATCATTTAGTTAATAGATTATCAAGTAAAGTACTACAGCAAAATGTATCCAAAAATCATACCATTTGCTATTGCAGAGGTTATATCCAACTGGGTCGCAGACTCTTCAGAGGTTATGTTTAAAATGGAGTTCTCAAGAGTAGGCCGGTATGCTTGACTTATGTTATTGTTTTTTTGTCCAAGGGAGTGGCCTGTATACAAGAAATTTATTTTAATGAAGTTGTAAAACATATTGATCAACAGCGACCTAGGGAAAAGTGGCGCTAGTGGAAAAGGTCAGTCCATCCTCCAATAATAATTCTTTCGATTGAAAAGTTAGATCATCGTAACCGAAAGGCGAATTTGCTTGACATTCTGCAAAAAATGCTTTTAAGTCCTCGTGAATCGTAAAAATGAGCTTAGTCAAATAGACTACTACTTACAGATGTTTGAAACGTGTTTTGCCAGATCTTTTTCGGAATTGCCACTTGATCTGTAATGCAAAAATTATTTATGGATTAGTGTTAATGCAACACCATGCAACAAAGTGGTTATGCTTATGCAGCTGCCCAAAATACCTGTTTGCCGGCTTTCGCAACCTCCTTAGCCTGGATGAAGCCTCTGAATAAGACTGCAACATAAAACACAACATTAACAGAAAAAAAGTTTTGCCTTCTCGTGACTAAAGTTGACTGCCATGAAGCTATAAGACGACAGAGTTCATATACTAATTCACGAAGATGCCTCCTTGATTAGGAAAACCAAATGAGAGTACGGGCTTCGCCCCAAGTTACCAGACGTCTCCTGGCAACTCCCTTTAATTTAACTGTTTTACACACTCCATTTAGTAGTAAACTTCAAAAAAAAATTAGGTTTAGTTTAACCAATGACATAAAACTAGATGATCCGAAACTCCGCAAATGCGCTCATTTTATTCTCTTCTTGGTCACGCTTCACTGCAGGCCCCACTCTTCTGGTTTTCTCTGGTATTGGCCATTTGCGTGCGTGCCGACATAGATCGGTTAAAGTGCTAATTATGTACCCGCAAGGTTATGAATAGTGTTTGAAGTAAACTAGTCTGGATTTATGTTCATGTCATTTGAGTAAAAGCGATATGTTTAAGGTTGTTGCTGATTTTATAGCTTAGGGAAGCCTATTCAGATCAGGGATGTTACCCAACTTACTGGTACCAAGTTCAGAAGTCCCAGGTTTTATGGACTTCTGTTGGTTGGTAGGTATTGACAAATGGTATTATAATGATGTTAGTTAACATAGGTAATAATGTATTAAATGGTATAAAATAATGGTATTAATATAATTATGGTATTAAAATGTAATATATGGTATATAATGATGGTATATAATAATAGTATTAAATGGTATTATATATAGGTAAGTTGGTAGGTATTATAATGATGCGTTGACGTTTTCTCGCAAGAACTTGCTAAAATATAATTCTTCCAGGGTGAAGGTATTAACGGTAAACGTCAAACGACATTTTGAGTTTTGTTCGTATTTTGTTCCGGAAATTTGTTTCTGCTTTATCCTCTTGTCACGAAACGACGGTGGCGCTTTATATCGGACTAAACCGCATCTGCTTTCGAGTTTTTCTGCGTTAAAAAAGAGTATCCGTAAAAAACAGCGCTTTAACTACTTAATTTGATTTTTTTTGATTAGTGCAACTTTATCCTCCTATCACGAGAAAGCGACGGTGTGCTATGCTTTGGACGAATCCGCACCCGCTTAGTAGTTGACCATTTTCCGGTTGACGTTTTACTTTTTCCCACGTAAATTTGCTGCTTGTTCGAAGCCACAAAGCAGAGATAATTATCGTTAAGCGTCTTATCCAAGGACGCAACAGCGTGACCAGGGTGCGGGTTGAACTCATGATCATGCGATCAGAGTCGTCGTAAGAACGACGCCTTTACCCTCTCGACCACGCTGAAGAGGAATGCTAAGGGCATGTAGTATTTTCTTCATGAACGTAGTCCTACCTGTTAATGGTACGTCTATAGATTAGGCTGAAGAAATAATGTCGAAAAGCTCTCTTGTTAAGACAGTACCCCTGAAAAAGTTGTAGATGCGACGGCGCCCCAGCACAATTTGTCAGATTTTAAAATATCTATAATATTGTGGATCGTTTTATCGCCGTATCAGTTTACTGGCTTAGCGTAATGTTACGTTTATGCTGTAATTAAATATTCTTCCAAGCTATCAGTAATAAAACTGCTTTTATTCAATGTTGCTTAAATTTTGTGGGAAGGCAAAATATATGTAAATTTAATATTGTAAAAAGCATCCTAGTCGAAAACATCTGGTGATTTTAGCAGCCACCTTCAATACGGAAATTAAGATTGTTAAAAACAATTAAGCTACTGCTAAGAAAGAATTGAATAGAATGTTAACGACTTTTCGAAGACGTTATTGAATCAAGCAACAACCAAAACTAAGCCTGCCCGATACTTTAATAATTTCATTTATACTCTGTTCAGTGGCGGATCTAGAAAATTTTGGTGGGGGGGGATTTTAAGCACAAAACCTCAAAAATTCGGATGTCTTCACCAAAATTGAGAGTGATTTTTCGACCGAATTCAGAAATTCAAACTTTTTTTCGCCCAAAATCAGGTGGTCTCCAAAAAAAAAAAAAAAGGTCTTCACCAAAATTGAGAGTGATTTTTCGGCCGAAATCGGAAATTCAAGCGTTTTTTTCGCCCAAAATTGGGTGGTCTCCAAAAAAAAAAAAGGTCTTCACCAAAATTGGGAGTGGTTTTTCGGCCGGATTCGTTAGGTTTAGGCTGGTGGGGGGGGATGCATCCCTAACTGGAGCCGAATTATTCGAAATAGAGTCTAATTTTTCGGCCAAAATCGTTACTTTTAGGCTGGTGGGGGGGGATGCATCCCCCCCATCCCCCCCCCTAAATCCGCCACTGACTCTGTTCCTTATCTGGGCTTTTTAGTGTTTGTATGTGTTGCGACTGCACGTGCAGCTTCATTCCTCCCTTTGTTTTGAACTGCTTTGAGCAGTGCTGGAGCTGTTCAATAAAGATTGTTAACACAGGCGCGATAGTGCTTATTTATCACGTAGTTTTCGTGATTAGGGTGTATGCGTCAAACGTAAACAGGGGGCCCGGATTTATAAAGCGCAGATCCCCAGGCAAACGGAGAAGAATCGACCATTGAGTTACAGTTTTCTTATTCCAGAAAATATGATCTAAAAAAAAAAGAAACAGAAAAAAAGGTCTCGCGAGTAAGCGCGGGGTGTCTGGAATTTACCAGCTTGCCATACGGTAAAGCCGGTGCTGGAAAAAATAATGCTTTTCAAGTGAAATCAAACCGGGATTATCGTTGTGGTCAACAATGGACATTCGAGTGATTCACCTAGACGTATGAAACGGTCCAGCCTCATCCAGAGCAGAATGGATATGGAGCTCAGCATCGCTTAGAACTTCCACAATATACTCCACACTTAACGGGACTGCGCTGTTTCTAGTCAATAAAAGAGTCATAAATAAAATTAAATCACACAACACCGGACAAATCTGAAACAATGGCAAAAAGTTTCATTTTATTGCTATTGGCGACAAAAGCGAACATAAAATTCAAGCAAACCAATGACATAAGAGCCAGTGGCGTTACTGAGAAAGAGGGTGGTCGGCTCAGGGTTTCACAGTTTTGAGGTGACACCATGTTTTAATCACATCCAAATTTGAAATTTTTCGCTAAAACTTTTTAAAATCGACTGTTTTTCGATTTTTCGTTGAAAAGGGCAAAATTATTTTGAGCGGCGACCCACCAAAATAAACTTAGCAGCCGAAATTTCACGCAAAAATATTATAAAGTCAATGTTTTAAACATCAATAAAACCAATTCAAATACAAAAAAAAAAGATAACGTGGTGACATGGTAACGTGACTTCGATTTTAGGCGCTTAAAAACATCCCAAACTTTGTCTTAAAAAGCGGTCTTATTCAAAAACAGCTTAAATGCGGCAAAATATTAAAAAATATTATATTAAAATTAAAAAAATGAAATATTATATTAAAAAATATTACATTAAAACAATGAAAGCGCGCAAACTAACCACTAACCAAGCAACCAACCACTAACTGTATGCAGCAAAAAACTACGAGTTTTTATGACATTATTTATGTCATATCCAGCAAATATTACTCAAAAATTGAATTTTGGATGGTAATTTAGCAGTTGACATAAGTTCTTAAGCAAATTACGCAAAGCTACTACTTTTAGAGACACGATTTTTATTATTATTGCTACCTGCTGGTTGTTAAGCAAGGATAAGGCTGTGCAGTACAGTCACTGTCAGCAGATCAGCGCGGGCAAAGACAGAGCAAAAATCCGCATAATAAAGAAACAAAGAGGAGAAAGAGTGGGAAAAAGAGTTGCGTATCATCTAGTTTTATGTCATTGGTTTAACCTCACTCAAAATCGATAACCGCGTAGTTGCAAGCGCTAGATGCTCTCTAGACCTCTAGTAGGCTACTTAGACTGCTTACCGATATATCGCCAAATCTTTGGCCTTCATCAATATCCACGTATAATTGGTATGAATGAGGAAAAGGTATTAGTTCGCCACCGTCCGATGAATAGAAAGGATCTTTGTATTCCCACGGCTGGGTTTCTATTAAAAAGGAGAGAATAGCAAAAAAGGCTGGGAAGGAAAACGTTATATAACTAGATGTAATTGGGGAAGTTGAATCTCCCCACAGCAGCAATTTGGTAGAATTATAAAATCAAAATAATGTATTGGTTTTTTATCCGTATAGTCAAGATTGTAATACGTTGTTTTGATGAAAATCTGCCAGTCAATAAAATCAATTCAAAAAAGATTTAGTTATAAAACTTTACTACGATTATTGGTCTATTTTTGCTTGAAAATTAATGAATAATAAAAAGAAACTACAATAACTTACCAATTGATATAGTAACTGTTTTAGTCTTGATTGATTGAATACAGTTTGGTATCCCAATCAGAATATGGTCAATGGCGAGCTAAAAATTATGTTGAATAATTTTTTCAAGTAGTACTGACCATACTCCATGAAAGAAACTCAAAACAAATTGCAATTAATAGCAATTAACAATTTAAACAATAAGTTTCACACTTTTTACTACCGTGTTTCAATATCAGCAGCATTGCGATTCATTCCATAAGAATTATACCGATAATATGACAGTACTTATTTAAAAGGTATAGGCAAGAAGTAAACAACGACATTAATGCACTTCACAGCAGAGTGTTGATGAAACATCATAAAGCGTATGCCATCACATTTCACGAATACTTGCCTCTATATCATCATGAAATTCTCTTACAGTCTTTGTTGTCAGTCTATAAAATTTTAAGATTGGCATTAACTAATATAACGTAGTATCAAAAACAGTATCTTCTGTGCTGTGATTCATTCGTTTAATACCGTACTAATCAACATAACCTCATTTAACCGATTAGTTGTATTACTGAGCAGCGTGAATTTGAAGAAAAAGTGAGGTTTGTGATATGATTTTTGAAAATCAAAATAGTTTAAAGCTGGTTGCCATTACTATTCAACTATTTGAAGATACCAAAGCTACTCTTGAAATAAGCAAACTAAACCTAGTTTTGAACTCGGAATTAATTTTGAAAGATGGAAATTACCTAAACTCCCAAAAACTATCCATATTCTGCACTTACAAAAAGCCATTAGCATTTAGGCTACTATTCACCAAAAAATAAAAATGTCACTAGAGCAATATTTCAACTTGCCTGGTTTTATATTATTTACAAGCAATCATAAAGCCTGAAGCACACAATAAGAATAAATAAATGTGACTGAGAGTTTAAATTCTAGTGTTGTCTTGAGCAGGGATCAAGATTAAACTGGGAAACTACTTCCACACAATTTTTTTTTTTTGATTAATTATTTTGACCAAGTTCTGCTGTTAATATGCGATACATACTAAAGAACAAAGATGGAGTCCTCGTGGACACATTTTCAAGTCCTTGGCCTTGAAGCCTCAGGTCCTCAAAAAGTGCCCTGTCCTCGGCTCGAGGACAGCACTATTCTTGAACGGTTAAACTTTTGTAGATCGGCTGAAAAATGTTTTTCTTGACCGTTTTTTTGGAGATCGCCGGTAAAAAATTTTTTAAGACCTTTTTTTTTGGAAAACACTTGCATTTGTGTTCCTGGTCCTTGGCCTCGAGCATTCCTGTCCTTGGCCTTAGATTTTATTATGTACTTGGCCTCGAGCCTTGTGTCCTCGACTCCGCCTCTGCTAAAGAAGCATCAAGAATTACATTAAGTTAAATAATTTCTAAAGCCTACTAAGTCTTGTCTCTTTTATCTGCTTTAGCTACTTACAATGAACTGAAGCGGATGGTCAACTTGTAAACATAATCTAAATATCCTACAAATCGAGTTTCATCAGGAAATATAAATGGCTTGAGAGGCATTGATATCAGAGCCTTTTCAGGCTACGTCTGTGAAATTAATGCAAAAAAATAATTGCCTACCGGTACCTCACAAAAAAACTCAGAACTAGGCCTAAAGATGTTTTTGTCTGGTGCCGATATTATACCTAAAAATGCCGTGTTAATCCAGCAACTACCAGCATAGCCTACTTCCAAATAATATACGGGTATCAAATCGTCTATGTAGCAATGCCCAATTAATCAATCGTAGCAATGCCCGACATTATTTTAACTTTCAAAAAAGATTCTGCAGTACCCGGTAATAGCCTAATGTTAAATTACAAAAATGATGCAATATAGGTAGTGGCATCTAGAGCAGAGGCTATAAGTAAACAGTAAATTTAGTTATTCACTACAGTAATTGCTATGTATTTTTTCCGCCCCAAATATGCAACCAACACAGCCTTGTTGTACTGAAAACAAATAAAACCTGAAAACGATGCAGTCTGACAAGCTTATTCATTCTACTTTCAGTAGCCTAGCCTCTGTATCTGGTATGCCAAGCCTGCTAGGTTTTTAAGTTGTAGGCTAGTAGTATGTATGCAGATATGGCTGTACCTTATTGTAGCCTTGCTAACGTTGCTCCTAGCCAATCTACAACATATTTTGACTCAACGAATTAATGGTATGATTATGGTTATTGGTCAAATTGGCATATATTTGTGTTATTGGTTTGTTTTGCATGCTTTGATGTGTTTGCATTTAACTTTCTTCCTTACTTACATACCGATGTCCAAAGCTTACCTAAACGAAAAAACTAGGCCTACGGATGAGCCTATCAGAAGTTTTCGCAGAAAACATGTTTTTACTTTCTAAATGCAGTCAGTTCTAGTTCTCTGCGCTGCCACAAATCTTTTTCTTATTTTATCGCCAAGCCACCTGTATCAGTCAACTCAGTAGCCTATACTGTGGCCAAGCCGTTAACTCCGTGATTTTTGATCATTCCTTGATTCGATTATTGCTTGATATTATCTTAAAAGTTTGAATCGATAAGTATCTGGACTAAATCAAAAGTTCTGCTAATTGTTTGTAGCTGTTGTGCCACAGTATATTAACTATACAGTATGTTCACTCCATGGTAAAAATGTCCAGCATTTTTTTGCTTGTGTTGCGTCATAAGGACTTTTCTGGGTGGGTCACGTCACTACATGGTGAAAAAAATGTTTTTTTGACGTTTGCAGGCCAGAGTTTTGATATTTTAATCGTTTTGCGTGCTTCTGGCCTAAAGGCTACCAGCTCGGAAGCCTAGGGAAGAGCCACCAGAACGGCGACTACTTAAAACAAGCAATGCGAAAAATTGTCTTCCCACAGGAATCGAAACTTCCCACAGGAATCTGGTGGCTCTTCCCTAGGCTTCCGAGCTGGTAGCCTTTAGGCCAGAAGCACGCAAAACGATTAAAATATTAAAACTCTGGCCTGCAAACGTCAAAAAAACATCTTAATTGACTTATTATACAATCATACAACAAGCAAGTTGCTGGGTTTAAATAGCCAAAATTAAGCATGCGAGGAGGCGTCTTCTCTAGCTCAAGTGGTAGAGCAGTGGACCGGTAATCCAAAGGCTGCAGGTTCGATTCCTGAGGGAAGACAATTTTTCGCATTGCTTGTTTTAAGTAGTCGCCGTTCTGGTGGCTCTTCCCTAGGCTTCCGAGCTGGTAGCTTTTAGGCCAGAAGCACGCAAAACGATTAGAAAAAAATGTTTCCAATTTTTTTCGATTATTTTAATATTGTGTATTTCTTGAAAAAACTTTGGGGTTTTTTATTTGAATTGATAGACTTTGCGCTTGAGGAAAGCGCAGTGGGCGAGCGAACTGTTACATTTGTGCTTTTTCAATTCTTAGAAATCGGCACGAAGACGTCGGGAGCCCACTATGACGTCATAATACTTGGTAGAAATAAACTAATTTCAAGTGTTTTAGTGCAATCGTTGATCTTAAATCAAAGCAAGGTCTTCTTGGCTGCTCAAGGTTTTCTATCGAAGTAGACGGTGGACGAGATGCATTTGTGACATCATAATTTTATATCGATATTGCTTTTACATTGGTTGCTGCTCATTTTATATCGAGTAGAAGGAGTCTAGATCAACGCATTCGTGTGTGATGTCATAACCGATCAGTGGTCGAGTGGATAGAGCGTCTGCTACTGAAGCGGTAGACACGGGTTCGATTCCCGGTCGGGTCAAACCAAAGACAATGAAAATTGGTATTCACAGCTTCCCTGCTTGACGTTCAGCAATCAAAGGGACAGTGTGAAGCCTCCACCGTGTGTGGTACACAGATGGGCAGGTGGCAGCTTGACTCGAAGACCGAAAGGTCCCTTCGCTGTCTCCTGGCCAAGGCAACTTGGTGAATAAAATGTAATTAACAATTACAATAATGCAGTTACGTTTGATCATAATAATTTGTTTACTGCTTGATCATAATTCATAACTTATCATTATTTTAATTTGTATAAAACAGTAATAAATACATAACCAGTGGTGCCGAAACCCGGGGGGGATAGATCCCCCAATAATTTGACTCTGGTGTGCATATGAGTGTGGGTGACCACTTGAATTTGGGGAAAAAAAGTGTTTTATTTTTTGGAAAGACCTTTTTTTTGGGTCTTCACTTAATTTGCTCACCTGAACAAAATCGTGGTTGAGGTTCATCCCCCTCAATGTGGAAAATAGGGCAAAATTGGGATAAAAGTGCAAATTAATCCTCCCAATGCTTAGCAAAGATCGGCACCCCTGTACATAATGTCATCTATCGGTAAGCAAAATCTATAAATAAAGCTATCTATCACTGATCAGGAGGCTATAAAGTATACGTCGTATCAGTAGGCCATGCTAGTTTTATTCACTATCACTAAGCTAAGTATAACCGTATTTAGCTATAAACTAGAAAGTTTTGAAATCTTACTGTAAGTTATCGTACTTATGCTGTATTTATTGGAACGACCGACGCTCGCGTCGCGTGTTCCTGTTTTTACTCGGCCATTTTCCAACTAACGAGTGCGAAATTTCAAACTTTTGCTTATAACTCGAGAACGGTTGGGTCTAGCTACATGAAATTTTGACAGCAGTTTGAGATTAATGAGTTGTATGTTTGTACACAATTTCGAGGCAATAAGTCACGTGACTTTGATTTCAGGACCCGAAAACCGCCCCGCAAGTTTAGTGTAAAAAGCGGTCTCAGTCAAAAACGGCTTAAGTAGCCTACGGCAAAAATATTTCATAGGGTTATATGTCTCAAGACACCCTTTCATCCCAACCAACCCACTTTTGGCCGCGATGAGGTTTTGTGTAAAGTTGTTGAGCTGCAAATGCAATTTTTTCTCCCGAAATTTTTTTGGGCAGCTCCACCGGGAACCCCCCTGAAATGGGGCCCCAAAAAATCAATTTTTTGAACGGCTCAAGCTAGGCTGCTACTTTTTTTGGTATCAGTAGATATTTAGCTGGCAAATATTTTGACATAGTTTGGGGGTGCCACCCTTCCGGAGACCTCCCAAATGGACCTCTCAATAATCATTTTTTGAATGGCTTAACTTAGAGTGCCAGTGTTTTATGATATCAGCAGATATTTAACTGACAAATATTTTGACATAGTTTGGGGGTGCCACCCCCCGGGGACCCCCAAATGGACCCCCCAAAAATCAATTTTTTGAATAGCTCAACTTGGGTGCCAGTCTGTTTTGATATCAGCAGATATTTAACAAACAAATATTTTGGCATAGTTTGGGGGTGCCATCCCCCCGGGGACCCCCTCAAATGGACCCCCAAAAATCAATTTTTGAACGGCTCAAGCTAGGGTGCCAGTGTTTTATGATATCAGGAGATATTTAACTGACAAATATTTTGACTCAACTTTTCTGGAGGTTCCATAATCAGATATTTTTGAATAATTGCTGATATAACGGTAGACAAAAAGTACTTTTGAGTGTCACAGCATTAGCTAAGCGTCGGTCGTTCACTGGGTTTGCTGGCAAACTCCCATCTAGTTATATGCTTTCTCACACGAAAAAGCATGGCAAAGCTGTTGAACTAGAAGCAAGGCAAAGCCGTTGAACTAAAAGCATGGCAAAAGCTGTTGAACAAAACGATTGACCATAATAGCCGAATAGAGCGGCATAGGCCTAGTTGTTTGATCATAGACTCTTTATCAATGAACTAGAAACTAATGATTTTGTGTTTTTTCTTCTTGCTTAATTTGTTTTAAAATATACCGACTCGTCCAATCAGCGTGACTGCTTTCTTCACGGTTTATTTATTCTACAAATACGTCTAATCAAATCAGCCGAATACGCGTGGCCTCAAAAAAACCTTTACAACAAAAGTATGCTTTTTTTTTGTTTTCTCTTTTTTTCCGCGCGTCTGTCCCTATTCTGCCAAGTAAAGAGTCTCTGGCCTGATGGTACACCTAGCATAGTAACTTGTGTTGTGTTTACTTATTTATTGTAGCAATTAAGAACTAAGATAGTAATCAAAGAGCATTTCTTTTTGAACAATTTTGGGGCTATCAATGTCACTAGATAGCCTACTTCAAATACTGTAGAAATCAATGGCATATCACTGAGAAGAACTCACCCTTAAAACTCTTTTTAATCAATTAAAACCAAATTATAATGCATGAAAGAAAAGAAAACGTAAATGAATTATAACATCACACACGAATGCGTTGATCTAGACTCCTTCTACTCGATATAAAATGAGCTGCAAGCAAGACCTTGTTGTGATTTATGATGGATAATAATTGCAGTCAAATCAGTCGAAACTCGCAAATTTGTAACAGCTTTGTGATGTGATAGTGGTATCCCGATTTCATCTTTCACTCGATCCGATTTATTTCTTTTAGCTATTTTTCATTTATTCAATGTTGGCATTTGGCTAAATCAGGCTGTCCAATAGCAAGCATGAATAGAAAATTAAACAATACATATCTGCATTATGATGTCACAAATGCATCTCGTCCACCGTCTACTTCGATAGAAAACCTTGAGCAGCCAAGAAGACCTTGCTTTGATTTAAGATCAACGATTGCGCTAAAACACTTGAAGTTAGTGTATTTCTACCGAGTATTATGACGTCATAGTGGGCTCCCGGCGTCTTCGAGCATGCTTCGTGCTGATTTCTAAGAATTGAAAAAGCACAAATGTAACAGTTCGCTCGCCCACTGCGCTTTCCTCAAGCACAAAGTCTATCAATTCAAATAAAAAACCCCAAAGTTTTTTTAAGAAATATACAGTACTAAAATAATCGAAAAAAAATTGGAAACATTTTTTTCACCATGTAGTGACGTGGCCCACTCAGAAAAGTCCTTATGACGCAACACAGGCAAAAAAATGCTGGACATTTTAACAATGCATTTTGCTTGAAGTGAACATACTGTATATATTAGTATACTGTGGTCACAGAGAACTATATAAACCCCGAGAGAACCCAAGGCTGTATTACGTCACGTCACGCATGAATAAATCGCGAAAATTCTTCCAAGCTAAGCATCTGACTGCATAGAAAGTAAATGGAAGCAGACAGAATCTGGACCAGGTACCGACGCAAATTGGCCCCCCAAAAAAAATATGGGGGTGTAGGCGACAAACGAAGTGGAATTGGAGAAAATTAGTGTTGTCTGTGATATCAAGGAAAGCTTGTTTCCTCGAATGTATTCCGATTTTTAGCCTAAAGACGCCTTCCTTTGGCCTCAAAAATGCAAAATTTTGCGGTTTCTAGCCATTATTAGCCTATTTTAATACCGGTATCAGTTATTTATTACAGACAATAAATTGATTGGAGGCATAAGTTGAAATATCGTTTGTGAGGTAGCTAATCACTGCTGTAGTTGCCAGAGGTGGAGTCGAGGACACAAGGCTCGAGGCCAAGGCCAAGGACACAAAAAAAATCCGAGGCCAAGGCAGCCTTTCCGAGGACAGACCCTCTCGAGGCCAAGGACAGGAATGCTCGAGACCAAGGACCAAGGACACAGCCGCAAGTGTTCTCAAAAAAAAAAAGGTCTTCAAAAAAGTTTATCAGGCAATCTCCAATTTAAAGGCGTAGCCAGAATTTTTGATTGGGGAGGCTTAAATCACAAATCACATTCAATGACGTCATCAAAAATTTGCCTGTTTTTCACTTAACCAGGATTTTGCAAAGGGAGAGGGCCTCTACTAATATAGTTGAAAAGTGCAAATACGTAACTTTGGAGACGTTTTGAGAAAGCCAGTGTAACTCAAACGTATCACAGACGGGGGTCTGGGGGCGAAGCCCCCAGCTGTTGGGCGATTTTTTGTAATTTTTTGGTAAAAAAAGCTATTTTAATGCCATTGAATCACACTTCGCACATGTTTAGAACCATTTGAGAGCACTAGATTTTTGACATTTGAAAGCCAATTAGAAAAATTAAATTGTTTAATCCTTTTAGTTGCAATTTAAGTTCAAAACACGTTTAACATCTTGCATTTTGGTGTTAAAGTTTAATTGTACGTGATTTGCTCCAAGTAGGGGGAAGTAAGGTGCATTCGGACCGTGACTATTAGGCGCGGACGTTTAGGCGCGGGACGTTTAGGCGCCGCCGATTAGGCGCCGGGACTTTTAGGCGCCTAATCGGCGGCGCCTAAACGTCCCGCGCCTAAACGTCCGCGCCTAATAGTCGTAGACCCAGGTGCATTGACTCGTGCAACATTTTAGCAGTAAATGAAAACCCACTCGAAGATTTTCCTTAAAGATTTTTGTTTTGTCATGAAAATAACCAGTTATAGAAGTGCATGTTGGGCCAGGGGGCCCAGGCTCCCTTTACTGAAGTTCAACGATTTGTTCAATTAGCATTTTCTATGGCTAATTTTTTACAAAGTATTTTGTGCGTAAAAACTGGCGAGGTGGAGGTGAATTAATGAATTGTTATTGAAAAATAGTACAATAGATGGGTAGTTTCGCTTACTAACCATGTGTCAGGCGCGCAGCCAGAAATTCGCAATGGGGGGGGGCTGTTTTGGGGGTCTGGGAGCAAAGCCCCCAGCCGCCGGAGGCACGGGGGTTTGGGGGCGGAGCCCCCAGCGCTCGCAAATTTTGCATTTTTTGCAAATATAACTTAATTTTAGAGCTATTTTAATAAAACATAATACTTTTAAAACGTGGCATAGAAATTACCAGCGCAACATGATTCAGCTGGTTGCATTATTGGGCTATGTGGGAAGTGGCTAATGATAACATTGCAGTTCTCTTGTTTACATGCAAGTAAATCATAAAATCCTGTTATTCAACAAAACTCACATGGAGTAATCTATTTTGTCTGTATTTTATAAAGAAAAATAATCGGAAGGGGGGGGGGAGGGGCTAATGGAAAGATATTTGAGAGAAGTGATTGGCAATTAACTAACACTGAGTAGCCCCCCCCTTTATTCCTGAGTTTATAATATATTTGTTGATAAAACCTATGTTGGGCGTTTTTACACTAGCGATCAAATTTGATTGCTTATTTTGGGGCATTTTTTAAAATTTTCATTGATTGGTGACTTTAATTTTTGACAAATTAGCCCCCCTCTGAATATGTCCTTCAAAAAATGCTTTAAATCACTTTTTAGTCAATTCCAGCGCAAAAGACAGTCTCAGAAGAGCTAAAAACGTGGTGTTTTTCTTATTCTGCATTTTGGTTGACAGGCCAATGGGGGGGAACCCGCCCCCGGCTACGCTACTGGCCATGTTATTGCCGATCCGGATTTCCATCGCGCTGGGCCCCTGGCACTTTGGAGATTTTCGCAACATCTTTCTGCCAAATGTAGGTGAAGACCATAAAAAGTCTTAAGATTTGAGCACACGGCCCTTAGCTGGTACTGCGCCATATTGTGGTAAATCTGGCCTTGGTTAATGATTACGTTCATAAAAAGGCTAGATGTGATCCTGAGATAGCAACTTTTAGGATGAAAACTATCCATTTCTTCCAGATTTACGTTTAAATTGGCTGGCAAAAATTGATTTTAGGGGGTCCCGGGACCCTTGGTCTTCAATATTGTTGTTCGCTTTTGCCCAGCAAACATGGCTATGCAGGGCCTGTAAGGATTTAATGCGGGCAGTGCAGGCCAATGCGGGCAGCGGAAGCCTGTGCGGGCCAGATGCAGGTACTGCATCGTAAAACCGAAAGACAAACTGTTGCTAAATGCGCTAATCAGGACTCGAGACGGTGTTGTGTAGCGGATATATGCTTGTCTTTATGTGACAATCACTATTCTTATTCACAAGGTTCTCTAAAATAACCGTGCAGGTCTTGTGCAGGACCTGTGCAGTTTTTTGGCTCAAACACTTCTTTAAGAAAATAAAATAAAGCCTTCAAAATTCTTTGAAATATAGCTGACAATTAATGTTGCCAGGTTAAATTACACTAGAACATACAAACGAGCAGGGGTGTATTCTATAGTGATTCAAGGTGTTCAGCGCACACCCTGCGATATGACAGCGTAAACGCGGTAATTACATTCGGATAATTTTTTTGTTTTTCTCTTCCTACTCTCTGCAATACCAACGCAGTCTGCGTTTTTTTTTCTTTCGCTGAATAGCAAATTGCTTTTTTTTCAACACAGACAAAGACGTCACACTCTCTGTCACGATAAGTTTAATAGATACCGTTGAACGAACGCAAGGGAGGCAGACCTTTCCATTTTATTCTCAATTGCATTATATAGCGGAGAGTGATTTTTTCTCTTTTCATGCAATTCAAATGCCAGAAATGTTCAACTTTGAGATTGAACCAGATATTACGTCACAATGCATTTCCAATCATACGAGTGGCATCATAGTTGTATAATGCGGTTGTGGGTTATTGCGTGTCATTTTCGAAAGTTTGGCGGTCAGTTTTTATATTTTAAAGTTATAGGTAGGTCAAATTTATTGTGTAGAATGAAATAAGCGTTGACAGTATAATTAAGAAGCCATTTTCTAGCAAAAATTATTGGAAATAGTAAGAGATTATTATTAATCATTTAGTATAAAAGCAAGGAAAAGGAATTCTCTCGTCATTTAAATCCGTCGTAACACCAAACATAGATTGGCTATCAGGATGCAGTATCAGGTCTAAGCTGTTTTTCTGGCCTTGTTTGCTTGTTTCACCAGAAAATAGCGTAAGCGTTTGATGTCGGTTCGCATATTGCATTGAACTTTCGAGCTCTTCCACATGAACGCCGGCAAGCGGGAGCATGTATCGGAGTGGCGCACACCTTTCAAAAATGCCTACCGTACGCCACTGCTCATGAGTAAAAAAAATACACTCTCCCAGAAAAGCTTATCAACAGAACAAAATTAGAACGTCGAAGTAGTGATTTTGTGAAGGTAAACTTTGTTAGGAAATGTCTTAAAAATATCAAGGAAAAGGGCATAAATTTTAAAAAAAGGCAGTGGCTAAGAGTACCGGATCCGCATCGTTTGTATTCATTCGCGATCATCTTTTGCTTGACGCAAACACGTCATATCTCGTGATCCTAATTCTTAACCCCATGAATTCTTAACCTTTTTATAAAACAATAATTATTAAGAAAGTAATCTTTAGCGCCAACACTTTACTTGCTCAAGTGTAACCAACGAATGACAAAACGTTCGAAAAATTAAAAATTTGTTTTGAGTGCACCTAAGCGGAAAGGTTTCAGTCGCTGTATAGCCTGATCAGTATATCGCCTTCGATTTCTTGTTTGCGTGACAGCGAGAGGAATAATCCTTTTTATAAAAAAAAACACTAGACTAAGCTTTATCGACTTTGGTTTGTCTGTTTCCATGTTTATTTAAATCGTGAGCCGGGGTAAAATCACAGGTTTGTAAGGTAGCGTGCTTCCACATCAAGTTAAGATTTACCGGTACGGCTAGGTCTACTGGACACTGCAATCTTATTTCAGCTTAGTCCTGAAAAGGAGTTTGGTTTAGGCAGAGGCCTTTGAAAATGCAATTTTATTAAGTCTTTTAGGAGTAGGCTATACCTAGTGGGCCTAGATCAAATAGGCTACCAATATTGTATAATGCTCAAGTCCAGGCTACTTTACGATGCACTGATACACTAGGCTAGATAAATGCTATGAAACTAGTAGCCTAATCGCTAGTGTATTTTAATTCCATCTTAGCATATCACAATATTGTCAGTTTAAGGTTAGGCCAGCAGGCTACAGCAATAAGTTAAGTGCTAAGAAAGCAGCCTTGGCCAAGCATACACACCATAACTGCACTGCTCAATTAGGGTTAGTCCTGTGCAGACTTGGCTAGTAGCTTTTTCACTTAAGATTCATGTGAACTTTTTCAGCTATTAGTAGGCAACTTATCCTATTGTTCCAGACGGGCTGCTGAATATTTTTGCTGTGAAGTTTACTGGATTCCTGTGCTTTAACTAATAGACTATAACTGGATTAGGTTTATTCGTCAGGCTGATTAAGTCAAACATTTAAATTTTAACCCAAATGAGTTAAATCAAGCAAAACTTAGTTTAAAGCTAATACAGTTATTACTGTACTACTTTTCCTGCATAAAAAGTAACAAAAACCTGTTTATTTTTCCGTACCAACATTTCCGAGAGTCTAAGCGAAGACCTGATGATTAACTTTCTCCAAAGCCTGCATTAGACAAACGCTCATAATCTTAGACCACCTATTCCAGTAGGACCACCAAAGCCTATGATTGAATGTACAGTAAGATCTGTACAATAAGTAATTGAATTGAGTAATATAAGTAATTGAGTAAGATCTGTACTATGAAGCTGGCTGTTGTTTATCGGTACTGGTAGTTTGCTTTGCACTCTGCTACAATGCTGCTTCCAGAAATTTTGTTTTTAACTCCTTGGTTCAAGACACGGCAGTACTTTGTACTGATACTTCGTTAAGCAAAACCAATTGTTGAGACTGCTGGCAGTGGTGCATGTTCTGGTACCTGCATGAGCTACAAATTTTCTTTATGTGCGTTTGTTTATTCATGATGCTTTGAATCGAGTTGTTGAAGAGAAACGGCATCTGCAGACAGGTGCCTGTTGTTTGCGATTAGAAGTCGCTTAACATTATAACTTATTATTAATCTTTCAATATTGACAAAAGTTTTTAACTGATTAAAAACATCAAATGAAGAAATTTACAAGCATTCAATTGATTTTTGTTATTGCAAAAATTTTTTCTTATCACTGCACTTTCCCTATTTGATGAAAGAATTTCATACGTTTATGCCTATGGTTGAGTAAGCTATTTCAATTTGCCTTGAAAGCAAAATGTTTTAGGAAAGTTTGCAAACAAAGCACCATCATGTGATAATGTCATTAATTTTTAGATATTTGTTACATATATTGAGTACACTTTTATTTGTCCACAAAATTTTTATCATGTCAGATATTGTTTACAGCAGTAAAAGAACCAAAAGACGACATCTTCAAAGGAAAGTTGATGATATTTTACGTGGAGCAAATCAAAAAGTACCAAAGCTAGCTAACAAGAGACTTGTTGTAAGTTCCACCAGTCGTTTTTTTGCTGATAATGTATCAGCTATACCAGAATCCATGACCACAACCCAACCACTACCACCTGGTCTAATGCAACCGGTAGTAAATAACAAGGATACCAGTAGTTTCAAGGGTAAGTGTGCTGGTATGGTTTCTGAGATTAACAACTGTTCTGATAAAGATCATGGTGAAAGCTTTCAACCACCTCAGCTTGCTGGTATGCATTCTGAAATTCAAAGCTGTTCTGATGAAGATGATGATGACAGTTTTCAACCACCTCTTAAATATAACATACGAGAACGTTTAGCGTTATGGGCGACAAAGTTTAATATAACTCATATTGCTTTATGTGCGTTGCTGATCATATTGAGAGAACATAATCTTGATATTCCTTTAGATGCAAGAACGCTTTTAGCTACTCCTAAAGAAACTAAAATTCAAAAAGTTGCTGATGGTAAATATTATCATTTTGGAATCAACAACATGTTGCATTTAGCTTTAAAACTGCTCCAGAATTCTCTCAAATTTTCACTTGAAAGCATAAAGTCTTTGACAATGCTCATCAACATTGATGGCATACCTTTAACAAATAGTACAAAAACCTGCCTGTAGCCAATTTTAGCCTTGATCAATGAAATTCCAGAAATAGGAGTAATAATGATCGGTGTGTATCATGGTACATCAAAGCCTACTAATTTATGTGATTACTTGCATGATTTCATTGGCGATCTTAAAACTGTGGTAAAAGATGGGTTTGTTTTTGAAAACAAAGTGTTTCGAGTTAACATACCTGATGCTTTTATCTGTGATGCTACCGCTCGTTCCTTTTTAAAGTGCGTAAAAGGACATGGAGGTTATTATGGATGTGAAAGGTGTGTGCAAAAAGGAGAGCATTTTCGAAGCAGAATTATTTTTCCTGAGACAGAGGCTTCATTGAGGAATGATAAACAATTTGCAGACAATTTCTATCAAAATCATCAAACTGGTACCTCTCCATTTCAAGACCTTGGAATTGGGATGGTGAGTCAATTTGTTTTTGATTATATGCACTTGGTGTGCCTAGGAGTTGTTCGAAGGATAATTAATTTTTGGGTACCTTCACGAGGCGCTGGTATATTGCCAATGCGAATTGCAAATTGGGTTTCTGATGATCTTCTTTCTTTAAAAAGATTGTTGCCATGTGAATTTTTCCATAAACCTTGATCATTGTTTGAGTTTCGTCAGTGGAACGCAACTGAGTTTAGATTATTTCTTTTGTACACTGGACCTGTTGTTTTAAAAGGAAAACTTACACCAGCATTGTACAAAAACTTTATGTGTCTCTCTGTTGCAATTAGGATTTTGCTAAATAACAAAAGTAACAGTGAGTCATATGACTATGCCGAGAAACTGCTGAAGTGTTTTGTCGAAGGTGTCTCCGAGCGTTATGGCAATGAGCAGTTAGTCTATAATGTTCACAGTTTGATTCATCTAGCCGATGATGCAAGAAAATATGGCAGTTTGAACAAAATATCCTGATTTCTGTTTGAAAGTTTTTTGGGTCATTTGAAATCTGTTGTTCGCAGACCTCAAAATCCAATCAGCCAAATTGTTCGTCGATATGCGGAAAAAGTTCGGGCTAATGAGAATCTTGTTGCTGAACATAATAGCCCTGATGCTGCCCTGAAATGCGACAGACAAAAGCAAATTGCTGGTTCTCTCCCATCATCTCACAGTAAATTTGACCAATATAAAAAGTATCTGGGGAAATATGTTGTATCTATAACAAGCCCGAATAATTGTTTTGAAGTTAATGGCAGTAAATATCTTTTGAAAAACATTTTGCTGAAGGCACCTTTGTTGTTGTTCAGAAATTTTGCAGAAATATTGATTTTTTTTGACTTTCCACTGAATTCTTCCAGACTTAACATTTGGGCTGTTGATTTACTTAATACCTGTAGTGATTTTGATGTTTTTCCTGTAGAAAATCTTGGTTGCAAAACGATTCTACTTCCATTTAAAGATGTTTATGTAGCCATTCTATTAGTTCATACGGATCATGGAAAATTCCGGGAATAGCACATAGTTTTATACAAGAGTACATATGTTACCAGTGTTCTGCTCATTTGTACGTATTTTATCTACTGGTACTAGCTAAAACACAATTTTATTAGGTGAGAGCTGCAATTTTAATATGCAATTTTTAAGTCACCCTATAAATGCACCATTTTTGCTGATAAAATTTTTCCCTGATAATTTGTAAACACTTCTGCGTTAGTGAACTAACCAGAGAAGCTAACTATTTACTGTTGATAGGTAGGCTCTTTTAGCCTCCCTTATATACAAATCATTAGCATAGATGGGCACAGCTAACGCAAAACTAGCTCCGCTAACAGCTATTCCGATAAACGAAAAGATTAGTTTCGCTAACGCTAATCCGATGACACGAATTTTCCGTTTAGCGGAAGCTAACGCTAGTCCGCTAATTCGCTAACTGACCATATGATTACAAATTCAGACAAAAACAACAAAAAATTCAATTCTGTAATTCGACGCAATTTAATACTTTTTGATTGCGCTTTATTTTTTATTTGCAAATGTGACTCGCAAATACATCAAATACTACTATCGGGGGCGCAACCACTCCAGAATTTTCTTACAGGAGGCGGAAAAACATTCATGTCTTTATTGCTTTGAAAATTGTCTTGTAATAACTTATCAAAAACCTAGCAAGTGATCATTAGGAAATCTGGAGGAGCGTTGTAATCTACCCCAACGGAGTCCGGGGAGAAGCACCGAAAGCCTTCGATATTGGTGTGTTAAGTCGTGCAAAAATTGCCGCTAATGGTACCGTATTCCTACAGTAATAGGATGTTTAAACCACTCACTACTTTTTTGCTGGGTTAGACATCTTTCATTTCAGGTCGTGGTTGTAGGGTTGGGTTTGACCCGACCATGAATCAAACCTTGGTCTATACTTGAAGTAAATTTTTTTTGCCAAGCAAAACGGCTAATTATGGTAAATTTTAAGTCTATGCTTTATTGAAACCACGATTGCAAGTATTCTTATCCTAACAGATTGGCTAAAAAATTTAGCTTCGATAAACAGTCCACTAACATTTTTGAAAGTTATCGAAACCTCTAATCCGCTGGTGAAAAAATTAGCTTCGCTAATGAGCGGTTTATGCCCACCTATGATTATTAGTAGTAGCAAACTTTTCTGAATGGTTTTACAATAGTTTGGTGTTGATATAGAGATGGCGGTGAAGTATTTGTATCTGTATTTATTTATTTTACGTACTGAGTTTTCCTGGCCAGGGAACAGCGAAGAACCTTATGGTCTTTAAGTGAAACTGCCACCGAAATTTAAAGTAATTGCAGTATTCTCTCTTTGGTGGCAGCTTCTTTTTTGTAAAGTAAAGCTGCCACTGAAAAGAGAATACTGCAATTTACAATTACTTTAAATATTAATTGTAAAGTATTTTACAATTAGTGCTTTACAATTGTATTAATTTTAATTCTTTACAATTATAATTAATATTCTCATTGTAAAGAATGAGAATAGGATAAACCCAAAGAGAACGAGGGTTTATCCTTTTACCAGCTCCATGCTGCTGCGCTGTTTCGAATCAGATGCTGGCAGTGATGGTACTCCGCCAGCATCGTGTGTCGTCATCCAAAACTGTGAGTCCACGTATTCCTGTATGTGCCCGGACTACATATTCCTGTGTGTGCCGCATGTCGAATAATGTGTTCTTTAGAAAATATGTATGCAGTAGTACATTAGTAGAATGTATGCAGTAGTAGAATTTATTGAGTCGAATTCTTCGGCTGTAATTCCAATCAATTGGTTCGTCAATAATAAAGAGGACGAATGCTATTGGCCAAAAAAGACCTGGACTGCTAACAGAACAAACAAAGCGGTCGAAGAGCGGTGGGAAGCTGGTGAGAAATGGAACTAATTCAAAATACGCTGTCTTGGAAAAGCAGGTAAGTTGCAATCTAAGGCTACGTTTAAATGAGACCCGCTATGAAAACCAGGCGAAGCGAAGATTCTAGTTTAAACCGGTTTGCGACCGCTTTTGACTTCACCGCGAAAGCAACGGAGCTACATAACACCGTGCTGGGGACTGGGCGTCTCATTTGGTTGTGACCCCTGGTCATGCACGCAAGATGAAAGTTAACATTTTTAAAATACCCGACCGACCGAATTTTGAAACCTCGACCGAATTTACAAAATAGCAAAGCAACAATACAGATTTCAAATGTCTCGACTGCGGAATCGCCGGCGTCTGCAACCTGAGTCGTATCATACAGTGCTAACAAATGCGACGCCAATTCTGGTAACAAAGCTATTAATTTCATCTTGCGTGCATGACCAGCGGTCACAGCCAAATGAGACGCCACAGTCCCAAGCACGGTGTTATGTAGGCTTTAGTTATGTGTTGGTATGTTACAGTAGATGTTTGTTACCGAAAAATTATTTATAAAAAGAGATTGCTGCATCTATCGTCATTAGAGCTCTTTTGTATACATCCTTAGCTTTGCCATATATTTTATGTGTTTCCGAAGCTGTTTCATTTAAGTTGATTTAACCATACAGAAACTATATGTGGCAAAAGTTCCTGGATTCAAAAGCATGCACTGAGAGTGTTATGATTCGAAAGTCTGCATCAAATCGCTGTAGATCTATTTACTTCACTTCATTTTCGTTACTGGTGCTATTTTTCCTACTCGTCAACATACCAAGTCGTTTGTGTTTGAAAGTCGCTCTCAACTAATTAAATAATTTTATGTAGAAACTTATGTCAGAGCACTTCAAAAATTAAAAATGTCCTTAAATACTTCGGACATCAATACAGATGGAGCAGAGTGTCAAACACCCCCACGAAAACGACCTCGGAGGTATTGAGTAAATATGGAAAATTATTATCATTTAGCCTACTGAAGCATTTTTAGAGACTTGCTGCAAAAAATTAATAAAGATAAATTAGGCTACTTTAGCATTTCTATACGCAATGCGTAATGTTTGATGAAGATTAATTCATTGACGTAACTCGCTGCTATTGTTTTTTGCCCTACAGAATATGACGTGATGCAATTACAGCTTTGCATCATACTGAGAGTACTAACAAATATTTATCCCGTTTAGAGCGTAGGATAATTTCTAATCAAAGAAGAAACTAGCATAGCTTGTATTGCAGGCCAAATGCTAAGCATATATTTGATTCATCTTCATCTGAAGACGAAGATATTGATGCACCAACTCCAACCAGAGACTTGCTAACAATGGAGTCAGATGTGCTGTTTTCAGCAGACACTCAATCGTTTTTGACGTGTGACAAAAATGCCAGCACACCTAGAACTGTACCTGCAGTGTTTTCCTCAACTGCTGCTACTGGTAAGTCGAATGCGATTTGTCTTTTAAAAAGGTTGTTTTAATGATTGGTGGTTCGGTTCCGAGTTGGGACAAGCTAAAGATTAAAAAATACGTATTCACGGCTTCCTTGCTTTACACTCAATGTTACTGGAACGGTGTGAAAAACAAACCGGCAAGTTTAGTTATTTGTTTTTGGGAAAGCACCTGCGGGTTTCCCCGTCATAAAATGGTAGATAGATGGCCGGTGGATCTTGACTTCAAGACGGTAAGGTTTCTTTGCTTCATTCCGGCCCACTCCACTTGGCAAGTAAATAAACTAAACGAAGCAATACAATCAAATCTTTCAGAGCCATCTACCTCAGAACATCTGCTGATACAAATTTTAAAAAATCAAGAAGAACTAAAGGCAACCCTAAAACTTCACTCTTCTTAGCTGACAAATATGTTAAAAAATAATGACTCAAGCAGTGAGCAGTCCTTCACTTTACCCGATGATCTTTCTTTTCCAATCAAGACTATTGAAAAGTTTGAGGAAATGGAAATCAAACTTGGAGATCCTAGTTTAAAAAAAAAAACGTAAGCTTATGCTACCAAATCTTTTGTTTATTTGCTTTGCATGTTAAAGTGCCACTACGCATTTCTAAGTTTCTAACTGAAGTTGCGGAGTCAAACTTTGAATTTTGGTGGCTCTTCGAAAGCGAAGAGTCTTGCTCAAAAGTTGGTACTGGTAGTTATATTTTTTTTAAACAATTGTTTTGTTTTAATTGCTAACTCATTTCGAGCTGAGTGGCACTTTAATATGTAGTTACTATAGTTAGTATAATTAATTAGTATATAGTAATGTTTCTGCGCGCAATTTTTTGTTGTTTACGTATCAGCAAAACTTAAATTCTGTTGACTTTTCATTTTTAAAAGCGACAGAAGTTTAATGAATGTGATAAATTTATTCTCAGTTATGAATTATCGTTGTTTTCTATTTGCTTCTTCGCCTTCTCCCTGCTGAGAGTTCTCCGAGCAGAATTAATCGTTATCAAGCATTTTATCTAACGACGTTTCAAGAAACTTGGGCGAGAATTGAACAAAATTTCATAGTTGAGTTTTTTGTATATTCGCAAACCGCAGTCACTGTGACGTGGTAGGATTTCAATCGGCCTTTGGAATAATCTGCCCATATCCAGGGGCGTATTTAGGGGGGGGGGCATTGTGCCATGGCCCCCCCCTTTGGGTCGCTAGGATTGCAAAATTGCATAGTAAAGTGAGCAAAATTGAGGCATGGCCCCCCTTTGTAAGTTGGGCATCAGGCTTTCGGCTGGAAATTGGAGTGAGTTCGGGTGAAAAACGGGACGGACCTTGAGTAAAGACCTTTTTTTTTTTTTTTTTTTTGGAGATCACCTGATTTTGGGCAGAAAAAACCTTTGAATTTCGGATTTCGGCCGAAAAATCACTCTGAATTTTGGCGAAGACCTTTTTTTTTTCTTTTTTTTTTTGGAGATTACCTAATTTTGGGCGAAAAAAAGCTTTGAATTTCCGAGCTTTCCGAGACATTTCGCCTCAAGTTTCGGACAAACCGTCTGAAACTGATTCAACATCAATGAAAATTCGAGTCAAGGTCGTTTGCACACTTCTCACTCTTTCAAAATAGCCCCCCTTTTCAAAATCCTGCGTACGCTACTGCCCATATCCTCTATACGCCAGCACGGATGGACAATAGAACGTCTGGAGTTTCAAGCGCACATGTTTGACAGACACGTTCGAGCCTAGCAGCATAAACATTTAATGGCAAACATGCTGTGTTACTAGCAACGTGTAATCTTTGAAATTAGAAAAAAAAAACGCTTGTTTAAGTCTCCTATGTGTTTGCAATCTTACACTATCCATTTTTACAGGTTTTTTTCTTAAGCGATATCGGTGGGATATCGTTAGATGACGTTGTTCGTCGGGTTTTACCTTTTGTTTTAAACAATGGCGTTGCATTGCAATTCAATTTTATTGGCCGACAGGACAAAAAAGAATTCCGGGTCACGAAGTTTTACGAAGTTATATTCGGTTTGTTTTTGTTCTTGTTTTACTTTACCGTTATATGTTCTTTTCTTAGTCAATCTGACGAATGACGAAACTCGTATTAGGCCTACTGTTACTTCAGAGTTTCCAAAATGATAAACTGCCTAAGATTTTCTTATGTTTTGAAAGTGTTATAAACTTATTGACAAATGGTCGAGTGTCTCACTGAATAGAGGCCAACAGTAAGTTAAAAGAAATAAAACTGATCTTTTCCCTCACAAATTTGTTTATTGGTTACAGAGAAAGATTGGCTTGAAATTTTAAGAAGTATCTTCAAATTCTTCGTAGACTAACGCTGAAAGATATGGCCAACACTTTAAAAAAGTTGTTGCTCTATACTTTGTGCTTTTTTAATTGGCATATTCTTAATATTGCAGATGCGGTGAAGAAACATCCGCTCACGAAGGCTTCAACACGCGACGAAGTTGCAAAATCCGTTGCGAAATGGCTCCGCGGAAGTCGCGATCGCGGTGGTAGAAGAGCCCAGAGAGCCAGAGTTAGCTCATGAAAACTGGATAGAATAGATAGATTCACCTGATTCTAGTACAAATGGTTTCCGGACAACTTGGCCCCGAACAAATCGATCCTGTACAGTTGCTTTTATGTTTTCTTTTAATTTAGCACTATTCATCGTTGCAGTTCATCACCTTTATCAGTTTGAAAAGTTCATTGGAAAGCTGTAAAAAGAACTTTACGTCTGTAAAGTTATGATATTAATATTATGCAACTTTTTTTACAGCTTCTAACAGCTTCATAAATACTCGTATTATAGAAATACGAGTATTTGGGAAGCTGTTAGGTTTAGTGTGTTAAAATGGTTGCCAAGGGCATTGACGTAATTTATCGTCAGAAATAAAATTTTTTTATAAAAAGTACTGGTTCTTCCTGAAATGTTCATAAGCAAGATAAAGCTCGAGTATGTTAGTCGTGTTTGTATACAGCATATATGTATGTGTAGTAGCCTATACACAACACTTACAGTTACAGCTGTTAGAATGTGATAGAATTATTTTGATGTTTTGAAACTCGATCTACTTGTCAGGGTCATTAATTCGTCACCATACCACGATAAAATGTGAAACTGCTTGTGCAAATATCTATTGGCTGTAGTCTGCATAAAGGATATGGTTAGCCTGCACCAGCCACTGCATAACCCGTATACGATTAGCCTGCACCAGCCACTGCGTAACCCGTATACGGTTAGCCTGCACCAGCCACTGCGTAACCCGCATACGGTTAGCCTGCACCAGCCACTGCGTAACCCGTATACGGTTAAACTGCACCAGCCAACACGTAAACCCATATACGGTTAACCTGCACCAGCCACTGCATAACACGTATACGGTTAGCCTGCACCAGCCACTGCGTAACCCGCATACGGTTAGACTGCACCAGCCACTGCGTAATCTGCATACGGTTAGACTGCACCAGCCACTGCGTAGCCCGTAGACGTATACGGTTAGACCGTACGAGCCACTACGTAACCCGTATAGGCAGCCTGCACAGGCCCACTGTAACCCCTGCGGCCAAAACGATACGGCCCCTGTGCAGGCAGCCGATAAAGGGCCTGTATGGATGCCTGCATTGGACCTGTAAAGGCCCTGAATAGCATTGTTGGCTGGGTGGTGTAAACGAAAAACGCTAAAAAGAAACTGAAACTGAAGAAACAATAGGCTTTTTTGTCACATTTTTGTCATTGATGAAATTTCAATTGGGGGGGAGGCCCGCTTGGCTAAGCCTACGCTCCAATTGCGCAAAATAAAAAAGGTATTTACAAATTTTCCGCGAGGTTTCTGGCGTTTTCAACAAAATTTCAACGGTTCAAAAATAGTGCTGTCCTCGAGGCGAGGACAAGGCAATTTTCGAGGACCTAAGGCTTCGAGGCCAAGGCCAAGGACTTGAGGCTTCGAGGCCAAGGACTTCAAAATGTGTCCTCGAGGCCAAGGACGTCCTCGAGGACTCCACCTCTGGTAGCTGCAGACTGAGCAGTTTTAGCCTATTTTGGATCTATATGGCCTACCGTATGAGGCAGGTGTGAGGTAGGAATGCTTTATGACTGTATGATGTGCTAAAATATGACAAATCACTGTCAAATTAATAATGTAGTCCTAATACAAGACAATGAAGATTTAGCGACAAGCTCGAGGTTTGCCTGGTGTGATCTTATAAATAACACAAATCTTATACCATGCCAGCTTCCATCTGGGTACCAGTTGTGTTTAAGACTTAAATGCCAAATTTGTGCTAATTCTTTGCTATGATCTCCACTCTGATAATGGTCACACACCATCAGTGGTTTCCTCAAGTCATCATTATGAATTAATTGAACAGATGCTGTTGTATCTAAGATTAATGGTTGGACTTGCACTAGTAAAGTAGATGACTTAGTAAAATCACTAGCAAATGTGACCCAACGTAAATGGTAGCGGTTAACTACCACATCAATAGTCGTTAGCTTTTTAACTCATATGTGTGTAGTTAAAAAAAAATACTGGTTGTTGTTTTGCTCAGCGTGAAGAGAAATGCTCTCAGAATAAAGCATTCCTACCTCACACCTGCCTCATACGGTAGGCCATATGGATCCAAAATAGGCTAAAACTGCTCAGTCTGCAGCTACAACAGTGATTAGCTACCTCACAAACGATATTTCAACTTATGCCTCCAATCAATTTATTGTCTGTAATAAATAACTGATATCGGTATTAAAATAGGCTAATAATGGCTAGAAACCGCAAAATTTTGCATTTTTGAGGCCAAAGGAAGGCGTCTTTAGGCTAAAAATCGGAATACATTCGAGGAAACAAGCTTTCCTTGATATCACAGACAACACTAATTTTCTCCAATTCCACTTCGTTTGTCGCCTACACCCCCATATTTTTTTGGGGGGGCCAATTTGCGTCGGTACCTGGTCCAGATTCTGTCTGCTTCCATTTACTTTCTATGCAGTCAGATGCTTAGCTTGGAAGAATTTTCGCGATTTATTCATGCGTGACGTGACGTAATACAGCCTTGTGTTCTCTCTGGATTTATATAGTTCTCTGTGCTGTGGTTGTGCTTCCTACTGCTTAGGGCCGGTCCACACTGTGCGTAAAATCGTCAGCTTACGAGCGTAACCTTAGTTTATTTTAAAGGAAAATTCCGTAAGCCCAGGCGTACCACCTTACGGGCGTAGCACCTTACAAGAGTAAAATTGCCAGCGAAAAAAATTTGCTAAAAGAGCAAATTTTTTTCGCCGGTACGCTTGTAAGCTCGTAAGCTCACGATTTGCGCGAAATTCCAAAAACTGGTTTGCCAGGTCTCGGGGTTGGCTAAAATTAGGTTCATAAGTTTTGTTGAAAAATAGCTGATTTTCAAAAGTAAAAGTATGCGTGTTGGTTTGAAATAGCATAGTTCAACATGAAAATGGTCAATTTGCGGCTCTATGAGGAAAAACTTGCAAAAAAGAGGCCTAGGTCGATAGGCCCAAAAGTGAATTATAAATTGTTTGTTGTTATGTAACATTTGGTTAGCCTATTCCAAGTAAAGAAATTTGAAAATTAAAACTGATGTGTGGTGTGGCGATGCAGATCACAGTCCTGACCAGGGGGACTACATAGCTTAGGCCAAAACCAGTACATAGGCCTACCAGTGTGGTACGGTAGGTCTACGTCTTGGTGGTACTCGTACCTAGGGTGTAGTATACCACGTTGTTAAAGTAAACTAGTAATCTTAGCCTGATAGCTGCTGTAGGCTAGTTCAAAAGGTTTAACCTACTGGTGCACTTTGCAGATGCAGTGATGCTGCATTATACCGGTAAGAGATACTGGTGAACAAGCAACTTAATAGCCTAAGCTACTGTCAGAAAATATGCAAAGTTAAAAAATTAGTCTGCCGATAAAGTCTAGGCTTTGATTTTTGTATATCTATGAAACTCAAAAGTATTAGAGCCTACACTATCAGTTAGCCCACAGCTACAGTAATAAAAGCAGAATTAAAATGCTATAATCTACCAGTAGGTGTATCCTGGTACTAGCCTACTGGTATGATGGGCTGTGCAGTTACAGCTATATAGGCATGTAAAATTATTCTATTTCAAGATGTGCTCACTTATTTTTCAGTAACTATCAGGTTTTAGACTTTTACAAATAGTTGAGTGGAATTGCAGACACTTCCAAGCCAATAGGTTTGGCTTACTGTCATGTCAATAAGATAGTGAAATCAAAAATTTTTATACTCTGCAATTGCTTTTCAGAATTGTAAATTAAGACTCTATTAGCAAGTATTTATTGTAATGAACAAAATATAGTAACTGTAAGTGTTTGGAATTTAACAAATTTATCAATGATATAGTACTTGGTCCAGACTCTAAGAGACTTATTGATGAATTTATGAAACAATGTTGATCTTTATTGTTCAAAGATTTCAAGAATGATATATAACCAATCTAACAGTGGCATTGCCAGGTTTTCAAGGTTAGTTATGTGTATTTCTAGATTGACAATCTTTACCAGTTATTTGAGCTTTTATTAAAAAAAAAAAAAACTGCAAGTGTTTTCATAATGAAATAAAAAAACAAGTTTGGAAGTTTTATCTAAATCATTTGCTTTTAGTTAAAATAATCATTTAAAATTAGCAGTGGACCAAAGAAAATTTGTCACTTTTAAAGTTTTTTGTAATGTGATTGTGTGACAAGACAGTATTCACATCACTGCAACTTAACTACACAATTTCAAGTTTCTTGTAACATATGAGTAGCATTGCTTGTTTTTCTTACGTGCAACTAAGATTTTAAAGTGTCATATTTTTCAAACCATAAGTAACCAATGATACTTAAAATTTTTAAGAAATCCAACTGGTGCCTTATACTCTGATGCATTTAATCTGTACTTCTGGTTATGCTCTCTTATGACCAGTTGATCAAGTGGTAATGCATTTGTCTCTGGAGTAGTGGTCTGAGATTTAAATCAGCCTGGTCAAATCAAACACAGCATTGCCAGCGGCTTTGTATCGTTGCGACGTTTCTTTCAAGGCAGCTATGTTGCTCGGGTGTGATGATGCTGTGGTGGGCCCTGCCAACTTTATGCGCTTCGATGTATTACAGCATATATAATAAAGACTTGATTTGATTCCATAATTTCATTCATAGTTAAACTATTTAGATTTTTAAAAAGTTTTCTAGAGTTTAATAAATTTAATGTAATGTAGCGCATCTTATAGTTTGGCGCACATTGTGCCTAAAAGCAAAAGCTATAGAAGCCATTTTATGTACTTTATGCTAGAAAATAATAATTAATTATAGAAGCCATTTATCGATACTACGACAGCGCGCCAATTAACAGTTGTATGCTCCAGTTTGCTGCGCTTTATGGTTTAAAAAATGCAGTAGTGATATCTTCGCTAAAATTAATTTTGATAGAATAAAGTATTCTTTGTTTAGTTTAAAAAAAGGTTGTTTTTTTTTGCTTTAATTTTACTAACTTGATTTGATAGCTTTGTTCTGTAGTTTAGTATTATCGTGTTTTTGAGATTTAATGTGACCGCTTTGATGCAAGAAAATTTGACACCGCAGCGATATGGTTAGGGTTTTGCGTCAAACATCTTTCAGGTCTGGTTCGGACTAAGATTAAAGTTGGCCAAGTCAATCGTCTTGTGTGAACTGGTTGCCTCTAAAAATTTTGGACTCTTCTCTGAGTGCAACTGTTTTATGCATAATTGGTCTGTTTTTTTTTGATATGTCTACTGCTGATGATGGTTTTGGACACTTAGCAGAATTCTAAACTTTTTTTGGTTGGAGTAATTATTATTTGTTTTACTCTAGGTCCTCCAACGAGTAGAAGATAATTGGAAAATTGTTGGAACTACATGATTGAAAACCAGAAACAACATGCTTCATGGTCATCACAGCCTACTGGAAATTGATCATGATTTGGGTTAAGCACTGTTGACTAGCAGTATGACATTTTCTCCTTTAGTGATAAGAGTGAAAAGCAGAAGTAAAGTCATCAAATTTCATTGATGTTTGTTCTGTATTTCTTCAACATGCCTCATGGTCAATACACCGTAATGAAAATTGCTCATGGCTTGGGTTAAGTGCTGTTGGCTGAACTTGTGACATTTTCTTTTTCCACAATGAAATCAATCAAGACATTGGTGATTATTAATGCTTCATAGAGTTGCTGCTTGACTTTTCCAGGATCCAGGCATTACTCATATTCAAGTTTTATAATCAAAATATTGGTCATGTATAATAAAATATCTGCTTTCTGAGACTGATTGGACATTGGCATCCTTTTTAATCCTCTGGTTATTTTTTCCTACAAGTTTTGATTAAACCTATGAGACAGCTTTTGCTTTAAGCAAAAACTCTTGAGATGAACTTTCCTACAAGTTTTGATTAAATCTCTGAGGTAGCTTTTGCTTTACACTTGTTTATATATCAATACTATCAATAATAATATGTGCTTGTCTAATCTGCGCTGATATCTACGTGAAGCGACAACCAGATGGAGGGTTCCTCACTCCCTCCAAAACATTACAATCATAAGAGATGCACGATGTGTTACTTTCTGAAATATTAACTGCCTTGCGCTTAAAATTTTGTACTTTTGCTTGCAACAAATTTAGTTCATTGAGTTTTTGAAAATATTGAATACAGTTGTATTACAAAAGTTGCAATATCTGTGTTATTGAGAAAATTCAAGAGTTCCTCCTCGGAGTACGGTAAACTTATTGAATGCTCTAATCTCACAATCAATTTTCTGCAGTTTCAGTGGCAATAATATTACTGCAGTATAGGGTAATTGAAATTTTTTAGCTACCATAGTTCGCCCTATTTTCGTTTTATGTTTTATGAAAGTGCAAGTAGCTGGACATATGTGAGATTTCTCTCTATTTTCGACTAATGGTAGGGTAAGCATTTCTTTGAATTAGTTTAGGTTTAGCGGGTGAGGGATTGAATCCCAAACTTTTATTATCAAATTCTTGAGCGTTACTGTGATACAAAACTACCAGAGTGGTAGTAAAAAAAAGCGTTCAGTAGAAGCATTTGTGTGAAAAAAGAAAAGATGAATACTGCAATAATGTATGCTGATGATTTATGCTGCGAGTGCTGGAGGGCTACAAGATTTATTAGATGTGTGTAGTAATTATGCCAAATTACATGATATTGTTTTTAATTGTAAAAAGACTGTTGGTATGATTTTTTCTTCAAAGGATATGTACACGTTTATGCCTTGAAATATGAATATTGATGGTCAGAAAATTTAGTTTGTGAATAATGTGGTATATCTTTTTGAGTTTAGAGCCCTAAAAAAAGTTACAGTTACAGTTACTTTTTGTACTACAGGCTTTGAAGTAAGTTACAGGTTTTTTATGAATTCCATTCAAAATAATTGTATTACAATGGCAACACAGGACGCACAGTCGCATGTCTGGTCAACCATAACCTTTTATCCATATTTTCTTCACTGTGTTCACTGGACTATACATGTGGTTGCTGGTTAAAGTTAAAGCCGTCAGGCCTGTTTTTAGTCCAAATTTTTAATCACTAAAGTAACTGTAACTTGTAACTGTAACTAGTTACTTTTTCAAATTTGTACCTGTAACTTAGTTACTTTTTTTGCCAAGTAGCTGTAACTTGTAACTAGTTACTTTTAGAAAGTAACTTGCCCACCACTGTGTGCAGCCAATAAGCTCAATCTCGTTTTTTTAAATGTTCAATTGAGGTGAAAAACATTTTATTTCGTGCACACTGCATGTGTTTTTATGCTAGTCAACTATGGTGTAACTACTCCACATCAGCTATAAATCGGTTAAAAGTTGCCTACAATGATGCGTATGGAATTCTGCATGGCCTGACTCGCTATCACAGTGCCAGAGCAAGTCAAATATACTGTAACATTGATTCGTTCTACGCTCTACAGCGTAAAATTACTTATAAAGTTGTTGAACGCTGTCACTTATGTCAGAACCTTTGGCTTAAAATGTTAATGTCTTCTGATTGCTTCTATGATTCTATATACTATGATCATTATTGTGGCATTTTGTTTGTGAATGAATAGAAGACGATGTATGTTGCACCATTCAGGAAAAGAACAGCTCCTGCTTTACAGTGTTTCTTTATTTTTTTTTGTGTGTGTATAGTGCTTGTATATGGACTTCATGAGTCTGAAATAAACACTGAATAGTAATAAGCATGTCAACAACAATTTTAGTTATGAAATCACGAGTTATAATGCAATTCAATCTGATTGGTTACAAGGAGTTAACTCTAATCGCTTGGGGGGAGGAGTCAATACAATAATGATAAAATGCGTGTTGTTTTTGCGGAAGGGATTAAATGCGGAAAAGATTGTAGTTTAATGTGTTTGCGCACTCAAACTGTTCCACAATTCGAGAGGATAACCTACACCTGCATGCTACGCATCACGCACCGTCTGCTGTGTTTCCAGGGGTGGACTGGATAAAGTTTATACAGTATAAAAGCTGAAATGGGAGAGAGGCGAAAGACGCTCAACATTTGGATTAAACGGACACGGGACAGAGGTGGAGTTGAGGGCACAAGGCTCGAGGCCAAGGACACAAAAAAATATCCGAGGCCAAAGACAGCCCTTTCCAGGGCAAGGACACAGGCGCAAGTGTTCTCAAAAAAAATGAAAAAATAATGTCTTCAAAATTTTTTTTCAGGTGTTCCCAAAAAAACAAAATCAAAAAATCTCCAAAAAAACAAGTTTTTCGACAAAAAACGATCTACAAAATTTTAAGGAATCCAAAAATACTGCTGTTCTCGAGCCGAGGACAGGGCAATTTTCGAGGCCGATGACTTCAAAATGTGTCCTCGAGGACTCCACCTCTGTAAACGGAATGTATCAGTAGAACTGAAAAACAGTTGAAAGCTGAAAACAAAATGTAGGCTACCCTGCAAAACATTGTGATCAGATTTTTCCACCGAGTCTCTCTCCGCTAAGAGGAATTCAAAAGAGGAAGAACCGGTCCTTTGAAACCAGCCTCTAGTGCCCATCAGTGCAGGCCCGGCGCCAAGATGGGGCATTCCGGGGCCGTGCCTCGCCAAATGACTGCTTTTGTGCGCCAAGCGAGGACTGTGCTCCGAAGAAATTAACACGCTCGCGGCTACTGGAGTGCATATCGAGGCCCAAGACTCCCAAATTGGTGCTTATCGCCCTAAAATTTGCGAGCAAGAACTGTTTTTCGTGGTTTTGTGGACTCGCACGGGATATCATGAACCTTTGGGGATGAAGACCTTTTTTTTTGGTCTTCGCTTTAGGATTCGTGGAAAATCGCAAAATTTTGAGATGAAAACCAGAGTTTGTGAAAATTTTTGAACTGAAGACCTTTTTTTTGTCTTCACCTTTTTCGTTTGCTCCACACTCTTAAATTCACGTAAATAAACTTCTCGTGCTCCCCCAAAATTCATTTCTGCCCCCCTAGTCACGCTATCCTGACGCCGGGCCTGCATCAGTGGCCTGTAAGTCAATTTTTGTAATTTTGTTGTATTCACCAAGTTGCTTTGGCCAGGAGACAGCAAAGAAATCTTTTGGTCATCGAGTTAAGCTGCTACGTTTTGTCTACCACACAGTGTGGAGTCTTCACGGTGTTCCTTTTTATCGCTGAACACTAAGCAAGGAATCGAACCCAGATCTAGCTTTTTAGTAACAGACGCTCGATCACTGATTGGCCGTACGTTATGTTTTTTTGCGAGGAAGGTAGAAAAAAATTCACGTTCAAATTATCAAAAAGACAATACTACTTCTCGTGATGCATAACCTGATCCAAATTTAACCGAAACAAAAAAGAATTGTAATAAATCTGTGATTTCCGTCTTCCAATTCAGCATAATATTATGGCCACCCACAGAATACGCTGTTAAGCTGTTACGCTCGTAAGCGCCGTTTTGTATAGTGTAGACACCCTCGACGTACGAGCGTAAAAAATTTTGAAATTTTGTACGCACAGTGTAGACCGGCCCTTAAGAGATTCCGTTCCGATATTTGGTCTGACTCCGTCGCAAAAATGTTTTTCTGTTTAATATTCAATAAAAATGTTGTCGTGTTCTGTTAGATCAGTAAGACTAGGGCTAGGGATCACCTAATATTTGGAAACTTTGTGACAATGGTTAGGTGGTTAGATCCATTCGCTAAAAGTACCGGTAGTGGTAATCAGGCTAGAAAATTAAGGAAATCAGTTTTGGCAGTAATCCGCAGCTTAGCATGTCAGATGTAGGTAAGCTACCGGACCTGGTACCGTACTAACTAGGCTATTAGATTCTGGTACTAGCTAGTCGTGGGGCTTATAATTACCGGTAGTCCGGTACCATAGATTAACGGTGTGCATCCTAGAAGTAGTACTTAGGGATGTCCATTTCAGAATACCAAATCCTTTGGAATGGGATCGTATTTTGAACCGGTTTCGTTTTTAGGATTTGGTTTAGTTGTAAAGAAAAACTGCAAGCTGGCAAGTGATAGATTTGTTCAACTGAGTTGGTCGACCATGTTGGTACGGGTCTTTTTGACCCGGGTATTACAATGGCTTGATTTTTTCTAGGAGGGCTAAGCTTCGGGTGTGAGAGTGTAGGCCTATCCTTTCCCTTAAAACAACTAGAAATGGCAGTTAAAACTGCAAAATAAAAAGGAAAAATTCAGAGAAAATGATGAAGCATTGCAGAATAAGAATATCAAATAATCATGTAGTTTATAGCGCTGTAATCCTTGTACTGGCTAAACGTAAACAGTTCATTAAAACTCAAACAAAAGATTGGACTTATTTGTTTTGCTGTAGTCAAGCAGTTACGTAAGTACTGAGTTGATATCAAAATAACACTGACAGATTGACGGCCATGTCATAGATTTAAAACTCAGTTGAGAATTAGGAATTCTGGATTCCGAGAAAAAGATTTGGAATTAATCTAAAAGTAGAATACATGCTTTAATTATGGAAAAGGCTTGGCGCACGTTCCGTGCACGCAGACATTTTGTAATATAGACTAAAAAAACTAACCCTAAGCCCTAACCCAAACCCTAATCCTAGCCCTAACCCAAACCCTAACCTAAACCCTAACCCAAACCTATAACTGTAATAATCAAAATAAAAATTTCTGAAAACGAGTGACGTCACTGGAATCTCTGTTTATTTAACCGCGCACGTTCCGTGCGCCAAGTCACTTCGTTTAATTATTCTGAAATGGAGATCCCTACAGCCCTAGTTGGGGTGTTGTTAAGTATGAGCCGTTGCTTTATTTTCGGCAGCTCTGGGATTCGTGTATGAGCGCGCGTGCGTTCTCTTCTCTCCGATCTAAGCTATTCCCCAGATCTAGCCCTAACTCTAATGAGTGCATGCATGGGAGGAGCAAGAGCGCGCGCACGCTCATACATGAGTTGCAGAGATGCCAAAATAAAGCTGACGGCTTGTACTTAACGACACCCCCTAGTTGTAGTAGTGTTGAGCAGGGATTTCTAGACAACGTTGGGATGCGAAGGCTTTCAGTGATTACTTTTTTCTAATGACAGTACAGAGTAGGGGTGTCGTTAAGTGCAAGCCATCGCTTTTTTTTTTTTTTTTGAAGCTCTGCTACTCATGTATGAGTGTGCTTGCATTCTCTCCTCTCCGATCTAAGCTCCTGGTATTCCCCAAATCTAGCCCTAACCCTAGTGAGTGCATGCATGAGAGGAGCGAGAGCGCGCACGCTCTATCACGAGTCGCAGAGATTCTGAAATATAGCCGACGGGTTATACTTAACGACACCCGACAGTAGAAGAGCTGTCGCTCAAAGGTGAGTGATTGAGTAAACAACTACCGGTATATAGGCCTGTGGTACAAAGCTGCAGCGTCTTTCTAAAGTCAAGCTTGGCAAGTGCACAAGTACCAAAGTAGTTGTAACAATGCCATTAGTTTCGTTTAGGGTAGATTTTCCATATATATGGTGTAGTCAATGTTCTCTTCTGGTACCAGTGCAGTATTGTAATAGTTCAGAAGAATATATTTGCGGTAGCCTGGTTATTAGTATCGTGAAAGTATGTACTCTACAAGGTTTAAAAAGCTGTTGAGTGTATGTAACTGTAATTGCATGCAGTAGTCTACGCTTTTCGCTTGCTGTGAATCCATTACCGTAGCTTGCAGTTGTACAGAGTACTGCGAGGTCTACAATAGCCTACATTTACAAAAACAGTTTAGGCTCAACAATAAAGTCTGAAGTTTCCTAGATACCTGCCATTATTTGAAATTCTCTGCATTAGAAAAAACTTAATATCAAGAGTAGGATCACAAAAGTTTGAAATTTAGTGGTAAAATTCTAAAAACTAATTTAGGATTTGATGAGCTTATCAATGTCAGTTTTTTTAGCTTATTCAAGTCCTACCTGCATTGCTATCCCTAAATTTAGACAAATAAGCAAATTTTAATTATGATCTAAACATATATGCTGTTGCAGTGCAATCGTAACATTAATATCAATACCAACATAGTTTAATATTTTTAGTAGGGTAAGATCAGGTAATTCCTGACAAAAATCTGCAATTTTTGTTTAATGAAGTTTAAATCTATTGCTTTTATTTGTGCATTTCAACAATGGACTTCAGTATTTTCATCCTGGTTCAAAAAAATTATTTAAATGGATGAAAAAATTGATCTGAACGGACATGTTTGGAATTACCCTTGAAAGGGTAGTTCTGGACATCTACGTATAAAGACAAAAGTGCAAAATTGATACTCTTTAATAGCATAATTATTTGTAAATATCATAAACTGGAATAATATGCTAAGAAGCATAATTAAGTGCTTTTTTGGAAATATTAATGCATTTCGTTAGACATTTGCGCCAAACTAGCACCAATTTAGTCATTGATCCATGTCGATTAAAATGGATAAACCTACGCCATATTGATCAAAATTTCCCTTTTAACACCTTTATCAGTTATTGTGGTTGAACTGTAAATAAAGATCTTTATTTTGCAAAATACGATTGAATTAGGAGATGTTTTCAGTTAACTGCCACTCCGAAATTATTGTAGTGTCGCGGACTTAGTTTGTTTTGCGCCACGCCAATGCCAGATTTATAAATTTATCTGTGATTTTCTGTCGCAAATTGTGGATTTATCGAGTGCAGCTTTCACTTTTTAATGCATAGGCATTTTTGTAAATACAGCAATTTTGGCTTCTTTATTTTTCACACCCATGCTATCTACTAAATTGTTTTTTCTTACAATCATTTTCATTCCCAAACTCATATTCTTCATGATTTTTTTAAGTTAGCCTTGGACACAAAGTAGGAATGGATTTAACTTTTTCCGGAAAAATTGTGGAGTTATGAATGAATAAACCTACTAGAAATCTGGTTTGCTTAGAAAACAGGGTGTGAGAGCATGTTTGGGTATAATAGGGGACAAATTAGTATCCAACCTAATTTGCAAATGAAAGCAGAGAGCATCTACGCAGAATAGTTTTATTGCACATAAAATGAACAGGCAATTATTTAATTACCGAAATGATAATCTACAATAATATAGGTAATACAAAAACGCACTAATTGCAATTTTACTTTCATGTCCGGAATTACCCTTAGCTGTCCGGAATTTTCCCAGTTCGGAATTACCCAAGCTTACCCTAGTGTTTAGTATTTGTTATTATTTTGATGGTGAATACATGCTGTGTCCCATTATGCAAGTCTAATTAATGATCTGTGCAGTCAAATCAAAATAACCAGCAATGTTTCAATTCCAAAAGGATGAGGAGCATCATCAAAAATGGATATTTTTTTATGTTCGCCAAGCCAGTGGTGCAGTGGTGTCAAAACCCGGAGAGGATGAAGGGGAAATATTCCCCCCAATAATTTGACTATGATTAGCGTTTGAGTGCTAGATGATCTTTTGTCTTTTTTTTTTAGTCTTCACTTGATTTCGGAGACAAAAACTCTTCAAGTTTCTATGCAAACCTTTTTTTTTTTGGTCTTCACTTGATTTTGGGGACAAAAACTTGTTTCGGTGAAGACCTTTTTTTTTGGTTTTTACTTGATTTGCTCAAAAGCCAGAGGTGGGCACAAATAACATTATATCAAAAGCGCAACGCAACAAAGCACAACGATCTTTTCAACTAGCAAAAGCGCAGCGCAAAATGCGCAATTTAATTTTTTTGCTCTCTGAAGCGCAGCGCAACTTCCGCAATGAACTTTTTGATTCAGTTGAAGCGCAACGCAATTCCGCAATTGCGGAACGGTATTTTCGTACCAAGTTAAAGCGCAACCTAACTTCCGCAATCGAAATTTCACAACACAACGCAAATACTGCGTTTTTTGCAATTTCAGACTGAAAAACAGTAAATAATTTGCTAAACAAGCCCGAAATTTATCAATATTACGATGGAAATAGAGCAAAATTAAGTTTAATGTATAGAATTGTGCTTTTTACCGAAAAAAAATTTGAAAGCGCAACGCAATTAAAGCGCAACAAATTTTAAAGGCTTTATTCCGCAACGCAACTTCCGCAATGTTTCAAAATAAAAAATTAAAGCGCTACGCAACTTACGCAATTGCGGAGGTTGCGGAAGTTGCGCTTTGCGCTTCTAATTGCGCTTTGCCCACCTCTGTCAAAAGCGTGTTGAACGTTTGTCATATTTTATTTACAGGAAAAAGATAATGATCAAGCTTCATCCCACCAATGTTTAAAATAGGGCAAAATTGGGGTAAAATTGCAAATTATCCCCCCCAATGCTCAACATAAATCGGCACCACTGCAGTGGTGGAAATGTTTTTATTTCCGTTCAGCAACTGATACTACCTGAAAAGAAAGAGTACTGAGCTTGGTTAAGCAAAAGGTGCTTGAGGAAACCTTCGAAGTTTCCTTTGCTAGCAATAAGCAAGATTTATGCACCCCTGAACATGCTGTTGAAGTTGATTGGCTTTACAACTTTTTTTTGCAAAATTAGGTGAATAGTTTCATCGAAATATTGCTTGAGGATGCCAATGTTACTTTCTTTGACAATGGTTATATTGGCTGCAGTATTTGTTAGCAAAGAAAATGCACAGGTTGCAAAATTCTTCTGATGGCTGATAGCGAAAGACAGGAATAAAATAGAGAATATATTCCTAAAGGCTATATGTCTCTTTTTGACGATACTAATGGACGTCTGTCTGCCATAACTGAGCTGTGCTGCGCTGTTACAACTTTGGCTGTGCATTGTGCAAGCTTACAAGGCTGTTTTATCAGATAGCGAGATTCAAATCAAATTTTTGGCATCTAATACACAACGATGTGTTTTTACTCAAGCGCTGTTGCGTCTTTCTTCTTTATCAGCTGCTGTCCTTAAGAAGTGTTGTTCTCAAAACCATGAAAACCTTGCACTGATTTTCCAAAGCGTTTGATTTTCCAAACTTGCACTGATTTTCCATTGCTTTGCAAAAAACGAACTCAAAAGTTTAAGCTGCAGAAAATCGTAGCCACCTGCAAAAATGCAGCAAACTACAAAAAAGCTTTGCAAGGAGCCAAGTTGTAAGCATTCAGATGTCTAAAGCTTTTGACAGCTAATTTTGAAAGTACGGTACTCTTATGAAAGCTTATTTTTAGTGGTGTGACATTACATATTTTTTGAAATCAGTATTAGTTTATCCTAGTGTTGAATTTTGCTAATAGCTACAGTGTTGAGTAAAATTTTGTGACTACTATTGAATATTGAATGTTTTTATTTAATTTAGATGTAAAATGTAGTACTATTTTATACCATACATACAGTGTTCTTTGCATTTCTCTCACTTGTTTTCTTCAGTGTTGTAGTGACTCTTTTTTTCTGAAGGTCTGCAATGAATATTAAGTTCGTCGTAAAAGAATGAACTCAAAAGGGCATTCAGGACGTTTTTTGTTTAAAAATTTTTTCTGCGAAACCATAGTGAAACAACTTTGGCAATTTTTTTGGAATTTTTTCGCACCAATTTCAGTTCTCTTCCGCCAAGAAATCGTAAGATACTCGCAATTATTTTTCCCCTTAGACTAAGGAGAAACGCTTTTCGAACATTACCAAACTGAAAGGGCGTAGGTCAAAATCGTTCCAAATGACTGACTACATTAGCAGCTGTGGAGGAAGTGGCTTCGTAGGTACCTGCTGATAATCGTAACAAACCTGTATGAAAAATGCAAACTAAAATGCTTTGCACTGAAGTTTTCAATTTTATATTTACGTGAAAAACTAACTGGCCTTATCTGATCTTTAGGCCTAAACCAATCGCACAATAATCGCATAAAACTTACTGGCTCACTAAAAAGTGGAATCTTAGTCTAATATCTTGTCAGCTACGATGCTTTAGCTTTCAACAGGCAATTTCTTCAAATTGGCTATCTATTGTAAGCAATAGTCACAATCTGCAATAGGCTATAGGCTACTACGTCTAAAGCACTGAAACCTTATCTTATTCCGAATACTTAGCTAGCGCTTGGCAGACAAAGCAGACTTGGAAAGCATCTAATCTCTGAATTCAAACAGTACAAAAACCACCAAGGGAACCACAAGGGTACCAGAGATATCGCACCTCCGGGCGGGGAGCCATAGCAAATCAAATGAAGAAGGATAAAACAATGTCGATCAACAAGCACATCGATGATCACAACATCACAGGAATTGGCTAATCGACAAGTGTCTAAATTTTCTTTAAACAATTGTGCCCAAAGCTCTAAAAAGATCTTTATGTGCCCTAAATTTTGTACCAATCCAGTATTATACTATGTATTAAAGTATACCAAATGTCATATTTCCACAAGTTTGTCAAATTTTCTAAAGCTGTGTTTACTATATTGCCAAAAACTATTTGCCCTTGCTCCAACAAATCGCCAATTCGCTGAAAAAAATTGGCTTAGTTGGAACACTGTTATGTAATGCTTATAAAAAGAATACGAGAGGAAAGAGTAAGCGCTCATTTGCTCATTTACCCATTTTTATTTTTTAAATTATCGTTAGGGTTTGGGTTAGATTTTGAGTTTGGGTTAGGATTAACGTTAGAGTTGGGTTAGGTTTAGGATTGGGGCTAGGCCTAGGATAGTGATTTTCTAATTCTTACATAACATAACAGCAGCCTCTGCCTTTAAGATTATTTTTACAAAGTAATTAGAATAGCTCTCTTGCTTAATTTTATGTTTGGTAACTTAGCTACAGTACAGTGCATTGCTGATAGAAATTGAATGCTACATACCCATTAGGCTGATTTTTATCAGCGACTCAGTGTTTTTATCTGCACATGCCGACTTATTTTTAAATTTTTATTGTTTTCTTTGCAAAAATCGCTGATTTAATGGGTGCACCCCGATGCACCAAACCGTTGGAGGGAGCACTGATTGAATGTATATTTTCCTACTTACTAACTATCTCTAACCTATTGACGGGGTATGGTATGGAATGGAAGACAATTTTTTCATATTCCATATTGGCAATTTTCTTCCATTTCATTCTAAAAATCTTTTTTTCCAGACTAACATTTTTTCCATATTCCTTTCCATACTCAGATACTGTTCCAAGGTAAGTTCAGACTGGTAGCTGCACGTAATTTGTATTGTACTTTTGCAACGTTAAGTGTACCTTTGCAAGTAGTCACTCACAAAGGTAGGCATTAGGCCTACGATACCGTATGATGTATCTCACTCCATGTTTGAAGCACTGTCGCAATGAGCTACCGTAGAAATTCAATCAACATAAAAATGTCAACCACTTGATCAACAAACAATAGGTTGACTGGTTTGCAATGGGTTTCATAATTAGAAGTTTGTAATCACACCAACTATGAAATTTGGCATAGCCAAACTGACAAAAACATTTTACAAAAATACTGAATGAAAGTTTAAACGCAAAAAATAAACGACAAAGAATTCAGCTCAATCAAGGATAGTAAAGTAAATACAAATCTTAGTTATGATGGAAGAAAAATTTTTGTCACTTGGCAAATTCAGTGTCATCGCTGCAGGTAGCCTTGCCCTCCATTTTCGTTTAGCGTACTAAAAATACTTGTTTTGGAACATTATGTAACAATAAGGCAACCAACAATAATGCAAAAATGGAATAATAACATTCAATCTTACCTACTTGACTAAAGATACGTACATTAGCAGTAGTCTTAAAATCACAATAAAATAAGCTAAAACACTACAGCCTGTTTCATACTAGGTAATCATCAGGTGCTATGTGTATAAACTTATTTAAATAGAAATTTCTATTTGAATAAGTTTATCCGCATAGCACCTGATGAGTACCTAGTAAGAAACAGGCTGTAGTGTTTCAGCGTATTTTATTGTGATTTTAATACTGTATATGCTCTGATTTTATCATCGAGCACTCTGTGCAGAAGATTTTGCAACACAATATTTTACATTAGCAGTATATTGAAGTTTTTCAATACCGGTACTGAAAGTTTAGTGGTTCAAGTTTCAAACACCTGATTTAAAATCCAAAGCTTACACCTCTGAACCAAATATGTCATTAAGTAATTTGGCTGGTCACATCAATTTCAAAACCATGAACATTTGCATTGTTTTCAATTCAAAGTATTCTAAGCTCCGGAAGCTAGTGCTTCTCAGACTATGGGTTGGGATGCACAGGTGACCACTAAGGGTTTACGTATATATTGGAACAACTACAAGAATAAAGGGAGCTGCAGCCCCCCCTGCTAAATCACTTAAAAAATTTAACCCTGAAATGCTAGCATTCAAACGTGTTTTTTAATTGACCTGTAAGTAAAGTAGGAGCTGAATGGGCTGGGCAATTTAATTTTTCTACTGGCTTCTAAGTCTTTGCAATTTAATTCTTTCAAATAGCATTAAGAATGTGCAAAATGTGATCCAAATGGCATTGAAATAGTTCTTTTTTTTTAAAAGATCAAAAATTCGCCCAGCGAAAGGGGCTTCATCCTCAAACCCCCATTTATATGAAATGATTGAGTTGTACCACTTTGCTCAGCTCGCCATCCATTGTGGCATTTTCCAAACAAAAAAATAAAAGTTTTAAGCCTCCTTCTAAAGAAAAATCTTAGTTGCATGCCCATTTGTGGGTGTATCAGAGAGTAAAATGTAGACCAAGAAAATCGTTTATTTTGTTTTTTAAAAGACCAGCTGTTTTTGTTTTTTAGAGCACACTCAAGGTTATTTAGGTCGCAGTCTTTGCTATAGATAGACTTTTTCAAGTGATTATGGGTCGAAAGCAAAATTAGCTAAGAAACTCAACCAGACTGACTTGTCTCTTTTTTAGATGTGTTTACAAAATTTTGAAATTGTGCATAATTTGCAGCCGTACAACATCAGTTTTAATGTGCAAAAGTTCAGTCTATTTTAGTGCCCCCTTACATCATTTGTTCTGGCAATGGCACTAGGGAAAAAATTGTCTATCTCAAAACAAAAATTATAAGTCAGTCAACATCTATGCCGTTGTAAATTGCAATGACAGGGTTTATACGGTCAGGGAAAATCAGGGGAAAACATATCTTTTTCGAGATGGTCAGGGAAAGTCAGGGAATTCAACGAAAAAGTCAGGGAAAAGTTGGAAAAAGTCAGGGAGATTTTTTTGGAAAGTTCTTATCTCGTATGAATCAAGATCCATTGTTTTTTAAGATACAATCAATCTTTTTTAAGATACAATTACGGCAGGTCACCTGTGAAATTCTTATTTCTGCTGCTGAATTGATGTTTCTGTGTATGTATGCATTAGGTGTGCATAGTTCTTTTTGCTGCTGGTTGATATTATACTGTTCGTTTATATTCTGAAAGTCAGGGAAAAAGTATGTTTTGCAGGATTGGGTCAGGGAAAAACATAGGGATTTTTAAACGAAAGTCAGGGAAAACAGGTGCGATTTTGACGAAAGTCAGGGGAATATGTCAGAAAAATTCCGTATAAACCCTGAATGAGCATATTCTATGATCTGATGATGCAGTGCCTACTCTGTTTGCACAATGTTCATGATTGACCGTATTAATCTGTTGATGGATGATTAGCTGTAGAGCGCTTCTGCATATTTTTAGTAATCAATTATCACTACCCCATATATATTTTTCTGTCAATGCCATGAGCGAAATCTAGTATGGAATTGGTATAGAAGATTGTCTTCTATTTCATTCTTGAAATCTTCCATTTCATTCCATTCTGGCATCTTCCATATTCCATACCGAAAGTTTTGTTCCATTCCATCTTCCATACCATGCCTTGCCTATTGATATAAACTTTTTCTATTTAATTTTGAAAAAGGCTCGGCACCTGTTTTAAGCATGTATGCTAGAGCTTTGATGTAGCTATTCAATAGCAATCTAAGCTGTTCCCCAAAATATAACTCCGATCAAAATAAAAATTTCTGATTATCTGTTAAGTATTTAAAATGAAAAACTGAATACGTAGGTATAGGCCTACTAAGCCTAAAGGTTTGGTGTTCACCGGGCATAATTAAAATAATTCACCGGAAGAATGCCAGAATTAGAGTTATTTTACTTAGAATAAGTTACATTAGGGAACCGGAAATCATTAGGCTATTGTAGGCTACTTATTAAAGAAAAGGATGTGCAGACATTGCAAGTGCCAAGTCACTTCATTCAATTTTTGTGCAATTACAACCGCCTAGATAACATTTCCTGTTGGAATAGAGTTGAGATAACTGATAAGCAATACACTGGTATATAAAAATTCAGTTATTATTATAATAACAGAATAATCATTAAACAACAGCTACAGTACTCAGTACTGTAGACCAGAATCCCTATCAGCTCGTGGCCTAGCCTAACTCTTTCCAAAAAAATTATTGCCAATGCCAGATGCTATTGGTTGGCTACAAGTACATTTATTCTCCATTCCTCCAGTCCACCTCTGATCTGCTGTCATTCACTGAGATACAGAACTGATGTGAACCAGTAACTATGAACATGGTAACCCAGTGATAAGGGTGCTAATCTACCATAGTTAACCCATTTGTGCCGAAGGTTGAAATACTTGAAATATTTTTATAAAAACTTGAAGACTGCTTAGTGAAGATCTATAAAATTTTTTCTGATTGATTTTTTTAAGATTTATTGCATATTATACTTTTTAAGATAAAAGCCGTCCTACATGTAAGACGCTAGGCAAATCTGTTAGCAAAGGTTGAAGATGTGTGAGCGTAATGCGTACGTGTTGTGTAATCAGGTTTTATTGTTTGCTTTGTGTGTTTCGCTTGAAGCAATAATGTTACAACCATCAGCGTATTTTATTGAAGTCTGATTTTGATGAGTAACCAAATAAGCATACTAATAAGTTTTTACTAAACATGAAATTGTTAAGAGCATTTTAGAGTTCTAAAAACAGTTCTCTATGTACGAAAATCACAGAAAAAACATTACAGACTGTGGTAATCTTCGGAGCATTTTACATGCAGGCCAACATCGCATTTTTCACATCTTGTTGTAGTTTTCATGTGACAGTAGCTGCATTTCATTTGTCCACTCTGCGGTATTACCCAATGCTTATATCCATCGTACCGAATGTCCGATAAAACATTTTGAGGTTTTCCCTGCATTTCTTTTTCAGGTGGCTTGCCAAATTGAGACAAATATGTCTAACAATATATTGACAAAATAGAAGCATATTTATTGGATTTTCATTATTGCAAATTTTCTGTAGTTGCCAGGCATTGTTGATGGAAACATTGAACATATATGAAATTCGACACCACCACTATTTTTTACCTTTCATTGCAATTTGATGTTTTGAAACATTTTGATTCATTATATCGACACCCCCCATACGTTCATAGTAGAGGTTGATCAAAAAAGGTTGGTCAATTTGCACTCGCTTCTTTTCAGAAGAAGAATATTGAGAGGCTTTAGATATGGGATGGACCCCAGCATCATTGAGCATAAATTTACTGCGCTATTGTCATTTCATTTGCAAACGAGGACGTCGTTTTTGGTGTCAGTTTTGAAATCAAACTTTCCATGTCCTTCGTTTTTTCAAAGCATCGTTTGAGGTCAGTGGACATTTTTCAGTCCTGTTTTCACGAATTGTGCTAGTTGCTTTAACTAATTTGTCTTTTTGTGTAGTAACGAGTTTCACACAATTTTCAAGTTATCATAGTGTAGGTGGAAAAGCTTTCTACCACTTCCGAATAGAACATCTGCCAAATGGCTGACAAGATTTCCTCCAAGCCCTAATCTGTTATCTTGCTGTCAAGATGATGCTGATTTTCCTTGATACGGTTCAAACCAAATCAAGTATCCCAGCAGCGTAGTTCCACACCAAATTTTAAAACCAAAACGATTTAGTTTACCTCTCAAAAACTGCCTACATCCATGGCGCCTGTAATATTCACTCAGTGATTCGTCTAAACTGTAAAATTCTTTGTTTGGTGAGTAACGTTGGAACTTTTGATTGAAAAGTTTTATTAGAGGTCTGAGTTTTGCAAATTTATCCTCTTCATCTAAGCAGTTGTTATCAGCTAAATGAAAGTTGGTAAAAATTGCCTCTAATTTGTCTCTTTTCATAGCATTAGTAACAAGGTCGTGATGCATGTCACTAGCATTTTCCCAGTAAAGTCTTTGTCTTGCTCGAGCAAGGTACCCAGATAAAAATAATATGCCAATAAAACATTTTATTGCATGCTTATCAACAGTCAAGTTTCGTTTTTTTTGGGAAGCATATCGATTGGTTTCGTCTACAATTAAATTCAAAACTTTATCATCAAAAAATAATTTAAAATATCCTTTGGGGGTCAAGTTTTTGTTTTGTAATTCTTCAATTTTGTCATCATCTGACGTCCACTCGACCCAGTCTCATTTTGGCTTGTCAGTTTGCTTCTTTCGTTTGTTTGGTGGCCCCTCTGGCTCTTCAATATTTTTCACATTTTTACAGCTGCTATCATTAATTAGAGCTGGGGCTAAAAGCATGCTCCCTGGTAAATTATTAATCGTTCCTGCTCCATCCTCATCTCCTGAGTTTTTGTCTGTAATATAACCTGTGGCATTTGTTGGTAGAAGTACAGTTACCAAAAATTGGTCACCTTTACTGCCGAAGAGCAAAGCTTTTTTCTCTGCTAAATCTAATATTCTACTCAATGATGTAGGGGTTTTATTTCTACAATTATCATAAAAACGTGAAGATTTCCTCTGGAAAAAAATATGTACAGTATTACATTTTGGTCACCTACATTCTTACTCGAAATATTGAAAATAATCACACACCATAACTTATTTTTTATAAACAAAGTTCTGCCTTTGTCTATGGCTTTTCTGACTAAAATTTTTCTGATCAAACATTTTTGTCTCAAATTTTCTAACACTCATTGCGAAAAATCATAAACTATATATAAATGAAAGCAAGAGGACCAGCTGTGATATAAAGAGATTTATATTACATAGAAGAGATGATTAGACTAGTAGGCATCATTGATCAGGGTTAGATTGATGGCTTCTATGGCATAAAGATGAAAAGCGGTGCTATCTTTGGCTAGGCTGATAAACTTGTTGATGCTGAGCGCAGGTGGGATTTTAAAAAAAAGGAGTTTAATAGCAGAATTAGATCAAAGAGTTTGATTAGAAGACATGCAAGCACCTACTTACAAGTCTTATTTGTCTATTTAAAAATTTAACTATCTATTTGATTGTTGTAGTAAATACAATAGCGTGGGATCGCTGCTGGAGATTATAATTTATAGCGCGTGAGAATCGCGACTTGCAAACTTTACTTGAACATACGCTGCAGCAAACATTTTGCTATCGCGTGTGCCTAGCGACCTATATGTAGGGCGCCAATATTTCAAATAAAATTTCTCGAAAACTTAAAGTTCAGAAAATTTTTAACATTTACCATAGAACAGAAAAATTAATAAATAAATACACTTGACAATTTTTTTAGTACTTCTGTGAAAATGCGTAGTTATTAACTCGGCTCTATGTGCACTCTCAAGATTTTCAAAAAAGCGAAATCAGGCGAATTTTATAAAGCAATTAAAAAAAAATTAAAAAAAAAAAAAAACTAATAAAGCAATTAAAAAAAAAACTACTGTCATATGTGTTAAAATTACTCATAAACATGGTCCAACTTCAGCTGTATTCAAAAATATAATATACAAAGAGCAATCCCAAATTAAGCAGCCTTCTACAAATGGGACGCCAGGCATAAATGGGTAAACCTCTGATGTGGTAATTCAACTGCGTCAGGAAGCCTAACTACTACAGACCTGAGACTAGGTTCATGGCCTACTTACTTAATACGGCCGTACAGTCTGCCTTGTCGATAAAAAAATTAGGAGGGTCACTTTTTGCAAATTTTGTTTCGTGATGCGGCTGTGTATAAATAACTGCATGGTGTTTTACATTGGGCTATGCATTTAAATGTTGCCAATTACGCAAAATATATTCTTTTACAATTTGAATTATATTCTAAATTAATGTTTTACTCTAAAACAATAATCAGCTAGTGATGAAAGAAAAATATAGATTTCATCAGCAGATGCGGTTTTGAATAACATCTCTGAGATTAATCTCTTATACGATAGATTTATATAAAGTCAATCATGCAAACAATGTTCAAATGTACCATGCGATACTCCCAAAAATTAAAAGTTCGATTTTCTCACCCTGATCATGCTATCGATATTGCATGCTTAAAGAACTTATGTTTTTGTTGATCAGTTTTCGTTTATGCTTAAACTGCTGCACAGCATCTTTGCGAACTTCATTGATTGATTTCTTTTGAGCATTATTGAAGTACACGTTGCATATAATCTGATTGATGAACTTGATGTTGACCATATGTTGTTCTCACAGAAATGATTGTGCACAAGTGTTCATGGTGAGAACACTCTCACCCACATCTCTTTCAGGTAAAGTTGATTTCAAAATAATGTTGCAAGCCGTGTCTAGCATTGCAAAAGGTTTTGACATGAATAGTGCCAAGCAGTGTTCCCACTAGGCCGATTTTTTTCAGCAAATCAGCAATTTGTCGTAGCAAGGCCAAATAATTTTTGGCAATATGGTAAACGTAGCTTTAGAAAACTCAACAAACTGGTGGAAATATGACATTCAGTGTAGTTTAATACTAGATTGGTTGGAAATTTAGGGCACATAAGTTTACGCCTTGTCAGAGCTTTGGGCGCACTTGCTTCAAAAAAATATGGGCACTTGCCAATTAGCCATAAAGTTAGAGGGAACACTTGTGCCAAGACCACAGATGAAAGAGTAAGACCGCCTTGGGATAATTTCAAAAGGTAGTCGATTTTGCTTGAGCTCTGTTGTGAGCCAGAGCTAGTTAATGAGTTTTAACATTCAACACATTGAGATCTGTTCATCAGTTTTTTTTGCAACGTATCCAGCAACAGCAGCAGCTACTTCCTTAGCATTACTTTCCAAACTGCAGTATTCAAAGTCGCCAGCTATTTCATTAAGCTGCTTTTTGAAAAGATCTTGTGCAATAGCGTTGGTTTGGTCTCGATGAAAATCTTCATTCCATACCCAAAAGGACTCTTTGAGAAGACTTTTGGAGGCCATAATTTGTTTGGATGTTTCTACCTCTCGTAAACTAATTGAAAATCTTCCGCCACTCATTTGGCGATTTTTGAAAACCTCAGTTCCAGAGGATCAGTTTGAAATCGTGTCGTTAGAACGTACTTGTAGCCTTCGCCAAGCAAATCAGTGCATCGCATTAAAGAAACAGCAGTGACAATTGCAAAAGTTGGAAAGAGCATTTTGGTCTATTTTATGGCTTTTTGTATTGAATATACTGAAGCTCATCCTGCAGTTTGTTTGGTTCTTGATCAGCAATACGTCTTAAATAAGAAGGAAAATTGTCCACATTGACTTGCTTTTCAAACAACAGTTGTTACCCTTCCTAAACCACTTCGGAAGAGGTGCAGGAATAGATTTTTAAAGAGTCTGTTGTGATTGTTTTGGTGACTAGCGGAATGTCATTGACTGGACAATTTTCTGTTTTGTAAAAAATCGCCTTATTCTTTTGAAGCTTCAGCTGATAACCAGGTAGGCAAAAACTCCCATTAATCAGTGAAAAATATTAAATTTTATCTTGTTTGTTTGAATTCGTTTATCTGATCAGGAAACTCTCTTCTTGTAAGTGACTTTCTCGTTGGGGAACAGAAGGCAAAAGGGATGGACGAAAGTTACCAGAATCAGGATAGATTCTAGAAACAGGATTTAGAAACTATCAAAGCGTAGTACGCTTTCCAGTTTTTAAAAACTTATCCTCATAATGCGTTGAACAAATTCAACCATTTTTGTCTGGCACCCAATTCTTATGATTAATAATTTTTGTTCAATGGCTTAACAAACCTGGTTTCCTAAAAGGGAAGGAAAATACAGGGTTGTTTTCTGGAATGCTGAACTTCTTGTCTTTCCCCTTTTCATAACCAGGTTTACAAAAAACAATCAGATCAAGTGTTTGCATCAAAAAACAAATGACTTAAAGTAAAATACGATAGATTTTTAAAATTGCTATGAGGGTCATTCCATGTCAACTGATCCAGGCCATGCCACCCACCCTCTTTGATTTTGATATAAATTTGTAGGTTTGTAGAACAGTTGATGCTGATTCCAAATAACTAATTTGTTTTGAAATCGGTCTACTGTAGCAAAAGATATGGATGTTTAAAATTTGGATTTTTGTGATCGCTCAAGCGGAAAAAAAATGCCAAAATTTAGGCATACAATTTGAATTGACTGTATCTTTGTGAAATGCCAGTGGTTAAGGGTGTTCTTGTCAACATTTGTTCTCGACTTCCTGCTGAACACATTCACAGGGCGTTTGACCTCTGTAACATCTTGAGTTGACCTTTGACCTCTTGTTTAATATTTTCAATTTCAAAAATCACTCATGCATGACAAAGTTTTGATTGCTTATGGCTCATTGTTGACAGGGAGCATCATCAAGTGTAAGGTATCATATGAAAGGTCTTGACACGGGCTTTCAAACAAAACAATAAAATTTTTGGGTTATTGTTTCTAACATGTGATAAAATGGTTGAAAATTCAAAACTAGAAACACTCATAATTTGACAAACATTGTGCGTTGGGGCACTAGTAAAGAAGTAGTTAAGGATGGTATCATTGGTATTAAACTTTAGATCATTGGGTATTAAACTTTAGATCATTAGTGTTTATTGATTGTTTAAGATGTAAATAATTGAAGATGTACATATCGTAAAGAGTTTTGCAATTCCACAAAAAGATTATTTGCACTTGTAGGTTATTGGTTATCACAGCATCAAGTACGGGCATCAGACTAGTGCTGACAGTGGCTGAACAATCATAATTCAAAAAGGTATTTTGGTCGAAAAATTTTTGCTTGGTTATCTCTTAACAAGTTTTGACATATCTTGTGTTTGAGGTCTTAACTTTAGCAAATTTGATTCTAATACAGATTTCCCTAAGAAATTTCGTCAAAAATGCCAACTACAAATAAAGTTTCAAAACGTTACTGCATGCTTATTATTTGTAACTCTGAGTCAGTGTTTTTATCAAAACAAAGGTAAAAGTCAAAATTGTTTTTCAAGTAAATTCCAGCCAACTTGCCCAAAACCTTTCGGTCACAATACTGGCAAAATGGCAACACTAAGGTAAGTGGAAAATTGTCAACTTTGAATTGCAATATCTTGGAAAAACCAGGACGTAAAGATCAAATTTGGTGAGAATGTATTTTAGTCTTTTCCCAGCATTTTAGTCAACAGTGAAAAACTTGTCTTAAAGTTGAATGCCCTTTTAAGAATGGTCATTCAACCAATTCAATTAGGCAGGTGGCAGCTTAACCGAAAGGCTTCTTTGCTGTCTCTTGACTAAGATTACTTGATGGAAATGAAACTACAGTATTTGGATTCAATTCAAAAAGTTCATAAAGGTTAATAAGTTTTAATTTACACATAATTTCATTATTGGCAGAATTAAGCTTGGATAAGATTTCTAATACATAGAGCAATACAATAGCTGACAATGTCAACTGAATAAAGCTGCTCATTTTTGTAAACTAAAACTTAGTTCACAAAAAGTTGCAGCTATATCTTCTGCCACCAGCAAACACTGTATGTGTCAAATATAAATTATGCCTAAACGCTTGTAAATTTTCAACCAATGAGAAATTAATTTTGCTTGACTATGCTTCTTGCAGAAGAAAAAGAGATGTTAATAGACACTTTAACTGACCAGGAAGAAAATTCATATCAGTGTACGGTATCACGTTTTAGTTTTGGTATACATGATCCAAAAATCATCTATACTTTTAGACTTTTTTCAGTTCACGTTCAGTCGATGCTCTGCCAAGTTTGCACCAAACCAAATTGTTATTACGCATTACTGATGATCATCATTTTTGTATGAACTTTTGCAAACTTGTTCAAGATGTAAATTTACAAACAAAAAAAAAAGACAAAGAAAAGAAATTAAGCGAGTCATAATCTGTAATGCTATACTCTTACAGTAAATCGATTTCACCTCACAGCATTTTTAGCCCAAGTAGAAGATGAAAAAACAACTCAGTACAAAGAGCAATTTTTCAGTTTTCGTAACAGCATTGAATTTGTTATGATTTGATTTTTTAACAATTTTATCTCATGTGAGAAACAATAACCCAAAAATTTAGTTGTTTTGTTTCAAAGCCCTAGTCAAGACCTTTCATATGATAGGCCTACCTTACACTTGATGATGCTATCAGCACTGGTCTGAAGCCCGTACTAGATGCTGTGATAACCAATAACCTAAGAGTGCAAACAATCTTTCTGTGGAATTGGAAAAACTCTTTACCATAAGAACATATTTAATTTTTTATTTTCTAAATAATCAATAAACACTGATGATCTAAACTTTAATACCAATGATACCATCCTTAACTACTTCTTTACTAGTGCCCCAATGCACAATTTTAGTTTTTTTTTACACAAGTTTTTTTAGTTTTGAATTTTCAACCATTTTATCACGTGTTAGAAACAATAACCCAAAAATTTAGTTGTTTTGTTTCAAAGCCCTAGTCAAGACCTTTCATATGATAGGCCTACCTTACACTTGATGATGCTATCAGCACTGGTCTGAAGCCCGTACTAGATGCTGTGATAACCAATAACCTAAGAGTGCAAACAATCTTTCTGTGGAATTGGAAAAACTCTTTACCATAAGAACATATTTAATTTTTTATTTTCTAAATAATCAATAAACACTGATGATCTAAACTTTAATACCAATGATACCATCCTTAACTACTTCTTTACTAGTGCCCCAATGCACAATTTTAGTTTTTTTTTACACAAGTTTTTTTAGTTTTGAATTTTCAACCATTTTATCACGTGTTAGAAACAATAACCCAAAAATTTTATTGTTTTGTTTGAAAGCCCGTGTCAAGACCTTTCATATGATACCTTACACTTGATGATGCTCCTTGTCAACAATGAGCCATAAGCAATCAAAACTTTGTCATGCATGAGTGATTTTTGAAATTGAAAATATTAAACAAGAGGTCAAAGGTCAACTCAAGATGTTACAGAGGTCAAACGCCCTGTGAATGTGTTCAGCAGGAAGTCGAGAACAAATGCTGACAAGAACACCCCTAACCACTGGCATTTCACAAAGATACAGTCAATTCAAATTGTATGCCTAAATTTTGGCAATTTTTTTCTGCTTGAGCGATCACAAAAATCCAAATTTTAAACATCCATATCTTTTGCTACAGTAGACCGATTTCAAAACAAATTAGTTTTTTGGAATCAGCATCAACTGTTCTACAAACCTACAAATTTATATCAAAATCAAAGAGGGTGGGTGGCATTTTTCAAAATAGAAAGGTATTTGCAAAACTGAAGTAGACCAACTTAGCATTAGCTTTGATGCTACTTCGACAAAATTTATTATGTAATTAGTATTCTAATCACTGCTGCTGTTTTTAGCTCAAACTGTTACTACCTTTACATAAGTTTTCCAAAACATGGTTTAGATATCGGCAATTCTAACTAAGTTCACTGCGTAAAGCGTAATTCTGAACGAACTAAATTATCGAATCAAATCACTGAAAAACAATAATTGTACTAGTAAAAGCTCTCTTTCAGCAAGTATGCAGTGAAAAACACCAATGCATTACAGGGTTCGAAATTAACGCTTGCCCAAGGCAAGCTGAAATCACCTCGGGCAAGTTATTTTTCGGTTTAACTTGCCCAATGGGCAAGCTAACAAAATACAGTGTATTAAACAATGTCAAGCAAGATTATTTAGAAACACAATCCAGATCCGTTTTGTTGCAATAGAATAACATGTGTAAGTGGAGAAAGCTGTTACTTGTTTTATTTTAGTTAAGCAATTTGTTATCATCACAATTACCACTTTGTTTAATCGTACGCACATTATTAATCGCAATCAACACTTTTTAATCGCACATAGATTTTTTGAAACTTGAGATGCGTTTGGCAAAATGCTACTTTTTTCTTAAGATAAATTTTCGCTTGTCGCGTGAATGGCTGTTTCAGATATCACAAGTACTACCCTGGGCTGCATGAAGGCAGCATCAAGATTTTTGCAATTTTTTGTTATGATTATTTTGAAGGTCTTTTGCTCCTATAACTTTTGCAAAGAAATTCGTCTGTCTAGTAAATGTAGCTTCCAAAATGTTTGCGATTACAAATGTGCTTGCTACAAGCTTGCAACAAACCGTAACATAATAATTGAAATAATTACAATTAAAAAATTAATTTTTGCTTAATGCATGATTGAAAAAGTTACTTATTACCCTACATCACATTAACATATGACATAACATCACGCACAAAAACTTGATTCGCAAAATAGGATTTGCGACTACGCTTGTTTTGCAATTAAGTGCTTTTTGCCAAGAAGTACATTTTACAATTTTTTTTCCAAAGTTAACCTCAAAACTTATTGTACCTATTTTTATTCGGGCAAGTTGAAATTTTCCTTGGGCAAGTAGACATTTGATATCACTTGCCTGCTGGGCAAGATGTTAAAAAAGTTAATTTCGATTCCTGCATTATATTGATCTGCTGCTTAAAACTGTAAGAGTACGACTGACAGTGATGGCGGAACTAATTAAACACAATAGAAAGTAGGGCAAACTGTTGCAGATCCATGAGTGATTAGCAATTATTTACAGACAGCTGTATCATGAGACGAGATCAGCAAAAAGTGACCATTATAATTTTCTCTTGACAAGGCAGACTGTGCGGTCGTGTTAATTTTAAAAGTAGGTCATGCTAGGGTAGTAACTCAACCTGCCCACTCAGTTTGAATTGTTAACTAACAAAACTAAACTGTACCTGTAAAAGTCCTCATATTTATTATTTGGCTTATTTGTGGACTACTGGCACATGTTCTACGCCTTATGGTTGTTAGGTAATGACGCCAGCAGCACATTGCATAATGCTTTATTGGCCACAAGTTTAAACTACCTGATAACCACTAACCCAATACCTGCAATAGGGTGTTGCAGGTGCCCCAAGGTGTGCGAAAACAGCTCACCTTTTTTTTTCTGTGGTGATTTAGTGCAAAAACCCCTAAAAAAAATTCTCAGGCAAATTTGATAAGGTTAACCTGTAGCAGGGTAACGTGGTCATTTTTTATTCTAAAAATGCCCTTGCGTCTAAAACTTTTAAAGTTCTTTACTATAACATTCAATTTTAAATGAATACTTCAATTTCAGTTAGGCCTATTGTAAAATACAAGTAATGAGTGAAGTAGAAATGCAATTAAACCAAAGATTTGTTTTAAAATCCTCTTTTTGCCTTCATTTAACATCTCATTTTGAACTATTAGAACAATATTTTAATGTATATTAATAATGTTGTATTCACTACACTCCGTATTTATCTATTTCAACTTGTTAAAATTGGAAAATCTTTTTAAATATGTATTGATTACTCAATTGATTATAAACACAAAAAGAGAATGATGAGCCAAGAACTAGGCTGAAAAACCTCAAACATCTTACAACCCAAAACTCAAACATGATAAATTCAAAATTTACGAGCTTAAGGAGTAAAAATGTTTCAAAAGTACTCTATTACTGCTATTTACTGACCTATTCAGCTCCAAAATACCTTCGTAATCAACAAATTTTAAGCTAGTCTTAACAGCTGGTTGGTTACAGATAATATTGTAGCTGCAATGCAATTAAAGCTCTCGGAAAAATCACTTATGATGCAATAATTTAGTCTTTTGAGATTAAGCCAAATGAAATGCAAATAATGCAATAATCCAGTCATAGTAGAATCGAAACAACTCGAAAAACGATGAGAACTTTGTTTTGACAGATTTGAATCACCTTGGTGCAACACATTTTACGACCTTTCACCTAAGTTTTGATGGCCTCTTTCCAACCTCTCTCTGAAATGTCTGGTCCCATTCCCCCTGACTCTTCAACAGTGCCATTTTTTAATTTCAATAGGCCCCTGGTCATGCTGGTGCACACCGGTAATCATGAGCATACTGATTCTCTTGCTAAAGCTTGAGCCTTCCTGCTCAGTGCCCCTTGCTATGGTTCTTTGTTCTCTCTCCTGTACCATTGCTCAAACCAATTACACCCAATTAAAGGAATTGCTGAAACCAAATGATTACCGGTACTTAATATGTTAGGAAAAAAATGTTGTATAATCTGGTTAATTTGCGATTTATTGGCTTTCTACGCTCATGTTCATACCTGTAGTCCTATCTATACTACCGTATTTTCCGAACTATAAGGCACATGAAAAACCTTTAAATTTTGTCTAAAATTGAGTGTGCGCCTTATAGTCTGGTGCGCCTAATGTATGGATCAGGTTTGGCTTTGTGATCATGCTCTGAACCAATTTTATGTTGCAAATGGTGCTATTTATTTATAAACTGCTAATTGTTATTTACGACTTAACTATGAAACCTACCGTACCCGTGTTTGCTTTCCAAGATTGCCGTTCACTGCATTTAAAACCACAACAATTGTTTTGCAAACAGGCCATTGTGTTATGCAATAAGCTTCTCAGCAAAACACAATGCGCTAGCAATTACCTACCGTAAGGCGAGGATAGGGGTAGGATACCACTGAACAATTTTGAGTATTCAATTTTTGTTTGTTTGATTGATTGTTTCTTTTGAATAAAATATTGCACATTGAGTATTGCTTCATTTAGCTCGTCTTATAACCCGGTGCGCCTTATAGTCCGGTGCGCCTTATCTATGAAACTAAAATCGTTTGAAGCCAATTTTTGATACTGCGCCTTATAGTCCGGAAAATACAGTAAATAGGAATAAAAGACAAATGTCGATTCCGAATCAGTATCTCTTAGGCTGTTAATCTAAGGTTTGGTTGTGCCTATAAGACTCTGGATACTGTCTATAGCTTATAATCAATTACACTCAGTGCCACAAATGGAGACGTCACATTTTCCACTCTCATCTTAGTTGTCAAATTTCTCCAGCTTCAATGCTGAGTGGAATTGGTTGTACCACGCCCTGTACGCTGTGAGCTTTCCTACTTTTGCTACCATGGTTACCGCCTCTTACTATTATCATACCTATGCGGGACAGACATAAAAACTCTTCCTGCAGTGCCTATTGACAACATCTACAGGATTTCCATCATCTCCTTCTTGACTGTCTTGCCTCAGAGACTAAATAATATTAATCCTGTTAGTCACATCAAGGTATCAATCTAATTTTGATAAACTCCCCCTTTTTTGTGAAATTCAGGATTGGAGAACAAATTCAAGATTTCCAAAAACTTTTTAGGGAATATCTCTTTGTATTTGTTGTATATCTTCACAACTGCAGTCTCAAAATAATAAAGAAAGTCAAACATTAGATTTCAATTTTAGCCATTGACAAGACATGACAAATTTTATTCAGTTCAGTAACAATGTAATGGCTGTCATTGAAATTAATTTGAACTGTGTCAGGGAAGTTGCAAAGGGACCTCGCTGTGATCAAGTCAATAAACAACTGGAATTGGCTGGATGCTTCACCCTCTGTAATAATACTCAAAAAAACTATAGACCCATTGTCTCATGTCTGGTCAACTACTCAACAAGTCAAAGAGTGAAGAGACAACCACAACAGACCTGTGATCTATTTCTAAGTAATCATTAAATTAATTTTTATCAACAAATCTGCAATTTAGCAAATGTTGGTGCAATAGCTGCTTATGATTGCATTAGATGCTAGCTTTTAAATGATGTGGACACTTTTCGTTACTATATATACATACTTAATGCTTGGAAAAATCCACCCCTGCTTAAGAGTTTCCAATGTCTAATATACTAGAAGTTTTTAGTGCTTTAGTAATGGATTTTTTTGAATTTAAGTTTGGCATCTCAGCCGACATCTTTAATTAGCTTTTATCAGATTTTTTACTAAAAAAGATTGGGAAGTCATTGATATTTTAAGCAAATTCACTTTAGACAAAACCACTTGTAGTGCAAGGTCAACAACCTACGGCCCGCCGTGGCATTTTACCTGGCCTGCGACCTCTCATTGTTATACGGCCCACGACCTTTTTTCTTTTTCAATGATAGGTGTGCACCAATAAACTGCGAAAATTATTCTTATCTCCTGGCGCAAAAGCCTTTTTTTTTGGTCTTGGCCTGGCCATCAATTTGGCTGAAAGAAGGCATAAATTTCTGTCAAAGATCTTTCTTTTTTGATTCACTGGAATGGTGGCGGCCTGCTGGAACCTTGTTAGGACTTGATGTGGCCCACTAGTTTAAAAAGCTTGCTGACCCCCACAGTAGTGTATAAACTTGCTACTTTGGAATAGAGCTGATAATTTTTTCAAAATCTTGGTGCAAGGTTAGTAAAAAAGAATTGCTTGAGCAATAATAGAATATTCAGAAGTTACATGGCAGACTTGGAATATAAATTTTTTTTTACGATTTGAAGAGGTAGCACTTCTCTCACATATCTGCTTTCCCATTATTAGGCTAGTGCAACATCCGCATTTGAATTCGTACAGAGCAAGTGCAGAAATTGCCTTTGCATGTGGTTTGAAGGTTCGGGTGAGCTGCTAGGATTTGTGTGTTAATTCAGATGCTGATGAAACACCAGCCTAATGGGAAAGAAGATATCTGAAGAAAGTGCTATCTCACCGTTGTGAAAAAAATAGTAGAATAAATCAAAAGTTGATAATATTGATAATTATGATTTATGTATATCCACTTGCTTTAGGCGCATGTCAGTTCACCAGTTTATTGATGCATTTTTGACATTGCCTTTGTTTATAAAGACTCACTGAATTTTGGGGTATAAACCTGCAAATGAAAAGATAATTGGCAATGGGAATATTGATACATTCGATACCAGTAGGCCTATTAAAATAAATGATCTGGTTTTTGTAAAATTACTTTTATTTAGGTCTGTTTAAATCTTAAAGTACACCTTAGAATTCGGTTTGCGTATTTTGAACAAACAGATTTCCACAATGTTAGATTTGAAAAAGACAATAGTGATCATTTTTGAAAAATTTTGGTTCTAATTCAAATATTGTTCTGATGTGATGAATATACTAGATCGTGCTACATTTCATAAGTTATCTTCACATCATCGCACCAAAGAAGAAAATAGCTACTGGCACAAGAAAGAGCAATTGGGATGGATTATTCGACTGTTTATTTTAACTGCAGTTCTATTCGCTGCTCGTGTTGCCATGCCAGTTTGTGCAACAGCTATGGCACAAGAGTTTGGCTGGAACAAAGCTGACCTTGGTGTTGCAATGGGAACCTTCTTTTGGGGTTATGTCACAACCCAAGTGATTGGAGGCTATATGGCAGACAAAGTTGGAGGAGATAAAATATTGTGTTTATCTGTGAGTGTTTGGGGCATTCTCACACTTTTAACCCCTCATATTGCCCATATACATTTTGATTTTATGAGTGCCCTTGGTGTTTTGACATTAATCAGAGTGTTACTGGGTATTAGTCAAGGTGTTCATTATCCATCTATGATGAGTTTGATTGCTAAAAAGATACATGAAACTGAAAGATCTTTTCCCACTGGGATCATTACCTCTGCCGCAAATTTTGGGACTGTTTTGTGCGGTGGCATTGGATCCATAATATTAGAGCATCACGGATGGGAAGTTGTGTTTTACATTATTGGTTTTACTGCTATAATATGTGCATATTCTTTGTTTGTTGTGATTCAACAGCCTAAAAGCAAAGTAATATCAATCGACAGCATGGTTTATTCTTATCCAAACAATCTTCCACACTCAACCAGTGTTCCTTGGCGATTAATATTTTCAAAGTCACCTGTGTGGTCACTCATATTTGCTCACATATGCATGAATAACTGTTTCTATATAATGTTATCATGGCTTCCTACTTTTTTCCATGATTTTTATCCTCATGAAAAAGGTTGGATATACAATGTTATACCATGGGCTATGTCTATTCCAGCAAGTGTTCTTGGTGGCTGGCTTAGTGACAAACTTATTAAAGCAAAGTTTGATACTGGTTTTACCAGAAAAACTATGCAAATAATAGCAATGACTGGTTCGGGCTTTTTTGCTACATTATTACCTTATTGTACTAAATTTTCACATGCTGTATTATGTGCTGGTGTTTCTGTTTCTGTTTTAACTTTTCACCACAGCGGAGTTTTAGTGAATCCTCAGGACATAGCTCCTAAATATGCAGGTTCTGTTTTTGGAGTAATGAATGCATTTGGAGCTATTCCAGGTTTTATTGGAGTTTATTGCACAGGTTACATTTTAAATGTCTCTAATAGTTGGGCAGCCGTTTTCGTTGTAATGGCTACAGTAAATGTAATTGGTGTAACTGTATTTGCGATTTGGGGTACAGGAAAACCCATAGTATGAGCAAAATCAGGCCACAACGTACTGTATTTTTGCATTTTTCTGTAAGGCATTGTTTAGAAGTCATCAGTCCCTCAGCTCCAGCAGTTTTATTTATTTCTAGTTTGTGTCTTTAAAGACAACAAATGTATTTAAAAAATTTTTTAAGTTGGCCAAATTTTTTTTAATATTAACCCTGACTTTGACTTTGTCAAATGTTTTTTGAAATGTGATCATTAAAAATATATTTTGAGACCCCTGGGATTGTTAAATCACAAAACTTGGTTGAGATTTAAACTTTTAGTTTTGATTCAAATCAAAATCCAAGGTTTGGGAATTTACAACCTTACTAACTTTTATTTGATCATGAATTTCTTTTTATACAGTGATATAGTGTGCTTCATCTGTAATCAAATTCTATACAAATTTTCTGACTTTAAATTGATAGTAAAGATATAATTATGGTTCTTAGCAGGTTGATGTTGATTTTATAAATGAATATAATGCAAATAGTTCTCATCTTTTAGTTACATACCATAGTTTTTTTTGGAGAATTTGTGGTGCATATGTCTTTTTTTTTACTGTGCAGTTTTGTTGTTGAAGGCCATAAAGATAGGGAAACATAGGACACAGTAGATGTTTTCTATGTCGTGAATTAGCAAAAATGTATTGTTTTGCTTGTTGTTTTTTTGTTTTTTTTATTCAATTTCACCAAAACATCCATTACTTTATTATGACTCGTTGCGAAAACTTTGATATCCCCGCGTAACCTCTTCAAATGATAACTACATAAGTGAATGACTACATGATGGTTGAGTAGGTCGACTTAGGGAAGTTAAAAGGGCATTCAGGTTAAAAGTGTTTTTGCTCCATTTCCTCTCAAAAATTTTTGACGGATCTGAAGACTAACTTCACCAAATTTGAGCTCTCTACGACCTTCCGGTCTCAAGATATGATAAGTCAGATTTCTCCTTAAGAAAGGTTTTTCCCCTTAGAAATTTTGCCAGGGTTGCAAACCACAGACAAAATTTCAAAAAATTATTGCATGTTTGTAACTCTCAATAAGTGTTTTTATAAGTGTTGTTGTCAAAACAAAGTAAATCTCCGAATTGTAAATTAGCTGCTTTTCGAGTAAATTCGGGCCAACTTTCCAAAAGTTAATCTTCTTTCACAACCCTGGCAAAATGGCAACACTGAAGTAAGATGAAATTTGTTAACTTTGAAGTGCAATATCTTGAAAACGGCAAGACATAGAAAGTTCCAATTTGGTGAGAATTCATTTTAGGCTTTTCTTATCATTTTCGTCAATAGTGAAAAACTTGACTTGAATGCCCTTTTACGCGTTGCAGAACAATTTTTCGTTTATGAAAACATTTTTTTATAATGTAGGCGAATCTTTTACACGTAGTACCACAGATTTGATTAGAAGCCAGCTGTAAGCACGTTTTAAAAGCATTTAAACAGCAACAAACTCTTTAACATATACTTTTTCAGCCATTTCAAAGCTCTTTTTCAGGATCAATCTTATCACCGATTCATGCTGGTTGTGATTTTATTATTCAAATTTCATTTTACCTACCAGTACCGTACCTTTTTGTGACGTTTTGATTTGATGCTACAAGTGTGGTTAGGTAGTTATTCGTAAACACTGTTGACTAAAAGGAATTAATGTATTGTTGTTTCCGATGCCAACTGTTATGCTTAATAAGATAAAAGCAAGTAATTTTGTAACAGATTAAAGCTTTTAGCTCTCTGCTGGACTTTTTTTTTGTTCAGATGGGTTCGTTGTAATTTTAGCTTGTAATTTTTAAACAAGAACTTAATATCAATGTTTTGTTGACATGTTCGTTTCGAGAATATTATCAAAATTTGTATTTAATCCATCTATACCACATGCCGAAAAGAGTCGCAGTTGTGCCAAAATGAACTGCTCCCTTGAGTTCAATTTGTATTTTATTGGTCTATTGATACTGATGACTGAAGAAGGATCAAACATTTTAAAGGCGACTTTGTTATTTTTATGTGAGCAAGACTATTACAAAAACCACTGGTTATCTTAACGTTTTGAGCGTTTTTCTGTTTCTAAAACGATCTCTTCGCATTTTCCGCTATCACTTTAAAAATTTACTACGAAAGGTTGCAAGTTTGTTTAGTGTTTACAGCCAATATTTATCGAAACTATTATATTGCATTGCATCGCATAATGATAAACAGTAATTGACAGATACTGCTTTCATTATCAAGTTTTTCATCACTATATTAAATGTATACATAAATACATTCATATAAACAGAGAAAGACATTCCAAAAAAAAAATCCCAGGTCAAAAATTGCAGTTTTGTTGATAGTTTTGCAAAAGGGGATTGTCTACTTAAGTGAGGTGACACGGTGGTTTCGAAATGGTGCACTCCTGTAGGATGTGGGTATAGGTTTGGACTTTTAAAGCACAGTCACATGCACTCATTTCGGAAAGGGCCTAGCGATGCATGTCGTCGGCAAATCGTCCAGATCGGCTGCGTAGTCTGGTGAGCTGGACCCATTACTTGCTTGGAAGTTTGCCACCAGAAAACTGGATTAAATATGATTAAATGTGATCAGGACTTTTTGATGCGAGGCGTTTTGGCGAGGCAGGATTAGGGTTTTATGCCAAAACTTCTCAAAGAAAGCCGACTGTGTCAAAAAATCGTCAAACCAGTTACATGTCAAAAAGTTGCGAACTCGGTCTAATGACGTAACTTTCCAGTTGTTCAGAATATACTGCGTTAAGAAGCTCATGGTGTGCCTTATTTGTGTGTATTGTACTGTATATGTCAAAGGACCTACCTTCTTGTCTTGATAGACATTTTTAAGTTGATATTGTAGCGTGCAATATTTTGCCCTGCTGAGTGATAATATCGAAGTATTCGAAAATCACTGATTTGCTTTGAAATTTAAGTAAAACATTTCTTACTTTTGAGCTGCATTCGTTTTCGATTTTTATTTAATTAAATCTTTAATTACTTACGTATCTAATTCAACATTCCCAGCGATTTGGCTCTCGCGAAGGCGGTCGCGTTAAGATATCCTTCGTTAAGTTACGATATGATGGCTACTTCTAAAGTCACTGTTTGCTGGTTGTTTTTTGAACTTAATTATTAAAAAAAATAGAAAAAAAAAGACAAAACTAAAAGTTCATACCAAGACCGAGTATTTTTGACATTGGAATTTACGTGCACTTCCATATTTTGCAATGTTAGGAAGCTTCAAACTTGTTGTGGTGCATATTTATCCTGTCACCGGACAACGTCAGAGGCTAATTAGTGGACGATCCACGCACTTTTCATTTCAATTACTACTTCGTGTCTGGAGGAATCCGCTCCTGCTTAGTAGTTTTCAGTGATCCAATGTTCCTGTAGTTTTCTTCCTGCTGAATTTGCTGCTTGTTCGAAGCCACGAAGCAGAGATAATCACCGTAATGCATGTTATCCAAGGATTCAAAACGTGACCAGAGTGCGGGTTGAACGCAAATCATGCGATCAGGGTTATAAAAACGACGCCTTTACCCTCTCGGCCACGCTGCCGACTTGCCTGTTGAGGGATAATTGCAAAAATTACTGATTTGCTTTGAAACTTTAGCAAAAGCAATTCGTATAGTCTAAAGTCCAACCTTTCTGCACCATCAAGAAAACACGCTCATAATACGATAGTAGCTAATTGATGGTTCATCTTACAAGTTCCAATGAATTGAGTGTTAAGTTTGGTTCTTCTAATTAGTTGTTCAACTTCCACACTTGAATGGGGAAGGGTGAATTTGGTTGATCATTTTCAGCAGAGCAATGAGACTTGAACCGATCAGTGTTCAAATGGATAGTGCATCTGCTACTGAAACAGTAGCCTCGAGTTCGCTTCACAGTTGTGTCAAACTAAAGACTAGAAAAATTGGTATTCACAGCTTTTCTGCTTAACGTGTCTCCACCGAGTGTAGCAGGCTTGTGTGCAGACACAGTTTGACTTTGAAGATCCTTCGCTATTTCTTGCATATGCAACTTGGCCAATAAAAATAATTGCAACTTACGTACAAACAAAAGTTTGAAGTATCCAGTGGCGCAACTCTATAGAAATGTTTGCCATCGTTTTGGCTCCATTTTTCTTAGTAAAGCTGTTCAAATACTCTTTTAATATTTATGCTTACCAATACTGTATTTGTATATGTTTTGCCAAATTGCCAACAATTAAATGCAGCATTTTTTAACCCCGCACCAACATGTAATACATTTTCACTGAGAGCGTTTTGTTAAATCGTCATGACCATTATTATACTGTATAAACGGTATGCTTGTTGAATTCGCATTTCTTGTGTTTAGAACGTATTTTTAAGATAGTTGTTAACTCTGATCATTTTCGACTGAGTTTTGCAATTTTTAAACGATTATGTTTCGTTTTATCATCGTAAAACATTGAGAGCGATATGTTTTAGTAGAATTTAGTCGTTGTAGAATGTTACCTCACTCTCATCCTCGGAACAAAGCAGTAACAACGCGATAAAATTGTGATTTTGTAAGCATTGCAAGTGTAAAATGTTTCGATTGTACTGGTAAAATGTTAGATACTGTACGTAAAAATTTTCAATTCTTGAATTTTTTTAATTCTGCCACAAGCGTTGCCATTTGCCAATGACCATCACAAGTTCGAAATAGGACACTGCAGTTCATTTTTGCAATAAAAGGTTACTGAGACCAACTGGAAAATAAATCTGCATCAAAAAGACCAGCGTAAAACTAGTTCGGTAAAGCATTGAGGTCAAAAAGCGTGTGACGAAAATCTTTCCGGATTAGGGATCGTAAGAAATTAATGAGGTTGAACTTCTCGGCTGATAGAAAGGTGAGAAAAAATTTTCACTTCCAAGTTGTAGCCCTCTTTGCGTTTATTTAACGGTTAAATAATTGCGATTGTTTTAGCAGATTCGGTTATGCTACTGTTTTAGTGTTTTGCGCTTTGCTGAACATTATTGATGCGATTGAATGCTAGTCGGTTATTTTGGGTGCTTCTTAATTTATATAGAGAATATGAATTTGTTTTAACAAATTGACTATCTAACGTTTTTTATAGCATTTAAGATAGCAGCGTATAAGGTAACATTAAGTTAACTGTTACTGCGGTATCAAATTTGATGCTAAATTTGGAAGAAAATGCCGTAATGACTTCCTTTGACGACCCTTTAAACTCGATCTTTAAGGACTTATCAGCTTTGCAAACTCAAGCAAGAGCACCAACGATAAGTCAGGTGAGAAATTTACAATTTAGTTTGATTTTGTTGATAAATTTTAGTTAATTTGATTCAGCCTACTAAGCATTGACCCACTTTAACTTTTGAACGTAGCAAAAGAAACTGCAACTTTCAATCAAAACTCTTGTTTAGTTGTCCTGGAGTAACGACAAGCTGAACATTTACAAGGCCTTCTCTACTAGGAGAAAGTCAGCTCAAACCATTTTTTGTTGCAGTATTGAGAGTGAGCCTTTTTTGTGCGAAAGAAATATATGCCTTGAACCAGTCAACTAACTGCCGCGTGCCAACAGTTGGGTTAGTTTGCGGTTAGCTGTCGTGAACCTTACATACCTTAAGTTCTATAACTACTACTACTTCTGTGGCGCACCTGTGACCTTCTGGCGATCACTGTTACCGTGTTTCCCCGAAAATAAGACAAGAGTCTTACATTAATTTTCTTTCGAAAAATAACACCCGGGCTTATTTTAGGGGGATATCATTTATTTTTATTTATCAAAAACAAAATTCCAAAGTAGAAAATTGCGAGATTTTCAAATACACAAAATATGAAAACCGATATTCATTTACATATAAATACCACATTTTTATTTAAAAATAGCTGTTTATAGATTGAATAGTGGCGTGATCTTCATGTTATCTCAGGCCATTGAACTTTTCCCTCTCTCACACCTTTTAAATTAATGATGGGAATGTGATCATTATTCAGCTAATCTCTTCATTAACTAGCACTACTTTTTATCCTAAATTCCCACAATAACTTTTCAAGCAGTAAAAACACACTCTAGGACAAAAAAATTTTGCCCTATTGCCTAGGTCTTATTTTTAGGGTAGGGCTTATATTAAAATCATTTTATAAATTCGGGCTAGGTCTTATTTGCGGGGAAACATGGTATGTCGCAGCACACTCTTCTAAAAAAACCTTGTATGTAATATAACTCCGAAACTTAAAAATTTTTAAAGCAACCGGAAATTCGAGTGAAATTTGAATATCGAAATGAGAAACGAATTACCCAATTACGTCGACCGGTGACGTTCAGTCACCTGCAACAGAAAATGATTGAATTTTTCGGAACGTCTTTCTCCATGCTCTTCGCTGCTGGTGGAAAAAATGAGGTATGATTTTTGCTACGTTGCTCGCGGTTTACGTTTATTTTAGTAGATTAATCATAAATGTTTGGTTTCGAACTGCCGGCAGCTACAAATTGAGATTGAGAGTCTTCTTTAGAATGTGTCCGTGACTTCTAATTGCAATATAGATTTTGGAAGATTTTCCAATGGCTTGTGATTTTTGGTAACCCTCCTTGCTGTTTGCTAAGTATGTAGTTTGTATACGTACTTAATTTGATTTTTGAACAAGTTTAAACGAAGTATGATGTAGATATGTTGCATTACTAGATACAGTGTGTACCGTAGAAGTCCGGTACCGGTATCCTAGATTGGAGCGTATGTAGATTCTGAAATAATGATTGCTCCCGCAATATCATTGTTCGTGTTTCATTTAGCTTCTAATTCCGATCGCATGCCAAAAAGACGTGGACCAGGTTATTGACTTGCTGGATAAGAGCGCCCATCTTCATAGTCTAAGAATCTTTTTGCGAGATCAGGTAAGAAATAGCTGGATCAAGAATAATATTAGATTGACATTTTTATTCCGATCATGTAGCTCAGTTTTGCAGTAGTAGCTTCGAACAACAATGATGCCCTCTCCAGAGCTAATCAGGTTTTATTCTTGAAAGTCTAATAATTGTTTTTAAATGTTTCATTTATTACACTATGTGGAGTAAAAGTAATACTAATTTAGAATCTGTTACGTATGAATTATGATTTTTTTTGCAAATTTTAATTTTTTGCTCCTTAAGCTATTGATATGATCTTTCAATCACCCTCGGTGTTTGCTTCTGTTTCAAGTTGTAGTCGAACCGCTTATCTCTTACCGAACAGGCTAGTGTATTTTCATGTTTCTTTTCATAGATTTTTCTTTTCATTGCATAGCTTGTGTTATGAAAATGGGCTCCACAACGCAAATATTTGCAAGAAATTTGCGGTAGTAGAATTTAGTTACAAAGGAGTTCAACAATAATATGTTCAGCAGCCTTATGATTCGGGCATACATAACTTTGAGATTGATACAAATTTCCAAATGTCTCCGGTAGAAGATCAAGTTCCGACTTCTTCAAAGTTTTCCGTGGCAAAATCAAAAGTAAGTAATTTTTTTGTAACTTGGGAAAAAATTCAATATTCTTCAGTCAAATCTTTTGCTATGCTTGATTCACCAGTATTGTATTACGTCTGTGCATGTGAAGAGGTGGCGGGGTCTATTTCCACATTATTGCACTTGAGAAACACCGCTTCTTTCGAAGGAATGTTGCTGCATTGTTATTAACAATGCTGTGTCCGATTTGATTCACCCGAAATTTGAACCGAAGACCTCCTGTTCCAGAGACGATGCGGTACCGCTCGACCTAGCCGTTTCCAATTTCTGCCATAACTTTCATAATACAGGGTGTTCCAAAATGGTTGACCCCATTCTAAATACCCATATCTCGGAAACTACTTGATGGATCATAATGAAACTAACTACATTTTATGTTAAAGGTCTTAAGTTTTAATAGTTAAATTTACAAAGAAAAGTACAAATATTTGTTGGTTCTATGACAGATTTTCGTAAATGTTCAAAATGAGCGCCTCCTGTGACTCTGCACACGTCGAGTCGGTATTCAAGCTCGTGCCAAACTCGTTGTAGCATGTCTTTGGTAACAGTTTCCAGTGCAGCTGTAATTCTCTGTTTCATTTCTTCTATGTTAGCTGGAAGAGGAGGTACGAAGACTAGTCCTTTCACATAACCCCAAAGGAAAAAATCACTCGGAGAAAGGTCGGGTGATCGTGGTGGCCGTTTCACCACGATCACCCGACCTTTTCTCCGAGTGATTTTTTCCTTTGGGGTTATGTGAAAGGACTAGTCTTCGTACCTCCTCTTCCAGCTAACATAGAAGAAATGAAACAGAGAATTACAGCTGCACTGGAAACTGTTACCAAAGACATGCTACAGCGAGTTTGGCACGAGCTTGAATACCGACTCGACGTGTGCAGAGTCACAGGAGGCGCTCATTTTGAACATTTACGAAAATCTGTCATAGAACCAACAAATATTTGTACTTTTCTTTGTAAATTTAACCATTAAAACTTATGACCGTCAACACAAAATGTAGTTAGTTTCATTATGATCCATCAAGTAGTTTCCGAGATATGGGTATTTAGAATGGGGTCAACCATTTTGGAACACCCTGTATATTAATTTCTGTTCTTTTTTTTTTAAGTAATTTATCAGTTGTGTCAAATAGCTTCCCACATACAGCAGACATGTCTGGCAAAAAGGTCAAAAGTTTTAACTGTCAGCATATTATAATTGTATCAACAGTCTTTAAATGACGATTTTGTACTTGCAGTTGTCACAACGTATTAACAACTAGTCAGTTTCCAGAATAATTTTGTCAACATCTTCGATCTAAAGAATTTGTGTTTTAATGAATTATCAATACAGTGTGAAACATTGCACCAAAAAAAAATTCAAATCACTGTCGATACCGAATATACGTCTCTACCTCATTCATTACTTGAGAAAGATTGGTTCATATTTTAAGATTGACTACCACACAATTCTGTTTATGAGGTAATTTTTATTTTGTTCCAGAAAAGCAATTCAGACAAGATGAGATATTCTCCTCCTCCTGGAACCATCGATGAAAGAGATATTCAGCGCCATTTATCGAGAACTTCTCTGAACAGTGAAGGAGAATTTATACCTGATATGGCTGTAAGTTATTGTAGTTTATTTATGATTTAAGGTCGGTACCTAGATTCTTGAGTAGAAGGCAGTGTAGACATGATGAACGTTAAACTATGAATAATATAACTAAGTTCAAATCTCTGCTTTTTCATTTTTTGTTTATTGTTAATTCCGACGGAAAGAACGAAACCAAAAAACGCTTTCCTTGGATAACAAAAATACAACAGTGCACTGTTTCATTCAAAAGGAAGCTCTTTCTTGCATTTAACTGATTATAGTATGACATCGTTATTTTTCATGTCGTTATGCCGCACATAAACATCAGTTTCTTATGTTGTCCTTATTGCTTTGAAAATTATTATGCTCAAATTGTTATATTCTAAGAGCCATTAAACTGTAGTATTTCAGGAGCCATTATATAACTTTCCTACAAGTATGAAGTTGTCAATGAAAAGTGTGCGGATTGTTCAATAATCGGCGTCTGACGGTGTCTGATGACAGGAGTTTAAATATGCACTACAACAACAACAGTTAATACGCAAAAAAAGTTTTTTAACTATTTGTTAATGCTAAAAAAGTATTATTAGATTAGCATGCTTTATTTTCTTGTAAAGTTTTTCTGCTTAATTTTATCAATTCTGATCTAACGCATGTACTATAAAACTACCCTTAATTGAACCCCAATCTTAATCCTTAAAACCGCAAATGAAAAATGTGCGAATGCATAATATTGCTCAATTTCGTTTTGTTTTCATTTACGTAAAATTTTTCATGTGATACAGTCACTTCTTATTGTTGTTATAGAACTTTCATTCACCTAATATGCGTCTTGGCAGCACAACCTCGCTTGATAGTAACATGTCCAGTCCAGCCATGGGATCGTAAGTAACACTAGATTGGATTTGTTATTAGATAAAAGGCTCTTAGTTAGTGGAAATTACCTTGAGATATTTAAAATCATTGAATTGAAATTAGTACTTTCAAGTGTAAAGCTTGCAAAAGCTAGGTCACTATTCAAACAAAACTCGATACACAAACGCGTTACAATTTTCTTTACAAAAGTGTTGAATTGGCAGGATATAGTTATCAGACATACTGCGTTGTTAGTTAATCTCCCTGAAACATAGGGGCGAAGTCTCATTGTTCAAGTACATTGTGTTGATTTCCATCCATAAATAAAAGAAGTCCGTACCTCACTTAAGTCATTAGTAATCCCATATAAGCACTTATCATTTCGGTAAAATCTAACCTCAGGAAAGCATAATGGAAAGTATCTAATGGGTATGGGATAATGACTGTGCAATTTGCCATTTACTTGGATTTGTAGTAAGGTCAAAGTTAAATAGCTATATGATTGTTCCATTTGTTTCAGTGACACTTTACGCCACATGCTCGGCTATCAAGAGGAGGAGGATCGTTGGAGGATGCAGGATGTTCACGGAGGAAGTTTTCCACGAAGACTACATTCACAGACGTTCTCCAATAATGAGGAGAGAAAATTTCACAGTGAGTGGTGCAAACTTATCTCAATAAACAGTTTTCAAAATTTGCTGTGAACTTTTAAACTGGCGGAGGAAAAATAATGCCATACCAAGACGTTTTTACGTCATGCTATGTGATTTTCTTCCTCGAGTCACTTTACAAGTTCAGTTTAGTTACTGATTTTTTTTGTTTTCTTTCAGATTCGAAATCCTTCCCTCGCATTCGTCCTGCTTTGCAAAGCATCCGACAACTTCCAAATATTTCCGATCACCCTGCTTCTAATATGTAAGTTTATGTCTTGTATTAACATGTCGTTATCGACCTACTGTATGTTATTTGTTCAAACTTGTTTTGAATGTTTGGTTATGACATATTAGTAATAAAATGGAAACTTATGGCGTGATAAGCATTCAATGATTTTATTTTGTTCTTAGGCAAACTTTTGCTAAAGGAGCTACGCTTAATTGAATGGACGTTATGAGCTAAAACTAAAGTTTTTAGGAAGTTATAGCAGTAATATTAGCTGTTTTGTTTTACTTGGTCTATTTTATTTTTTAGGTCTTCAAATTTTAGCAGCTGCAGTAGTGGTTTGGAAGTGGACGGACTTCCTGCCCCCCACGCATCAGGCGGCTCTTCTTATGGAGGTATGATTTGCGAGTTGAATATTTTATGTTAAGACCAAGGTAATTTACTGCAACTTGATGACTTGAATTGAAACACGTCTTGGTAAGAGGTATTGCCATTTAAATTATTTGGCAAATCCGAAATATGGGAGTAGTAGTAATGATCTTCAAGGAGATACAAATTATTTTTTTATATTATAGGTTCATCATATCCCCGAAGACACAAACGCAGTTCCAGTGACGTTACGATTGGACAAAGCATCATTAACCAGCAATTTTACAGCAAACGTTAGTTATTATGGCTCTGACAGCCTTGTTCAATTTTTTTAAGATCTTTGCTAAGTACACTTTGAGTTGCCTGTGATAGCAGAGTTGACACGAACTGTGTTTCATTATTAAAGCGGCAGTCTTGCACTAAACTTACCAAAAACACCAAAAATTTAGCTCAACATGCTAATTGGATCAAGGGAGACTAAGTTATGGGCGAATGGAGCTACGCAATTTGCTCAAAGCGATGTGCATTGTCTATATTTCATGGCTTGGTGTCAACAATATGATGTATTACCTTATTTCAAAGATAGTAGTATTTAGGCGATGATTATTTCACGCAGTATGTTGGCTCGAAAGTCTTTTTGAAACTTTTAAAATTAAAATTTATTTTGGATTTTTGACTTCCAGCGTCAACGAGCAAACCTCCAACTAACTGGAAGCAAGGAAAGCTGCTTGGTCAGGGCGGCTTCGGGAAAGTTTATTTAATTTATGATAAAGACACGGGAAGAGAACTTGCAATGAAACAAGTTGACATACAGGCTGAAAGTCAAGAAACTAACAAGGCGAGTAGAGTAATCTTTTTAACACAACATTTTAGCGAATATACTACAAAAGTTTTGTATACCACTTCATCTAACTCGCTTGGATAGGCTTGTAACGATTCCGGTCAAATGTAGAAGGATGCACTAAATTGAAATAGTATAAAGTAAGTACATGACTTACAGGACTATGTCGTAAGTTCTAAGGGGCAGTCTCCCTCGGGTTCTTCATCCTCGCTGAGGTTCTGTGGAGTAGCATTTGGCTGCTTCATGCTGTCCTCCACAAGAAAGAACCGGGAGCTCCAACCACTCAACGTATGGGTGTTCGATACTGACAAAAATTTACCGTAGGAAGTGAAAGCGCTTCAAACGGAGATCGATTTGTTACGGAATCTGCGTCATGATCGAGTAGTTCAGTATTATGGGTCTTTACAAGATCGTTCGTCCTTGTCAATATTCATGGAATATATGCCTGGGGTAAGCTTAATACGTGCATGCTTTGATGTTTAAGCTGAATGCCCATTTACAAATGTTAGAAAGTTAGGAAACATTGTTCTATAGAAAGATGTAGAAGTATGCCTTGTCTTTGTTTACTGGATAATGTATATTACGGTAAAAGTATTCCGAATTTTAATGGCATATTCGCCACAAAAACTACGTTCCAGCTGTTGGGTATTTCTTTTTCAACTTAGGTGATTGTTAAAGCATTGAAGAAACAACAAGTCACTTTTCATGCAAGTTATCTGCAAAAGCGGCTTTCCCATTGGCCGGCTGCTAAGTAGTCAGGCAATTGTAGTAAGTAATCAGTTCTCTAATAAGTAGCAGTTAGCGAAAGCTTTTTTTTCGGAAAAATGATCCCCTCTTTTAATGCAGCACGTCATAAGATTTTAGAACTTATATATTGCCAGGGCTCTGTTCGAGACGAGGTCAAGGCCTACGGCGCCCTCACAGAATTGGTAGCACGCAAATACACTCTCCAAATCTTGGAAGGGCTGGTCTATCTTCACCAGTATCCGATCGTGCACAGAGATATTAAAGGTGCCAACGTGCTAAGAGATTCGTCTGGAAACATTAAATTGGGTAAGCAACTTTTAAGTTTGCTGCTTGAAATTGGGTTCTTTGTTGGTTTACCGGTCACGTGACCCGGCAGACTAAGATTAAATACTGAAGGGTTTGCCAGCTTGTGGTCTGCTTTATCTGTAATATACAGCTTATAATACACTCATCCGTACAGCTTTAGCAAGATACCTGAAGAAGAAAGTGAAATATCGCTGAACTATCCACCTACGTTAGTGTTCTCTTAAACCCATGATTTATTATTGCATTGCGTTTCTACTGCTATAGCTCAGATGGCAGAGCGCCGGGTTATAGATCGAAAAGTTGCTGATTGCTGGTTCAATTCCCAAAGTGGCAATACGCCGTTGTGTTCTTGGGAAAGACACTTTATGCTAATGTTCTATTGTGGCCAAATAGTTTACTCGTTGTGGCAGACCAGCCTTACGAAAGACTTGCAAGGACAGAACCTCTAAAAGGTTGCCCTGCGTTGTGTGGTTAAGAATGTGTGGTACATTCTCATAAACGAACGATTATAGCGTTCAGCTTTTCATTGGATGTAGTATAAATTATCATCCATCCATAAACCTTTTGCTTTCTCCAGAATAAAGTTGAGGCGTTTCAAAATTTCCAAACAAGTATATTTTAGTGTTTTTTTTGTTTTGTTTTGTTTTGACTATTCTAACCCTAAAAAAGAATGTTATGTATTACAAGTTTGTTGGTGTTATTACAGCTTTAACTCAAATTTTTCTTGCACTTTTTAGGTGATTTTGGGGCTGCCAAACGCTTGCACACTATAGTAACAGCGTCTGGATTAACTGTAATCGGTGAGTAGTGAGTACTTTGGATAAAAAGAGAATACGTATAATTCAATATTTTGACTCTGTTTTATGAAACAATTATTGCTATTCACCACTTTTATTAAATTGTTTTAAAATTCGTAAAGCATCATCCGGTATCGTATAGATGTTTTTGTGCTCCATATCATCTTTGATTTCATTATTTTAGTTTATATTTTTTTCTAGGTACACCATATTGGATGAGTCCCGAAGTAATTGAAGGGAGAGGTTATGGTCGGAGAGGCGATGTGTGGTATGTTACTTTTATTATCTTTACATCCAACGGCATTATCAAAGATTTCTGCCTTTGTGACTGCTGCCAAATTTGTCAACCTGTTTAATTGGGTGAATGAGTTTAGGTTGGTTGATTGGCTACGGTCGAGTAGAGATTCTGCTATTATAATCCACATTAAAGAGAACAAAAGAAGGTTTTTATTGGTAACAAATTTCATTTAATAGCGCCATCTTGTAAAAATTGATTGCATCATGAAAATCCGGACGGTGGCAATTTCTTTTTACTGAAAAAAATGTTCTTGCAATGCCCAGCGGCAAGGAACAGATTCAAACTCGCAACAGCAAAGGCTCAGTTCCTTGCCGTTGCAAATTTCTCAAGTGAATGCAAGTTACGGTGGTAAAAAAATTGTCTTGTGTTTCTGAATTTATGTTCGTCCTGTTTCAAAAAAATAACAGTTGACTTAAAAGTAAGATTTAATTAACAAACAGTCAGCCAAAATTAAAACAATTCTATTCGAATGAAATTGATGATGGTTCTAGTCGGTACCGGCCTTAATTTCTTTTTATTGGGTCTTTCATGTTTGTTTACCAGGGCATTAGCTTGCACCGTGGTGGAAATGCTGACAACCAAGCCACCCTGGTATGAATACGAATCAATGGCTGCTTTATTTAAAATTGTCACCCAGCCCACCGAACCCAAGCTTCCTGCTGCTGTTTCGCCCACTGCTCGCGTGAGTACGCTGTTGTGTGGAATACGATGGTGTTTGTGCACCTAATCTAGTCAACTGAGTTTGAGGTCTGACGAAGTTTTTTGAGGTCAGATACATGCAGTCTTTTATTCATGACCACTTTTAATCTAAAATTTGTACTTGGACTAATTATGTTAGTTTTGTTTATAAATGTTTAGATGTTTTAGCCAGTGTGTTTTAACTTTGACTGCGATGCAGTGTTGCTTCAAATAAGACACTGTGTATTTGTGTAAGTTACGCGTTGCAAATCCTGCCTTCCTCTATTATATTGCAATGCATTGATAACTTGTGCAATTTAATTATTGACAATAGATTTACGAAGTTTTCTGCTTTGAGGTATTCGCACATAGAGGCCTAGGTTTCCCTTCGGTATCTGAAATGTCTTGTTTTTATACTCGCAGATTTTTTTCAGCTCTCTTGTAGTTGTATTTAGAGCTAGCTTATCGTTAGTATTTTTAAACAAAATGAAATATTTAAAAGTTTTTAGTTGACGAATGATTGTTTTTAAGCGTAGATTGCAGAGTTGCCCAATGTCCATTGAGTATAAATTTATCTAATCCTCCATCTTGAACTTACAGCTGGTAAACCAAACCACAGCACTTATAAATCTTGGTAGTGAGCAGAGGTTTTTTTTCGAATACAGTTTAGGCAAGTGGATTAGATTTTATGTTGTAGTAGATTGGCTGTAGCTTACTGCTTTTTTTAAGTAACTGTTTCAGCTTGTAAAGATAATTAGATAATGATTAGTTTTACTGAACTTGCCATAAGTTGCAGCATTTGTATGAGTTATAATTGCATTTGTCTCCAGGTGTCAAATATGCAACATCATCTGAAAGTTTTGAGAGCTCATTTATGAAAAGAAAGATTTTTAAGAGGTGAGATTGAAGTAATATACAGTATAAGGCGTAGTTCAGTATTTTTAGTGCGAAGTTCTTTACTTTGAGCCTTAGTAGTTACCCAACTTAGTTGTCAGTAGTCCCACTAAGTGAAATAATCCAGATTTATTGAATCGTGTTCTTGTAAAATGTTGTTGGTTAAAAAGATTAGAGAAAGCTTCAAGATTAGATGAGATTGCGTTTTGAAGATGCAAAGTAAGATTTTCCCGTTTCATCGGAAAGACTATATTTGCTCATAAAACTCATTAATATAGTCCGGTAGAAATACGACAAAATACACTGAAACCCGGAAAAAATTTATAATAAGCTGAAATTTGGCACGATGACTCAGGACCATGTACTGAGCCACCAAAAAAATCCCCATGTTTTGGACGTGGGACTTCCCCCTTTTTCCGCCTTTAAAGTCTGCCAGCTAGTGTCCAGGAGTCTTCACTGTCCAACAGCCAATCCAAAAGTTATGGAAGAGTCAAATTTTGAACCGTAATTGATTTTCAAGTGCAGGTATAAACAAATTTATTTTAGAATTGATAACGTCATATTTGGTGACGTCTTTGCCATTATTTAAGTTTGGGAAAAATGACGTATTTTGTATGTATTTATGACTCAAATTGTGAGTTAGAGTTAGGTTTTTGCTTCCAAACCCAAAATTGTTTAAATCAAAATGATCGACGTCACAAACGTTTTTGCTGGCGTCATCTGTTAAGAGTTTTGATCGTAAATTTGAAAAAAGAAACATTGCAACACTTTGAGAATATCAGCATCATCATTATTTTGACGTTCTAAGGCATCTTCGAGTCCTTGGCCAAGGACTTGCATCATCCTCCTATATGCAATGGTTCTAAAAAAAATAATAACTTGCGCAATTATATGTCAATTAATACGAATATGTTCCGAGCACGATAATATATCCGATAGGAACAAAATTTCCATTGTTTTGCAATGCCTGACAATATTATTATCTTATGCAAAATACTATGTTAGCATACTTCTACAATCTGTGGTACTAAATCTATTCTAGAATAGGCCTGGCATCTAAACTAAACTGATCTAATCAATTAGAATAACATTGGAACAAACTTATCTGATTAATCTAAAATAATATCTGATCAAAAACTTGTCTAATCTGCTAAATTCGTGAATAATATCTGAGCAAAACTTAATTAATCTATCATAACCTCGCTAATATTTGACAATTTGCAGTCTTAATAATTTTTTTATCTTTGCTAATGCTTGCATTTTAGACTAAAATTGCCGATTAACTTTAACTGCGCGAGGGAGCTTTTGGATAAACATAGGCTTTCTTCTCTAACTGCAGAATGCATTATTTTATTTTAATCCGATATTGGAGGTGTAAGTTTTATCTGTTTGATTACTACCATCGGCGCAGCCAGAAATAAAAAAAGGGGCGGGACAAAAGTTTTTATGATTAAAGCACATGCTAATCGGAAAGTTTTTATTTGGGCAAATTGTATCAAACTGCTGGACAAAGGTTAAGAGATAACAGGTTGAAGTCCGGCCGTCGTTCATGCAGCAGACGCACAAAAAAAATAAAATAATTAAAAAGAATAGAATTACAAGTGGTTTCACCATTCTAGTTTATTTGACGATACAACAGCTGATACAAAAAAGCGCGTTTTTAAATCTCTCAGATTGCCGTTATTATTCCAAGCAAGCTGGCGTAATAATATTTTAATTTTCGAATAATTATAGTTACATCTCCGAATTGCCTTGGCCAGGTGACAGCGAAGGGACCTTTCGGTCTTCGAGTCAAGCTGCCACCTGCCCATCTGTCTACAACAGTATATTGTAACAAATTAAGAACAAATGAAAGGCACAATTCGCAAAACATACGAACAACCCCGGCTACACCCGAAAATGTTTGGTTTTTCAGAAAATAAGTGCTACCTATTATCAGGAACGTTGCCAGGATTTTGCAAAAGGGGGGGGGGCTTTTTTGGAAGTTTGTTACAACTGCAATTGAACTTGACCCAAATTTTCATTAGTTTTGAATTAGATTGAGGCGTTTTTTTTATCAAAATTAGGTGATCTCACAAAAAAAAGTCTTCATCAAACTTCAAAGAGTTTTTCCGGCCGAAATCAGGTGATCTCAAAAAAAAAAAAAAAAAGGTCTTCTTCAAAATTCGAAGGTTCGAAGGGGTTTTTCGGCCGAAAGCAGGTGTTCTCAAAAAAAAAAAGGTCTTCACCGACTTTGGGTGAGCTCCACAATCAAATAACTCCACTATTGTGGTTGAAATAACGGTAATACCTTTACAACTTCTGCTCCCAAATCCCGTTGGGGGGCTATTTTCATTTGTGGACCAAAAATCAGCCTCAATTAGCACAAAAAACGTGCTATTTTGCATACTTTTCAGGCCAATGGGGGAGGCTCGAGCCCTCCCTCCCCCAGGCTACGCTACTGCCTATTATTATTAATGTTAACTGACAGTTGACATCACATACTGCTTGCTATTTTCAAACAGAAAAAAATGCGCTGTATTGTGGTTTGCCAATACAAAGTTTCGTTTAATTGATTGCTGTGCCGTTATTATTATCGTTGGTAGGAAATAAGAGTGTAAGCATTAATCAAGAATAATACGATAGCAACCGACCAATTCCTTGTATGTGGTTGTTTCAATCAAATAATGCGAATCTGAACGCGGCGTTCGCGGAAAAATGGTCATAACGAAATACAATGGGTTTATTTATATGGCAGGCCCACGATCAAAATTTGGTTCGCGCCGAAAACTGCGTATAGAATGCTTCCAGAGCGAATTTTTGGCCCGGCCGTAAAATCGTGAACGTACGGGCATATAGTTCGTTTGTTGAAAGCAACTGGCTGCCTGTATGTTGATAAGGCGATAGGCCGAGCGTACCAAATTTTGATGTAAAATGAACTAAAGACCAGCTTTTGCGTTCACGATTTTACGCACAGTGTAGATCGGCATTAGGCGGACGGCGTCTGCGCGACTTTTTGCTCGCAACCAATCAGAGCGCTCAATTTAGACTTCGACACAATTTGGGCTACGTCGCCTAATTCGCTACTCTGATAGACACCGAGAACATTGTTCATAATCAACACAGCTATGTAAAATCGTGAACGTACGGGCATATAGTTCGTTTGTTGAAAGCAACTGGCTGCCTGTATGTTGATAAGGCGATAGGCCGAGCGTACCAAATTTTGATGTAAAATGAACTAAAGACCAGCTTTTGCGTTCACGATTTTACGCACAGTGTAGATCGGCATTAGGCGGACGGCGTCTGCGCGACTTTTTGCTCGCAACCAATCAGAGCGCTCAATTTAGACTTCGACACAATTTGGGCTACGTCGCCTAATTCGCTACTCTGATAGACACCGAGAACATTGTTCATAATCAACACAGCTATACGGTACAATATGCGGACATAGAAATTGATCGATAAAGATTTCCTAAAAATAAATTAGCATACTGTTTACTGTATTAAACATTTGACATTACGCAGATTGAAGTTGTTAGATTAATTCAAACCAGCCGATCGCCGTTCCCCAGCTCCAGCCGAAAATAAAATTAAAGGATCAAGCTGACATCGTAGTTTCGTTTTTGGTAATTGACAAAACTTTTTGAGCAATATTATTTTGATTTCGTCGTTTATCAGATAAACGGGCTCATTAGATGGGTGGTTAAATGTAGATACATAAAGCAGTGTAGACTAATTACGTCTGATATCTTATTCCATTCAAACACAAAAAAAAAAGAAAAACAGGTAAAATGCATCCAATTAAATGACATGCGTAGATTTATACGCATAAATACGCGTGATCGGTAAAACGGACCTAATACAGTATAATAAAAAATCAATTTCAACGTTCAAAGTAAACTTTGGAGTCATTCTCTTAGAAGAGATTTGCTTTCCTTCTGCGATTAGTGTTTTTTCCGAATGTTTTCAAATTAAATATTCTCGAAATTCATTAGGGGCGAAATACGACTGAACTATATTGACAATTAATTCGTGTATTGATACGCGTCAGATCTCGCGCTGCTTTCTGTCTCGTTCGCGTTTTCCCGCAAAAGCAATGCGGTATGCTGACGAGACATTATCATTCCACGACAGCACGAAACGGGTTACGCAATGATCTTACATTTTCATTAAATATCAAAACTGAGTATACACGCATTCCCTCTTCAAAAGTTTTGACGTTGCTTAATTGCAACTCAGGGTAGAATTACACTTGAATTAAGCGTTTTTAAATTACCGTAGTTTTTTATATTTTATCTGTTGAATAATTTTTGTGAAGTTGTGCACTTTCAAAAAGGGGGAAACTGGTCCCCCTAACCCCCCTGGCTGTGCATGTGCCTACTAGGCCAGAGTTTTACGGACAACACAGGTTTTGACTTTCAATCGATTGAATTTACAATATAATTTTCCCAAGTGTAAACCTAACAAAAGTTTTGCAATGTTTTGTTTGGTCAAACACTCTTTCAAATTTACCATTAAAACTCGTGACAGATGACGTCATCAAAAACATTTGTGACGTCATCACTTCAATTTTTGGTGGCTCAGGACATGGTCTTGAGTCATCGTACCGAATTTTAGCTTATTATAAATTTTTTCCGGGTAAAAGCTATTTCTACCGGACTAATAGGCATACAAATCTGTGACGCGATAAATTGTCAGTTACTGAAATAGTATACTTCCGTTCGGTTTTTTGTCGGTTCAAAGCAAAGACTTAAAAATGTGTTGGTATTCTCGTCGTCATGCTCGAGATTCATTATTAGGAGGAACAGTGTGATGGCTCCACCTTGTGTGGTTGACAGCGAGCCAAGTCAACTAACCGTGACAAACTGACCGCGACAAACTGACCGCGAAGCGACGATTTCGTCACTGATTTCGTCGCAGTGATTTCGTAACAAAGTGAGGGTTTGGGCAAGATGGCTCTAGGGATAGTAAAAATATATTTAGGATCGCCCTTTTCAGCCAATCGGCGTTGTCCGCGGTCAGTTTGCTCGCGGTCAGTTGTCGTGGACCCGGTTGACAGGGTAGCAGATGGCAGCTTGACTCAAAGACATTCGCTGTCTTATGACGATAGCAACTTTGGTAAAAAAGTGTACTTTCACTTCATTAAAACTGAGCTGAAGTGTTTGTTTCTGCAGGATTTCTTGACGAAAATTTTTGTCGACAAAGAGCAGCGACCGACTGCCCCTGAACTTCTGAAGCACTCTTGGTTTAATAGCGGCTCGTATTTTTAATATTTGTCCATTGCATGCATCATTTACACATGTCTGCACTATACACCGATGCACAGCTAGAGAAAAGGAAAGTAAAATTGATCTCATCAAAAATGGAAAAGTTGACATCTCCAAAAATGCAGAGACAAGACTAGTACATAAATTGGCTTTTCCGCAATGGGTTCATCGAACGCAGCGATTTCGTCTGAAATGGTTTTGGTACAAAGACGTTCCGCTGACATTCCGCGGAAAGTATAAGTACTGTATATAAGTGTTTGGCAGCCAAAGGTACCTTGTTAATTGGTTGTTTATAAGTTGAGCAACATTATCATAGTTGTAGTCGTGCATTGGTATTGTGCGATATTTGTCCTAGACTATAGCATCAACCCCTTATCGGTACGAACCTACCTGCTGCTGGATATAAAATCAGCTACTGGTACTGTATGCATAGATTTATTGCCCCGAAACCGAAATCTATGCCAAAAAAAACTGACGGACGGGACAATCTAAACAAAACAGCTGAAATCAACGCGATTGCAAATTACTTTATGTATCAAATCAATGTTTTTTATGCCTCTTTTAAATGAAGAAGCTAATTTTTTTAGTTGTACTAAAATGTACGCTGCTATGGTAGATTTTTGTTATTGAATTATGCTATTTTCTTACGCTTTTCATTTAACATTTTCGCTTCGTTAATTTTGTTATTTGCAAACTCCTAATTTCCGTTTGTAAAATTTTGCTTTTGATCATTTCAGCAGGCATTGCACGTTTTTTGATGGGAAGAAAGATAAGGTAAAAATTGCAATTATTTGACAGATCTTGTCTAAAATTGGCCTAAACATGCTTCGCAATGTTTGCATAATGCATATACATTTAATATTCGACGAGCCCAAATAATAAATCTAGATTTGATTTAATTCAGAAAAGTAAAATAAAATTGCTTTTCATGATGAAAATTTGGCTACGTTGGGATTTTCTGCTGCATACTTGATTCATTTATAATTGCTATAATTGGCCATTACAGTAGCGTAAAATATTTGCGGCTGGTTAGTGTAAGTTGTTAACCTTTGGCTGATTAGTTCATCTATAACTTGCAATACTCCGCCTTCTTAAGTTATCGCAAGAAAATAATAGAAGATATAGAATTGGTCAGTTTCGCTCTGGTTTCGATGTGAGTGGCGAGCGTGAAAGGTTGTCGACTAGCAATCAACTCGTAAGTTGTTGCCTATCGCAAAAATGAAAATTTGACATGGACTGCATAAGACCCTTAAAAATATCGTGATCTACTCATCTTAGAAAATAGAGCTCTAAAGTCCCACAATGAATCTCATAATTAAAAAGTAAATGCTGACGAAGATCCATCTCTCAATAAATTGCATAACATTTAAAGAGCTAGATTCACCCTTTTTCTGACTGCAAGAGCAAAATCGAAAAATATTATATCCCTCCACAACCTACTTTTGGTGTTTTTCATTATTTCAAATACCAAAAGCGTACCAGTACCATTACGAAAGTACACTACAAACAACTTTGTTTTGTATTTACTGTTCGTGCTTGATTCGTTTTTTTTTTTTTTTTTTTTTTGTGGCTGTACTATGTAGCCTTTTTTTCAGTTTAATTATAATGTTGTAGAATATGGACTACAGCATTTTAGTTTTTATATGCATAATTATGCAATGTGCATGATATATTGATATATGAATTGTTGAGATTCAGAAACAAAGTATAACGATTCGCTTTATAGCAGAAGGAGTGTACTTTTTTAACAAACTATTTATTTTACTAAAAAAAATTGAAAGTAGAATAGAGAAAGTTCATCCACACACTTTTCGTTGACTTTTTTATGGTTAGTGTTAAATTTGGAGTTAAAATTAAATAGGCAATGCGATTTTTTTCCTCGTGAGCTTTTAAATTTTTCAATAATATTTTATAGATATTTTGACCATGCTGTGTGAGTAAAATTTGTTTTGTGTATTAAGCGGACCAATTCATTCAATTATACGTATAAACCGAGCACTTGCGTTTGCCCAACCACAACTTTTTGGGGGTTCTGTTTGCAATCTTTTGGTTAGTTTAGGCCCCTACGACACATAAACTGTTTAGCCCTAACGATAGTAATCGTTAATTGTCTTCAATATGGATGAAACGACGCAAGTGCAATTGGGGAGCCGAACCGGGAACCAGCAACCTTTTGATCGCTAAGGGCGCCGCAAAACGAAATCAGACCAATATTTTTCCTTGAAAAGGCTCGTTTGTCGTAAGTAAGTTTACTCTAACTCGTGCAGTATAGCATTAGTTGATTTTAGCATTGGTTTCAAAAACATTGGACTTTTCATTGCGAGAAACAGATCCAAATATCGACAGACTATTTATAGTAGTGGCGATATGTATGTGGGGTAAACCCTAATGTACTACTTAATGCTTGCTGTGTCTATACTTCAAGTTAAGCGCACATCGTCTTTCGTTCGTACTTAGTAATTTTCTTGCCTTAATTTATTTTGCCAAACGAAGATAATGGCGGGTTTAAAGTATCTATTGGTGCATGTATGAATGCCAATACATACGAGTCTAATTTGCTTTCACTTTCGGAGACTTTACGCCACTGTTTTTGTGCTTTAATCTTAGTCAACATATACAGTAGGTTTGGACTCTGTCGGCTGTATTTTTGCATAAATCATTGGGTTCCATCATTCGTCTATCACTTCATGTTCAGCGTCGATGTTTTCTCGTAACCATAAGTGCTTTTCTCATCCATCCAACGTTTCGTTTGCGATGTTACGTAATTAAGCGTGTTTTGTTGTTGCTTATTTTCTTTCTACCAAGAAAAAATCAATAATTAGTTCAATTGCTTTCAACAAAAAAATTTTTTTCAAATATCATCTAGAGAATTCTGTAAACTCTATTTCTATCGAGGTGAACCAAGGAAATGAAAACTATACATTTCTTCCCAGCTTAACTCTCAGTTTCGTAAGAGGGCAGTGGAAAGTAGATTACAGCTTGATGGAGAGTTTGATTCAAAGATTTTATAGTCTCTTTGCTAAAACGGAGTTTTTATCATTTTTAGGATTCCGAGTTATTTTTATTTTAAAAGCTGTCTGCTGCAGAATTGAGTCGCCTTTAAAAATGTGTACGAAACTGTGCGAGCTGTGAATTTTTTTCCTGTAGCTTTTTTTAGCTGCATTCCATTTTGCTGCGCGTAGTTGAACGTTTTTTTGATTCGCTATTTCTACAGTTAATGTGAAAATCCTACAATTGTAGGACAACGTTCCTGCAATTGTGCTAAATGTATAATTTTTCCGATTTGTTGTTGCGTTAGTTTTCGTAATTTCAAGTTTTTAATTATGGGTTAAACTGGAACAAAAATCTAAGTTCTAGGAATTGAATTTAGGTATTCGAAAATTGTAAAGTTTTTAGCTGAAGTTGGTTGTCTTGCAAAAAAAAAGTTGGTTTGAATTTGATGCCTATTCGGATGTAGTACTAAATACATGACAACCTATTCAAAAATATAAAAACTGCAGGACATGTTTACATTTTGCTTGTCCCAATGTTTTGAAACGCAGTATTATTCAAACGATCCTGCACAGTGCACATTGGTTAACTTGGAGAAAAATTGCGCTGTACCCGGCCTATTTCAGCAAAAGAGTCCAAACCAGCAAGTATTAGAACAGGTTCATTATGCTAATTTTGTCATAGTTCAGATGTATTTTCGTGTTGTTGTATGCCGCTTTGAGTACGCAGTATACATTTACCTTCGTCGCATTGTAAAATGAATAAATTTATTTGACTTCTTTAACCAAATATTGTGTGATTGTATCCAGATGAACCACAACTGCAGCAAGTTGGCATCTTTTTATCAACCGTTTCAAAAAAATGTTTAATAGTATAATTGGCTACTGTCTTATTCTAGAGATTGCAGAGAACAAGTTAATCTACTGCTTAGCCAATTGGGAGCTTTTGTTGTTTTTTAAACCACAATTAGTCGAGTTAATTTTTTACATGAAAGTAATAAACAAAGCATTCTGATATTAAACCCTTCGTGATTGCCATTTTTGACTCTACCTAATTTAATTTGGGTTTAGGGTGTGGTCTGACTATGCTTCGCAAATCGCTTTTTCATATCATAATCACTTTTTTCGAAAAAAGGGTATAGAGTAGCATCAACTGATGGTGTAAGAAAGTCTTTAAAATTAAGATGCTTCGTTCTGCTTGAAAATTGAAGGACTCGGTAAGTCTGATCAAAACAGCTCTGAGGCAGTGGTCGTGTGGTAGATCGTCTGCTACTGAGACGGTGGACTTGGGTTCGATTCCCTGTCAGGTCGACGATAGACTAAAAATTGGTATCTGCAGCTTCTCTACTTGACGTTCAGCAATAAAAAAAGGACAATGTGAAGCCAGTGTAATCTCGGAATCGTTACTGTTTTACTTGCAAATATACTGGCAAATAACTAAAATTTCATCGCTTTGAATCAGTACAAAGTTTGGTTTCTTTTTGGATTTGAAATTTTATCGTTTGTTTTCAATATTTTTTTACTGCTGAGGCTGGCATTGTTCTTAAATTTTGAGCAAAAATGAGTCTCTTCCCATTATATTGTTGTTATAAAAAAAGTGTAATTACAATTAGGATACCTTTCTGTAGAATCGTCGTTTGTGATTGGAACCTTGGGCTCAGGGGCGTATTTGAAGGGGGGCATTGTGCCATGGCCCCTCCCTTTGGGGTGCCAGTAATGCATAAATACCTAAGAATAGTGCACAAAATTGAGTCATGCCCCCCACCCATTGGAATTTGGGCAGAAAAACGGTTTGAATCTGGGAGAAGACCTTTTTTTGGTCTTCACCTAAATCTGGGCAGAAAAACGGGCTAAATCTGAGTAAAGACCTTCTTGTTTGGTCTTCATTATTCTCAAATTTCCTGCCCCCCTTTCGAAAATCCTGCGTACGCCACTGCTTGGACGTGTTACTCACTAACTGATTTCTATCATTAGGACATAATGAAGTAATTGATTCGAGTTACTTCATTATAACTTAATAATGAAAATCAGTTTGTGAGTGACTGTCGGCAGCGTGGCCGAGAATGTTAAAGGCGTCGTTTTTACGATGTTGATTTGGTTTCAATCCTCGCCCTGGTCACACTGTTTAGTCCTTCGATAAGACGCTTTACGGTCATGTATGATTATCTCTGCTAGGTGGCTTTAAACAAGCAGCAAATTCAGTCGATAGGAATTCGAAGAAACCCACAGGAACATTAGATTACAAGATACTCCTATGCGGATTCCTCCAAACACGAAGTAGTTACTGCAATGAAAAGTGTGCCGATTGTACAATAGTTAGCGTCCAACGCTGTCCGGCGACGGCAGGATAAATATGCACAACCAGGGGTGCCGGAACGTCCGAAGAGCTAGGGGGGGCAGCTTTTTCAAAGGGCACTTTCGATACTGTACGTACAGTTATTACCATCTACATTGCAGGCATACTATCAAGCAATTAAACACTTCAACAAAGACAGAGTACTTAGTACGTCGCATAAATACTAAAGAATAACAATGAACTATTAATTAAATAAGAGCAGATTCAGCCGCAGCAAGCCTTTGAGGGTTTAGGGGCAATGCCCCGAACCGCCGAAGGCAAGGGGGTCTGGGGGCAAAGCCCCCAGCGCTCGGAGATTTTGGAATTTTTTTTGCAAAAATAACTTAATTTTAGGCCTACTTTGGCAAAAATTAATGCTTTTAACATGTGGTACAAAAACTGGCGGTGCAAAACATGATTATACTGGCTGCGTAAATGGGCAGATATTGGCTTTGAGGGCGGTGACTAATGATAAAATTTCAGCCTTTTTTTACCACATTACAAGCTGTTAGATCGTAAATCAAAAAATCACAAAGTTCTAACCTAATTCGTCTGCATTTACAAAAAAAAAATTTTTTTTGGAAAAGATGTTCATTTTTCCACATCCCAGCATCCCCACCAAGTATTTAACAGTTAGTGCTGGACAAGAAGTGGATTTTGCTCAAGTTATTGCAATGAATTTTATGTGTTACAAGTTTTTCTTATATTTCTCCGGTTTAAGCTGGGGGTCTGGACCCTCCTAGATCCACCACTGGAACGCCAGCGTCGATCGTTCCTACTAGGGCTACAAACAAAGTTAGAAACTTGAATGTCTTGCAAAAAAGGAATGGTTGGCCCACAGACATAGGATCTGAAATCATTTATCAAATCAAATCTTTCATTATACTCGTTGTATAACGCCGAAGCGTATAACAGTGCCGCAACTAGAACGTTGTTTTAGAGGGGGCAAAATTTCTTTTTAAGGGAGCGAAAATTTTTGGGCTGGTCTAGTGTCCGCCGAGTTCTCTGTTGATCTCAAAAAAAAACGTCATCGCGCCAAATCGGTTTACTTTTCTCCCAGTTCTCTGTTGGTTTCAAAAAAACACAGCCACCTTCTTGAAACTGCCGCAAGGGAAAGGGAAGTTTGGTTGGGCATGCTGGGCAGTTTAAGGGGGCGATATTTTTGTTTTGGGGGCGCCGGCCCCTTTTGCCCCCCCTAGTTGCGGCCCTGGAGTGTGACGAGTTTGCAGGGCCCATTTCTCCGCGTTATTGTGCCCAGGCAACACAGCTTCTTTCGAAAAAATGTTGCAGCGGTGGCGATCGTTGACAACACTATGTCCGGTTTGACCGGCCCGAGATTTGAACCTCCCGCTCCAGAGACGAATGCGTTGCAATTTGTCATTATTAATTTAAATAAACTTTTTAAAGCCAATTAGTGAAGCGTATTTCTTATTAAAGACATCTTTTTATAAAATAAAAACCGTAATGTGTTTTTGTATCGACAAAACTTTTTTTACGGTTTCATTTTTAGAAAGAACTCTGTTGGTTCAAGTTTCATTTAATCGATCGGCTTTCACGAGCTAGCTAAAAAACCGCACAGTTTACTGTAGTATAGCGTATTGCAAGTTGCTACTAAGTTTTTATTGCTAATTGCTATCGTGCACACTTGGGTGGTTTTTCAGATCTATTATTCATAAACAATTAAATTTATTCTGCATTGGATAAGCCAGCTTTGAGATTAGCAGGCGTTTGCTTCATCACATCGTATAGAACGAAAAGGGCAGTACTGCCCCTCCTGATAAAAGGGCAGGGGGGCAGCTGCCCCCCCTGCCCGCCCCGTTCCGGCACCACTGTACACAACAACAACAAAAAAAGTTATGAATCAGTTATTCCTACGAGAAACTAGCATGTGCATCGTATTTGATTTCAATGCAGTATATTGTAAAATGCTATCCAAAGAAATAGATTAAATGATTTAATATTAGGGCAGCATTTGCAGAAGACAGATTTTTGAACACGTGGAGTTGAAAACTGTTTTAGTTAGTTATGTAGTATCCAGTACAGTATGATGGGTTGATAAGCAAGCTTTATTTCACCGGAAAATTCATCTAGTTATTTCATCAATCCTGTTCCAGATCTGACCAAAATTCAATTCCTAAATCAAATTAATTTGATTTGAAAAATGTGCGAATGACTATTCTTTATTTTAATTACTTTTTCTATTTGCTCCATAATAAGCTTTGATTCGGATTAATCTTGAAACGTAGAGATATACTACCGTAAGTTGTTAAAAAAATTGATCAAAAGGTCGCGCCCACTTATACGTCGAAAATACCGCAGTTAAAATCCAAAAGCATTGTCCGCACGAGCAGGGGCACAAAACTGTAAGAACAAGTGAGGCAATTTCAAGCTGTCGTCGAGAAGTTTCAATTTAGTTTGTTGAAGTTCAATCAAAAAATGTTCTTGAATGATTTACTGCTTTTTGCGGTGCCATGCCAAGGGGAAAATTCTTCGCGTTGATTCAACAGTTTTATGCATGGCTTCTTATTTGAAGTTAGAAAGGTTTTATTTCGATTTATGAGTTTACTATTTTTGCACTGTAAAATTGCTCATCATTGGTTGACATAGCCATGACGTCATAGACCCACGGTGCAAAATCGATACATTAAGTTGAAAGTGATTCTAACTGCATGCGAAATTTGTCTCGTCATTTCTTATAAAATGCTCATAAACTTTCAAAAAGCATCGAAAGAGGTAGGTTTTCATCTTCTGCCTGAACGCAGAAGATTTATAGCTCTGAACAGTTGGTTAGATGCTTTCCTGTTATTTCATCAAAAGTGAGGGTTTTAAGTGATGTTTGAATTAATTTTACGATGAAAATTTTTTCGATATTTATTAGTCGACAAACCCTTTTGAATTCAAAACATACATTATAGGGATGAAAAGACATCGAGCCTGTTCCACAGGTTTGCGGAAAAATGTCCAAACAAAAATTGCGGTGTGTAGCGAACACAGTTTTACATTGGTTAGATGAAATGTTTCAGCGATTTTGGATTTTGGTTCTGTTTTTATTAGCATATTTGCAGGATTTGGTGAATTATGTGGTAGTTCTTTCAAATTTTATTCTGCAGTAATATCGATATTTTCAGTCCAGTATAAGTAAATAGAAATTAGCGTTGTGGTTGTGAGAAGCTGACATCAACAACACATCGATGTTGATTGGAGGTTTTATTTTGCTAGCGTTTCCTCGGCCAGGTCGGCAGACATCTTCAGAGCAATAAGTGAACAACCTGAACTAGACTAGTAAACTAACGGTATAAGTTTTTAAGAGTCCAGTATAAGTTTTTAGTGAAACCGTACTCTAAATTCTTTTCGGTTTCAGCATTTACTATGACGTCAAGATTTATGAGAAATAATTTTTACATATTTGCGGTTCATGAAATCCATATGCTTGAAATAGTTTTATTAAAAAAAGTTGTCTTCAATTTGGGAGAAACTGATCCCAAGATAAGCTTAATTTGTTGCGTGCAAACCTCTAGTAGCATTAAATAATCAGCATAACAGGCCTATCCGACATTTTATCAATCAGTTAACTTGAAGGGGCATCTGCTGCTGAATAACTAGGACGCGTCAAGTCATGCAGAGAAACCAAAAATTGTTTTTACGGTTTTCTTGCTTGTCGGAAACGTAGCGCATTAAACCTCGACAAAATAGAAGAACCCCTCTATTGCTTCGCAGTTTTCCGGCCAATACAAGTTAGACCAATAAAATATGAATGCGGTATACCATAGCGATCTACGTACTATCTCAGTTTTTAAGTGCAGGCCCGACAACAGAACCTTTGTGTAGGCCGGATTCAACATATACGCCATTGCTCTTTGCAGCTATGATTTTACCAAATGAAAATCTGCTTTTTCTTCTGGCTACGTACGGCCCTGTTTAAGTTTACTCCTTGAAGTTACTCTTAGGAGAAAAGATTTTTCGGTGACCAATTTGAGTTCTTTCGATTCGGTCAAGTAGCAGCTAAATGTTTTGAGGTTCCAAATATTTAGTTGCACAGAAATGACAATCTAATACTGAAAAAATTGTTATTGAAATTTTCTTTTTCTAATAATCTGTTGAAACATAAATCTAGCTATATTTGCATTATTATGGTCATGGCCATGTTATAGTACAGAAGTTATGTCAGTCAATGATATTCAAAAGCCTGGAGATAAATCATGTACTTTGATTGTAATAATTAAGTTACATGAAAATAATAAGATCAATTACGCCAGTATGCTGTCAATAATCAACTATCCTCATGAGAATATGTGGCAATGACAGAGATACTGTTACTTGCATAATGTTTCAACAGCTTATACAAGGCTTGATTAAATATTTGAACAGATAATGCAGATGTGTAAAATTGCTTCTGAAACCCTTGATACAGCTATTTTTCTTCGTGAGTGTTTTGGTGTGCGTGTATGTATGTGATACGTACTGGCGCTGGAGTAAAAAATATGTTCTGAATAACTCTTTTTCAATGGCGCTGTGTTTTGCTGTAGTTTGTTTTCGAAAATGTTCATAAACCTGCCGTAGAATAACTTCCATACCGGTATTTGAAATGTTTCTGCTCTTTAATTAACATTCTGAACGAATGCAAAAACAGTTAGTGTGCAAATCCATGATATGGTGTGATATTACCTATGCAGTGAAAAATTATGACGCAAAATTGGCAGAGCTCCGTATTGTAGACCTTGATATGTCAATGCATGATAATAACTTTCAAGATGAGCCACAAAACCAACAAAATCATTGCATTAATGATGAAAGTACCACTTCAAATGTGTCCAAAAGTAGCAAGTAAAATCGATGACGAGTTTTATTTGGTTTAAGCTGTTTTTAATACTTCAAAACTTGAAATTCTTTGAAAACTTGTATGTTATAAATAGTTCTTACCATAAATCCTTATCATCTCTAACGTGTTTTTTTTAATACGCGCTCGTCTTAATTGCTTAATTATTATTTTTTAATCATATACGGATTACTGCCGGTAAACAGAGGTAGTTTTGTTAGTTCATTTGATTTGAGAATTTTTCTTTTGAACTCTGGTATCACAAAAACATTTTACCGCACTTCACATTTAATGGAGTAAACAATAAACATTAGTGTCTGAGAGTAAAATTGAATTTTCTCTCACGAAGTATTAGCAAATTAAGGTGAAAATGAATTTTAAAGGTGTAAAACTTAATGACTTCTCTCATCTTACATAGCACGTAGTATTTAGTTGAAATTAGCTTGCAAGTTGCATAAAGCATTATTGTGTTGTTTCGTTTCAGCTAATACGCTGTTCGTTTGTTCATGTTTGTTGTTAATTATTTTATTTATTTTTTTGCTGGATTGATTTTAATTGCATTTGCAATTAAAGTAAACATTTAATTAACGCACTACGCTACGAAATTTTTAGTAGCATTAAAGTATTTCAACATCATTATTTTTGTTGAAATATCACAAATTTTCTTCTACGGTTTTCAGGTGCAAAAAAAATCGTTTTTACATAAATAAACTTTCCTTTAACAGCAGGTCGTATGCCACTCTCAGATGTTAGGCATTTTATTGCAATACAGTTTAATATCATTGCGTCTTGTATGTAATATTCCAAGCAATACACAGCAATGAAATGTTCAAATTTTTCTTGATCTTGTTAAGAATTAGAAAAAAAATCCGTATACCCTCTCTTTTTCTTATCGTATTTTGGTTAGGGCAGAAGCAGATGGAAAAGTGTAAAATTTTGAAAGTGATAATAGTTTCAGTTCTGGATTAAAGGTGTAGACAAAAGTTGCTTCTACAACCAGACTTTTTTCGCCTTTTTTTCTGTTGCAAATTTAGCGCCTATGGCAAATCAAGCTACAACTCGGGCCTGCGAGCAATAAATCTTCTGAATTCGATAGTGAAGTGTGATCGTTCGAGGACATCAAAGATTTCGCTGAGGTATGTGACAGGAAAAAATCTTCCAGCAGTTTAATAATGTCGAACAACTGGGAAAGTGTCTTTTAGGCCTCTTTTGACGAGTTTACAGAGTTTACCGATTCTAATCAGATCATTTTTTTGCTTCAAAGCTGGTTTATAAATATTTATAATAAGCCAGCAGTGCCAGATAAAGTCCTTCATTTCACACTATAAGGATATGAGAAAAGAATTTAGTTTTGATTTGTTTTCAACGTGAATATTTAGTTGTGCAGATTAAATTCAATTTTGCGGAATCGCTTTGTTTTCAGTGAAGGTACAAAACTTTACTAAGTCCATTTCAGTTATTGCTTCGTTTTTGATGTAAATGAACTGAAACAATATTACTGAAGGTATTAATTAACGCTGGAAATTTTTTTACCTTTTTTCTGTATTGCTTTTTGTAAAACAGTAGACTTCTTTAGTATGCAGAAAAACTTGAGAATATTGTATTTCAAGTATCAAGTGAAAGCAATTTGTAATAAACTCCTGTTGGTTTACTCGCCAGAATTTGCTAATTTTATTTTTGCAATTTTTTGATAATGGTCATGAATTTAATAAGTTACATGTTTCCGCAAAGCTAGGAACTTTCCAAGCTGGTTGAGCAGGCTTACGAGTATATACCGAAATAGCCTAAAGAGACAAGAAAGACTATAGTAATGCCGTGCTTTTGTAGTTTTGTTTTGTGGGAACATAAGTATTGGTTGTGTTCATTTAAATTTTGGTGATTTTTTACAACTACGGGAAATAGTTAGTTAATTGCAATGTATCTTTTTTACAGTCAGCTGTATTGTAAACTTAAATATAGTGACGTTCATTTTGGTACGACGGAGCAGATTATTGGTACGACGGAGTATATAATAACATTATCTCAAATAAAAAAAAACCTGAACATTACCAATTTTTATGAAGCGAAATGTGTAGGCTTAGCACCAGAAAGTTAATACAGTATGTTTAAAAATAAACCAAACTTCTTTTTTTGTTCGATTAAATTATGCGTGTATTTTTAACTTTAATTTTTTTGTTTGTATATTTCATAATTTATTTTTTGGTATATGGGATACAAGCATTAACACTTTGCAAGAGATTATCTACGCAATTATATTGTCATGTCCAGTTTTGCTTATCATTTGATGAAAATACGTTTATTATTTTTTGCCCAGAACAATAATAAAACAACGTTATAAGAACATAATTGCACCGGTCGTTTACGTTAGGGCAACTGACTTAAAAGAAAGGCTTTAGAAAAATGATTTTTATTTACTGTACTTGTGTTTGTTGTTTTAATGAAACGATAGATAATTTTTGCGATACTATCAACAATTTTAGGAAGCTAGAAGAGCGAAAAAAGATGGAAATTTTTAGCTAGTCCCTTTACCAGTGCTCGGCAGTTAAAAATTTGTGTGTTTTTTTAAATTTATTATTTTAGTGTTGTTTGCTTTACCTTTTGTTGTTATGTAGGAGGAATATTAAAAAATTATAATAACAGCAATTTTTTTTCTTTGTTTTTTCTTCATTATTTTTAACGGTTCTTACGGCATATTTTTGATGCTACAGATCGGTATTTTATCTTGCGGTTCGAGAGATAATTGGTGGTTTCCGCTGAGACAATGCATCGCAACCGGCGTAGAAGCTTCGAAATTTTTAATTATAAACGCCTATAAAATTGACTACCTATACGGTCTGAATACAATATCAAAAATTTGGGAATATTCTGTGTTGTATTTCAGATTTTTAAATTCTTTCTTTTGCATTATTTCTGATTTAAAATTTTAAACTTCTTTTTTAGGCATCTAGCTGTATGGGAAAATTTAGGCTATATTAATCAAATTTGAGAGTATTCATAATGGGACAAACGTGGTATTTGCAGCTGTTTTGATTTCAGCAATGTTGCCTGGTGGGTGTGAAAGTTAATAGTTTTTGCTCGCAAATTGCTTGCAAATTCAAAGTGCTTTAGATTTGAAATTAGAGCTAGTTCATATGTGTTTCCTTGCATGCAAGGCACAGTTTAATTCGAAAAAAAATCAGTATCGTTTTGAAAAACCGACAGTCGTTATTTACCATAAACATCTGGTGTTGATGATACTTTGTACTTTTTTGCTTTTTCGAAGTCTTTCATTGATCCATTTTTTCCTGGTTCATTTCGAAATGTCAGTTTTTCAAAATATACGTAGTAGATTAAGGCATAAACTCTTCAGTCTTGCCAATGCCCAAATTGGTTTGAAATTTAGAGGAGGTGAAGCATCCAGTCAATTTCGGTGGTTTACTATAACTAAAACCGAAAGATAATTTTTTGTTCTGATTTTGGGGCTGCGGTAGCAAATATATTCAACAAATACAACCTTATCCCCTTAAAAAAAGTTTTTGGAAACCTTAAGTTTGTTCTCGCTGCCTGAATTTTGCAAAAAAAGGAGAGGTTTACCATCACAATTATATCAGTTGCTTGGTGTTACTGGAAGGGTTGATTATATTCAGCCTGTAAACTTCCGGCTTTGGCTTGATGCTTCAACCCCTTTAAATGCATTGCATGTGCATTTACGATTTTTTTCTAAAATTATAGCTTTTTTGTCTAAAATTGCAGTCGCTCAAGTGCAACTTAGTGCAGGGTTAATTTAATTCTAACCGCCTTTTTCTTATTTGTTTTACGTGAAAATCATACTTTTATATTGAGCAGGAATCTTGCCTTTTATGTAACTATTATTACTTCTTTTCTATAAATTTTGGTGTTAATTACTTTGCCTTATTTTCTAAAGTGTTATAGAATAAGTTACTATAGACTAGAACAAGTTACCATAGACTAGAATTTTGGTTTGCAGCAAAATGGCTGAAAACGACTAAAAATTCTGACAAACTTTGAAGAAATCTGCATGTTCTGTAATCCGTTTATATTGCCATATCAGCATTTTAAAATCGGTGTAATTATTAAAGTGACGAAATCAAGTTTTCAGATGACAATTAACCAATCAGACAAATTCTAACCCAACACGTGCTTTTGAAACAAGTACCGCTGAGATGAAGCCTTGTAAAAAGTTACAAATCACAAACAAAACTATGGCCATTAGAACTGTGTGTCCTGTATCAAAAAGGTCACTGCTTGTCGAAACTCAAAGTGACTTAGCTGTTCCATCGACTAATCATGACAGATCATTGGTAAATGGTGACCTTAACTCTCTGCAGCAGGACTTTTTACCTCTCGGATGTTGTGGTTTGCGAGATATACACGAACTACGGCGAGATAAAGGTGGTGAAGACGAAATAACCCAGAGATTAAGCTCTCTGAAGCCTTACTCAGCATTCGAGTCTGGGAAAAACATTTCAATCGATGTTAAATGCGAATATAGAGAACAAAAGCTATTTCTATGTCTCTTCAGGTCATTCTTACGAACTTTGTTACCTTTACTAAGCCGGTCGGCGTTTTTATCGTGTACTCGAAAGCAAAAACTAACTTTTTACAATTTTTTTATTTCTACTTTTTTTATCCATTTGTTTCTTGTTTCCATGGCAACAGCTTCTGGAGTTTGGTGGTAAGTAAACTGCCTGTGTATATTTAACTGCATGAAAATCATTTGTCGATTGGTTTCGCGTTCGTCTTCTGAACGGGAGCTTTGAGATTTAAATCTAGGGCCGGTCTAATAGGACACAGCGTTGCCAACGGCTCGCCACAGCTGCAACGTTTATTCGAATGAAACTGTGTTTCTCGCAGGCGCAATGACGGGCCCCGCAAACTCGTTACACGCTTGGCGTAATACAGCGAGTATAATGAAAGAATTGATTTGATTTGACAGTCACTTAATTATTTTTTATTGGTTCTGCAGCAGCTTGGACTTAGATAAACAATCTAAGGAAGAATTAGTCTGACAAACCTAATAACCGGTTTTACAGTAAATTGACGAAATTGAATGCACTTTCTTGCGACATGAAAATATTCTAGCTATATAATTTACATAGTTTTTTTTTTTGGAAAAATTTATTAAATTTGATTAATTGCATGCTTCAAAACAAGTTATTTTAATTTGCGACAAAAATTTAGAGCAGTTGTAAAATACCCAGCTATCATTTATTTTGTGGAATATCGAAGTATTGGTGATATCTCCACGTAAAATTTTACTCCCCTTTTTACCCAGAGTTTTTTATTAAAATGACAAGATCCTATGAAAAGTGGTCAGAAACAATATGCGAATGGGCGCAAGTTCTTTGAAAGATTGTAGATATAGGTTATATGATATCATAATATTAGACCTAAACTCCCTGAGTTCCCATCATCACGAATTCAATTTTTGCGGGTTTTTCCTCCTCAATGGAGTTGACCGGATTTCCATGTTTAACCCCAAAAATGACCGGTTTAACCCCAAAAATCGCAAGCGGAGAAACAGTTTTAAAATAAAATACTAATTTTAGCACGACTCTGACCCTTAAAAATCGGAAACAATGCCAGCAAACTTATATGCTGATTGTAGCCCCACTTCGACTTCAAAACTTAGAAAAATAGCGTTTATAATTTAGATAGCGCATTAGTTTTCATTCAAGTTGGGGCTGTGCAAAGTTCTCTCAAAAACGAAGCAGTTTGTTTTGCCACCTGGGCCAAACCTTTTTATGCAAAATCAAAACACGACGGAAAAGTCAATTTTGTTGATGATTTAGATTGTATTAAATGAGCGGCGAGGAAAGCACACGGTATCTTGCATGTTAACGCTCGTAAATGACAAAATTGCGCGAAATGTGATAGGGATTAAGCTAAAATCAAAATAATATCTTTATAAAAACTACATAAAATTGATCGCATTTAAGGGATTTCGTCTATGTAATCACATCTTCGTATCACCAATACACCGTAATGTGTGGTATTCACTTTTTAAATTTGTTGTGAAATTTCGAGATGTTCAATCCGAGATTACCATCTAACAACACATCATATCTCATAGTGACATGAAGGAATTTCTAGGGTATTTTAAAGACAGTTCACAAAATAGCTGAAATTTTTCAGCTTTACCGCTGCATTAGGTTATTGCATTTTTGGTGCTTTGCTCCGTTGTCGCTCAAAATTTTTGATATTTATGCACCAAAAAATTCATGATTTGAAATGTTTAATCGTTGCTCTTCTAAATAACACTACCCACAAAATGCAACCTCTTAAAAAAAATCTAGTCAAAACTTATAGAAGCCCTTTAAATGAATGTTTTTATAATGTTACTGAAGTAATTTTTGTTCCAATTAAGAAAGTGCAGTATAGCTGAGGAAAATTATCTTTTTGTTTGTCCATCTGTACGGTATACTCTACGTTTTATTGCCTGCTTTTTAGTGGGATTTGGAAAATGATCCGCTACACTTTTCATCACTTTGATTTCACTTAAATGAAGTTGTAAGTGATATATTTAAGATTCTCCATGCCATTAATCGATCTTGCTCATGGTCGTTTTGCAGGCATTTTTTCCTTCCACTTTTGCAAGTAAAATAATTGAAATTGTCATTGACAAGAACTTGGTAGTGTTTTCGCAACCACCACTAACCCAACAACTCGAGCATACGAAGTGAACTCACATGAAAACACAAAATAAGTAGTACTAAGGCACAAAAATGAACAAGGCAAATAAGAGCAAAGGAACAAGTCGATTAAGTATGGACTCAAAGGAAAGTATTAACTGGAAGGCAGCTACAAACTGTATTTTCTCGCGGACCAATAAATGAGCAACGTTGAACTGAACAATTCGATAAAGATCATTTTGATTAAGCTTGAACACAATGACAATAAGAAAACAAACAGACAACAAACCAAATAAATACGAGTACACTGTACTGTCTCAAAAAACAAATTCAAATTTTGAGCTACTGCCTGATGATTTAGAATTTCACTGCAAGGGAAGACTGCGATGGGACCAATTAGGTCTTCGAGTCAAGCAGCCACCCTCCCAATCAAATCGATGCAATGAAGTGATATTTTCAGGAGTGTAAACAATAATTCATAACAGTTGCAGCTGCAGCCGAGAGCCAATAAACCTAAAAAGAAAACAAAACAAAAAAACAAGACTACACGAATTAATGAATTGCGTTGCTAGCTTGTTGATGAGACATACTTTTGAATTAATTGTTTTTTATAAGGTATTTTAAACTTAGAATACGGGTAATGTTTTAATTCTTGAGGGATATTATTCCAGATTTTTGTTCATATATATATAAATGATCGTTGGCATTTTGCTGTAGAGAATCTAGGAATATGTAATGCATTAGCTTGAGGGGTGGGATGGGAGTGTACTGTCGAAACTTTTTTAAAATTCAGTTGCTGACTTAGATGAAGAGGCAAGCGTCCATTTTTACTTAGATGCATCAGTTTTGCACATTCGTGGTTAAATTAGTCATCTAGTTTCAAAATACTAAATTTAAAATACAATGGATTCGAGGAATCTGTATATCTTGCGTTGGTGATTATTCAGATGGCTCTGTTTTGAAGAGCACGCAATCTTTGTTTGTATGAGTCGAATGTGGATACCCAGATCACTATTCCGTATAGGAGGTAGGGGTGCAAAAGTGAGTAATAAAGAAAAATTAAGGTCTTTGCAGGAAGAAATGGTTTGATTTTGGAAATTATTCCAATTGCGCGAGATACTTTTGTTTCTATCATTTTAATCTGTTCTGCAAATGTTAAGTTTTGGTCGAGTATTAATCCGAGATATTTAGAGCTCGAAACATTTTCTATAGGTACGTTATTTTAGGTAGCATTTATACTAAAATTCTTTATTTTCGAGTTGTGCGATATGGGAATTGAAGTCGACTTATCAGGATTAACAGTTAGTAAATTTGCATTTATCCAGTTAAATATTGATTCTAGCGTTGAGTTGGTATTTTTTTCTAAGTCTATGGTATTCTTGTGCTGTAAAAGTATTGCCGTATCATCAGCATAGAGCTGCGGAGTTGAGAAAGAAAGCAGAGATCATTGACGTAAGTAGAGAATAGTAAAGGCCTAATATTGATCCTTGAGGAACCCCCAAAATAACCCTTTCCAAATTAGAAGAGCAATTATTTATAATTGTGTATTGTTGCCGATTAACAAGATACGAGGAAAACCCAACGACATTGAATGAAAACTATAATCTCATTGTCAAAGTTGGTCTAAATGAGTATAAAATAAAATATAGGAATAACAAATTTGACAATTTGTCATAAAATTATTTCAAATTTGCGTTCTCTTCTGTTTTTTCGTTTAGATCAACTTTGACAGTGACATAATGTTAAATGCAAACAATAAAAAAGTACATATATTCATGTAGGGGTTGTTGCTCGTTTCTTCGGGCCTGCCTTATTTTTGATTTTCTTTCAGTTTAGCTGGCGGAAAATGTGCGGCACGCCAAGTCATTTATTATCACATATGCATTATTAATGTTGTAACAACACTCGAGTAAAAGTAGTCCTACAACATCGCTTGTAAAACTTCTAACAATCTTAAATTTCAACCTTTATAAGTTTTTGAACTACTAAGTTGTACCAGATTCCTAATGCGAAGTAGCATCCTTTTTTTTGTCTTTTTGAAACTGCTTTTCAAAAGTGGATTTTGACTGCTTTTTTAGACTAGAGCACAAAGTCTGTAGAATGCTTCGACACTACACAAAATTAACGTTTATTGGTTGGGAAAAACCGGCCAGTGTAGTTCGAATGGCAACGTGTTAGTGTTAGCCTCTGGAACCGAAGGTATTGTTCAGTTTTTTGGTCAGCTAAATTTGTCACAGTGTTGCCAACGGCTCGCTACAGCTGTGACATTTCTTCGAAAGGTGCTGCGTTGCTTAGCCATAATCCCGCGTATAAGGTAGGGTTCGCCAACTCGCTACACGCTTTGACGTAGTTTAGCGAGTATGGAAAAGATATGACTTATTTCAACTGCCTAACTTTGAGCTGCACCGTCGATAATTAAGTTAGTAATTTTAAATAAAAGACTTTAGCTTAATTTTCTCTCGAATATTTTTAATGACTTTAGTTTTGTTTTTGCTTTGTTGCGGCAAATATAAAAGGTCACCGCATTAAAGACTGCAAAATCTGCGGTCTTGTGGCTTAGACGAGTTGACTTGAACATGAAGTATAAAAGCAATTCTTTGGGTTTTTCGTTTCTCGTAATATCTCTATCAGATTATAATGCTGCTCTTGCTAAGTTGTTTGACTATTAAACTATCTCTTACTTGTTGATATGTAAATAAACAAGCTGCAGTTTGGTATGTTAAGATTTACGTAGGCTAGTAAAGCCCCGTCATACCGCTTGATGATGAAGTGTGCAGCATTTTTTATCAAAAAATCAGTGCTGAAAATTAAAGTTGTTTTTTTTTGCGCTCGGATGATATGTCACTTTAATTTCTTTACCACATAAACTTAATCCAGATTTAATTTGGTCTCAATCGCAGTCATTTTGCTTATCTAAAAGCAAATTTCATGCATTAAATGCTACATGGTTTTGTGGCTTAAAAATACACAACCAAGCATGATCATTTTAATTATTTTCTGCTTTATAACGTTTGATATGACACCTTTCTGCTAATGTAACTAAAATAATAATAATAAAGAAAACAATGGGCAAAGTAATTGCTAAATGTTCAAAAATGTTTTGAAATATGATTAAAATATCATTCCAATGCAGTTTTTTTTCCCCTTTCATCTTAATATGGTCATTTGTGACCCTCCCCCCCTTATAGGCTTCATACAAAACTTTGATGCTCCGTAATCATTGCCTTCTAAAAAGAAGAGTGGCTAATGTATAGTTGTTTGTAAGAACGTCTGAAAAGGTGTCAAAAGTTTTCTAGGGTGTCTCAAAGACTGGCATCTGGCAACTTATGTTTTGCAGTTGAAAATGGCTCTAATTTTTAGTGTCAATGAGGTGCCAACACGTGATGATTTTTCTCCTTTCTTGAATTGATAGTTGGAGATTTTAAAGTATAGTATAATAATTGGAATAGTTGAAAAATAAGGCAAGTTTATTTCATGGAAATTTCGATCTTCTTAATAATTCAAACCTACCTTAATTCCATTGTAGTTATAATTTTGAGCCGTGTTATAAAACCATACTGTAAAAGAAATAAAAGATTTACGCTAACCCACACCGTAGGTTTGACCTTACAAAAACGAAATATTTGCGTATTAATCACCGCGAAGCTTATTTCTCTATTTAACCTGAATTTGTTTGGGTAAATTTGTCTTTCTTTCGTGGCCATTAGACGAGGAAGGCAGTTTTTGGTCTTTGAGTCAAGCGGCCAATGCTCCACCTGTCAACCAGATACGGTGGAGGCTTCACGCTGCTCTTTTCTTGCTAAAAGCTCCTCCGCATAGCACTTGCCACCGTGTGTGCGTACAGAGTTGGAAATAAATTTCATTTTTTCTGAAATAGTTCTTATAATACTTGGTGGATAGCACGTGCGCGCAACGTCACTTTGCTAAGAGGCTTTCCACTAAAATCGACAGATATCTTGGTGTCACCTATTGTTGATATGTGACATCTATGATTGATGTAAAAATTGCGTCAAGAAGTTGCAGTGTATTGACTGTTCATGATTTTTTCCTATTTGTGGTTTAAAAATCATTTTGTCATCTCACTGAGAACAAATTTTCAAAATATAGATTATAATTTGTAAATTTTTAAGCATGCATAATGAATCATGAAGACACTATTTTTATCAATTTTTAAACTTTATAAACATTTTTTATTGACTTGTTGGCAGAAAGCAATTAGTGCAGAGTTCATGTTATTTTGAACGATGATAGTATAGTGACGCAATATTGATACGGCTGCGTCATCATGTCTTGGTTTTTCATCAAGCCACCACATGAATCGCATGAAAATTGCTGGAACTTGAGTTGTTTTGAAAGGTCGGAAGTATACACTGCCTCAGGTGTCGATTTTAGCCTAACATACTCACGCAGACCACGATTGCCAAAAGAACGTGGCGATTAGAATACTTTCGCATATATTAGACAAAATGTCAGAAAGATAAAAAAAATTCCACGCAGCAGTCGCCACAGCATAGCGGCGGCATAGCTCAGTTAAAAGAGCGTCGAGTTTGTGATCGAAAGGTTAATAGCTCCCAGTTCAATTTCCGAACTGTTCGTGTGTTTCTGTGCTTTAAGGAAAGCGCAACGCTTTTTTTGCATCGGGACCGAGCAACCACTCAACCCTCAGTAGTGGTTGACTTGCTGTCCAGGCTAACGAAAAAGATCTTGCAAACCGAGCCCAAGAAGTGTACATTGTGTTTTCGTTCGTGCTTATGAACTAGGCACTCTGCGCCTGTCTAACCATACACACCGCAACATAGAGTATTTTGGGGGAGGGGCTCTGTTTGCAAGTCTTTTGTCAGGCTGGGCCACCAGCTCATCACAATGGGTTGACGTTGAGTAGCTGGGCAGACGAAGATTGCTTGGTTCCTTAGCATGAATGAATAAATTGTACTTAACATTTGAACTTTGTTGTGATCAAAAAAGTTACGCTATTTTTTTTATTAATCTGAAATATATGAGGTTTCTCTTCCATCTATCTGTTAAATCGGATTCTGCTCTAGCTAATACAATGCGATGTCCCTGAGCTGCAATAGTAAAATAGTCTAACGCCTCTCCTCGTTGAAGGACTGCCGTTTTCTCGATACCATATGTCGGGTTGGTGTGGTGTATGGGCGTAGCTTTCAACCACATTAATAACCATTTGTTGCTTGCCCTAGGCTGTATTTAGTTGACATAAATTTTATCTTAGTCCTACTCCTATGCTTTAATAATAGCTAATGCATATTTTTGTAAATGCAATTCAGAATTTGCTACATTCAATTGATTCCTTTTCATGTTTTTAGTTACCAATGAATATTGTTAATTAACATATAAAGCATATTGTGGTCATGACGTACCGCATTGCAAGGGAAGATGTTTTAAGCTCTCTAAAACAAATCTATTTACGACGTTGTTACTCTTATGGAAGGTTGCGCAATAAGCAGCGGCTTTACTATTGAAGTTTGTCCGACGGGGGGGCAAGCTTTTACAGGGCCCCAATATCCGAAGGAATTTAAAAAAAGACCAAAACAAGGCCTTCTTATAAACTTAAGTTGGATTTTGCGTAGAATTAGGTGAGGACTTTTTCCAGAAATTTTTTGCACCCCGGAGCCCATTTCTTACCAGAGGCTCACATCTGGGGCAAATGCCCGCTGCAGTTACGCCAGTGGCAATACGGGCCATGATAATACACCCTACAACTTGGTTTCATTAATTTTTGTGATGAATATGCAGAACAAAAAGAGACAAGCTATATTAAAATGGTGGTAATACTGTCTTGGCTTTGCTTTCCTTAAGTTGACGCTACAAAGCGCCAATCGTAGGCATATTCTTGAATTGTCACGCTGGAACCTATTGTTTTGTTTTGTTTTTTTGTTTAGCAAATACATTTTCAACGTTGCATGTGCTTAGGCTTTTCAGTTTTTCCGAGGTTTTAAATATTAGTGTAGGGAAAGTTTTAACTTAAGCATCTTATGCTTAGTAAAAGCTGTTTCAGCAACAAGTTTTGAAAATCTGTAAATACTCATTTTTCGCGTGCAGGCCTCTGTGCTTGATTTGTAGATTACAATATTTCTATTTCCTGTACTCGGCTGAAGCTCTTGCAATTTTGACACCTTTTATGGTTTTTAATCTTTTTGCTTCGAAAATTCGTTTTGTGTACAGCGATAACAAATTGAAAACTTCGAAATATTTTTGCTGCATGCAAGCATTCTCTCCACACAGATAAAATTTCGCCCCGAACTTTTGTGATAACGAACTATCAGTATAACATGATTGTTAATGGTAACAAGGTGTAATTAGGAAAGTGTTGGTTAGAAAATGAAGTTTTTCCTCATAAATGATTAGCAACAACTTCATCAGCAGTATAATGACGTTCTGATTGTTCTTTAAATAGAGTTGGTTGACTTATTTACAGGTTTCTGTAACTGGTAGGTTTGGCATATTAAGAACTTAAATTGTTAAATTTTGCATGGAAGGACGCTTTTGTAGCCTTGACCAAACTTCAGTGGAAATTATGTAATTCCGTCCCCGCAATTGAATGAAGGCCAAAAAAAAAAGGTCTTCGCCAAAAATTGAAGTGTTTTTTCCCCGAAATCAGGTGAAGACCAAAAAAATAAAAAATAAAAAAGGTCTTCACCGCAATTTGGGACTATATTCGGTCGGAATTTGTAGGATTTATTTGTGCTGGCTGGCTACTGTTCGTATCATCATCCAGCGCTCAAATCTCGATGGGTGGACGTCTAAATCTCGATGGGTGGACGCTAAATCTCGATGGGGGGACGCTAACTCTCGATGGGGGGACGCGTCCCCCCTACAATTTAAGTACTTGGCATATTGCTTGGAAAAAAGTTGTTTAGGTCTGGGTAACCATGGACTTTGCCAATGTTTAGAAGTCCATGGTGCAACTTACGCAGAAATGTGTCGCATTGTTTTTGCAACATAAAACGTTAAACTTCGTGGACCTCTACTATGGGGTTGGGCCTTTAGCAAGTCCCAAAAAATTTCACTTGGGTACTTCAAAATGTAATTTGATTTTGTAAATTGGCAGGTCTAAATAATATCACAAAGTTGTCGAAGAAACTTAAAAAATTCGCTAAAAATAGGATTCGTTACACGTTCATTGGTGAAGAGCTGTATTGTTTTCGCTGACCTTTTCTCAATGGCTTACACCTAAATCTTAATTTTATAGATTTTCTACGTGTTTCATCTTACTTAGATAAAAGATTTTTATAGAGAAGACTGTTTTAGACGCTGTTTGAGTTGAGGCACCTGCATCTGCGATTACAGTGGGATCGGATTCATGCTTTACACCTCTAATCTGATCGAGGCGATTAAAACACATTAAGATTTTTGATTCGTGAGCGAAATGCGGTGATGTTATTTTCGATTATTAAGCTTTTTATCAAAGCATTTTTGAAAAGTTACTGCTCAAGAGCCGATCTATGGCCTAAGAGGCAAATTTTTAACAAGGTTAATAATCTGATCTCGACAAAACATTTTTGACTCCAAGTTTGAACATGAAAATATTAAAAAATATGCACTTTTAAGCACGTAGATAAAATATTATGACACGGGTGGCCCGGCAAAATCACGAAAGAGCAGTGATTTCATTTTTTAGCAAATACATAAATAATAAAACATAGGCTAACCTTATTAGAGTAGACTGCGAAGACTTGTTTTAACTTTGAAGATGATGTAATTTTTAAAGCAAAAACGTTCAAAAGCTGAAAACTTCCCAGAAATAGGGCTTGCTTTGATTTTTTGTGCTAAATCATTTGATGATATGTATTGTGGAAAGTTAGGCCTATATAGGGACGATATTCTTATATTTATACTCGTAGTCTCATTTTTGACACTGGATATTCTCTGATCTTTCTTATTTTAGACATCTAAATACTTAATGTACAAAGGTTTAATGTCACTTATTTGAAGATGCATAATATAACGTTTTTGACTTGGGGCTTGTTTCTGTTTTGGTATGATGACGTAATTCAAAGCTTGCTGGTATCTTATCTTATTGAGCGAGAATTAACTTGCAGGCATATTTGTGAATAGAATTATTTTTGTAATAAAAGTGTCTAATTTGTGTATCACCTACTAAAAGGTTCAACAAATTGCATGATTCGCCTCCAATCAGTTTCACTTAGTTAACTAAATGAAGTGAGGCTAAAATCAAAAGAGTTGATCTCTTCTGCACCCCACTTTGCTCTAAGTATTTTCTCATAAATCTTTCATTACACGTCAGACCTTGTGATTACTTTTAGGTGTGTAAAATCTTGTATCGAAGAACTTTTTCAATACCTTTCCAAAACCAAGCGTACAAGTATTTTTCTGAAAACCGAATTTTTCGAAAGTCCTATGTCTTAATTGCAAACTGTTTTCCGGACGTTTATGTAGTGGTAGCTAGTTTTTGGGACCTGCTTGCTTCACCAACTCTATTGGAAAATGAAATAAGAAGCGGAAGGAGTAATGCAATAAGGATAAATTACAATGCTTTACTGGCTTCAAGTAATATTTGATGCAGATACAGTACGTTATTTAGGTCGCCTGGAAAAGACATCAAATTAGTTAACACTTCTCGGTTGTGCCACTGGGCAAGACAAGTTGGAGGACCTCAGCTTGGGATGTGTCAGAGACAAGCCACCGTCGTTCAACAGGTGAGAGAATGGTTTTACTCAAAGAAAGTTAAAGACTCTACGTCATAAGCTAAATGTGCCTCAAATCGTATAATATAAAAATGACTCCGGGTCGCATTCAAATTTTTAAATAATGTTTGATGTTGTTAAAGTTTTCCGTTTGTCGATTTTAAAACAGTATGCCTTTGGTTTCGTAATCATGTCAATTCCAAATTGGCTATTGATTTGATGACCCGGCAGCTAAGTCACCGCTTCGTTTTTGTGCTTGTTTTGATCCAGTTTTTAAACCTGAGGGAGATTCGGTTGTTTCACCATTATTTGAGTTTCGTAACCATATAGTAGTGATGCTTATATGACAGTACACTGTAATGCCTTAAATAGCTAATTTGTAAAATCGTAATCATGTATGTCACTAAGAGTAAAACAGTCAAAGCTTCCTAAACATTTTATTTAAAAAGTGACGTTTCAACTAATTACTTAAGTCATTGTCAATTTTATTGAAATAGAATTGAATAATCTTATTCATATAGACTAATATTATTAGAATAAGATGGACTATGACTTAAGTAATTAGTCGAAGCGTTTCTTTTTGAAGAAAATGTTTGCGACAGCTTTGGCGCTTATTCTTAGTGAAACTGTTTCTCACGACCAATTTTATGCTCCGTTGTCATCTATATTTTGTGATTTTTTAAAGAAAAACAAAACCCAAGTTAATAATAAATAGCATTGATGTATCTTACGTTTTGCTAAATGTCTGCTTGTGGAATCACCGGTTAAATCTATAACATAACGCAAATTTGAATTGCCTAATCGCTTTGTCATAAAATACAGCATTAAAAATCTTTAGAGTTCATTTAATTTTCATATTCGTACAGTCGAAAAAATGACATGTTTTGCTATTTGCAGGTGCAAAAAGGTATTGAAATGGCAGTAGATTCTTGTCAGTATGAGATGCGTTCATACAGATGGAATTGTACACAGAAGTCGAAAACCTATTTTGATCGTGTCATGTCTCAAGGTAAGAAGTGCTGGCGGCACAGCGTTTGAGTTACTTCAAAGATGAAGGTTCGATTTTTTTATCGTTTTTAATTCCGTAAGTGTTTGTACAGTATCATCGTTGTCATTCCATGTTTTGGTTACGTCTATTGGGCTGGCTGCATTCGCGTCATTTGTGTTAACTACATTGCAGGATATTTTCTTAAGTTCTAAATTTTATGTTCGTATGGTGTTAAAGATTAGATTCGTCTATTTGGTCCGTCTATTTAGTTCGAGATCTGCTACTCTGCAGCACCGCGGTGTGGCTGTATGAGAAGGTTGGTATTAGTCATGTGAAGTGAGGAGGAAAACTTTAAAAAATATAAGTTAGCTATTTTATGGAGTTTAGCGTCGATTTGTAATATTTCGCTAGATTGCTGTGGAAATTACTGTATGGGGATAACTTTTAGTATCGGATGGAGGCAAACTTAGAAGGAGTTAAGTGTGATGGTGTACTAATGCAGACCAATACTCTGTTAACCTTTTTGGGTTGGTGGTTTTTTGGGTGGTATCATTTGCTTGCTTTGGAAGTTGATTTTTGGAATAATGCAAAAGTCATTTTATGGCTATTTTTTATTGTCTCTTTTGATTTCATTGATTGGATTTATCTAGCTGGTGGATTATTATCGGGCTACACGGCGGCACATACACGTTCTGGGCCTATAACATCCCAGTCCAAACTTTACGATGAATGTATTAAATAAAATCAACTTTTTGTATGAATCGTTGTTCCACACTTTATTGTACACTGATGATGCTTTTTCTTATCGAAAAAAATTATGCAACAAGAATTAGCCATAAAATTTAAAACTAATGCGGTTTTTACCGTAAATATTCCTATTTTTTGCTAGTGCACAAGGTATCTTTGCACAAGATTGATTAATTAAACTTAGGTTTAAATGCATTTTTTGCTACGGCTATTATGTTAAACTAATTTTGAAAACTCTTAAAACGATAAAAAATCGGGAAAATTTTCTGCGGTCAATGAATTTTTGGTGAAGAGTTTTGAGGTAGCACTCAGCTCAATTTTGATCAAAACTGCATTAAATTGCATCTGTTTAATGTTAACAACCGTAAAATTTAAAGCGCATTAACAAGACCGCTCAAGGTGATGCTATCAAACATTTTGTAAACTACTGCTAATTATGTTTATTATAAACATAGCACCCCACGGCAAGCGCGATCATGTCATATAAGGATAAACTACATTCCCAAGTAACGGCAATGAGTCTACATGGGCCATTTTTTTTTGCAAAAATTGTCAAAAATTATGGAGCATTTTCTTTAACCGAATTAAGTTTTATTTTTGAATAAGACTCTGGTTACTCGATGAACCATTCCTTTACTCTCCTTTGTGGAATCTTTTTTGTACTTGTTTTTGGGAAATTACAAAGTGCTGGAATTGGGCTAAAAATTAGGGGAAATGTGCGCCCCATTTAACCGGCTCAAGGGTCAAACCAGAGGCCCCCGCTTCATAAGTTAGCCAAGTTAGCACCGACCCAATTGTTCCCATTAAATTTTTCATTCAAGTGGCGGTCATCTGCATGTGCAAGCACTAATCGACCGTACTGGTTTTAGTCGCCCCGGCGTTGTTCATTGATCTCTGTCACATACATTTATCATATTCTGTGACAAACTTTTCGGCTATGGGATTATGAATCACTCTAAATTTACCTATTACGAATCATATAAAGAAGTACGAGTGACAGTCTCTAATTTTTTAAAACATGTTTCAACTTTTTTTATGACTAATAGATAATTAGCGTAACTCTACCTGTTTGATTGATCACAACTAAGTTTTTATTTATGTTGTGTTATGCTATGTGTGATCTGGCAATGACAGTTGGGTCATAGTTTTTTACTTTTTTGTTCATGAAAAATGACTTGACAAAATGGCTATCATATAGATTCGTGAATTCTCTGAGATTTTTCAACTCATTTAAGCACAAATATTGCACTATAGTACCAAATTTGAAATATTCTATGAATCAATGTCAGCAAATTGTATCAAATGGTATTTTCAAGTTATGATTGCTAGGAAATACGTTATAGAGGAACAAACGTATTCTATACAGGTCATTTTTTTGTCAGCTAGATTTTTACGTCAATCTTTTAAGAATTAAAAAATCCCTCAGTTTCGTAGAAGTGTAAATGCCATAGCCTAAAAGGTAGCTTGATGTTGTTTATTACGTTTGATAGAAGAGGGCAAAGCTCTATTTCCGCAATCTTCGCAACTGCGGAAGGTGCGTTGCGCATTGAATTTTTGTTTTGAGGCATTGCAGAAGTTGCCTTGCCGACTAATGTCTTTAACATTTGGTGCGGATTAATTGCGTTGCGCTTTGAGTTTTTTTTTGTTTCGGTAATTGCGCAATTTTATACTTTTAACAAAAATTTTGTTTCATTTTAGACGTAACATTGTCAAATGCCGACCTTCAATTGCAAATTACTTACTCTTTTTTTGCCAAAAATTGCAAAAATGCGGAATTGTATTGCCTTTTGTAAATTTATTTGCGGAAGTTTGGTTGCGCTTTGACTTTGTGCGAAAATCCCGTTCCGGAATTGCGTTGCGCTTCAACTGAATCAAAAAATTTGTTGCGGAAGTTGCGCTGCTCTTCAGACTATAAAAAAAATTAAATTGCGTATCTTGTGCTGCGCTATTAACGGTTTTAAAAATCGTTGCGCTTTGTTGCGCTGCACTTTTGGTAAAATGTTATTTGTGCCCTGCTCTGTCGTTTAATCCGACCCATCTTACAAGTACAGGGTGTATATTAAAGAAAAATTTCATACAAAAAATTACTGTATTGCTACGCTTTCTTTAAAAGTTGTTAAAAATCTTAAAACTGCTAAAATAAGTTATCTAGTTTTTGCTCGTCAACTTTTATCGTACGTCGCGACTTACCGCAATCATAGGAACGGAAAGGATGTTCTAGAATAATACAAACTAACACAGAAACCGTTTTGACTTGCAGGTGAGCAGCAATAAGATGTTGAACTCTGATACCATAGGTCGTTGGTTCCGGTCTGTCGGCTGCAGAGAGTTTGGAAGTCCATAGGTGCCTACAGTACTAGAGTTAAAAAGAATGATCTGTATTGTTGTAAAATTTCTGTTTGTCTTATTTCAAAACTAGAAATTAGTCTTAAATGTCTCAAATTTAATCAATTTCCTTTTTGCTAAAATTATTTCTAAAAATTGCGGAGCTGCGTTTCTACAGAATAACAAATCGGCAATGGTTGTAAGGTTGGTATTTAATTGGCAACAGTCTTTGCTCTTTTTGAGTGTTTTGTTTGTTTTAAGCTTAGACTTTAAGCTGATAAATTGCGGTGAGATATAAAAAATGTTCTTTTGCGACCTGTGTGGCTTTCAGATTGTAATTCTATAGCCATATAATTATGCTATGGCCAGGAATAAGTCTCGAAATAAATTAGTCTGATTGACATTGGTTTGCGTCGCAACAAGCTTGCACAAAGGTGATTGTTCGTAATGATTGCAGAGGGTTGAAATGCTTTTGAGATGGAAAAAATATTAGTTATTTTTTGTTGTTACTTGCATTCTAACTAAAAAAGCAATAAGTCTTTGAAGAGTGCACTTCAAACAAACAAAGGAAACCGAATTAAGCTTAAGTTGTATCTTTTTGAAGCCTTTGAGCGATCTCTGTGACAACACAGGCGTCTACAGGCCGGAAAAATATCTAGATCTTCAAGCTTGAGTTTTTGCGGTTCTAATCCCATTACAAAATCTCTTCTCAATATTCGAATATTCATTTTCATAAATCCCGTGCAATTCTGCCTATCTTCATATCGTGTAACGCAATAGGAAATGTCATATGCTTCTCGGATTGCCAATGTTGCAAACTTGAGGAAAAAATCTCAACAACAAAAAAATTGAAGAAAAAATATTTGAAAATGGGCTGATTTAGTTGGTTGGGGTTGCTTGGCTCTTTCCTGTGGAGGACAGCATGGTGCAGCGGAAATGCTGCACCACAGAATCTCAGTGGGGCTGGAGAACTCGGGAGATATAACTGGGCTCTGTCGCACCACTCAAAGAGTGGGTAACCCACATCGCCATATACAGACGGAATAGATACCCATTAATCGCTTCTTTGGATCCGCTGCTTGAGCTTCACTATTCTGTCCCAAATGATTTACAGGTCTAGTGGATAACCGGCTGTATGTCGTGTCGTGGTGGCTGTGGTAGCAGATGGTCATCAAGGTTCACGTGAGATAAAAGTTGTTTTCTGTTTTATCACGCGACTTAATTAAGCATATAAGACATGGCAAGATGTTTTCCCGATTTTCAGCTGTTCTTTTGTGGTTTACGTGGTTACTTAGGGATGCATCAGCCAGCTAGGTATATTCCACAATGATGTATATTCCACAATGATCGGGACGTGGTTTCCTTGGATAGGAATTTATGTAGTTTCCCAGATTAGGCCTTGTTACGGTGTCCAAAATTGTGTTGTCTCGTGATACCCATCGAGGTACCTCTTGAAAAATTTTTTACAAATAGATTTTTAATGCCTGATTAATGATTGAAATGTTTTCGGTTGCAACCAGGTGCCGTTTTTAAGATATACCGCTTTTACTCGAACGCAGATGAATATTTTAAAATCATACGCGTGAATAATTTTTTGCTATTAGTGTTGTCATGAAATAATTCACAAATTTCAACAAAGATATTTTTTATGTTTCTTTAAATGTAAAAATTCAAAATATGATAAATTTAAACTAAATAATTAATCATGGGTATATTTTTTGCAAAAAGTTTGCATAATTAAAGTTTTAGCTTGAATTTTTTGTGGTGAATTCTAAAACATGGAAACTTGCTTTGAAGTCACGTGACCGTCGTCACTTGGCAGCTGATCGTTATGAATGCAAAACTTCAAAACAATTTTTCACGATAAAGTACCGGTAATCATTAATGAAGAAATTGTTTCTTGCAAAAAATCGAAAAATAAACGAACTACCTTATGAATCTTATGAATTACACCACGTGTTTGTTGTGATGATAGCCTACCCACAAAAAACAGCCTAATACAATTACTGCTTCGAGGAATATCGATAGCCTACGCATAGGCGTAGCCAGGGGGGAAAATTCCACTAACGACAAAAAGTTATGACAACATAGCCTGGCGATGTTTAGTTGCATTTTTTTTTCAGTAATTACGCACATAACAGTAATTAAACAGTAAAGTGACAGCTAAGCTAACGGTTTCGGCCGAAAAATCACTCTCAATTTCGGTGAAGACCTTTTTTTTTTTTTTTGGAGACCACCTGAGTTTGGGCGGTAAAAACGTTCGAATTTCCGATTCCGGCCCAAAAATCACTCTCAGTTTAGGTGAAGACATCCGAATTTTTGAGGGTTTGTGCTTAAAATCCCCCCCACCAAAATTTTCTAGATCCGCCACTGGTTTGGGCCCCCCCCCAATCAAAAATCCTGGCTACGCCTATGAGCCTACGGCAGACCGATCATCAGTCTATAACGTTTATTCCAATCGAACAAAAGCACATCGTCAATTCTAATAAATCATTCAGCTACAATGTTTTAAGACTACAATAGTTTAGCCTACTGCGAAGTTTCAACATAAAGCAATAGGCCTACACTTTCGCAAATATTGCAAAATTAGGCTTAAATAAACTGTTTTCCTTTTCAGCAATTTCATGAGAGTCATCTCTTATTTTGGGATATTTGTTGGCTTCACTCCGTTGATTGTTGCAAGTGCTTAAGTGTGGCAGAACAGACATTCGAGAGTTGATAAGTCAACCAGCTAGGGCTAGGCTAGTTAGTTTCCAGGAGTGAAAGCCTATCAGTATTTCTCAAAGCAGTTATTTTATTAGGCTACTTTTTGTGGGTAGACTATCATCATAGCAGACATGTGGTATAATTCATGAAGTACTTCATTTGTTTTTCGACTTTTAACACAAAATAATTTCCTTATTAATTCTTTAGGATACCGGTATTTAATCATGAAAAATTATTTTAAAGTTGTGTATTCGTAACGATCAGCTGCCAAGCGACGACGGTCACGTGACTTCAAAGCAAGTTTCCATGTTTAAAATTCAACACAAAAAATTCAAGCTAAAACACTAAATATGCAAACTTTTTAACAAAAAAACTCACCCATGATTAATTATTTAGTTTAAAATTATAGTATTTTAAATTTTTACATTTAAAGAAACATAAAAAATATCCTTGTTGTAGTTTGTGAATTATTTTACGGCAACACTAATAGTTCATTTGTTTTTTTTTTTTAATTATTCTCGCGTATGATTTTAAAATATTCATCCGCGTTCGATTGAAAGCGGTATATCTTAAAAACGGCACCTGGTTGCAACCGAAGACATTTCAATCATTAATCAGACATTAAAAATCTATTTGTAAAAAATTTTTCAAGAGGTACCTCGATGGGTATCACCAGATCTCTTTTCTAGACGTTTTTTCTGCTAGCGTAACAAGGCCTAGATAGTAATTTTTATGCTTCACTACTATATGTTGTTAAAATCTTCCCGCAACATAACACACATGTAGTTACAAATAGTCGTGTGTAATACAGTATGAAGAAGTAGAGTGTAAAAACCTAGTCCTTAAAACTTCTTTGTTTTTGGCGACTAGTTTGATCGCGGCTAGTTGTGGTTTTCTTGAATGGTTTGTCCTCGAATAATAATCGAGTCTATTTGGTACCAATTTACCTTAGAAAAATTCACCTAATATAAAAACTGAATGAAAAAACGTAACAGATGTTACGAAATGCGTAGTTGTGTTTACACATCAACGACTTGAAAGATGCGCCGAAAATTTCAGGCGAAACGCAGACGAAAAAAATGAATCAATTGCTCCGAGCAGTAGTCAGTTCTTTTGAGTATCAGCCGGGCAAATCAAGAGATCTTATCAAGTCCAACATATTCCATCTTGCTAGCTATGTTTACCAAGCTAGAAATTCGCCATAACACTAGCCTAAAAAGTTTGGCTGCTAGACTTGAAGTGAGTTTTAAGACCATTGTTTAAGTTATGGCCTTTGATAGTGGTCAAGAAGTTTTTTGTTTTAATAAACAAAGTTGAAAAATAGACTTAAAGCTGGGTTGAACACGACAGCTCTTTAAGCAGCTGTTAAAACCAACAAAATTTGACAACCGCAAAACTCTAACAAAAATAAACGACCTAATGTTTGAACATCATTTTTATTTTACTCTGCCCTGCGAGAACATATTACCCATTAAATTTTGTGCATAATCCGGCAGCCAACTTTTTGAACATTAAAATTCGAGCTTATATTGCTTATTCAAAACTTCCTAATTTCCTGTGGGTTTTTAAAACAACATGAAGTCGATTAGGTCATTGCTTTATGTTTTTTTAATTTTAGAATAAATTTCGTCAAAATAATTTGCCCGTCCCATACTTAAAAGCAATTTGCTTTTAATGTGCTAATATGAAAATTGTAGGAAATTAGTCAAATCAAAATCAAGTTTAGCGATCATTTTCATCTCTTCATAAGTTCATCATTGTGTAGTTATACAAAGTGCATTTCGAAAAACTTCCATTGACAGCCAATGGTTTGAAGATTAAACTAAACAAAACACCAATGGAAAATCATTTGCACAATACAGCATATCTTTGTTTAACTATTAGAATTCGTGCCATCAAAAAAATGGTGCAATTTTCCGTCAAAAACAAGTGTCTCACATTCTTTTTTCAATTATAAGTTGACAAGTCTATTTCTTAGTGCCATTTCTATGCTTGTCACTCGATTGTTGTAAAAAACTTAATCAGATTTAATTAACGTAATAAAATCTTAAGACCCACAAAGCATATGTATAATTACTCTGCAGATCAAATTATCTTTGATTGTGAGCTGAACTATTATCGTTTCAGGTTCAGGTTTTTAAAAAAGATTTTTATTTAATCCGCAGTTTAGGTTTTTTATGAAATTACGATCGCTAAATCTGTGTTTAGATACAGCCATTTTCAGGGAAGATTTTCAACTTTGTTTGATTTTTTTTACACCATTTTGGTGATGGTTTCTAAGCTATTTTGTTGCAATAACGTGATGTTACGACAACCGACTGGCCATTTCACCTATGCCAATGCTTTGATTTGGTTCTTGAAGATGAAGGGGATACAGTTAATAAAATACCCTTTGATATGCAAGTACTTAGTTATAATTAATAAAATACTGCATTATGGCAAATTGCAGTGGGCGAAGCGGAGTAAATTACCAATGTAACATGCAGTCGCTTTTTGTGCTCACTTACTGTAAATTTTGGATTAAGTCGTCAGCGAACACAGAGCATTCTTTGGTTTAATGAAATGCAGCTGGTAGGCTTGGCAGGCAGTGGGTCGAGCATGAATTGAAGTCCCCAGGCATTCTTACTGTTTCGCCCTAGCCTGCAGACAATGCAATGATAGGCATTATTCTGCAGCTTATTTCTACTAAATGGTGTTTATAATGATTTAATCACGATGTTTTGGCGTTTGAGGGTCAGAGCTTTAATGTTGAAACATTTGCGCGCTTTCGAGTCTAAAGGCTTTCACCGCGGAAGCCTAGGGAAGAGCCACCAGAACCGCGACTGCTTAAAACGATTTTGCAAGTATTAAATTTTTTGCAGACATCAGAGAATCTGCCTTCCTCCGTGCTCTGACGTCGGCATCGATTGCCCATCAAGTAACGACTGCTTGCGCGAAAGGGGATATATCAGAGTGCAGATGCCTTAACTTAAAGAAACTCAAAAATCGACTTCTTCGTTTGGTAAGTTCCGTTTAGCGTGATAGTGCTGTATACGACTCCTTCCGGTGAATATGTGGGCTTGGGAAATATTCAACGAAGGTCCATCAATTGCAATTCAGGGTTTAGTTAGAGCAAAAATGACTAAAGTAATGAAAAGACGTGGTGTGGTAAATGCATATCCTGTTTTGTTCCGTGTAGTGTTATGTGAGTACAAATTCCAGAGCAGTGATTCTCAACCGCGGCTCCTATCTATCGTTCCTGCGGCTCTCATTAATCCTTTGAAAATTATTAATTTTCAATTCCAAAGGTTACGAAATTTATCGAATCATTCTCTATTAATTGCAAAAGCAATATTTCGGTACAAATGGAAAACCTCGTTCTATTTTCTACTTTTTACCTTTTTTTTTTGAATTAGCGGTTAAAACAGTTGTAATAGATATGTTTATGGGGATATCTATTACAACAGTCCCCTTCCCCCCAAACAACCGACCATTAACTGCTTACAGACATTGTTCTAGCAGTTACGTGCTCATCATGGTGTTTTGTTATTTCATGCGGTTGGTTCTTTCCTTTCTCTATTTTTGATTTTGGTTAGATGACTTCTATTTTTGTCTAGTGTTCAGGTTAGATTTTGATCAATTGCTAATTGGTTCTTAAGTTACCTGAATTGTTTTGGATTATGTTAAAGGTTAGCTTCGTAACCAGAGCAAAATGGGGCTTCTCATCTTAGCCAAGACATTTAGCATTTTATGCAAGGTTTAAAACGAGTTTTTGACTTTACCAGTAAATACTAAATAGGGAGGGGGCTGAGCAAATTATTCTTCTAAGTCACTTCCAAACGTTAGGAATTCAGTCATTTCAAATGGCACTGAAAGCGTGCAAAATGTGTTTCAAATGGTTTTGAAAACGTGCAAAATGGCATCCAAATGACGTTAAAATAGCAATTTTTTTTTTTTTGGAAATCCACAAAATTACTCAGAGCCCGGAAAAAGGGCCCAGAACCTCGTCTATGACACGCTTGAGATTCACCAGTTTGCTCACCACTCCATCTGCTCGATACATTTTCCCACACAGAAAAATTAGACTTTTATGTTCTAGCCCCTCTCCCTTTGAAGAACTTTGGTTAGGCGGCAATTAGAGGTTACCAGTGGTTTGCTTTATGCCAGTTTGCTATTCCTGCTTGCTTTTTGATTTTAACGTTTTTGTCACTCATTTTTTCATTTGTTGCATTATTTTCGTTGGGAGTAGTCTAATTGAGTTTGTTTTCCTAAAATGGGCAGATCACCATGAATTTGAGGGTTTGGTACCCACTACAAATTATCTATTGTCTGCTGTTTTTCGCCATCATACTTTGAAATTGATTTCAGTATTTGGTTATGAGTTTATTCCTTTGCCAATTGCGTTGTTTGCATGCCGCTCCTCCTTGAGGTTAAAAATTTGGCTCTGATACTAAAAAAGTTTGAGAACCACTGCTCCAGAGGATTAAAAAACTTGCTAAATCTGTGTAGGCTCAACTGTCGCACTTCTCTACAAGGCTTTTTTAGAGTCGCAGACCGTTAAATAAATCCTTTTTTCACTTGTTGATGTGGTATTTCGCTTTCGATATCAATAGAGACTGCAATGAACTCTGCTCGTCTTTAGGAGGCTCTGAAGCACAACGTTACTATCAATGAAGTCAAACTGCGAAACGCGGTCGAGAAATTTAACTGGGGCGGATGCAGGGACAACATTGAATATGGGGTACAGAAAGCAAAAGAGTTTCTTGATTTTCGACACGTTTCTGGTCTTCGAAAGCACAACACGATCAGCGACAAATTGAGAGAACACAACGAGGAAGCTGGCAGAAGGGTATGAAATTTTTAGTATTTTGAATTTTTAATGGAAGGGATTATATCACTGGAAATTTTATGTACTTTTTTGTTTATTCTGACGCAATTCTAACCCAAACTCGAATTTTTAGTTGATAACTAACCCCAAACTAAATCCCAGCCTAAACCCTAACCTTAACTTTTAAAAAAGTAAATGAAAAATACACGGATAAATATTTCTCGTTTTTGTTTTATTCTATTTTACTTAAAAAATTTTCGGTGAAATAGTTGTTACCATTCTTAATTAAAGTCAATTTTATCTTTATAGAAGATATGATGCTAAATTTTTAAGCTTTGTGTGACTGGTAGACATTGAGTAGCTAGGCAAGCACAGTAAGCGGATTTGGCATAAAGATGGTAATCCCATCTTGCAACTGTTTTTTTTTAATATTCGCAAAAACTTGCCACATTTTTACATATTTTACGGCACGTTAACTCTCTAACAACCTACTCGAAGTTCTACAGACTTTTTTAACAGAGCAAGTCATTCAAAATTTGATCCGTTTATTAAACCAGCTTCGGGTTCTCCATCTTTTGTCATACTGAGTCTAAATATTTTTGAGATGGAGGTCGTCCAAGTTTGGTCGAAGATCTCTGTCCTTTTCGCTTTGTAGCGTAATTTTTATGAACCTTTCTTCTTGTTTGCGCTCTTTGAAATTGCTAACCAGTTCTCGCACTCCTTCACCTAGAGTAAGGTAAAGACCAAAGAAGGTCTTCTTTGTTTTATGGGATTACCTTTTTGGCCGAAAATATGTGAAGACCGAGTATGGAAAGTACGCGTGTTTCGGTGCTCGGTTGCTAAAGACTCGAACCTTCTCAAAACATATCTTGACTCTAGGTTAAAAAAAGAAAACTGTCCTACGCCAGCTGCTGGCTGATTTTTATTCAGTATTGACTAATTAAACTTGTGTTGTTTTTAGGCGATTACAACCAACATGAAGAAAGACTGCCAGTGTCATGGACTCAGCGGAGCTTGTACAATGTGGACATGCTGGAAGGTCATGCCGCCACTCCAGGAAGTCCAAATAAGATTGAGGTTAAAATATAACATGGCTATGCGTGTCGTCGAAAAAAATGATGGGGAAACCCTGATGCCTTTTCAGAAACAGAAAAGCAAACGAAAGAGGCGCCAGAGAGTGAAGCGATCGGTCAAACTTCGACCCGATACTGCCCCCTCGCGGCGGGCGGTAAGCCACGGTCAAGGAGCTGCTAGAGTACGCAAAGTGACATGGCGCCGCCCTCGACAACCATTGCGACGAAAACTTACTTACAGCGACTTGATATATTTCCAGAAATCGCCTAGTTTTTGCAAATATTCAAGGAAACAAGGTAGTCTCGGGACTCGGGGGAGAAAATGCGAGGCGACGGCAGTGGGTTTTGGCAGCTGCAAGTATCTCTGTTGCGGACGAGGTTATAGAACTGTGGCTGAAGTGCAAACAGAGTCCTGCAACTGCCAGTTTCGCTTTTGTTGCGAGGTTGAATGTGACGAGTGCGTTTCAAATATCACGTCACACTACTGCTTATAACAGGGGACAAATCTGTTTGTAACGCAACAAAGCGACACCTATGAATAGACGTATACTTCGGGTGAAAAGGAAGAAAATGGTCACGCTGAAGTCCGAGGAAGTCCAAGGATGTGGTGGAATCTAATTACTTTGAATGTAAGAAAACGCTTCAAAACCCTCTTAGAAAATCCATCCAGGAAAAAGAATTAGTTGGTTGATTTCTGCTTGCTTTTCTTTTCCCCAGATATAAGTATAGAAAAAGTAATATTGTAGTGACATTATTTTCCGAAACTTTTCCTGTTTGATTTTTTTGTAAATTATGCCCGAAACATTGATTACTTTCAGGACTGTATAGTTGAGGTTGGAATCGTTTTGGAAGCATTGTAAGTTACTTTCCGGAAGAATGTTGAATGTTTTTTGAATATTTTGACATAAAACTTGCTTAAAACCAAAAGTATTTATCAATTTCTTGTCACCTTAATGTCTTAATCATTTATTGTATTTTTTGACGTACTTTATCATGATGCATTACATTTCTATGCGTACTTGAATAATCGCGACTGGTTTTCTGAACGTTAATTGACCAGTTCTTTATTTCTACGAGCAAAATTTTTCCACAGTGTAGTTTTTTAACTCTGACGTAGTAAAGCAAGTTTTAATGTTTTTCTTTGATGTTCTTGACACGCGAGGCTTTTATGTTTGATACCTAAGCTTCTCAACCCAAGAGTTGTAGTCATAAATAGTTATGAAATCACCAAACTGTAGGCATTTTTGCACCTTTTAAATCCATATTTTGTCGTTTTCAGCATTTTTTGGTGATTGGCTGTCAAAAATTACTGGTATGATAAATTCTTTTGATACTTGCCAAATAATTCACGATATTTTTTCTACGCTTTTATCATAGCTTGATTTTATTGGTGATAACTTCTGTATAAGCTTGTTTTGAGGCTGTTTCTCACACATGAAAAGGAGTAAGCACTAAGCAATGATGTTTTTCAAATTTTCCCGGATCGCGATCTGTAACCAGCTCTCTGAACATGGCAACCGTTTTGTTCTAGCCAAAAGTGCATGATATCTGCGAAGGCAATTTTTAGCAATCGATTCTCTAAATTTAGCGACCGTGGATTGCGCTATCCGGCAGAACGGCGAAAAGCATCGTTGGGAATAAAGAGTAAGCGAGTTACATTAAAAGAAGCAAACGTTTTTGTCTTGGCTTCATTGTGCTGCAGCGTTGTACTAATAGTGTGTTGATACTCTCTGGGTGACTTTGTTTTTTCTTGCCATAAAAATTGAAGTGTTTTTTTTTTTCTTTTTTGAACATCACGTACTATGAGCTCGAATTTGGTTTGCTGGCTCTTAATTATCATGAAACGACCAATAACAACAAAATAATCGCCAAGCTTACTTTTGATTGCACTAAAGTTAAGTTTAATTGAAATATGGATTTCATTTGCCAAACAACTGGTATTATATTTATAAGCAAACGTAAACGATGGCGTGTTAAATTTTTGCTGCTATGGGCTTGCCTACAATTAAACCAAGTCTTTTGGGTTTCAACATGATCGTTCTAATGTCAGTTGATGAAGCAAATCCATATTGCGCCGTATATAAAACTTTTTGCCATGTTTGTAGCCGTTAAATAGATAAGAAAACAGTTATCGCCAGCTGCATTTGGTTGTTGATCAACTTTTGCAATCAAAATGAGAAAACTTTATTTGTCAATTTCGAGCTTTATTCCTGATTGTTTGCATGGTATTACACAATTTCGTTTTAAATAGAACGAAATTTTAATCATGCAATGCTTATCCGCATTGGCTGATATTGCAAATCAAAATGCTTTGTTTTTGTTGGTAGAAATGTAGGTAATACTAAGGTACCCTTGGTATTTTCCGTTGTTCGACTTGTACGTTGTTGCGTTGGTGTTGTTGAACCTACAGCATAAAATTGTGCTATTTTAATGTACCGGTATCGCAATCTTTGCTTATAGATCAGCTTGAGCCACTTGTTTGTTTATTTATTTTGCGTTGACTGACAATATTTTTTTGCGTCAAAGAATAAAAATACATTACGATAATTATATAATTTCACTAATTAACTTGTGAGAACCGGTCAATTGGCCGAGCGGTAACGCGTTCGTCTCTGGAACGGGAGGTCTGAGGTTCAAACCTCGGGCCATTCAAATTGGATACAGCGATACCAACTGTTTGCCACCGCTGTGAGATTGCTTCAAAAGGAGGTGTTTTGCCCGGGCGCAATGACGCGACGATGGGTCCCGCCAACTCGTTACGCGCTTCGGCGTAATACAGCGAGTATAATAAAAGATTTGATTTGAGCTCGTGAGAATTACGGAATGGTGGCATTTGAGGCTAAAAAAGCATTGACTTAAGTCCAAAGAAAACAATCAACTGGGCTGGGTGATGGAGATGATTTATTTAACTGAGAAAACTGACCAGCAATGGCTGCAAAGGAGGGAATTATCGACTGGATTGTAAGAAGAGGGAACGACAGCAGAGTGAATCAAACTCTCAACTTTGTAAGACACAATTTGATGCTTTGGTACTTACTGCTCAAAATAGAGCTTCTGCTTCTTGAAACGTTCAACTTGAATTCAATGCCCGGTCGGGTCCAATTAAAATCTAAAAACTGGAATTAAACAATTTTCCTACTTGATATTTAACCCTAAAAAAAAAAGAACGTTAAATGAAACTTTAGCGTTAAAACGTTACATGAAACCTCCACCCTCTATGATGATTAATTGCAGCTTGAATCAAAGCCTTGAAATTTCTTGGTTGCTTCCTCTGAAGGCTTGATAAATAAAAGCGTAATTTAATACAGTAAATCGTTTGTAAATGTTTTTGGTTTGAATTCGTTATTGGCGCGCTCGGTAGATGACGATATTGAGTCAAAAATTGTAAGCGCAGGATTTCCAGAGTTATGCACGAACAGTTGAAGAACGATGGGACAGTTTTGATGAAGTCGGCACATTTATTGTTAGTGGTAAATGTGATTTTCTTTTGAAAAATTGCACCCCGAAGATAAAACCATAACATACACTATCTTGTTAGTTATAAGAGCCTAACAAACATTTTTTGTTGAGGTTGTTGGAAAAACTTCACCCCCGGTATACAATCTATTCAAACGTTTTTCTCGTTTTGAGTTAATTCACAAATGCATAGGTTGTGGAACCGGGGGGGCCCCGGCCCCCCACTTTTTTTTTAGGGGGGGCCTTAGGGGGCCCTAATTTACGTGATTTTTTTCTAATATAACACTGCTGAAAAATGTTTTTGCAATTTAATATCATAGATGTCGAAACCAGAAGGCGTAGAATGCAGAGTCACATTCCAAACCGGGTGGGAAGGCATTGTATTATATGCATTAACTTTTACGACGATGATTCAAAGCAATTTTTGTAGCGTAATTTCTCCTCTTGAGCTTTACGCGTGATCGATTCCATTCCCACTCGTGTTAAGAGTACGGTACCTTCGGTTTAGATTTAATACCTGTGCGGCTGTCATTTTTGCAACTATACGATGTTTAAGTCATTTTAAAAGTGATTTCAAATCTCTAAAAATAACCTCCCCTCTCCACGGTTATTGTACCTAGCCGCCATTCTTTGCATTGTTACGTAATTATTATAAGCGTCACGGACGAAATAGGAACGAATTTGATTGGTGTGCAGCTGATGAACAATTATAGGTTAATTTGTGGTGTAAAAAATGAGTACTATGCTACATTATTTTCTCAGATAATTCATTCATTGTTTTGTTCTTGACTACCACAAAAATAGTAAATAGCGAATGGATACTAACGCAAAAAGTAACATGTTGAATCTGGAAAAGGAAGAAGCGACGCAATCTTCATATTTTGCACTCACGCATTTCAAGTAACTTTTGGAAGGAAGCCAAAATGGAATGCCTCAAACGACGCTTGCTCTAAAAAGCGTGTTTAAGAGACTTTGCAATCATTATATGTCAGTAGCGTAGCCATGGGGGACGGGGGGGCTATAGCCCCTCCCCCATTGGCATGTCGACCAAAATGCAAAATGAAAAAAACACTACGTTTTTAGCACTTTTGAGACTATTTTATGCTCTGGAGTGGACTAAATAGTGATTTAAAACATCTTTTGAAACATATATTCAGGGGGGGGCTAATTTGTCAAAAACAAAACTAACAAATAAATGAAAACTTTGAAAAATCATCAAAAATAAGCCATCAAATTTGATCGCAAGTATAAAAATGCTAAACATAGGTGTCATCAACAAATATACTATAAACTACGGAATAGGGGGACTATTCAGTATTAGTTAATTACCAATCATTTCTCTCAAATCTCTTTTCATTAGACCCCCTGCAATTTTTTTTCTCTATAAACTGTATACGAAATAGATTACTCCGTGTGAGTTTTATTGAACTATTCTATTTTATAATTGACCAGCATCTAAACAAGAGAACTAACATTTTACCATTAGCCACCTCCCAAATAGCCCATTTATGCCACCAGTTTAATCATGTTTGCACTGCCAATTTCTAAGCCACGGTTTAAAATCATTATTTTTTAATCAAAATAGCCCTAAAATGAAGTTATTTTTGCAAAAAAATGCAAAAGTTTCGAGCGCTGGGGGCTCCGCCCCTAGACCCCCGTGCCTCCGGCGGCTGGGAGCTTTGCCCCCAAACCCCCAGTCTCCGGCGGCTGGGGGCTTCGCCCCCAGACCCCCATTGGCTATCTTCCCCAAAACAGCCCCCCCCCATTGCGGATTTCTGGCTACGCGCCTGTTATGTGTTATTTGTATTGTTACTGTTGAGCTTAGCACGTTTATAATGCTAATATAGAAATAAAACGAAAAAGATAACATCGTTTTTTAGCAAACGTTCGTTAGCAGAACAGTCAAGTTCAGAACCTCCATTTAAGCAGCCGATAATAAACCAAGGGGAAGATAGCGACGAAAATTCGGATTATGGTAGTGGCCTTGCCAGCGATTTAAGTTCAAGCTATGATAGTCGAAGCGGTACTGGTACTCTCACAATGATAAGTAAGTTTGCAAATTTAGCTAAAGGGAGGGCTGAAGACTTGGTTTGGAGTAGAAATATTAAACTGCCTTTTACAATTTGCGGTTTGCAATAGACCGATAATATGATAAGCTGAGTTTATTTTTAAGTTAAGCGAACAAGCTAGCGGAATCGCAGTCGCAAAATTAACGGTGATCAAATACTGGAGATTTTGGCAAATCTTTGTTAAGCTATACGTTACTACAAAAAAATTAAGTTCTCAAAGATTTAAGCAAGACTGTGGACTCGTGGAGTACAGGAGTCGAAACTTTAAAAAATATCGGGAGTTTAAAAGCCTGCAATGTAATATGTAAACAAAGGGAAAAAATTGGTCAGTATATCCTATACATCTTAAGAAAAAAATTGAGGCAAGGCCCTAGCTTATCAAGTATCCTCCTTTTCATATGGCTGTATGTCGAGTTTAATGGGTACATTTGCAGTGTGTTTACTAACAAATAACAATGTAGCATTTTTGCTGTGACTAAATTTGCGACTGTTTTATTATGGATATTGAATAGGCCTAATATTAATGCCTTAGTTTTTGATGATTAATTAGGGCTTGGAATAACATTTATGGGCGGACTTTTTTAAACGAACTGCGTTGTTTCGGTAACGTTTAGCGACATGCTGCATTTGCAGTAGCTAGTACTAAAACAACGAAAATCGCTGTAAGCTTATAACGGCGCGTTATGCGCTGTAGGTGAAAAAACTGGATAGACTTTGGGCCCCCCCACTTTCAAAATGGTTCCGCCATCGCTGCACAAATGTACTGCAGGTTAATCCACCTTTGATACATTCAACTCTCCAATTCGGCATTGAGTTGACACCATTCGCATCATTAACGTGTTTTGTTTTTATGACCGGGTTGAAAACTGAATAATCAAAACAGATTCTAATTTACGGGTAGAGGCGTGCTCTCACTACAGCCCTAAAACCATAATAGAGCAAGCATAAAATTATACAAAGCACAATGTCGGGACGCAGATGTTTACAAACAGGTGTGGATGTGAGGAGTTTACTGCGGCAAAGAGACTCGAAACAATCATCCTTGAAATTTTAAGCGGTTACGGACAAAATTCAGAATTGGGCAAAATCCAGAACTGACAAGATCCCGAATAGGACAAAATCCCGAATCGACAAAATCCCGAATTGGACAAAATCCCGAATGAAAAAAATCCCGAATTAGACAAAATTCCGAACGGTTAAAATTCCGAATGGATAAAACCCAGAATTGGACAAACTCCTGAACGGACAAAATCCCGAATGGAAAAAATCCCGAATTGGACAAAATCCAAAATCGAAAAAATCACGAATTGGACAAAATCCAGAACTGAACCAACTTCAAAAATAGACATAGTCAAGGTTAAAAGTGTACTCACTGCTGGCTTATATCTCTGCTGACTTATAATCGCTAGTAAATATAAACAATTTGCCAAAAAAACTACGACCTAGAAAAACAGCCCATATACAAAAAATAGAATGATCATCATTGATCAAGTCAAAAAACTTTGCAGTTGTGTCGAGTTAATTAGGTGCCAAGCAGTTTGTCCCGTAGCAAAAGCCTCGCACTTATCACGTTTGCCCTCAACTCCTTTAGTGTACGGAAAAAGAAGCTAGGTTAGTACAGTATTTGAAATAAATCAGCGAGTTTTGTTTTTGACAAAAAAGTAAGCAGTTAAGAGGATATTGGCCCACGGACAAACTCCGTGAAAATAAAATTTTCTTGGTTTCCAATATTGCTTTTTTTTATGTCAAAAACAAAATTTGGTATGAATGTTTACAAAATCAAATGTTAATTATTATTTGCCGTAACTAAAACGATTTTCTTTGAATTGAACTAAAACCGGCAAAAGAGCAATAATGTTTTGAAAATTATGCTTCAATTCAATGATTAAGTGTTATGGTCATTACATACGTTTTAATGCTGCAGTTGAGTGAAGTAAAGTAAATTTTTTTTTCCTAAAACAAAGAAAAACAGCTGATGAACGTTTTCAAAAGGAGAGCAGAAAAAATTGATACAAAACTCGCTGATTTATTTTAAATACTTTACTAACCTATAGTTTCTTTTTCTGCAAACTGAAGGAGTTGAGGGCAAACGTGATAAATGCGAGGCTTTTGCTGCAGAACAAACTGTTTGGTACCTAATTAACTCGACACAACTGCAAGTTTTTTGACTTGATCACTCTATTTTTGTATACGCGCAGTTTTTCTAGGTTGCCACGACACAAGCGATTGAACGACAAGTAGTTTTTTTGGCAAATTATTTATATTTATTAGTGCTTATAAGTGTTATTTTGCATTCGGGATTTTTGCTATTCTGGATTTTGTCCAATTCGAAATTTTGTCCAATGCCGGATTTTGTCAATTCGATTTTTTGTTCGTTTGGATTTTGTCCAATTCTGGATTTTTTCCATTCGGGATTTTGTCCAATTCGGAATTTTGTACTTCGGAATTTTGTCCAATTCTAGATTTTTTCCATTCGGGATTATTTCCGTTAGGCATTTTGTTTTTCGGGGTTTTGTACAGGATCCGATTTGAAGTCCAATTTTTGGAGCTGTGCTAAACCTAGAAGCTGCTTCAATGCAGGTTAAGAGACAAAAGAAAGCAGATTTTTTTGTTAAAAAGAAAAAAATGTCAAGTCTTATTGTCCAGTCGCAAACACTTTTTTCTCCTCAGTTGCAAAAGAACACAACATGGATAGCCAAAATAAGATGTAATTCAATTGCTTTTGAGTGGAAAAAAATTTAGCTACTATTTTTGCTGTACTTAGTATAGAGACAGAAAATGCAGTGCGTTGTGTAGTTTTATCACAAAAACACAGATACTTGTACAAATTTAAAATATAGAAGGCAATGAAAATTTTTTAATGTAATTTACGTTGTCGAAAATTGTTGCCGGCCACGCACAAACATCTTGTATCAACTTGCTAGTTAATTGTAAAGCGAAATGCTATTCAATCAAATTAAAATCGTCAAAAAACAAGAAAAGCACCCGTGCTGTAATTTGTAAAATAAATCATCATTCATCGCAACGTTTGGCTGATATTTATTTAAGACTAGGGTCTCAAAACGTGTCCAATAATAATAATTCGTTAGAGCGAATACAGAATATCACTAGTATAAGCATTGTCTTCAAATATTACATTTAGTTTTAAAGACATATTACATTTAATATGTAAAGACTATGGTATTGGTTTCCACAGTAAAGTTAAAATTCTGAAAAAAACAAAATAAGCTTAGTTTTCGAAAGATTTTAATTTTTTTTTTCTTTGTGTTACTGAGAAAACTTAATCAAAAAAATAAAAATAAAAAAAACGACGGTCGTAATTACCATCATCTCTTGCATATTATCAGCACCGGAACCACCATTGAGATAGCCGTTGATAAAGTCACTTTTCGTTACATGTACTTTTTTGCAGAATATTAATTGTGCAGCAACAAAATTTTGAAGCTTTTTAGAAGCCAATTCTTTTTATTTTTGAACTTTTATAACGTTTTGTGACTGTTGTGCAATAAATATGATTTCTTTGTCAAAACCAGCATTGTCAGTCTTAAAAAATCAGGTAAGTTTGTCACAGGTTGTCTATTTCACCAAATACTTGTAAAAAAAAAAATTAATTTCCACATCATTCAATTGTTTGTGGTCTCTAGGTTTAAAAAGAGACCACTCGACAAAACCAATTTGGTTTCTCAAGGCAATGCAATACAGTAGGCCGAAAGGTAACGCCTTCGGAGCGGGAGATCGGAGGTTTAAATCTCAGACTGGTCAAACTGGAAGCAGTGTTGCCAACGGCTCGTCACCTCTATGGCATCTTTTGAAAGAAGCTGTGTTGCCTGCAGGCGCATTGAGGCGGAGATGGGCCTCGGCAATTCGTTACACGCTTCGGCTTTATACAGCGAGTACAAGAAAAGATTAATTTGGCTCTTAAACCATATTTACGTTAACTTCACTCTTCGCAACCAACTGTTCTAGAGAAATCTGGAATACATCGTTGCGCCTCCGACTTCAGCACAATATTGACGATTTTAGTAACGTTAATTACCGCTTGCACGATCGCTGAGCTACGTTGATTACTGCGGCTGCAGTAGTTCAATATAGCGTAGCAGTAATCAGTAATGAATGCGGTGGCACAGAGAGTAACCAACGTCAGTGTTGCCACTAAAAATGTAAATCCAGTTCTGAAGTGATGGAACACTAAAAACTCGTAATTATGCTTTAAGAAGAATATTTCTGAAACAGTTGGGTCAAAAATGATGAAGTTAACGCAGTGATGAAGCTATACTACAAAGTAGTATCGCAATAATTTTAGACACTAAGCTTTTCGGGAAACTAGGCCAAATCTCAAAGTTTTTTTGTTTTGTTTACATTTTGGTGATTTTGTTTATGTTCCCACGATTGAAGTTTTGTATTTTGATAACAAAAGTGGAGCATTTCACAGCAAGCTGTCACATCAAACAATTTGACATGAAAAGAAAATCAACCCAAGAGAAAGCAATACTGAGATTAGTAATGCAAATAAAACTATTAAAAAAAGAAAATAGGCAACACTGTGGTATATCCTGTATTCATTATAGTAAATAAGTAGATTAAGTAAAGCTATGCTACTGACAGAGCTGTGACCTCTAATCAAGTTTATCGAAAATGACTAACTGACCGCGTACTGGAATCAATTAAGGTGCGTTCTTTGTGCATGTAAATGCGTTCTTGTGAATGCATGAAGAGTGCACCAACATTTCGTTCGAGCATATTTACGTGCGAAAATACTCGTGATATTATTTTCAATGTAAATGTAAAAAAAAAGACAAAATTCGTGCAATCAAATCTTATGCGTATTTACGGCGAAAAAAGCACGTGATCGGTAAAATACGCCGCAATGTGGATCCTGCTGATTGGTTGGCTGATTAGTGAAAAGAATTACGTAACTTGATATGTAGTTGATAAATTTTTCTAACCCTTTCCATCTGATTATAAATTCTGGGAAATAAAATTCCAGTTGTTATGTTGAGTTAACTCGGTTCTCTACTTCGTATATGCAAGCACTCGTGACCCAGGAAACATTATCATTACGTCTAAAATAGAATCCTTAACAATCCTCTTGATAATTGTCTTGGTCTTTTCCGGCTACACTGCTTTTGCACTGTGATGATTCGACAGCGATGGAACAAAACAATTGCCTGTATGTATGACCAAATATTGGCTGTTTTCTGGTTCAAATTAACTCCTTAAGAGCAATATTCACAATGGTAACAAAGGAATTCGTTTCATGTGCGGGTGGTCTACAGTTCAAATCTCGAGCTGGCCAAATCTGGTTCGGAGAAGCCAATTGTTTTTCTCTGCTGCGACGTTCCATCTTTCGAAGCTGTGTTGCCAGGGCGCAATGACGCGAAGGTAGGCCACGCAAACTCGAAACACACATCGACGTAATTCAGTGACTATAATAAAGATTTGTTTTAATGCCTAGTGCCGGCTATTATAAACGCTCACCTTTTTTTTTGCGATAAATAGCAATCAATTTTAATGTAAAAATACAGAGAATTATTAATTCAAATTTAATTATGTTCTGTTTCTCTTTTCCGTAAACCATTTACATTTTCAGAAAATGGGATTGTCAGGCCGGATATTTAGTAAAACAAACAAATCAAATTTTTCATTATACTCGCTGTATTCCGCCGAAGCTAGTAACGAGTTTGTGGGGCCCATCTCCCTGTCATTGCGACCGGGCAGCACAGCACCTATCGAAGAAACGTCACAGCGGTGGCGAGCCGTCAGCAACGCTGCATCCGATTTGACCGGCATGAGATTTGAACTTCAAACTTTTAACCCAAAGACGAATGCGTTACCCCTCGACCAACTGGCTGGCTAGTAAAATTAATAATAAACTGGTTTTAGTAAAATTAACAATAAACTATTTTGTAGAGTTCTCTGACAAAATGTAAAGAAATTCTTATTCTCTTGAATCGCCGTCAACAAACAGCTACAGCAACTCCTCATCGTGCAACTAAAGAAAACCAATTTGGAGATACCAGTGTTCCAAACCAATTTCAAGTACGTATCATCTTTGAGTACGAGACTCTGAAAAACTTGCGATGATTGATTTTGGTCAATAGAGTTAACAGAGTTTCCGTACTGCAAAATGCAGGACATTTTTAATACATCGTCGAGTACCCTGAATTTTATAGCAATGATCACCACTGCAAACAATTTTATAACGTGGACTTGTTCTTCTGGCTCAAACTGATGAGCACGGCAGCACGCTGCTAAACGATTCAAGGTAGTAATCAACGAGAAGTTGCAATGGCATTACCAACATCAGACGGAAATTAATGTTAGTGTTACCAACTAAAACTGTCAATGTTGATATTAAGTCCAGAAATACGGCGACTTGTTTGAAGCGGAATAACTCAGAAGTAGTTACAGTAGGTCAAGATAGATGGAATTAAGACAAACATAATCTATAATGGCGTTGCGATGATTTTAGAAACCCCATTGATTTTGCCTGCTGTCCTCTTTGAAGAGGCAGTACAATGTTGTACAGTAGATGTAGGTTCATTTTTCTTTTTACTTTAAATATTGCAACGTTCACAAAATGTTGCATATTATTAATGCTAGCCCGAACAATTATGATTTTCAGTTTTCAGCCCGAACAATACAACTTTTAAACCGCGTACTTAATATGCTGTACAGCAATTTAAACGAGGACTGAAGGCAAAATCAATGGAGGTATCTAAAGTTAGGGAAATCGTATTAGATTGGATTGGTGTTGACTCCATCCTCTCTGACCCTGCCGCTTCAGAGATATACTACTTCAAACACGACCTAGGGGCCCCACTGACTTTAATTTTAATTTGGCAACCTTGACGTTGATAACTATGGCGACGCCATCTTTGTTTTCTCCTCAAGCAACGTTGCAATTAGATTGAGCCGCACAGGTCTTTTAACCATAGGTGGGCAAGTTAATGCAAAACGTTAGCTTCGTTAACCACTAGTCCGTTAACAAACTTCACACCTCCGTTAACGTTAATCCGTTATTTTCAGCTTTAATTAACGGAAGTTAATAAAGTCCGTCAATCCGTTCACATTTTGCGTGTAATTTACATTTCGTTTTATTCACTCGCTTCTGGAACACGTATTGACGCTGTTGAGCTGATTGTAAGGAAATATTTATTGCTATGGTGGTCTTTTTGTGTTTTGAAAGTTACATTTTACAGTCCAATCTAATTTCAAGATAAAAACAAGTTCAAATGCACAACGAAGCTGCAAGATATTAACGATAAAAACCTTAACGGAAGTTAACAGAACTTAACGGAAGTTAATTTAGTCCGTTAACATGAAAAAACTTTTTAACGGATTAACGAGTTAATGAAAAAGTTAGCTTCGTTATTAACGGATTAACGATTAACGGACTTGTGCCCACCAATGCTTTTAACCGATACATAGGTTAATAAGCCACTTTAGGCCAGGCTACTGCATTACAACGTCAGAGTTGCCAATAAAAATTATAATTAATTGGTGAGGCCTATACGTAGTGTTTAAACTTAGAATATCTCTGAAACGGCTGGGTTGAGATGAATGGAGTCAAAGCCAATCTAATCTAATTCAATTGCCCAAACTTTAGATATCCACATTGATTTTGCCTTCAGTCCTTGTTTAAGCCTATTCCTGCACGTAGCATCCAGTTTGCTCGTTTATCAAAGTTTGTATCAATCTTGTAGCAGAAAAAATGCACGAGCCTCATGCTACTAACCAACTTTTCATTTATTCAATGTATATCGAACATTTTTTGAATGTTTACGATAAAACAAACCGGGCAAAAAGTCACGGTCTGAAAACAAACAACAGTGGTTTCGATGTTTTTGTGCAGTTCATCACCGGTTTCTTGAAAAAAGCGACTTTGCTATTAAAACAGTTGGCTTGGGTTTGATTCCAAATGGGATCAACGTTCAACTATAGAAATATAATTACAGTATATCCAGTACTTAAACCGTAAAATTTTGCATGGGGGGACGCTTTTGCAGCATTCACCAAACGCATTTGGCATGCGAAAGTACTTAGTGGAAATTATGTAATTCCGTCCCCGAAATTGAGTGAAGACCAAAAAAAAGGTCTTCACCGAAAATTGATGTTTTTTCCCCGAAGTCAAGTAAAGCCCCCCAAAAAAGGTCTTCACCGCAATTTGGGACTATATTCGGCCAGAATTTGTGAAATTTATTTGTGCTGACTGGTCCTTTTTCGTCGGATCATCCGGCGCTCAAATCTCGATGGGGGACGCTAAATCTCGATGGGGGGACGCTAACTCTCGATGGGGGGGGATGCGTACCCCCTACAATTTAAGTAATGAGTACATCTTTATTTACCAAGCTGCCTAGGTCCAGGAGACAGCGAATAGAATTTTTGGTCTTCAAGTAAAGTTGCCACCTACCCACCCGTCTACCCCAACACGGTGGAGACTTCACACTCTTTCTTTTAATGCTAAACGGCAAGCAAGAATCAAAGCCGTGAATACCAATTTTTGTAGTCTTTGGTTTAAAATTAGCATTCCACGCTTTTCTACTTAACATAAAAGGCATTTAAAAAGGTAAGTGTTGTGTATAGATTCACAAAATCTGAAGCCTTCACCGTGAGTACGTAATGTAATATTGAAGTAGAAATGAGCGCAGTCGGCAGCTTGATTCGAAAACTGCTATGGTATTGTAGAGTTGGTCCCTTTTAATAGCTACCTCCTGGCCCAGAAATAATTAATTCAAATTGTAGTTTCCGCAGTGCTTTTCATTTATTTTGTTTAGGAGGAAGTTGCGTCTCCTATTTGTTCTTACAATGAATGGGATAGCTTGGAGGAGGTTATTGTCGGAAGAGTAGAAAATGCCTGCGTGCCTAAATTTACCATCGAAGTTAAGGTAAGAAAGCATTACAATTAATTTCGCAGTTTAAACAGCTTTTTTGAGGTAAAAATTTAAGAAAAGTTTTAGAAATACTGTAGCAGTTAAATTGAAGCATTTTGGGTAGGTCTTGCTGCACTAGCGTACGCAAGATTTTCGAAACGGGTAAGCCAGAAAATTTGAGAATAATGAAGACCACAAGAAAAAGATATTTACTTAGATTTAGCCCGTTTTTCTGCCCAAATTTAGCTGAAGACCAAAAAGAAAAAAAAAAGGTCTTCACCCAGATTCAGCCTGTTTTTCTGCCAATTTTCTGCCTAAATTCCAAAGCGGGGGGCATTACTCAATTTTGCGCACTATTCTTACTTATTTATGCATTAGTGACATCCCAAAAGGAAGGAGCGCATGGCGCAATGTCCCCTCCCCTAAATACGCCACTGTCTTGCTGTCACCGAGGTGGGTTAATTTTAACGATTGATTGATGCCTCTTTATCCTCCTTTCACGAGAAATCAACGGTGACGCTATCCTTTGTACAAATCCGCGTCCGATTAGGAGTTGGCCATTTCCCAAGCTTTCCGGTTGATGTTTTGACTTCTTTCCATGTTAATTTGCAGCTTGCTCTAAGCCACCAAGTAAAGATGATTGTACTCAAGAGTCTAATTTAAGAACGCAACAACGTGAACTGATTTGGGTTTAACCCAAGACCATGCGATCATGGTCGTTGTAAAAACGGCCTCGCTGCCAACGAATCTTGAGATAAACACAATTTTAAGGAAAAGAATGGACAAATGGCCATGGCCTAGCAAATTCTTATCAATATAAGTCACTATGAAGTACGTCATTGATGTCGAGGCTCTTCTAAAATCTGAATTGATCCGATACTGAACCGATCAGTAGTCGAGTGGATAGAGCGTCTGCTACTGAAGCCGTAGAATCGGGCTTGATTCCCGGTCGGGCCAAACCAAAGACTATAAAAATTGGTATTCACAGCTTCCCTGCTTGACGTTCAGCAATTAAAGGGACAGTATGAAGCCTCCGACGTGTGTGGTAGACAGGTGGGCAGGTGGCAGCTTGACTCGAAGACCAAAAGGTTCCTTCGCTGTCTCCTGGCCAAGGCAACTTGGTAAATAAAATGTAATTACAATTACAATAAAAGTAAACGTTAACAGAAAGAATTTTTAATCTAAATCAAAAGTTTATGCCAAGTAACAATGCAAGTATCTTATTTTGCTTCAAAATTAGTAAAAATTTATGCAAACAGTGAACTTGAGCTTTTTCGATTTTACCCTTACAAAATCAATTGAAACTGAATATTTCGTTAATTTTTAGGTAAGGGTAAATTTATTGATAAGGTTTTTCTTTTGTTACCATCATTTTTAACTAATGCCAAAATATGCATGTTTATTTTTTAATTTAGGCAAATACATCGGAAAAGTATTGGCCATTTTATCAAAACTATGGAGGAAAACCGTTTCCAAAAGCATTTATCCAAAAAGCTGTGGAAGAAATTGAGGAGTTTTGTAATATATTACGTCACGAAGGGGTTGTGGTACGAAGGCCTGATGTGATAGATTGGACCAAGCCATACAAAACTCCGCATTTCAAATCGAAAGGTAAGACTTTTCCAAAAGTTATACAGAACTTCAATAACAATAAACCTTGATCGTTATGTACTGGAGCGTCAAAATTTGTTTTTGTTTCTCTATTTTTCGGAGTACATCATTTGTTTAGCAGATAGATTCTTGATAGTTTACTGAAGACAACCGAGTAGCCTAATATTTCGGGTTTATGTTTGCAATTGCTATATACTAGACAAATATACCTTCGAAAACCTGAATCCAAGATTGCCAGCAGGCTAGAAGCTCCGTTTTCCAGCAGCTGCTATGATTTTGTTTGCTGCATAGTATCAAAAAAGATCAAAAAGTTTCTTTTGAATGAGTCAAGCTTAGATAAGATTTGTAATGTTTATAGTGACAACATCTCTTCCAGCATATTTTATCTTGCTGCGGCATTATGACTCAACGAATTCGTTCCACATATGAAATAGGTTATTACATTTTTTATGTAAAGGTAAGGGAGTGATAATACCGCTTTGTGGCTTTCTTGTTGTGTCCATTTTGCTAGTCATCATTAGTCTAAAAAGCGGTTATTTTTGTTAAACCAAAACACAGTAGACTATTACTTCATTTTGCTTCAATGTTTTAAAAGTGCAATCTCCAACTATAAGTCCCGTTCCCAAAGACAAACCCTTGATATTTGAAATATGTATACTTTGTGCGATTTTGTGCAATGTACTTTGGAAAGAATAAAAATATTAAGCCCTATAAAATTTATGCAATCCGCCCATTTTTATTTGATTGATTTGACTTAAGTTTGGATGTGTTTTTTTGTAGGTGAATATAAGGGGGGTCGCGCTACAGGGTTAAAAATCATCCGTAAAACTTGGTACTTTGCTAAATCCACAGCGAGTGTGAATTTTCTGAAGGAAAATGCCATTATCGTCGATTTTTCGTTACCGTATAATAGTTTCGAACAATCAATCGACCACAGGTGGAGTCGAGGACACAAGGCTCAAGGCCAAGGACACAAAAAAATTTCGAGGCCAAGGACAGACCCTCTCGAGGCCAAGGCCAAGGACCAAGGACACAGACGCAAGTGTTCTCAAAAAAAAAGGTCTTCAAAAAAGTTTTTTAGGCGATCTCAAAAAAAAAAGGTTTTCAAAAAAATTTTTCAGACGAATAAGGTCTTCAAAATTTTTTTTTCAGGCGATCTCTACTTGAGGAAACCAAACAAATGGTCTTTGCAGATTTTCCGCAAGGTTTCTGGCGTTTTCCAACGAAATTTCAACGGTTCAAAAATAGTGCTGTCCTCGAGCCGAGGACAGGGCAATTTTTGAGGACTTGAGGCTTCGAGGCCAAGGACTACAAAATGTGTCCTCGAGGCCAAGGACGTCCTCGAGGACTCCACCTCTGCAAACGACCTCTTTATAAAACCAAGGTCTTTCATTTGCAACTGCACCATTGTTTTCAGGATTGTACGCTGCTATGCCTAGAGATATTCTCATAACGATTGGTGAAGAGATTATTGAAGCCCCTATGGCTTGGAGAAGCAGATATTTCGAATGGACGGCCTACAGATCGATTATGAAAGATTACATCAAAGAAGGAGGGAAATGGACTGTAGCCCCAAAACCCGAGATGAAAGATGAATTGTACGATCAAGTGAGAAATCTATAAATGAATAAACTAAATAGAATGCTAAACATAACATTTTGATTACGCCCGGCTTCATATCAAACCAAATGAAAACATCAAAACCAATCAAATCTTGATTACACTTGCTGTATTGTATTACGCTCTACGCTGAAGCTTGTAACGAGCTTACGTGGCCCATCTCCGCGTCATTGCTTTTGCAGGTAGCATAGCTTCCTTCGAAGAAATGTTGCAGCGGTATCGAGCCGCTGGCAGCAACACTGTGTCCGATTTGACCGACACAAGATTTGAACCCAGACCTGCGTTCCAAAGACGACCGCGTCACTTCTCGACCGATTGGCTGGCTTCATTCAAATATTTGTTTTAAATTTTCGTTTGTTGTAATGTTCTTTTTCAGGATTACCCTATTTCTGATATAGCAGACAGGCATCGACTTGCCTTAGAGAATCAATTTGTGACGACAGAATTTGAACCTTGTTTCGATGCAGCCGACTTTATACGAGCCGGAAAAGATATTTTCGCACAAAGAAGCCAGGTAGTGACACTTTGTTAAGCGCGATGATTTTTAGAGTCGCTAAATTTTGTTAAGTAAATTTTCTTTCTGATACCATGTAGATTTCTTTCTGATGAGCTTTGTATTGTCTTCAAGCATTTTTTGACGGCATCAGTTCGTTTAGCAAAACAGGTACAAAAGAATCCGCCTAATACATCCACCATGGGCCAACCAATTTGGATTTAATAAACGCTGATTTAACATCTGAGTTTTCTGTAGTGCAATCTAAACCATCCTCCGGGAGGTAAAATGCCCTCTATTCAGTAGCGTAGCCAGGGGGGGGGGCAATAGCCCCCCCCCCATTGGCATGTCGACCAAAATGCAGAATGGTAAAAACACTACGTTTTTAGCACTTTTGATACTGTTTTATGCACTGGAGTGGACTAAATAGTGATTTAAAACATCTTTTGAAACATATATTCAGGGGGGGGCTAATTTGTCAAAAATAAAACCAACAAATAAATGAAAGTTTGAAAAAATGGTAAGAAATAAGCAATCAAATTTGACCGCAAGTATAAAAATGCTAAACATAGGTGTCATCAAGAAATATACTATAAACTAAGGAATAGGGGGGGAGGCTATTCAGTACTAGTTAATTACCAATCATTTCTCTCAAATCTCTTTTCATTAGCCCCCCCCCAACTATTTTTCTCTATAGACTGTATACGAAATAGATTACTCCGTATGAGTTTTATTGAACTATTCGATTTGGTAATTTACCAGCATCTAAACAAGAGAACTAACATTTTACCATTAGCCACCTCCCAAATAGCCCATTTATGCCACCAGTTTAATCATGTTTGCACCGCCAATTTCTAAGCCACGTTTTAAAAGCATTATTTTTTAATCAAAATAGCCCTAACATGAAGTTATTTTTGCAAAAAAATGCAAAAGTTTCGAACGCTGGGGCTCCGCCCCCAGGCCCCCGTGCCTCCGGCGGCTGGGAGCTTTGCCTCCAAACCCCCAGCCTCCGGCGGCTAGGGGCTTCGCCCCCAGACCACCAAAATAGCCCCCCATTGCGAATTTCTGGCTACGCGCCTGCCTCAAATAAACGATTTTCATCATTTATAGAGACAAAAAAGGGTACGATTGCGATCAAGCAATACAAGCTTTTCAGCCGTCGTTCTATCTCGTCTAGATTTCTTCGTTCTATCCTGGATCCAGACAAAAACGAACTTTTAACCGTTTTGTTTCTAACAAAATGTTTAAAATTCTTGCGATTTCTATTCCGAGTTCGGTTTGTCTTAAAGACAGTTGGACTATTGTTTTTCGATAATTCACAATTGCTGTTTATACGCACGTTTTAATGACACATTACCAACGATCGTAATAAAAACTGGAATTATTAAGCGAAGGCTGGATTTATTAACCGAAATTTTTTTCAATGGAAAAGGAGTAGGAAAATTCCGTTCCAAGCATTTTGGATGCGAAAAGCGGCTGGATTTATAAACCGTGGATGTATTAAGCGGATTCTACTGCATTTCCTATGTTGGCTTTTTGTTGTTTTAAATCGACTGCTCCGATGCATTAAAAAGACTTCCACGATGCATCCAATATTTTACCTCCACTTTTTATGCATTTTCCCTCGTCCAGGTTCTCGGAAGAAAAATAAAGTGGGTCAAGCTTTTCTTTCTGAGCCTTTTTCTTTGTTTATTCTCTACAAGTTCTGTATTTGCGTAGGTTACGAATATGTTGGGGATTCAGTGGATGAAAAACCATTTAAGTCCCAAATACAACGTGCACGTCCTAAGCTTCAAAGACCCAAACCCAATGCACATCGATGCCACATTCAACGTCATTGGACCTGGAAGAGTTTTGGTGAACCCCGATAGGCCTTGTGATCAAGTAATTGTTATTTCATTTCTATTTAGCAAGTTTCTTAGCCAGGAGACTGCAGAGGGCCCATGCAGTCTTCAGTCTTCCTTAAGCTGTCATTTTGTTTACTTGTTTATCACACTCGATGAAGGCTTCACACTGTACGTTTTAGTGCTGAACGTCAAGCAAAGAAGCTGCAAAAACCAATTTTTATGGTTTTTGGTTTGACCTGATCGGAAAATAAACCCTAGTCTATCGTTTCAGTAGCGGAAGCTCTATCTACTCGAACACTCAGCCAAGCGGGAGAGAACTGTCCGAAGTTTTCAAAGAAATGTCAAATTGTTTATCGGGAAATTGCCAGAGGTGGAGTCGAGGAAACAAGGCTCGAGGCCAAGGCCAAGGACACAAAAAAATTTCGAGGCCAAGGACAGACCCTCTCGAGGCCAAGGCCAAGGACCAAGGACACAGACGCAAGTGTTCTCAAAAAAAAGGTCTTCAAAAATTTTTTTTCAGGCGATCTCTACTTGAGGAAACCAAACAAATGGTCTTTGCAGATTTTCCGCAAGGTTTCTGGCGTTTTCCAACGAAATTTCAACGGTTCAAAAATTTCCTTGTCCTCGAGCCGAGGACAGGGAAATTTTTGAGGACTTGAGGCTTCGAGGCCAAGGCCAAGGACTTCAAAGAGTGTCCTTGAGGACGTCCTCGAGGCCAAGGACGTCCTCGAGGACTCCACCTTTGGAAATTGCCCGTTCTAATACTTTTAAATGGAACCACTTTGCGCGTCAGAATAATTATCTGGCGATATCTTTGACCCGAATGCAAATACTACCAAAAAAAGACAAAGACTGGGCAAGTGGGCTTGGACCGGGCGTCAATAAAACGGAAATCTATTTTATGACGTTCGAATTTTTTTGTGAATTTTGGTGCAAGTGCTTCAAAAAAAATCTGATTTTGTGGGAAAACTAAAGTTTTAAGATAAAACTACTGCCTTGGTTACGGAACATCAGCAAGTTAGTATAAAAGCTTTAATAGATTATCAAATTAATGAAACTTCTTTCTGCTAATAAATGTCAAGACGGTTGAAATCTAATCGAATTCACTAGAAGTTAAATGACATCAGTCGCACTTTGGTGGTTCTACAATTATTTTCTTAGCCTCTGTTAAAATCCTTGCTTGGTGGCATCAGCAGATAAGTTTGAAATCACTACAAAACTTATAGAGAAACAATATTAACGAGGGCTTGTGAAGCTACTTTTCTGTATGTTGTCACTACAAAATGACAACTTTAAAATGTAATCACTAATCACGATCTTTCTTTGATTATGAGATCTTGCTTGCAGTGCAAATTTGGCCTTTCTGTGTATTATTTGATAAAACCGCTTTCCAACAACCTGATTGATTGATGCAACTTTATCCTTCTTTTACGAGAAAGCAACCGTGGCGCTATCCTTTGGACGAATCCGCACCCGCTTAGAAGTTGGCCATTTTCCAAGCTTTACGGTTGATGTTTTGATTTCTTCCCACGTAAATTTGGTGCTTGTACAAAGCCACCAAGCAGAGATAATCATACTTAATCGTTTCATCCAAGGACGCAACAACGTGGCCAGAGTGCGGATTGAACCCAAGATCATGCGATCATGGTCGTTGTAAAAACGTCGCCTTTACCCTCTCGGCCGCGCTGCCTGCCTTTAGGTGAAAATCAAACTTTTTATTTGTAAAATGGCCCTTTTTAATAAATAATAATTGCCTAGCAAATCATTATCATTACAGCATGAGTTTTTGTCTTTAAAAGTAATATACCAGTTAGGCAGTGGCGAATAGGCCGTGTGTTGGAATTCGGAAGATGTGCTATGGGGTCTTACTATGTTAATTATTGCTTTTAGTTGGATATGTTCGTAAAGTCAGGATGGGAAATTATCACTGCACCGATGCCACAGATTCCCGACGGTTAGTAAAGCAGTTTCAACAATGTGCTTTGAAATTCAATATATCAAATCAAATTTTTCAGTGTACTCGCTTTATTATGTGAAAGCGTGTAACGAGTTTGCGGGGCCCATTTCCAGGTCACTGCGCCCGGGTAACACTGCTCCTTTCGAAGAAATGCTGCTGTAGTGGCGATCCGTTTTGACCGGCCTGAGATTTGAACCTCAGACTGTTCGCTTCAGAGACAAACGCGTTACCGCTCAACCAACTGGCCAGGATTGAAATTTAATATTGTGAGGGCAATGTTTGTGATTTCTTCAGTAAAATAGTAACTTCTAACAAAATTAATAAAAAAAAAAAATTGTATGTTTGTGAAGTGATTTGAAAAGATTATATCGCCATGATATAAAAACTTTAGATTTTACTACCTTAATTCAAAGCGTTCATGTTTGGATTAATTTTTCCAAATAATTTGGCTAATTAGATTTGGTTCGAGAGACCCATCTCTGCGTCATTGAGTTTGAGTTGTACACTTACACAACTGCATCTATGAAGAAGTGTTGCGGCGGCTGTCTGTGTCCAGTTTGCGCTGCCCGAGAATTGAACTCCAGACTCCCGTTTCAAACGCAGGCTCAGTAACAACTTTTTTATTGACGAGCTGGACCAGTCATTTTATTCAAATATTTACTACTTTTGGTAACATTCGGAAGCAAACTGTATTTGGTGAGATAAATGACCAGTTATGACGAAAGACAGCTTAAGTTTGATTGTAAACTATCAAAATACAGCATTGCTGTTGCACGAGCAGCGATCATTATTTAATCCGTTGGATATTTGGGTTGCACGTTATCTAAAAAGATTTAGGAGATAAGATACGTTTTGCTATTACACAACTTTTAGCTTAGCTTAAGTGAAGCTGAATTTTGTTTATTGTGTATTATTTCTTCAAAACTTGGAAAAAATGTTACAAGAACAACCAGGCTTAAGCTCATGAATTGCGCTATTTTTGTATTCATTCGTGTGGCACTGCATTAGTAGTGTTTAGCTTTTTTCATGCTAATTGTCCAGCCCATTTTTTGAAAATCTTTTTTAGTATTTGATCCCATTCGATGTAGTTCGGTGAAGTGCCTCATTGCTAATGGAAAAAAAATGCTGGATCCAGTTCGATTTCTGAGTTGGTCATACATTAGGTTGTTGTGTCCTTAAGAAAAGACACCGTCGCTGTCTCTAGTCTGACGAAAGACTTGCATACAGAACCTCCGAAAGAGGATGCTGCTCGATTTGCTTTGATGTGGTTAGAGTTAGCCAGACCCAAATAACCCGGCTCAATATTATTATTTTTACGTCTTTATTTTAAACACAAGCGGCACGCATAAACAGCATGAAGCAAGGTCCATTGTAAACAAAAAAAAATTACCACGAATTACATTGGTGATTTTCATAAAGCCATAAATGAATGAGTCCATCGACTATATTTCAAAGTGTGAGCTCAATTCCCACTTCTACAAGTGGAAGCAATAGATCTCCTATATTGACAACTTGTCTTGATTGCAGAGTGGCCACTGTGGATGTCTTCCAAGTGGCTTTCTATGAACGTTTTGATGCTGGATGAGCACCGCGTAATCTGCGAGAAAACTGAGCTTCCGACAATTAAGATGTTCGAGAAAATTGGTGAGAAGCATTTCAATAAATAGAAGCAACTTCTGTACGGTCGTTGGTAACTACTGCATTGCGCATTTCTTATTTAGACTGGCCGCAAACCAACTCGTAGTTTGCACTATTGCAACGTCGCGCATCAGCATGGCAAGCAATCACTTGCTTAGGTGCGCTTAAGGTAACGTAGCTAAGATAAATAAAGGAAAAATTTGGATATTGAAATTTGATTAAGAAGTTTTCTTCTGATGATCCCGAAAGGGTGAAACAGACTGTTAAGTTTGACAAACGGTATAGCTGGGAGCAGGCTAGTATTTTAATCATAAAAATTACAGCCAATGTGATTGACATTAGTGTATTTCAATCGCTTCGGCCCTCTGCTGGTGCCATTATCAACAAACTGTAAAACTACGCAAATTAACTAATGACCGAAACGACAAAACAAAACAGGCCTAATTTCTTTTAAGAGTTAAAAATGCGGATTGGATAAGATGAGGAGTCGAGGTTAAGATTAGATTTGGGCATAGGTGGGAAGTTAACGCAAAACGTTAGCTTCGTTAACCATTAGTCCGTTAACAAACTTCACACCTCCGTTAACGTTAATCCGTTATTTTTAGCTTTAATTAACGGAAGTTAATAAAGTCCGTTAATCCGTTAATATTTTGCGTGTAATTTACATTTCTCTTTATTTTCTCGCTTCTAGAACACGTATTGACGTTATTGAGCTGATTGTAAGGAAATATTTATTGCTATGGTGGTCTTTTTGTGTTTTGGAAGTTACATTTTACAGTCTAATCTAATTTCAAGATAAAATAAGTTCGGATGCACTAGCTGCGATCGGAAAATCTTTGGAAATTGTGAACAGCGATAATTAATAGGCTGCAGCTTATTATTTGCCACAAAAAAGAGTTCCTTTCTTCGCTTTCTTCTATAAAACTCGTGCTAATACGCAACAAGTGTTACCAGTTCAAATTGGTTTGTACCGGTACGATGAATGAATGGTGCTAAATATTAACGATAAAAACCTTAACGGAAGTTAACAGAACTTAACGGAAGTTAATTTAGTCCGTTAACAGAACTTAACGGAAGTTAATTTAGTCCGTTAACATGAAAAAACTTTTTAACGGATTAACGAGTTAATGAAAAAGTTAGCTTCGTTATTAACGGATTAACGATTAACGGACTTGTGCCCATCTATGGATTTGGGGAGTTGATGGTACAGTGATTCTAGGATCAAAAGTTTGTGTTTGTGTGGACAGGAGGTGAGTATTTGTGGAAAATGGAAATCAACTTTGTGGGTAGAGTTGTGTTGGAGATGACTGCAGACTTCAGAGTTGGGGCTTGAGTGGTGTTCTTCCATGCGTTTTACTAGATTTCTCCAGGTTGTCCGATGTAAAAAAATCCATATGAGCAATTGAGTCGATGTACTACATTACTTCTTGTTAGTTGTCGTTGAGGGTCTTCAAACAAAAATTGCTGTTTAAGTTTGTTGGAAATATGGATAAACCTCACTTTGCAGTCTGGTACGTCAGTTTTAATATACTGGTGAAGTTCTTTTTCGATATGGTGGAAAATGGAACACAGGTAGGGAAGTTTAAAGAATAGAAAAATTAAAGGTTATGTTTGGGTCTATTTGGAGGGTTTGGGGATGAACAAAAATTGGCGGATGCATTTGTCTATGAAACTCAACGGGTATCCGCTTTTTAGAAGCGTTTCCTTGATTGATTGAAACTCAAAATTGGTTGTGGTATAGGAAGTACAAATGGTGTAAAGATCGGTGTAAAAGATTGCTGACTAGATTCCGTTTGTGATGAAGAGGAGAAAAGCGTGTGTGCTGGGTTGGTAGGTTGGTTTTGGTAGGTTTGCTGTATGTGCTGGTTTTGATTCCACTGTTGGTTGTATGAATGAAAACATCCAGAAAAGTTAATGAATTGTCTAATTCCAGTTCCTTAGTGGATTGAATTTGATTGTGGACACTATATTGAGAATGTTAAGAAATATGTTGATAGAAGTTGGGTTTGGAGATATAACGAAGCAATCTTCTACGTAGTAGCAAAAGAAGTTTAAACGGTGGGAAGGTGGTGTGAAATCAAGAGCTTTGTCGACAACATGGTTTATTATGACGTCAGCCAGATGTGGAGTCCTCGAGGACACATTTTGAAGTCCTTGGCCTCGAAGCCCAAGTTTTTGGCCTAGTAGCCTACAAGCCCTCGAAAATGCCCTGTCCTCGGCTCGAGAACAGTACTTTTGTTTAATTTGGTAAAAAGGAAGGAAAATATTTGGAGATCGCGGTTTCTTGCGCGATAACCTTTTCCTTTTTTTTTTTTTTTGAGATCGCTTGAATTCACTCAGAAAATGTGCGGTCTCTAAAAATTGTGTCCTTAGTTCGTGGCCTTGGCCTCGAGCATTCCTATCTTTGGCCACGAGAGGGTCTATCCTCGAAAAATCGGTCCTTGGTCTTGGCCTCGGATTCTTTTTGAGTCCTTGGCCTCAATCGTTGGGTCCGCGACGCCACCTCTAACGTCAGCCAAAAGGGATCCAGTTGGTGAGCCCATTGCATCGCCATCTAGTTGTTGATAAAATTCGTTGTTGAATTGGAAGGTGGCATTTTGGGTTAAGCGTTCGAAATACACCAATTTTTATGATTACTGTAATTTTTATGATTGAAATATCAAACTGCTAAGTGTTTCTAAATTTGACTAGGAATAAATATATGATTACTTTGCTCTGATCTCTGATCATTGAGCTTTCTTCAGCTGGAGACAACGTTTGTGATGAAGAGGAGAAAAGCAAAAATAAAACACCAACTACTGCATTCCAGTAAAGACAATGTATTTCTATATATAAAATATTTTTCAAAGTCCTGATTGTTTCAGGCATCAAGCCCATCTTGGTCAGCATTCCGCACGCCAATTCCTTTGGAGGTTCATTCCATTGCTGGACGACTGACGTTCGAAGAAGAGGAGAGCTCAAGTCATATTTGAAATAGGGTGTTATTTTTTTAGTCTAACTGTTCTCCAAATAATTTCGTTTTTTGTGACGTGCTGTACAAACTAGTTAGATTTAATACAAATGGGATGAATTTTGTACGTTAATAAGCTTCATTTTCATTCCTGTTAATTGAAAATTGCTGATTAAAATTGGATTTTTGTTTTACGTCGCTGAAAAACTTCTATGTTTTTTCATATTTTGAAATTTAACTAAACTCAATACTGTCCAGTTTCTCAGTATCAACTTGTTTGATGCTCATTAGATTGCTAATGCGAACGGCGCACAATATACAGTCTTACTGAATGAGAAAGGTTCATTGGAACTTGACTGAAATAATCGAGTCAAATTTGCCTGTCCCATGCGTATCACTAATGGTGAAGTTTCCATGCTATCTATTTGATGGTATTTACTTCAAAGCAGGAAAGCTGTGTATACCAGTCTCGATAGAGTATCGAACCCCAGTCTGCCTATTCAATTACCAAACGCTCTACCTACAATTAGTGAATTATGCCCAGAGCTCCCTCTAGTGTATAAAATTTTATCTGACTGCTACAATCAAATTGAATTTTTTAACTTCTGCTAATTGAGACTGAAAGTAAATTTCTCAAACGTTGCACAAAGTTGTTGCTACATTCGCCCATGCTTTGCCCAAGCGCAGCTCACTAGGTGGCGTAAAGCGTTCGGGTAGTGATTGAAAAGGTGCCGTTTTCCGGTTTGAGTTTCTAAATAGTCTTGTTGCGTCGTTGACAACGACACACGCTCATTTCCAACAAGAACCAAACAGCTTACCTGTATACCTGTTGTGGCGACCTACCTTGACAAAAACCTAAGTAAACATACATCCAAAAATATGGTGCTTTGTGTTAGTGTAGTTAAGACGCAGAATGACTGGTATATACGCATTAATGAATGTGTCAAATCAAAACCAAGGCTGTAGATTGGGCAATTATGTGGCATGTTGTTCAAACAAAAATTTTGATTGTAAAATCTGTATATTTAGCTATGCTCAGCTTTTACATTGCATTACTTCGTTGAATTGCATTTTATACAGTGTTTTCAGCATGGTTTACAAACCTGTACAGCATAGAAAATTGTATTTAATAATAAGGGAGACAGACACACAGCCCCCTATATACTGTAGTTTACATTAAACCACTTAGGAGAAGAGGCATTTGGGAGGAAATTAAAGTGCCTTGCATCACAATGTTTGTTATACTTACATCCTGGTGGTGTAGGAAGTGGGAGGACAAAGCAAATATTGGGATTATATTTTGAAAGAAAAATCAAGAACCTACACGTAATGCCAAGTTTTTACTGTTATGAATACTCCACATAAGTTTTATTTTTTGAAGCACTTTTACTTTTGCAATAACATTTGCGTGAAACTTAGCTGGAATTTGTGTTCAGAGCATACTCTCTATGGCTTTACTGATGGAGGCGGGCAGGAAGGCATTTGTTCCCAGTCCCCCATTCCCCAGGTGAACGAGTTTCTGGAAAAAATTTTCATCAAATCTCAACAGAAAAACTTTTTTAAAGATCTTTTTAGGTCTTCATCTAAATTCTGTTGAATTGTGGGCCTCTAGAAGCTTGCCCCCCTTCCCAGGTACTAACTCCAAGTTACGCTACTGCCTTACTCTTCATACGGTCTGCGAGATTGACACCTTTTCAGAGCCGTATTATCTTAAAGTACCTCCCATTTGATCACGCTGTGAGAGAGTATATAATTTACGCACAGCTTATATGTAACTTAGAAAATCTTTTGTACAGTATAATCAGCATTCAGCATTATCAAAAACTTGAAAATGTAATATTTTTTAACTTCAACACACGGAACAGTATTTTGTAAAATGTAAGCAGGCTATTTGTGTAGTTTTGTAGAAAGTCCAGCTTGATCGTAGTTAACTTTGTTGTGATATGTGCATAAATAATATGAATGTAATAAAATATATAAACCAAGAACAACTCTCTTTCTATTTTTACTGTTTTAGTATTTAGCGGATATAAGTTAATTGAAACAAAAGCAGTTTTTTTTCGCAAATTGTCGTTTCCTAGAATATTATTTTGCACAAAAATAGCTGGTTTGTGATTTTGTACAAAAAATTAAAAAGCATAATATCACAAACTGGATTAGCCTTCAGTTGTCAGAAAAAACGCGTGAGCTTGTTAACATACATTCTTCTTGTGTTACAGAATAGTAATACAATAGATCTTATCTTAAAAGATTTTCATAATTCAACTACACCGTCATGAAATGAAGGTGGAGTTCAAGGCCGCCGAAAGGGGGCGCAGGGGGAAACAATGACCCCGGGGGCCCATGGATTTTAGGAAGCCCATGGGCTTCAGTGGGCCCAGCAGAGGGCCTATGAGCTCGAGAAGGGGCCTATTGAAATGATACTGAGAAGTTAGAACGTGAAGCCTTGAAGACCTTCACCTTAATCCGACAATTTCGGTGAAGACCTTTTTTCTTTTTTTTTTTTTTGAGATCACCTACTTTCGACCGGATGAACCGTTAGAATTTCGGTGAAGACCTTTTTTTGTTTTGGAGATCACATCATTTCTCGGACCAAAGTTCAGCATTTTCTCCATCTATTTTGGACTTCACAAAACCGGAAATCCGTCATATTTGAGCTGGCCCCGGGCCCACTTTTGGTCCCCGGCGGCACTGGTGGAGTTATATTTCTGTATTTCGCTTTTAGGGTAACTTTTGAAGGTGGATTTACGTAGTATAGATTTTTCGTCCGCTTTTGTCCGTTTTTGCTTCTCCATAAAAACTGTATTTTTATTTTTCGTCCACATTTTATGTATCCATATTCGCACTAACCAAACTGTCACATACTGGACAGAAGTTTTCCGAAAAAAGTTTTCTATAAAGGCCGAAAAATAGCCTTATTTTGAAATATCGCTTTCATCGCTCATGCACAAAATTTTTATCAATATATACAGTCTATTTTGTGCGGATACTATGGACTTATAAAATTGCGGACGAAAAAGCGCAAACTTTTTCATGGAGAAGCAAAACGTAAAACGGACATAAACGAACGAAAAACGGATACTGCATAAATTCACCTTAAGGTTTTTTTACCATTAACTTTTTTTATTTTTTTTACCATAAATGTTTTTAAAAGACAAATTCTATCTCAGATCAAGCAATGGACAATTTTAGATATTTTTAGATTAGATAATTTTAGATAAATTTAGATTAGCAATGGACAATTTTTGGGGGACTGCTTCAAAATCAACATTAGCATCTCTCTTTATTCTGCAAAAAAGAAGCATCAGATTGTTAACTGGACGTGGATATCGTGAGCATACTAATCCTTTGTTCTATCGAGCTAAATGCTTAAAACTCAAGGATATTTACTCTTTGGAAACTGCAAAGCTAATGTACAAAATTCACAATAATGTATTATCTTTTGCAAATTCAGATAAGTTTAACCTAATAAAAAACTGCTATACACATAAGACAAGATTGAGCCACAAAAACAACTTCTTTCTTCCAAGAACTAGAACAAGATTAGGGCAAAAGTCTCTATCATTCGCAGGAATTAAAATTTGGAATGAAATTCCAAGCAGTATAAAAGAAGTTTCATTCTACAGATTTAAAAAAGCTGTTAAAGCTCATTTTTTATCAACCTATGAAACCGATAAAAGCTAGAATAACAGCTTTCTATCAGCAATGCAGTAGTAATTACAGGAATCATAGTTGCATATTTATGCTTGAGTTCAACAATAACCTATTCTATTGCTTGAATGTCATGAGATTGGTGCATTCATCTATCACACATTTATACAATACGTCATCTCTCATTTTGATGTGCCCTTGAATTATAAGTAATTTTGCAGTAACTTACTGAGGTTGATATATACTGGTATTGGAAATTGTACCAGTACTAACGACATATTGGTAAACAATACAAAACAAAGCAAGGAGGTTTTTTTTCACTCCAATTGCCCACTTTAAATTCTATAAAACATAAATAAGCATTATGAACTTTATTAATTTTATTTTCTATCCAATCTGTGGTTACAGTATTTTTATTTTTTTTATTTTTTAGTATGCTTAGAGTTAGAACAATTCTAATGTTGCCTTGCATTTTCTTTACATGTTGACTGTGACTTTTGTGTATACACTGTACAAAGTGTACATATCTTTGCAACACTTTGTTTTAATTTTGCGTAAAATCTTATATCATAGAAAGTAGCAGACTGAGAAAATGTAGAAGCTGCTTTTTTAACCTTAACTTGGTGAGGTGGCAGTAGACTTAGATGACCTTTCGGTCCTTCGCTGTCTCCTCACCAAGTGACTAAATATCGCTTTGACTCTGCAAGTTTCGTGTGTTGGTTTTAAAGTAATTGCATATTTCAATGCTTTGGTGATAGACCTAGAGGAAGTTGCAGTTTTTTCTTGTGATATGACGTCACTTGGTAAATAAATAAATATGATGATGATGATGATGATGATGATGATGCTTACAAACTAACTGCTCCTTGGAAATCGAAGTCTTAAATTTTGTTATGTCAAGCAACGAGGTATTTTTTGCAAACATATATTCTTGGAATTAACACAAGGCACCCATTCCTTGTGACGTAAGCAGGAAGATGGGCCAAAATAATCAGAAAAGGCTGAAAAAAACTGAGCCCTCAATCTTGAAGGATAAATTTGATTGATCTATTACCCCTATGCCGTACCATCAAACCATTGTCTTTAGATATAAAGACAATGATATAAAGACAAGTATATAAAGACAATGATCAAACTTATTCCATTTTGCAAAGAAATTCATAGCGTCACCATGCGATAAAAAAGTTATATTTTTGCTATCACTTAAATCGCAAAAGAGTTGTTTATCCTATCAACGACCACGCCAAAATCGCTCATGAGCGGCAACGACAATTGGTCTGCAAAGTTTCTTGCTACTTTATGATATAGCGTCTGGACAACGGCGCAGAGTCCAGCAACAGAACAAGAAATCCGGCATTCAATTCAGAGTTCAGTATGTAGACTGATATAGAGGTCATGTTTTTGCTTTAGGTTTGAGGTAGGTCGACAGGTCAGTACTATAGGCTAAGTACTTGGAAGTTGGCCTGACTTTTGTCATTTTGTACCTTTGTATGAAGTGGCGATTTTCACGAGACAATTTACAAATTTTTTACATTTTCAAAAAAATAGCTATTGTGCTATTTTTACAGGACTAAGTAGTTGTTAGGGTTAGTTAAGGTTTGCTATGTCTGGTAAAAATGGCTTCCGGTAACAGGCTGTTTGTCATTAATTGATAAAAACACTATGCATACCATACCGGTATGAATTTGAAATGAATACAGAATAGTCACAGATCATGCCTTCAATCCCTTCATGGCTTAGGTTGTGCTATCCCATTAGCTGTGCTTATCTGAATTATTGTTCAGCAACTGCGATGTCTTTCCATTCATGTAAATTTGAAGTTTGTATAGTAGAAAGTCGGTAAATTGTTACTTGGATCTTTGCTTGGATTGTAACATTTTTGCTTTAACTGTCAAATTTGGTGTAGGAAGTTCTAAAAATTGTTGCCTAATTACAAACTGCTGTTTCATTGAAAAATATAGTTTTGAAATGGAAGTTGACAAGGAACTAATATTGCTGACTGAAGAATTGCAAGACACTAAAATTGTTCGTAACTTTGGTGACTTATTGGAACATTCAAGACTACTCTTTAATTCTTTACGGTAAACACTGGGCTACTGGTACATCATACGAGCTAAAATCTATAATACTAGTTATTTAAGCCTGAGAATGAGATATGTACTGTGTGTAACAGTATCATTTAAAAATGGTTCCCATTACTGCAACTAAAAAGCAAAGCTTATGTTCCGTAGCCTACCTAGCTTACTCCTATTGGTCACATTGTTACTTTTTGTTTTTCCTGCCATGTCACACTCACACCCTGGGTGTACTTTTTTCGCTCAAATGTTGTTTCAAATATCTGAATTAGGAAATTTAATTTTGGTCATTGCTAAATATATTGTTCACAGTACTCAAGTTCAATCAATATCATAATTTTACGGCTTACTCATTCTGCATTGTGATCCAAGTATTTGCAAATTTTTGTGGTCATACTGGCCAAAATATGGTACCTTTTTTTAGTTGTTAACTATCAATTAATCTCGATTACTAAATATTAAGCTCAACTAACTAATTGAATAATAAAATAAATTTACATCTCAGCATTGGCAATCAAATTTTGAGGGCAGAGGCTGCTGTTATGTGACGGTAAGAATGAAATTGTTATCCTTGTTCTATTCCCAAACCTAAACCTAACCCAAACTCTAACCCTACCTCTAACCCTAAGGTTTATCTTAATCTAAACTCAAAATCTAACCCAAACCCTAATGTTAATTTAAAAAATAAAAAGAGTAAATGAGCACTCACTCTTTGCTTTGTAACACTATCCACTTCCAATTTTGAGTCTATCTCTGTATTTTTGTCTAACGTTGACATTTATTGTGTAGTACAAGCTATAAGAAATGTCTTGTGTTGATTCCACTTCACGTATTTTGTTAGTACAGTGTGTTATGAAATATTGGAAATAATTACTTAATGTTGATGCATAGTTTGAAACTATTGACTTTTTAAGCAGACTTTATATTTGATTTGTTTCTGATTTTGGTAAATGTAGCACAAGTATAAATAAATGTTGACACTAAATTTTATTTGCATTTACAGTGATTTGCCTCAACATGGACAAAAACAATGGCAGCCACATTTTGCAAAAACCTTTGAATCTTTCACAAAATTGTGGAAATTTCAACAAGAAAACAGGTTATTTTATGTATTAGCAACTACAGTTGACCCTCGATTTAACGGCCCTCAATTTTATGGTCTTCGGATTTAACGGACATTGATTTGAGTGCAATTTTTTAAAATTTTTGTATGTTGTGAAATAAATTGCAAAAGATTTGGTTTTAAGATACATCAAACGTGCAACGTATGTCATACAGCATAAGAAACCAACTGCAATACGTTTATTAATGCGCTATTATATCACACAGTTTTCTATTTTATACTGCATTGGTGCATAGGCTTCATGTAAGTTTGTTACAAACTGACTTTGCAAAGATCATGCTGCCAAGTTATTCGACTTTTCAGGTGCAGTATGTTTTCGCTACATAACAATAATAAAGTGATTTTAACCAAAGCGTGTATTGTGCCATCTACACTAGGTAAAATCTGTGTCTTGTCGAATGACGGACATATTCCAATAACAGACAATTGCATTTCCGCAATAATCCGTTATATCGAGGTTTGAGTGTATAGTACATTATGTTGGTACCATGGTACTTTGCTTGTAACCAATGTTCGCCATAGCTTCTCCATTAATCATCTAGTTCTCTCATCCAATCCACAAAGGTTTGTAATACATGTTGAAAGTATCAATTTACTATCGATAAATGATAATCACTAGCATACGCAGGATTTTCGAAAGAGGGGGGGCAGAAAATTTGAGAATAATGAAGACCAAAAGAAAAATTTCTCCACTCAGAATCAGTCCGTTTTTGTCTGCCCAAAATTAAGTAAAGACCAAAAAAAAGGTCTTCACTGAAATTTAGTTTGGTTTTTGGCCCAAAATTAGGTGAAGACAAAAAAAAGGTCTCCACCCAAATTCTGTCTGTTAGTGTGATCAAACTTTCTGCCCAAGTAACAAAAAGGGGAGCCATGCCGCAATTTTACATAATATTCTATGCTAATTATACTATCCTGGCGACCCAAAGGGGGGGGCCATGGCACCATGCCCCCCCCCTAAATTCGCCCCGGATGATATCATTTTGTTTGAAGGGAAGTGCTGGATCGATGTTACAATTTGAAAAGATGGCAAATTGGAGAAATTGCATCCAAAATTGGCCAGCTTTATTATCATTACTAGTAAGTGCAGTTATATTGTTTTTAAATAAAACAATTTGTGCGGAAAAGTTGCTAGTTCCACAAACGCAAAAAATTTTAACTGACTACAAAAAACTTTACTTGTAGCCAGTTTCTAACTGCTGTTTTCTTACAGCTAAAGAGCTTGCTGTATTGTATATTTCCACTGGACAGTGTCAGACGCAGACTATTGGACAATCTGCACATTTTTCATTGCGTTAACCACTTTGTGCATGGAGGAATCCGCAGCTGCGTAGGAGTTTCCAATGATCTTGTGGATTTTTTAAAATTTTCTTCCACTAAATTTTCTGATCGTTTGAAGTCACCTGGCAGAGATAATCATCGCAAAGTGTTTTAAAGAAGGATGCAACAATGTGACCAGGGTGCGGGTTGAACCCAGATCATGCAATCAAGTGATCAAGGCAAAGAGCTGCAATAGAGCAAAACGATTCTTTCATGAATTGACTAATGTTTATTTGTTTATGCATGGATTTTTGAATTTTTTGCATGTTTTTTTTGTTACCTGGGTTATAAAAAGGTTGCTTTTTGTTTTTTCAGCTTACGAACAAGCGAGACAAATTATTTGAATGAAGCTTATCAGTTTTATACAGCAATACGTGCTAGAAATTATTACAAAACAATTGATCCTGATAAGAAGTGAGATAATACTGTTGCTGTTTAGAAAATTGTTGGCTTAATTTAAAGATTAGCAGAGTTTTTATGATGCAAAATATGTATAGTTTTTAGCTTCTATTTTAATTCACATTTGCATATCAGCATTCAGCAATTGTATGTAATGTTAGTTTGTTTTTTTATGTGATTTTCAGTAAATCTGGTATAGTTTCTATGGAATAGATTTTTCATTTCACAGTTTGTTTTCAAGAAATCACCATTGGAATGATATAATGCATTACAACGTATTTGGGAGCAAGTGGATGCTCCCCTCGCTTAAACTGCAGTTTATGATATGAAAGCAATTCTTTCCTTACACACTAAGAACAATGCAATCTAGTTAACAAAATAAACCAAGATCTAGTATAGTACTTGACCTACGATATTAGTACTGCATTGCTGCACCATTTGAAACTTGCTGTAAATGTAACACCAGTTGTTTTAATTTAGTCCCGAACTATTGGCAAAGAAATTTCGCTACTATGCTCGTTTCATTGTTGTTTGCCTGCTACTCAACTACAGACAAGATGTTGCCAACTTGATGAAGGTTTGTGGCGATATTTTGATTTTTAGTTGATTGACCATTAATTAATAAAAAATTTAAGTAGCTAACTCCATTTTGCTTTTTATTAATCTTTAAATGCTGTACTGCAAACGTTTTATTCAATGCAGTTTTTCTGCCGTGTTATTACGCATGGCACATTTTTGCCAATCCTGTTTTCCGTTATTACAACAAGTATTTTTATCTAATGTTATATTTTAATAACTTTGACCAAACAACGGTTGAAAAATCAGAGTAAGCTGGATATTCCATGATAAAGGAATTAGGAAAATCTCAAATGACTTTTTCGCACTATTTTGAACAACTTTCTTTTATATTTTGACCAAAATATCTACTAAAATAACTAGATAGGAGCGAACTTGTGTTCGATTTTGTAACCTATTATACGAGGATGCGGCAATATCATTGGGGTCCAAATTTGCTCCGTAATTGCCCGGGCTTTATGTAACATTTAACGTTTTGTTAAATTTTTTATTTTGCAGGATCTATCACGCCAAGTTGGAGATGCAAAGATAGGATTGGATTCAAAAGAAGGTACCAATTGGGGGCTGGTTGTAAAAGAGATCGAGAATTTTCCCGATGTAAGCTACTCTTTTCCATTGATTCTATTCCAGATCCTTATTTCAAGTATCTTTTCTATAAAAATATTCTTTAACAATTAGCACATTGCTATATTTTGGTTAACGTGATTCCTGTCAAGCTGCAGTCCTTATTGTATGAGGCGAAATATTTTTTCTTCAACATTATCTTGACAGTACGTCTGAAAAAAAAATGCAAGTTTTCTATTTGAAAATGACTTTCAATAAAGTCGATTTCATTTTGCTTTCGCGATAAGCTTTTCGGACAGAACTCTTCAGTTGCGATCTCTGTCTGGTTTGGTATGTGGTGAGCAGGATCTTTTAAAGACCGAATGCAGTAAGGAGAAATGCACTCTGCAGTAAGGAGAAATGCATTCTGCAGTAAGGAGAAATGCACTCTGCAGTAAGGAGAAATGCGTTTCAAGGGGATTGCAAGATAGTAAGGAGAAACGCAATTTATCCAATGCCAACAGGCTTTGATCTGACCGAAACAGTTGTAGAGTGAATACGAACTGCTTTTGCCTGCACAAATCTGGTTTTATCCGTGAAATATAAACCGCTTCCAATAGACTCAAGTGAAACTGAGAGCGAGCTGTGGTTAGGATTTTAAACTGAGAATCAGAATAGTTGCGTGCGCACTGATTGGATTCCAACAAATGTTGGCCAATGGATGAATCGCTTTCTGGTTCGAATTGAGTCTTACTTTTTGCTTTGCATTTTCTATTTGGCTGGGTTCTAGTTGGTTGAGATGTTTTTTGCCTTATTGCTTTTGGAACATGTTGCTTGATGCGTTCCTGAAGCCTTTGAGTAGTGCGACCTACGTACCGACTATCACAGTGGCACACATATTCATAAATAACCATACTTCTTTGATTGGCAGGTAGCACATCCTTTTTGGCAGCAGGTAGCATGCATTGGCTTGAGAAAATCAAGCGTGGTGACACTGCTCCGTAGCAATTTTGTACAGCACTTTTGACTTGATGTTCTAATTGCTGAGAAGCTGAGCCTATCCACGGGGCTCTAAGGTACACTGGGCACTTTTCTGGTCCAAAGGGTTTGGCTGCAGAAAATTGTGCAATTTTCTTGGATATGTGCTTGAGTACTATATCTTCAGGGTACCCGTTGTCAAGCAAGATCTTTTTGATAAAATCAATCTCTTGCTTAAGCTTGTTTTTTGTACATATCATAAGTGCTCTGTGTACCAGCGTGGCGATTAGGTTCGTTTTCCGTTTGCGTGGGCTGAAGGATTCCCAGCGGATGTATTGACCAGAAAAAGTGGGTTTTCGATATACACTGGTCTCGAAACCAAGTTCAGTTCTTTCCACTAGAATGTCTAGAAATGGAAGTTTGCCATCTTGTTCTTTTTCAAAAGTGAACTTGAGAGCAGGATGTAGACAATTAAGCGTGACCAGGAAATCGTCAACGTCACCTTCTTGTTTGAAGATGGCAAAGGTGTCGTCAACATATCGAAAATAAATTGTCGGTTTTTGAACACAGGAGAATAGTTTGGACTCGTGGTATCCGACAAAGATATTCGCTAATGCTGGGCCCAATGGTGAGCCCATTGCTACTCCGTCCGTTTGCTTGTACATTGTGTCATTGAAGCTGAACTCTACGGATGACGTAGCACTTTCCATAAGTTCAATAAATACCGCTTGGGGGATGGGAGGTGTGGAAGAAGGGTCTTTGTACAGAGCTTCCGCACATATGCCGATCGTTTCCTTGAGAGGTACATTGGTAAATAGGCTTGAGATGTCAAATGAGCACAAATAGACATCTTTTCCTTCTAACCTGAGGTCTTGCATGGTTTGTGCGAATGTAAATGAGTCTTTTATGCAGTTGGTGGAAAACTGCTCAAGCACTGGCTGTAAAATGCTTGCTAGCCATTTGGCAAGTTCATGGTGGGAAGAACCGACCATGGACAGGATAGGCCTTAATGGCGTGCCTTCCTTGTGTGTTTTAGGCAATCCGTACATTCGCGGTCTTTGTGAACCCGTAGGGCGTACCTAAACAAGTCTATGATGAGGTACGCCCTACGGGTTCACAAAGACCGCGAATGTACGGATTGCCTAAAACACACAAGGAAGGCACGCCATTAAGGCCTATCCTGTCCATGGTCGGTTCTTCCCACCATGAACTTGCCAAATGGCTAGCAAGCATTTTACAGCCAGTGCTTGAGCAGT